>VDFB02105785.1:504265438-504447125 GCA_007258455.2 Sequoia sempervirens | reverse complement strand
TAGATGTTGATCCTTATAAGTATAAGATTGGACTTGGATACTGTCCTGCAGAGTCTAAGGTGAAACCATCGTTGAATGTCAACATGATTTCCACTAAACTTCCCTATCTTAAATTAATTCATCTTGAATATATTGAAAATAAGGTAGACTCTAAGGATATTCCTCTAGATGTTTTCTTTTCAGATGAAGTACCAAAGGACTTCTTAGGTGCCTACTAAAACTTACCTTCTTATCACCATAAATGATGATTCACATATTGCTTGAGTAAATAGACATATTTTGGAGAATCCATTATGAGTGTCAATGAGAAGGATCCTTTATCTAATGTGGATGATAGTGTTTCTATGACTCATCATGAGGAATTTAGTACTGTCCTTAAAGTGGATACTTCTAGTGTTCTCATGGATCCTAAATATTATAAAAAAGTGATTAAGATTGGAAAGTGTCTCTCTTCAAAAGAGTTTGAACAACATGCTAATTTGTTACATTCTCATCTTGATAGTTTTGCTTGGTATAATATGAGGATATTATTGGTATTGATGAGTTTGTGGTGGTTCATAATATTGTTCTATGTCTCGATGCCAAGCCCATCAAGAAAAAGATCCGTAAAATGAATCCTAATGTTACTTTATTAGTCAATACTGAGATAGAAAAGCTTCTAAAAGATAGTTTTACCTATCCTATTGACTATTTGAACATTGGATATTGAATATTGTTGTCATTAGTAAAATTGATGGCTATATTTGTATATGCATAGATTTTTGTGATCTAAACAAGGCTTCTCTTAAGGATGATTTTCTATTTCCTAATATTGATATGATTGTGGACTTGATCATAGGCCATGCCTTATTATCTTTTATGGATGGTTTCTCAAGCTATAATCATATTCATATTAACTTAGAAGATCAATATTAGACAGTCCTTCACTACCCCTTGGGGTACATTTTGTTATGTAGTCATTTTGTTTGGGTTAAAGAATGTTGGAGCAACTTACCAATGGGTTATGACTCTTATCTTTCATGATTTTATTCACAATATCTTAGAAGATTATGTCAATAATATCTTGGCTAAGTCTATGAATTGTCAAGGTCACGTCAAAAAATATTTGTCTTATTTTTAAAAGTCTTAGACTCTATAAGACGCGACTAAATCCTCTTAAGTGCATCTTTGGAATAGATTCCAACAAGCTTTTAGGATTTATCGTCTCCCATCATGGAATTGAAGTCATTACAAATAAAATTGATATAATATTTAACATGCCTCCACCTAAAATCATCTCTCAACTATATAGTTTGCAAGGGAAGATTCAGGTGATTTTTAGATTTGTATCTCAATTGGTTGATTGTACCCTTCTCTTCATGCATTTTTTGAAGAAAGATGTCCATTTTCGATAGGATGATGAGTGTGACAAATATTTTGAGTCTATCATTTAAGTTATTTGCCTAATCCTCCTATCTTTATGCCAACTATACATGGTAAACCCATTTTAATTTATATCTCTATGTCACCTCATGCTTTAGTAGCTTTATTAACTCAACATGATGATTATGGTAAAGAAAGAGTAGTCTACTACATTAGTCATATTCTAGTTTATTATTAAACTTGATATTTTTCCATAGAGAAATAGTGTCTCGCTCTCATTCTTGTAACACAAAATTTATGACATTACCTTCTCCATTCATACACTCATGTGATTTTAAAATGTGATCTCTTTAAAATTTTTTTTACTAGAATCGATCTTTCAAGAAGGCTAGCAAAATGGGTATTGTTTCTCTCTAAGTTCCACATCAAGTTTGTGACTCAAAAAGTAATCAAAGGATAAGTTGTTGTTGATGAATTGGTGGAAGCTCCCTATTCTCACTCCTTCCCTAATATGGACTTATTTCTAGATGAAAATTTATTCGTATTAGATCATGAAACTATGTGGGAAATATACTTTTATGGATTGATATGTCAAACCGGCTTTGGATTAGGTGTAGTTTTGATCTCACCCAAATATAAGTTAGTTACTCTTTTCAACTAGAATTTCATTGTACCAATAACATCACTGAGTATGAAACCCTTATTACTAGCTTACACACCACAATATCATTAAAAATTAAACATATTCACATTCATGGTGATTCTAAGCTTATTGTTAATCAAATCATGAGAACGTATCAAGCTAAGTAGAGAAAGATATCTTAGTATCAGGACTTGGATTTATCATTTCTTGAATGATTCTCTTCTTTTACAATAGATAGTGTTCCTAGGAGAAAAAATTGCCACATGGATGCAATGACAATCATAGCCTCCCTTGTACCCCCAGATGATGGTGTAGAAGAGTACCACTTTGTAGTTTTGTAGGACTCCATCCCTTGTGGCCTTGTTGATCCTATTAGTTTTTGATGATTTATATGTTATATTCTATGTTCTTTCATGTTGGATAGTACACATGAGTAGTGGTTGTTGATACACCATTAAGTTGTTCATATTCTTGACTAATCCTATCTAATGGTTGTTGTGAATTCTTGTGATAGTTAGACGAGTTCTATTATTTTTCTACATAATTATGCAATGATAAATATGCTCAGTTATTGGTAATACTACTATGTATATTAAGTGGATTACATTATAATAGGTACTTACATATTATAGATGTGAGTAGGTGTGATTATGAAGACAATTATTGATATTTAATGTTACTTATAGTGGCATGCATAATAAGTTAAATTTTTTATTGACATAAGTGGTGATATTTTGATAATAGATAGTATTCACTGAATTGTTCCTTGACTCCATAACATGTATCATGTGAGTAAGGAGTGTTAAATTGTATGCTACTTGTGTAGATTAGTGGATCTAATTTTCTAGTTGATTATTATTCTTGGAATTTTTAATTCATATGTTATTTTTTTTAATTATTATTAATCATGAGTAATACTGACACACTTTCTTGGTTAAGTAAAACAGATAAAAATTGGCCAATGTTGATAAGAGGGTCACATAGCTACTTCCATTATTGTATCCTTGAGAAATATTAGTCTTGTCATGGGCATGTGATTTAACCTTGTTTTGTGTGGTATGGGTTGTGTTTATGTGAGAGTTGTTTTATTAGTCCATTAAGTCACTTTATTAGTATGGTCACTTATTTTATATTTTATGTAGTCTTTATGTGGGTTTATTTGTTTAAAAAGTTACCTAGGTGATAGGTTTATGGGATAGGGGTATTTTTATTCCATAAAACCCCTTTAATAAAGTCTTCAACCCACTCTAATTAATCACTTATAAAAAGTGACGAAAATTAGAGTTGAAAGGGTGCTTGGGAAGTTGAGAAGGTGGTTGCCTTTTCCCCTTCCATTTATTCTTTCTATTTGTGTGGAGTGGGTTTCTCTCTTTTGCTTTTTGGATTGTTCTTGAGTTCATTCTTGGTTTTAATTCTTCATCTTTGAGTTCTTTCAATGTTTGTGAAGAGGAAGGATCAATAAAAGAGATTTCTTGGAAAGAGTTTTCTACAAGTTGGATAAAAAACTTTCTTGGTGAGGTATAGCCTTTTAGTTATCTATCTTTGTTGATTTGTAATGAGTTTGTTTTCATATTGATCTTGCTTATAAAAAATAGATGTGAAATTTTATGTTGAATCCCTTGTTTGGTTGCAAGTAGTGTGTTGGGTTTTTCATTGGTTGAGTCTTCCACCTTAGTTTAATTTCATTTATACCCTTTCTGTGTGTTAAAATAAAGAAATATGAATGCAAGATGTTGTGATATGCAAAGCATGTAAAGTGTAAAAATTTCTAGGAATCCTTGTGATTAGTGGTTGTAATATTTCAAGTTTAGTTATGTGGATGTTATATGTTGCACTTTGGTTGTGGATCCTATGTGGAAAGTAATTTTGTGGAAGTGCTATGTGACCCTAGCTTGGGGGTGGATTGAATCTCAATCATAGCTATGGTTGGGTGGAGAGCCCATTGGCCCATATAATTTTTATTTTTTGTGGATCTTTGTATTTTAGGTACATATTTTTAATACAAAATAATATCTTAGAATTTTTAGCCAATGGATTTCAAGAGAGAAACATGTTGGTTTTGTTGAGGTAACAATATTGCTACCCCTATGCCAAACAATATTTTGTTTAAAAGTAGTTTCATGTATTTGATCATAAAAATGATAAACATGAGATTAAAACATATAATTTAACAAGTTTTTCTATTATTAATCTCATAAAAACATATTCAAAAATTGTATTAACCCAGATCACCAATTATGATTTATTAGGAAAACATTGACATCTTATTCACAATAAAAATCTGTCATAAAACTGTCCTACAAATATTTTCACATGGAATGAAAAATAAAGAGTTAGATGATAAAATTTAAAGAGTTTCTAGAAATACAATATTTGTAAAACATATCCCAAAATCAAAGAAACCTAGTAAAAAAAATATAATTTATGGTTAAAACATTACCATATCTTATTTTTAAACTAAAACAATAAAATGAAAACCAAAAGCAAATTGAGTTAAACTAAGTTAGGGTATCATGAAGGAAAGAGAAATATATGAAGGAACTCTTAAATATGATAAATAGAAACATGAGAAAAAACCCTTACATGGATTCTTAAGTAAGTTTTTAAAAATTAGTTTCTAGTTAAATCCATTAAGAGCCTTAATTGTATAGTGCTTAGAAATGTTGGTTCCAAATTGTTGATTTTATGCATCCTCTTATTTTTAGGATTGTGTTCTTGTTAGAGAGTTTAATTATTTATTTGGTTTATTAGTGGATGAAAAATATCTCCATTTAATCCAAGGATAAGAATATTTTAATTTATATCAAATTGATTCAAACAACTTACCATAAAAGAGTCTAGGTATAGTAAGAAAAGTTGGTAATTGAAATCACCTAAAAATTTTTGTAAGAAGAATAATAATTTGGGTAGAGTTATGAAGTGAAGAATTAAGGTTTAATTTTTGAAGCTTCTAAATCCATTAAAGTATAGTTACTATTTTTTTTTAACAAACTAAATAGTTATGAATTATGTGTGTATACTGCACATATACATAATCAATCTCAAGTTGTTGAGTTATTAGTCCTATAACATTAGTGTGTTCAATATTATATGGTATAGGTTTTGTTAGCTTATTTCTTGTAGGTTTATGCTTGTAATACTGGTTTAGAGTATTGAGTAAGTGCACCAATATGTGACACAATTTTGATGCCAAATTGGAAAAATTCACAAGGAACACAAGAAAATATCCTAAATCAAATTGAAAACAATAAAAGAGACATTGAAAATTAATTGGAAGATTAACTGAGCATGCTGAAACCCACCCTTATAGGAGAGGGATTTCCGAATCATTGAAGTCAATTATATCTCATGTAGGAGAAACGAGCGAGAAAATAAATTTTTGGTCAAATAAGAGGCATGAGATGAGACAATTTAATGTTAGTGGTTTGTCATATGCAGATGTGAAAAAACAAAAAATTAGCAAAGGAGACTTGTGTGCCCAACTTATAGACCCGAGAACCAACACACCTTTGTCTCATGCATGTAGGAGGTTTCCCATTCATTGGTGCCACCATGAATTAATTAAAAATAAATTTTGGGAGTAGTGGTGGATGGTATTTGACCAACCTCCATGCAATAACCATGAGGTACCCCAATAATTTTTGAGGAGACTCTATTATGATTTTGTCCTCAATAAGATGCCAAATTTTTTTCACATCTTAGACTTTTAGGTTAGAGGTGGGGTCTCCATACATGATAGACCTACTGCACAATGTAATCCAAAGTTGGCACTGAGACCCTTGGAAAAACCCATGGTGGAGCATGTCGTCATTCCTTCCATTGTTAAGGATAATGTAGAGGTCAACACATTGGAGTCTATTAGCTTGCTCACCCAAACCATTATACAGTGTGCAAGGCCTCTAGTAGAGCCTGATGAGATGTGTAGGCCCTGAGCTCAACCCCTCCATTGTGGTACTTGTGGTGCTGTTTGCACATATGATTATCAGAGTCCTCAGGATGTAGCTACACAACCTACATCAATAGTAGATGTGATGGCTATGACAGATGAAATCCTGAATAATACATACGTCATTGGTACTTAGGTAAAATTCAACAAGTTCATTTAATTTTTTTTATTAAGTTATATTTTGAAATTTAAGAATAACTAAATTTGTAGAATTTTGATATGATGGAATTTCAGGGTCCCAGTGTTCATGAGATGTGCTCCATTCATACAAACCCTTTTTCATTCTCGATGTTCAGTCTATAGGTATACAACTAATATTAAAGATATTATTATTGCATTTGAAAAGTTGAATGTTATATTTGAATGTTTGTCTCATAACATGATTTGGATGTCAAATAGTTTCCTAGTGGACCTTCGACCTCCACACATTGCAATTCATTTCCTCAAAAAATCTACACTCAGGTAGCCTTTATTCATTAATGGTGTTGTAAAATAATGTTAGCCAATTTTCATAATTTTGCATATACAAATCTAAAAAATTGATGAGATTTCAACATTACATGTGTATTCCTTGATCATGTCACATTATCTTTTCCTAATTCAATTTTTGTTCCTTTATTCTTTCCTAATCCCATTCCATTAAAATTTAATAGTTCACCCTATTTTCCATGATCCCCTCCTAACCCATCCCACTAATATCTTCTAGTCCATCCTATGTGTCATTATGCCCTTCTACTCCCATCTTATTGTACCCATTATTATTTCACCCTAGATGTTCCATGATCCTGTATGTTCCATTTCCTTCCATCCATTCCATCTTCCATTCCATTCCTTCCATTCCATGCCACTCTTCCTTCCATTATTCCATCCATTATCCACCTATTTCCTTCCATCCCTTCCATCCATCCAGTCCATTCCCCATCCATTCCCTCTTATTTCCTTTTCCATTATCCCCCACACTTGGTCTTGTCCACTCTTTCCCCCTAATTCACCTATGTTCCTTTTATTCCTTCCTAATCCCATCCCATTAACCTCTAATAGTTCATGCTATATTTTGTTATATGATCCTAGCCCATTCCATTAATCTATTCTAGTCCATCCCATGTTCCATTATCTCATTCGACTCCCATCCCATTGTACCCTCTATTATTTCACCATATGTTCCATTATCCCTTGTTGGTCTTGTCTCTTTATCGCTTCTATGCTATAGAACCTCCATACAACTTTTATCATATACACCATTAGAATAAATCTTTCCTTCCACTAATTATTGACCAAAGTTGTCTTCTCCATTACTACTACACACCTCAACAACCAACTTCATGCGCTATAGTAAAACTCTAGACACATCCTAATTCATCGTATGTTCCGTTATCCCTTTGAAAGCTGCTAGTAACATAGTAATCCTCACTTCATTAATGTGAACTTCATTGTGGCATTATCACTATGTTGAAAACATGCCCTCATTAATATTAGTTCATCAACATATGCAATACGAATCTCAATGAGAGCTAAACTTTGGAATTTGCAAGAGTTTGGACTATCCTAGTGGACTTAGTACTTTCACCATTCTGTGATCTATAAGCACTACACTGTAGTCTCAACTGAGGCTAACCATTTACTCTTTCATTTATGATAGTTATAAAGGGACTACCTGAACTTCTTTATATTACTGTTAGATATGTTGTTTCATTTGCAGTTGTCGACATCAGATAGCCCTGGTGATGTTGGTGGCACAATGGACCATGGAGTTGCTATAGCAATAGCTAGTTTTGATCTATTGATAGAGGTATGCAACATATTAGTCAATTTAACATTATATTTTCTCTTTTATGGTCTATTATAGAAAATTTTCACTACACTTTTATGTAGTTTAATTTATATCTTGATGGTTGCTACAGGTGGGTATCACTCCAGATTGTGGACGTGGTAATGTTGTAAATGTGCATGATGACTATTTGTATGTGGTAAGTGACTATATTTTATTATGTCATTCCATAATTCAATTTCTATGTATTAACATCTATACTTCTTATTATGTCAGATGCAACTGCAGAGGAGTCTAGAGAGGAGGTCTAGTGAGCACGTTTGAAAGACAAGAGGACCAATAGGCACTCCATCCAACCAAATTTATAAGGTAGCACAAGGTCTTTTTCCTTCCCCTAGAGGGAAATGACTATGTATTTGGGTCGTTTGTTGTATGCTTATGTGGCATTTTGGAACATATATTTTATATTGTCAATATATATGTGACATTTTATTTCCATATGGATCTTTTGTACTAAACCTGTATGACTTTTTTGGATATATTTTATATACTTTTATCAATATATATCATTGTATAGCCTTATGACGTTCTAATTAAATAAAATATTATTTTTCTACTGCCATTCTTGAATGATGTTATCATGCGTATTGTGTAAATTGTATGCTTGAATGTTGTAGGCATGGATTTTTTTTACATATAATGCTTAATTAATTACTATCAATTTCTCAATAAGCTCCATCTAATGCGTATTGTGTAAATAAGCTCTATTCCTGGTGGTTTGTATCCTTTACAATGCTTCAATTACTTGTGCCTCACTTATTCACATGCATGCTTCACCTATTCACGTGTATACTTCATGTATATTGCGTGTATTCATGTGTATGATTCATGCTTCCAATGCATAGCAACAAAATAAATTTGGGGAAAAAATCAGCAAACCAAAAGCATAAGAGTTTTTGAAAAAATCGGGAAAAAATCTAGAAAAAATTAGGGAAAAATCAGATTTTAAAAAATGTAAAAAATTGTAGAAGAAGAGATAAAAAACTTTTTTTTTTGAGATTGAAGGGTATTTCCATAGCATAGAGCTATAGAGAGCAAATAAAATAAATATTTTAACTAATGAATTGTAAAAAATAGATTTTTGTAGTTTATATTCATATCATTGATTACATTGCATTGCACATCTTTCAAATTCAAAGTGTTACTTCACATCGCGTAACTAATAACTAGATGCTGATAGATGACAAAATTTCAATTACAATATATTTTTACAAATTCAACCTAAGCAGTTATGCAATTACTTCACATTGGATAACTAATAAATAGGAGTAGTTGCCAATTGCATTTTCTTATCATGACAATCTATGAGACCATATTTCTTTAAAGTATTTTTTCAAATAGTTATTTCCTTGTCTATGTTACCACCTTTTTCATACATGCCTACCAAATATTTTTGTCAAATAGTTCACTGCCTTGTTGCTATGGATAAAAGCCTAAAACAAGTGCTTTCAAACAAGCTATGGATGCTTGGAAAAAATCTATCAAAAGCATAATAGCAAGCAATAGTATAGACAAGGCAATGAAGTACTTGAAAAAAATTCCTCAAAGAAATGTGGTCTCATGGTTATGGAATTCCATGACAAGAAAATTGCTATGGATTGTCATGGAATTCCATCACCATGAGACCATGTTTCTTTGAGGCATTTTTTCAAACAATTCACTGCCTTGTCTATGCTACCACATTTTTCGTATATGTTTACCAAAGCATTTTATCAAATAGTTCACTATCTTGTTGCTATGGCTAAAAGCCTAAAATAGGTACTTCCAAACAAGCTATGGATGCTTGGAAAAAATCTATCAAAGCATAATAATAAGCAATAACATAGACAAGACAATGAACTGCTCGAAAAAATGCCTCAAAGAAATGTGATCTCAATGTGCTTGTCATGGCATTCCATCACCAAGAGACCACATTTCTTTGAGGAATTTTTTCAAACAATTCACTTCCTTGTCTATGTTATCACATTTTTCATACATTTCTACCAAAGCATTTTATCAATCAATTCACTACCTAGCTGCTATGGCTAAAAGTCTAAAACAATTGCTTTTGAACAAGCTATGGATGCTTGGAAAAAATCTATCAAAGCATAATAGTAAGCAATATCATAGACAAGGTAGTGAACTATTTGAAAAAATGCCTCAAAGAAATGTGGTCTCATGGTGATGGAATGCCATGACAAGAAAATTCCCTAGATTTTCATGGCATTCCATCACCATGAGACCACATTTCTTTGAGACATTTTTTCAAATAGTTTACTACCTTGTATATGATACCACATTTTTCATACATGTCTACCAAAGCATTTTATCAAACAGTTCAATGTCTTGCTACTATGGGTAAGAGCCAACAACAAGTGCTTTTGGATAAGCAATGTATGCTTGGAAAAAATCTATCAAAGGATAATAGTAAGCAGTACAACATAAATAAGGTAGTGAATTAGTTGAAAAAATACTTCAAAGAAATGTGGTCTCATGGTGATGGAATGCCATGACAATCCATAACAATTCACTTTCCATGGAATTCATCATGGCATTCCATCACACCATGAGACCACATTTATTTGAGGATTTTTTTCAAAAGTTCACTGCCTTGTCTATGCTACCACGTTTTTCATACATGTCTAGCAAAGCATTTTATCAAATAGTTTGAACTACCTTGTTTCTATTGCTAAAATCCTAAAATAGGTGATTTCGAACAAGCTATGGATGCTTGGAAAAAATCTATCAAAGCATAATAGTAAGCAATAGCATAGAAGGGGCAATGAGTTGGTTGAAAAAATTGCCTCAAAGAAATGCGGTCTCATGGTGATGGAATTCTATGACAATCCATAACAATTTTCTTGTCTTGGAATTCATCATGCCATTCCATCAGCATGAGACCAAATTTCTTTGAGGCATTTTTTCAAACAATTCATTATTTTGTCTATGGTCTTATGGTTTTTCTTCACACAAAAATCAATATAATAGTAAGCAACAAGCTAGATGGTCTCATGGTTTTTCTTCATGCGAAAATCAGCATATGACATCAAACCATATGTCATAGATATTGAATATCCAGATCCAATGTTTCACTAATAGGCTAAGTTTTGAATCTCAGCAAGGGTGCACTATTTGGTGACAACAACTATAGTTCAGACTCTTAAGGGATTTAGTTGGTTGAACATAGCTCAGAGCGATTCAACGTTTTTGGGTGCAAAAGAGAACCATGCTTAGCATAAATATACCCACTCAAACATGTTGAAACAACTCATTTGGTCACATGATTTGTAGAACGAAAGTTGCATCACTTTGTAACTTTGCACTACTTGCATTTGACAACTTTTTCCCCAAGTGAAAAGTCGCCACCATGGGAAAATGCTTCCAAGATAGCAAAAAATGAGAGAGGTTATTGTAGATGGCCCAACATGATCTGATAGGATTAGATAAAAAGTTTCTAAGCATCATAGTGTTTGAATAACAACACGCTAAAGTTTGCAGCTATTTTGCACTTCTGACTTTTAAGGGATTTAGTCAGTTGAATGTAGCTCAGAGTGATTTAGTGTGTTTGTGTGCAAAATAGGACCATTCCTAGTGTAAAAATACCCACCCAGACACATTAGAATAGTTTTTTTGGTTATAGAAGTTGTAGAATGAAAATTGCACCACTTTGCAACTTTCAACTACTTGCATTTGACAACTTTTTCCCCAAACAAAAATTCACCACCACAGGAAAAGGCCTCCAAGATAGTGAAAACTGAGAGAGGTTATTGTAGAAAGGCCCAACATGATCTCATAGGCTTAGATGAGAATTTTTCAAACATCACGGTGTCCGAGTAACAACATGCTGAAGATTGCATCCATTTTGCACTTCAAACTCTTAAGGAATTCGACCAGTTGAATATGGCTTGGAGCGATTCGGCATGTTTGGGTGTGAAAGATGACCATGCCTAGAATAAATGTACCCACTAAGATGTGTTGGAATAGTTTTTTTGGTCACATGAGTTATAGAACAAAAGTTGCACCACTTTGCAACTTTCAATTACTTGCATTTGACATTTTTTTCCCCAAGCAAAAAGTTGCCACCATAGGAAAATGCCTCAAAGATAGCAAAAAAAAGAGAGAGGTTATTGAAGAGGGGACCAATGCAATCCCATAGGCTTAGATGAGAAGTTTTAAAGAATCACGGTGTCTGAGTAACAATATGTTGAAGTTTGCAACCATTTTGCACTTCAGACTCTTAAGGGATTCAGCCGGTTGAACATAGCTCAGAGAAATTCAGCGTGTTTGGGTGTGAAAGAGGACCATGCCTAGCATAAAAATATCCACCCAAATGCATTAGAATAGTTCATTTGGTCACACGAGTTGTAAAGTGAAAGTTGTACCACTTTGTAACTTTCAACTACTTACATTTGGCACTTTTTCCATCAAGTGAAAACTAGACACTACAAAAAAATAACTCCGAGATAAATTTTTTTTAGATAGGTTATTTAAGAGGAGCCCAACATGATCCCATAAGCTCAGATGAGAATTTTCCAAGCATCACAGTGTCTGAGTAACAACATGCTAAAGATTGCATCCATTTTTCATTTCAGACTCTTAAGGGATTTAGCTGGTTGAATGTAGCTCAAAGTGATTCAACATGTTTGGGTGTGAAAGAGGACCATGCATAGCATAAACATACCCACTTGGATGCATAAGAATAGTTATTTGGTTGCATGAGTTGTAGAATGAAAGTTGCACCACTTTGCAACTTTCAACTTCTTGCATTTGATACTTTTTTCATCAAGTAAAAATTGAACACCATAAAAAATGACTCTGAGATAACAAAAATTGAGAAAGGCTATTGTAGAGGGGCCCAACGTGATCCCATAGGCTTAGACGAGAAGTTTCCAAGCATCATAGTGTTTGAGTAACATGTTGAATATTTCATCTATTTTGCACTTCAAACTCTTAAGGGATTCAGCCAATTAAACGTAGCTCAGAGTGATTTAGCGTGTTTGGGTGCAAAAGAGGACCATGCCTAGTGTAAACGTACCCACTTGGACCCATTGGAATGGTTCGTTTGGTCACATGAGTTGTAGAATGAAAGTTGCACTACTTTGCAACTTTGCACTACTTGCATTTGACAACTTTTTTTCCAAGTGAAAAGTCAACACCATAGGAAACTGCCTCTAAAATAGAAAAAAATAAGAGAGGTTATTGTAGAGGGGCCCAACATGATCCCATAGGCTTAGACAAAAAGTTTCTAAGCATCACGATGTTCGAGTAACAACATGCTAAAGTTTGCAGCCATTTTGCACTTCAGACTCTTAAGAGATTCAACCGGTTGAACATAGCTTAGAGTGATTCAACATGTTTGGGTGTGAAAGAAGACCATGCCTAGTGTAAAAGTACCCACCCGGATGCATTATAATAGTTCGTTTGGTCACACAAGTTGTAGAATGAAAGTTGCACCACTTTGCAACTTTCAACTACTTGCATTTGACAGTTTTTCCATTAAGTGAAAATTGGACACCATGAAAAAATGATTCTAAGATAACAAAATCTAAGAAAAGGTTATTGTAGAGGGGCCCAACGTAATCCCATAGGCTTAGATGAGAAGTTTCTAAGTGTCATGGTATCTGAGTAACAACATGTTGAAGTTTGTAGCCATTTTGCAATTTAGACTCTTAAGAGATTCAGTTAGTTGAACATAGCTTAGAGCGATTCAACATGTTTGGGTGTGAAAGAGAGGAATTCCTATCATAAAAATACCCACTTGGATGCATTGGAATAGTTTGTTTGGTCACACAAGTTGCAAAACAAAAGTTGCACCAGTTTGCAACTTTCAACTACTTGCATTTGACACTTTTTTCTATTAAGTGAAAATTGGACACCACTAGAAAATGACTTTGAGATAACAAAAACCGAGAGAGGTTGTTGTAGAGGGCCCCAACACAATTCTATAGGCTTAGACACAAAGTTTACAAGCATCACACTGTTGAGTAACAACATGCTGAAGATTGCATCCATTTTGCACTTTAGACTGTTAAGGGATTCAGTCGGTTGAACATAGCTCAGAGTGATTCAGCGTGTTTGGGTGCATAAGAGGACCATGCATAGAATAAATGTACGCACTTGGATGTGTTGGAATAGTTCTTTTGGTCACACGAGTTGCAGAATGAAAGTTGCACCACTTTGCAACTTTCAACTACTTGCATTTGACAACTTTTTCCCCAAGCGAAAAGTTGCCACCACAGAAAAATGCCTCCGAGATAGTAAAAAATGAGAGAGGTTATTGTAGAGGGGTACAATGCAATCCTATAGACTAGGATGAGAAGTTTCTAAGCATCATGGTGTCTGAATGACAACATATTGAAGTTTGCAACTATTTTGCACTTTAGACTCTTAAGGGAATTAGCCGATTAAACATAGTTCAGAACGATTTGGCATGTTTGGGTAAAAATGAGGACCATGCTTAGCATAAATGCACCCACCCAAATGTGTTGGAATAGTTTTTTTTGTCACACGATTTGCAGAACGAAAGTTGCACCACTTTGCAACTTTCAACTACTTGTATTTTACACTTTTTCCATCAAGTAAAAACTGGACACCACTAAAAAAATGACTCTGAGATAACAAAAATTGAGAGAGGTTATTGTAGAGGGGCCCAACAAAATCTCATAAGCTCAGAAAGAGAGTTCATAAGAATCACAGTTTTTGAGTAATAACCCATCAAAGATTGCTACCCTTTTGCACTTCGGACCCTTAAGGGATCGAGCCGGTTGAATGTAGTTCAGAGCAATTTAGTGTGTTTGGGTGCAAAAGAGGACCATGAATAGCGTAAACGTACCCATCCAGATGTGTTTGAATAGTTTATTTGGTTACACGAATTGCGGAACGAAAGTTGCACCACTTTGCAACTTTACATTGCTTGCAATTGACACTTTTTCCATCAAGTCAAAATTGGACACCACGAAAAAATGACTCTGAGATAACAAAAACTGAGAGAGGTTATTGTATAGGTTCCCTACATGATCTGGATGCGTCAATTAGAATGCATGTAATTAACACGATATTCGGATAATAGGCCATCAAAGATTGCTGCCCTTTTGCCATTTGGACTATTAAGGGATTATGTTGCATAAATTACAAATGTTTGAGGGCAGCAATAAATTTCAAAATTTGAGTAAAACTCATTACAAGTTTTTATTTGAATAGACTACATATGCTATATTGATATTGATATATAATCATTAGGTGGGGTTGTTTTGTAACTCAAGCCTCTAAAATTGATTGTCCGATTTTGGCAAGGCCTAATTAGGCTTATTTCCACTAGGCAACTATTGGTTCTACCATCTCCAACCCTCAACTCTACATTACAAATCCATCCACATGTCATATGGGGTTTTCACATACAAATTCCATGAACTAGAATGGGTTCCAATCACCTTTTCTAAAAAACCCTACTTCTATGCACTTTTTACACCAAAAACATGAAGTTTCACCACCTAGGGCATCAACAAAATCACACTTACCACCTTCCCCTACTCTTGACACTTCATGGACCAAAATACCTACCCATCTACACTCATTCCACTGATTATTAGACCATTACATCGGTGGAATGAGTTAACAATTCATTTTTCTCCTTTCAAACCCTCAAAACTAGGCTTTTTAGGATAGTTTTCAGAAAAAACACTCTAACTCTCACAAACCTTTATGAGATCAGATTCAACAAGATTCAAATGCAAGCTAATTCATCCCTACATCAATTCCAATGCACCAATGTTCACTTCAAGGTCTTACCAGGCCATACACAATGCTGGAGCAACAAGTTTTTCTTCTAAACGCAGGAAAATAGTGCTTTGTTATTTCAAATTTCAAATTTTACATTATCAACAACTTGTCCCAATGTTCACATAGGAATTTAAAGAAATTACAAAGCATTTCCAACCATTTCCCACAAAAAATAACACATGACCATTCGACTTTCCTTTACATAAAAAATGCAAAGTTGCATAGCAACTTTTTGCAACTTTTTTTTGCAAAATGACAACTTTTCACAACTTATTACCAAGTGACTCAAAAACATGACAAAACATGACAAGTGGTCTTAAAAGACCTTATTACATCAGATTAACACAAAACCAAAAAAATCTTAACACCTAACCTTCTTTTACATCATGAAACCTATGGTGCCTTGCACCACAATGTGAATTGTTTCTACAATGCAAGCTATGGATATGATGATGGTAAGATGGAGATGAGGATATGATTCTACAATGAAGTAGCTGCAACTACAATGCTATGGAGATTGCTATGTTATGATAATGAGAATGCAATGATAATGATAATGCTAATGCTATGATAATGATGATGCAAAGACAAAGGCATGCTTTTGGATAATTGATATGAGATTTAAGCAGCATGTAAGTATGATAGCTATTATGCATGTTAAAAATGGAGGTGATGAGCTTCCTTTTATAGGCTAAGGAACTGTACATGCATGTGGCACAAGATCAATGGTTGGAGAATTGGTCTTGTGACATGTACAGTGGGGATTGGATTGGTTGGGATGAGGGAGATAAAATAGGAATATGTTCCTACTACATTGACAAGGTGGAGTGAAAGGTGGGAGAAGAAGCCACTTGTCACAATGCTCACAAAGACCGTAAGGGAAAAGGTCTTAGGAGTCTTTCCTTATTATGATGCTGGAGGGAATATAGGAGTTATGAGACAAGTGTATCATACTATCCTTTGACTATGATGACATGGAGAGACCAAGTTTTAAAAAATAGGGATGGTGGAGAAGAAATAGGGCATGTGTCGAGAGATAAATATTCAATTAAATATTAAAAATACTTAATTATTGGTGCAACATGGTGAGGTGTCATGTGAAGTATCATGTGAGGTGTAAGGTGACATGGAAGATGATGTGGATCAACATGGTATCTAAGGATTCAATTACAAGATGACTCATATATAGACTCTTCCCTAGGGTTGCCATATTGCCAAGAAGCCATGACTGATAAGGTGTAAACATGCAGGGAAAAAATATAAACAAATAGATTTTATGTCTTCAACATGACAGTGAGCAACACTCATGAGGATAGAAAGAAAACAATATAGCTTTAAAGCCCATATACTACACATGAAATATGAGGCATTGAAAACACCAACAGTACCATGACACAACTGCAACAACACATCCTTTTTTTCAAAAATCAAGTTGTCAAGAATGAACAAGAATTGTAGGGAATGAATGCATAAAGGATTTGAATGCATGTTGAAATCTCCTGTATTACCCTTGACTTGCGTGGCGCCAGCGCTGCCGCGCTGTCAGCCAGTTGTTGATTGTTATTGCGGTGAAGCTACAGCCGCGTTGAGCTCACTCCTGGCTGCTGTTTTTGGTGGGTTGACAGGGTATAGGGAACAGCGACATCACCTCATGAAAAATAGTGTCATCGGTGATTTATCAATGAACACCCGTTTCACCGCCCTAATCCAGCTGGCTGACGCCCCCGTTTCTGGCTAGGGCATATATTTCGCCCCCCATTTCTATAGAGGCATACGCTTTGCCCCCATTTCTATAAAGGTATGCAGCTAATCTGCGTGGCTTACCCATTTCCTATAGGGCTTATGCTGCCCCTACCTTGTCAACCCTACCAAATTGGAAATCTGGTGAGGTGCCAATTCGGTGGGGTTGACAAAACAAAGGAAGCAATGTATCTACTCATAAAAGCTCAGGGTGTCCACCCAGTAAATAACACCATCATAGTGACACCCATTTCTATGAGGCATACGATGCCCCTACCTTGCCAACCTTACCGAATTAGCAAGCTAGTGAGTGCCAATTTGGTAGGCTTGAAAAGGTAGGGACAACATATGCCTCATAGAAATGGGGTGTCACAATGATGTAAATCACCGTGACACTCCATTTCTATGAGGCATACATTGCCCCTACCTTGTCAACCCTACCGAATTGGAAAGCTAGTGAGTGCCAATTCAATAGGCTTGACAAGGTAGGGGCAGCATATGCCTCATAGAAATGGGGTGACTTCACAGCCTTTTGATGCAAATAATAATGATGGAAGGAGTTCTAGGGTTTATAGAAGAGCAATAAAATATGCCTTTGTAGAGTATAAGACATTGTTTTAGATTTTGACATAAATTCACACACTTTTCCTTCAGGGCAACTTTAAATGTAAACCATAAACCATTACAACTAACTTTAAATGTACTATACACATTTAATTGAGGAATATATTAAATAATATACACATTTACATGTATTAATTTCTCATAGTTTTTGTATATAAAAAAATACACTAAGTCAATAACATTTATTACAATAGTGATGGAAGAACATATTGGAAATCCTCCCATTTCTCGATATTTGTAGCAATACATGCAGGGAAATAATCCTCCCATTTGTAGCCCACATCATGAAATATATTGTACAAGAAGAAACAAAAGGAGCTGCTGCCCAGTTTCTTTTCTTTAATTCACCTCAGGTGGCCTAGTTATTTGCATTCCAAAATGCTTCAAAACATGTACTTCCCATGCTCCCTTGGAAACACATGGGTAGTAGCCTCTCCATGGTTGTGTATTGTCACTAGAACTCGGTCAACAACAATCCTACAAAAACCTAACAATTTCATATATTGAATCACATAAAAATCATTAAAAGACTAATAAATGAATAATGTCAAACATAAACCTTCTGATGAGATCTATTATCACTTCATGCATGTTGTAAGTAGATCAATTGAAGGTCCTACAATGGTGATGTGGCCCATCTTTCACTACTTTCTCATCTCTCGATGATCATACGTGAAAATTTTAAATATATCACTGACATAATTAACATAAAACATGGAGCATATAAGAATCCAAGAAATATACAAAATGGAAAAGAAAGAGAAGATTGAGAACCAAAAAATTAACCAGCAACCATTGTTTCTCATACCACTGAACACTTGCACTAGTAACTGATGTTGTTCTTTTCTTAAGTTGACAAAATTAAGTATAACCTACAGTTACAAATGAATCGATGACAGTCCTAAATGCATATGACATTGAACACTAATAGAGAATACCAACTTAAAGGTGGTCAATAGATAGTAGCATATAATCATCATTTTGCAAATTAACAATAGTGCAATTTTTCAAACCCTTCTACAATCAAACTTAAATGCTTGAAAGAAAGCAATGATCAATAAAATGAATTTACAAATTCAATGTGCATACTTACAAATCAATCTAGGGAACCATCTAGGTCTACTCTATTTTTTATTGTGTCAAGTATTGCTTCATTGTCATACTCACACACTTTCTTCAAGGTCTTGTTCATAGGTCTACCCTAATATTTGATCAAATGTGTTGGTTATTTTTAACGAACCAAGCAGACCTCAACAAATATCTATGAGTTTTCCAAACTCAATTCTCGAATACTTGCTAGGCGAGTGGCCAAAAAATGAGATAAAGTATGGATTTATTTATCTCCTAAACTTTAGGTTCTGCCAGACCCGAGAGGGTGTTCCAACAATTCCAAATGGATAACTCATTTTAATAATTTACACATACATTGCAAATCAAGGCAAACAAATTCTCATCAACTGCAAATAGGATGAAATCAATCACAAAGGTGTCCATTCTTTGAGTTAATTATGCATCTTAAGCTGATAATGAAAAATAACAACAAATAATAGGTGGGTGAATGACTATTTAACAATTTTAAATGATTTCTCTTAAGTCGAAAGACTAGAACCCCAAGAAAGGTTAAATGGGTTAAATATTAGTGCCATTATCTATGGGTTTGGAGTCTGCGTAAATTGAGACATAAGGCATGTTTAATTCTGAACAATTATGATTTAGTGATATCACATTGCAATTCACAAATCAATGACTAAATACTAAAGACTTCTTACCAAATCCAAAAGACATTGTATACAAAATCATGATCGAATCTAAGCATTTAACTCATTCCATGAACAAAAGCCAAGAACCAGATCATATATCAAAGTATAACATGATGACAATTAATGAAATGATCATTGATCAATATTTTCATTAATAATTATAATACAACACCAAAGGAGAGACTATAAATTTATAAAATCTCCATTATCGTCCAAATTTGCTCAGAAACCATACATTTAACCAAATTTACTGTCTAGACTCAAAACATTAGATAAAGACTCAACATATCTGCTTTGTGCTTCTCTAATTCTCTCAAATGTAGCTCTAGAAATTCAACAAAAGATCCACACAAATGGCCCTGAATTCCCTTTTATAGAATAAGGGAGCAAAAACAAGCCTTAGGCCAAGTGTACACATGTCAATGTCAAATTGGACGGCTAGGAAGTATATTCTAAATTCGGTTTTATTTGCAAATCATCAAAATTGGAGTGAATACACATAAGATAAAAAATATTTACATTTGTAATAAAGAGCAAGTTTGTCCTTGCAAAAAGAAAGCATCCAATTCATCGAGCAAAAAAGACAAAATAATGTGGACCATAGGTGAGTCAGCATCTCAATCAGCACTCCACATCATCAATAACCAATATCTTTCTATGAAACATATATTTTATCTTTGCTATCTCTGAGGCCAGACTTGTATAATACATGACCTAGTATATGTTTCACAAACCAACTCGGCCAACATACAACCTTCCCCATTCTTTGTACTCTTCCTCAGATGGCCAGTCAAAGTCCATAATTCTATCCATGGCTTTCCTGTAAGGGGAGTACTTGGTTATAACTGCATTGGATTCCCTATCGAAATCCTCCAAAAAGCTGATAAGAAATGTCAACCTTTCTAGTGTGTTATTGAAGACATCAATATTAACTTCTTTGCAAATTTCACCAACTTGGGAGTCAATAACCTTGTCCAGTTCCCTTTTCCATGTCTGCAATGGCTTCACTTCATAGTTTGTAACCTCAATATCTAGCAGGGTGTTAAATCAACATGAGTATATTGAGATAATAATTTTATTATCTTTTGCTCAAGTGGAGCTACATATCCCTGAAACTTCTGCTCGCTCAATTCACACACAAAATCATAAACTGGATGCACCACAGGGTAATTATCTTCATGCTAGGAAGCTCCCACTAAAATTAACTTCAATCTCTCAACTCTTGGGACCCATTTGTTCAAGGTTGGTATGGCTAGTATTTTATCCTTTTGAGACAACCTCATTGCACACACCATCAAAGCATAGTTGTCATGCACACTATTGAGTCTTTCTTGAATCTTCTCATTTAGATGTCTTAAGGCAGTACTGACAACCTTTGATATGTTCTCATACATTTCATCTTGAGCTCTCTCTTGCAACTTATTATATACCTCAATTTCCAACAGTAGTTGATTTCTATCAAATGAATCAAGGCTTAGTCCACTTATTTATCCCCCTGCACTTGATTTTTGTCCTTGACTATATGGTACCATAGCTAGAGCTTGACTATGAGGCAGATGTTGTATATATGTCATTAGAGAGAATGAAGGTGGATGGCTTGAGCTAAGCTGGCCTCGTTCCTTTTGGACTTCTTCCCTTTGTTTATAGAAAGCTAGTTCAGTTTCTAATGTTGCCACCCTCTGTTGGCTAGTGCCATAATCAGTCAAGAGTTCACTATACTTAACTCTGAGATTATCTCTTTCCAAGGGAAGACCCTCAATAGTTGACCGGGTAAACCTAGCAACATTAATAACCATGTCCGGAGCTTCTAACGTGATGGAGCTTGTGAAATTCTTCAAAATTTAAGCTCAATTCCTATGAGTCTGGTTCCTCATTTAAAAGCCTTGTCCCCAAGTGAGTAGGATTTTAATCAAAAAATATGCCAACATTCTATTTTCGTGTTGAACTATTCAGTCGGTTGTCAAGCTCTTAAGTGATTTTCTGAGCCTCTCATCACGTTCATTAAGCGACCTTGTGTTTCTTAGAAACTGGTCATCTTTTCCTGCCTTGTCAGGGTTTCCTTAAGCTGGGTTATGAAAGTGTTAAGTTCGGTGACTTATGGGTCAAGTCATTTACCCCACAGTCATGTCATCATTGGGTGACCCAGTCTTGCCCATTTAATGCTAATATCATGTCTTGTGCAGCTTGCAAGATCTATTGATTACAGATGAAATCTAAAACGTACCCTGTCAGCTCATGGGAGTAAGGTGCATGCTAGTTAAAAACAATGACGTTAGAAAAAGCTAACATGTGTCCCAAGTCTGATGTGGGACCCACTTCCCACTACCGATCCTGTGCCCTGACACTTTCAACAAGCGGTCGAGATCAACTAGGTAGAACAATCTTCATCGTTCCCCACTGGCTCGCCGAATGAAGATGAGTAGAGATTAAGCCCAATGAGATTAGTGAAATATTGACAATTGTCCCTCACTCACTCAGAGAGTGGAATCCATGGGAAGTGATGGTGTCATTCGACACAGAGAGAAGCAATTGGTTGAGAGCTCACCAATGAAGCACTGCTGGAATTCAAAAGGAGGTCAAATGTGAGCCGACCGTTCGATCGTCCATAAGGGAAAAAGATCAATGGATTGCATTCAAAATAGCAGGTGACACCAGATGGTCAATTCTGCTATGCATGACAAGCTTGTATTAATGGCTTACACTTCGTAGAGCGATCGAGTTGATCTCAACTCGTGCCAAGAAACAAATGCAGACAATCATGAAGAATAATTAGTTGATTTCCATGCAAATGGGAATCAAATTGTGCTAACACGTCTACCAATGGGATGTTAGAATTATGCATGTGATGAATGTTAAGCGTGAATGCCATTGATTCACCTGATAAATATAGTGGTGGTGGGTGTTATTCGTTTCACTACCATTCAACAGTTCAATGTTTCCTGGTGTGAACAGTAATCGAGAAAAAAGATGGATAAACCAGCTGGAAGGTCTTCTTGCCTAAATGTTGGAGGAATAGATATACCAGAAGCCTCTTGGAGGCATAGAATTGCACCTACCAGGTGCAGTCAAAGACTGTAGTTCAACGATGATACTGCAAAGGGAGCAAAGGACCAAGGTAAAGGATTGACACAGTTATTCACTGGCTCGAGGTGGAAGATAAGATACATACGTGACTCTTATGGGCATCAACACACACCCATCAACTTGATGAGAAACTCCTCTAAAAGTGGCAGTAAGACCGACTCATTTTATGGTCGGTATATGGTCCAGTTGAATGATAGTTTTCCCTCTGATGAGGAGGTGATTTCTGTGCCACCATTGGTAGTCAGGACATCCAGTGGATAGCCTAGAATAATGCCTGGTAATGAGAAGAAAGATGAGGAAGTTGAGGTTGTCTCCCTTCCTCTAGCTATGATGAGGAGTGGCTGTGTCTATCGAGGGTGTGCTGCTGGTACCGGTGGGGTGACAGGTGGTAAATGAATTTGTCGTGTGCAGGGTCTTCTTTTTTCCTATGTTTTGTGAATTTTGCTATAGTGGCTCTTTGGTTCACCTTCATGGCAATGATCTAATGTTTCAACATGGGCCGTGTGCTTGCTTGGCGTCTTGGTCATTCAGTTCGTGGTGCTTGGGTGGCAAGGGAGTTTTGGTGACACTTTGCGCTTTCTTCCTCGGTGGTGGTTATGGCTTTGGCTTGTTTCTATAATTTCAGCATATGGGTTTCAAAATGTATATCAAATTCTACTAAAATTCATGTGAAATGATAATTTTGTATTGTAACTGCATTTAGGTCCGAGGCTTGTTGCTCCCTATTAGTATAAAGGGAATTCAATACTCGAATGCAAGGGGGAATGGAGAGAAAAGAATTATTATTAGCAGAAAAGAAAGAAAAGAAGAGAGCAGATAGAGAATATCAAGCTAGGTTTAGGTCATACATAAGGTGAATATAGTGAAAGGAATAGAAAAGAATGCCCGTGTTAGGCTATTTTGGATGAATATATGAATAATGTCTTAAATTGTTGTACAGATTTGGTCTATGAACATAAATGAAAATTTACTTACAGTGCATTTTCTCTCCTTATGTGGGTTTTGAGTAAATTTGGGATGGAATTGTCAATAGCATTTTCATTCCTCTTTTGTGTCTTAATTCAAATGTATATCTCTATTTGCGCCTTGATTCAAGAAATCAATTAAATGCTTAAATAAGAGGTATTGATTTACAATTATCTGTTGAGGATGTGATAAGAAGTTGTGCATTATAAGTCTTAAGTCTCATAGTACAAAGTTGTTATGAAGATATTCTTTCTTTAAGAATTTGAGTTCATTTCTATATTACAGATAGTATGCATATGACTCTATAGCCCAATTGGAGAAGGCACTGATCTATTTCCTTGAGAGATTTTCCTAATGGGTAAATCACATTATTTTATGGTGGCCAACCTAGAGACAAAACTTGAAGATATCATTTGAAATTTCCAAAATCTTCACACAATTATTATATTCATTTGTCATACGAGTGGGAATTTACTGAAAGGGTAGAAAATTACTTAGGAACTAGCCGATTCCATTGTATGTTTTTCATTTTTACCTTTTAGTTGCAATGGTCTATGCAATGATGTGTCTCACCAAGTGCATCTCGGGTGAACATGAATAGGAATACCCTCCTTGGCCCCACAGATCCTAAAGTGTAGAAGATCTTAGTCTATCACTAGGTCTTGTCAGTTGGCCAGTCATCTTTAGGGGTTTTGAGTATAGGAATTGGCAATTCCTTAGAGATTCCTCTAGGTGCACTAGAAAAGGCACCAACATAACGCTGGAGTAGCAACAACTCTTTTTACAAGCAGTTGTCCACTAATCTCTGATGGCTCAGCCAAGACTAGTTTTCTAGATGCCGAGGATAATGACCATATTGCCATTGCCTCCCAATCCTCACTGAAGGATGAACCTTAGAGTTCCATCTCCAACTCCTCTTCTATTTGTACAAGAGGTATTTCATCTCTTCTAATTGCATCCAAAATAATGGCATCAATAATATTCCAATCTACCAATAGAAACACACCACTTTTTCTCACAAGTTCTCTACCCTGCTGGGCATTAATCTTTTTGAATTCATCTTTCATAATGCTTCTTACATTCGCCTCAATGACACTTTTAGGTGATTCTGGGTGTAGACTCCTTTCAATAGCCACCTTCTCTGCATAATCTAAAATCTTGGATTTCCACCAGAAGTCTTGAAATGCGAAGGTTTCAAAGAATGAATCATCCTCCATGAACTCTTTACTAGCCTCTACCCTCAAGTCATCTATAGTATTCAATCCAAAAATTTCAAGCTTCCCTAGCCTAAGGATGCTCTGTCTTGAACTTGAAGCACTTGCTCTTTCATGAGGAGGCATCCCTATTTGCATTTCCTTAGGGGTAACAAAGATATCATCTTCATTAGTGTCAGAATAATCAACCACTCCTTTTGTTTCAACCCTTTGTTTCTTCTGAGGTGGTTGCTCAAGAGGGGAAGCATTATCAGGAGGTGAATCAATATCAATTATAGGTAACGAGACCTGTGGAGGGGAAGTTGGCATTGCACTCTTGGGAGAGTCTTCCTTTGGTTCTTCAGAGGCAATAGGGGTCACTAAACTTCTTTCCTCACTTAATATTTTCTTCCTCCTAGAATAAATCCTCAACTATTTGGGTGGTTGATATGTAGGTCTTTCTTCTAATGTTACCTTAGCACTCTCCTCAACAACCATTTCCTTTCCTTTATCAAGAACCCCCCTCTGTTTTCTCAAGAAACCAAAAACATTCTCAAAATTATCCATGAAATACATGGACTTATTGAAATCACCTTGTATACTTGACTGAGGGTCATATCAAGGATTATTTTTCTTCTTAGCATCCACCATATTTCTATAGGCTAGGGATTTAGCTTTTCTTTCATCTTGCTCCTCAAAGTTTAAGAGATTCCTTATGATATCCTCAGGGTAATCAAAAGTATGTACAAAGATACCCATTTTCTTATCTTTTTTGAGCTTATTGATGAAGCCTTCAGGGTCATGATTCCTCGGGCTTATAGTCATCAATTCATAAGGCATCAATAGATGTTCTAATTCCTTCACCACTCCTTTTGTCACAATATAATCAACAAATACAGTCCACTCTGGGAATAATGACCCCTTCCTTGTTGACTTAGGTAGATGTGCTTCTTGTGCAGCTCCCAACTGCCTCATGATCTCAAGGAAACCTATTCTCAAAGGAACATCTGCAGGAAAAATATATGGGACTAAACCAATACCATATATTCTGAAAGCTATCTTATCATGATACAAAGTCAAATCTCCCTAGTTATGACTTAAATTTAAATCTGGCCTTAGCTCCTTAGGTCTCAAGAATTGATGGATTTCCTTGGTAATCCTAGGTGGTTCATATACCAAAGCCCTCCTTATCCTAGACACAATCATTTTTGAACATCACAAAGTTGTACCTCTTATCATCTCTATCCATGATATGGGTCCAACACTGAATAGAAAAGTTAACATCATCCCTTTTCCTTTCCAATGTGATCTCCTTCTCAAATAATTTTTTTCCCTTATATAGGAACATATGCATTAAAAATGAGTACCACCAAAAATTTACCCATTGTTTCCCTCCTTGTAATTCAACTAAACCCTCATGGATGTGATCAGCCAAATAGGTTGCATAATCATAAACCATACCATATGATGGATGTTGCATATGTGCAACCATGTAGCAATACTCCTTTTGTAATGTGTTAGGTAGGCTGACACCCACAATTTGGTAAAAGGAGTGTACAATCTTTTTGAAATAACTGGTGAAATAACTCATTGGGAAAGGTTCAAGCTCTCTATCATCAATCTTAACCTTCCTCCTTTGTTTTTGAGTTCCAACCACTGCAGTATGTAGAGTCAACATTTTTGACCTAATGAATACCTTGGTCTTGTGTTACTCTTAGTGGAATGGCCCAATCAGGTAGGAATTAGATGTTAGAAGGGTTTGGGAGAGCAAGGGAGGTCAATTGAGGTTTGGGCATGATTCCCTAGATGTGAAAAGTGTGGTTTTTGAGTGAAATTGGGAGGTTTAAGGGTGTTAGTGATTGAAATATGTTGGGGCAGCAATTTCTAAAGGTGTATTAAGCATATGAAAACTTCTATAAACATTTTTGAGGTGTTGTTTGAGTGAGATAAGCGTGTGAATGCATACTTTCAATAAACCCCCTTATAATATAGGAAAAATGAGGGTTTCATGATTGAGTGACTTAGATGGCATTTGCAAGGATGATAGTTGTGGAATTTGGATGTTTATATCCTGGTGAGAGACTTTCAAAAGGAATCTTGGAGGGGCAGTAGTTTTAAAGAGGAGTTGTTTTGTAAATTTGGGCTAATTGGAGCCCTGTTTAGCGTAATAGTTCAATTTCAGTGGGGTTGTTCCATAACAAACACATTAGGTTTTGAGATATGTTAAAGAGAAGGGTAATGGGTGTCTGAAACACCTTTTGTTTTGTGGGTTTGAGTTGTTTTTGTGAAGATATTGATTCTTACTCAAGATGATTTTATACCTTTTACATGTTATTAAGCTAGAATGAACATTAAGTGACATTGATTTTTATCATGATGATTATATTACTTTCGAATGAACACTGTAACATGAAATGCATTTCATTAAGTTGTATCCAATTTTCATTAATTTTAACTTCTTTTGAAATAAAAATCAGTTGCACACTTCATTACATGAGTTTAAAAAACAAAATAATGTCAAATGTAAATTCATTCAACAGAGCTTGAAATCATGGTTATTCTCAAAATGATTGTTTGATAAAAATTTATTGGTAGGCATGTATGAAAAATGTGGTACATTAGAAAAGACAATGAATTGTTTGAAATAAATCCTCAAAGAAATAGATGGATTACCAATTGTAATTCATAAGTTCTATTAAAATGTAATTTCGTTAATCTATAACATATATTATCAATCATAACTTTAAACCATTCTAAGATAATTATACATTCCATTTTGAAAATTCAAAGTAGAAAGACATGCACACAAGGAAAAAATTAGATTAAATATCAATTCTTATATATCAAACTGTAGAATAATTATGTTTGTGCATATACAAATTTGGCATATGCCTACTCCTGGAACAAGTTTTACAAATTGTGGCATATATGCCATCTCAAGATCTATCAAACCCTAAGTACATGTTAATCTATATCATATCCTAATCCCGTGTTGGACCATCAAAATCGAGCCTCCTCGAAGAAGTTAGTTTCTCTGAAGTTTCCTGCACAATAACATTTCAAACCACAAATTAGATTAATTATGTGAATGGTTGACAAGATAGACTAGTAAATAGAAATTTATATACCATCATTTATAAATTACAAATTTAACATCAAAATTATTATACATGTACTATATTATATCAATAATGCAATTCTTGTTTACCTCAAAGCTTGCTCTCTTTTCTGCAAGACGTTCTACATATGATTGTCCCTTAGGACGATTAGGAGTCCTTGTATAAAGTTCACACTCGTCATGTAGTGTTGATTCGAACAAAGGACTATAGAAAATAAAATAAAAATGATGCAAATTAACATATAATTGCTGACAAATAATCATATCTACTAATCACATATCTACTCCTATCTAAACGTAAATGATTTGCAATATAAAATAAATACATACCTATTGTGATGCTATGACACTGGATGGGCTCATAGTGGATGAGTCAACTAAGATGGTTTCCTATATAAAAAATGACAAGAATGTAAATGCACATGCACATATAATTATAATGTCGAGAATAAAAAAAAAAAACCTATTGTGCAACTTCTTGCAATAGGTCAAACCTAGTTAACAAGGTTGTATAAGAACCAGGTTGTTGCATAAAAATACAAGATTACATCAGACTATCAATATATGTAGTACATTTATTTAAACATAATAGATTTCAAAGATTAAAATATAAAATAATAATTTAAATAATTTATCGTATACTGATTCTCTAGCACAAATGAAATGGTAGTATGCGTAGCCTCCTACACTTTTGACATTTGCTCCTTTGTCAACACTTGTTAAAAATTCTAGCATATAAACATACATTAGTACAAATATCTCTCATAAAATATGAAAGAATTTACATAAAACACACACCGAAATTACTTTAAGTATTACCGGTCCTCCTATATTGTCCCTGGTAGTCGATGTCTCTCCTGCAAATGCTCCACTCCATGCTCTATCAACTCCTACATCTGACATATCATGAATCTCATAGTCGAATGTGTCTATGGGGGCCTTAGTGGACTGTTGAAGAGGTCCCAAACATAAATTTTTGCACATCATGCAACGATGAGCCACACAAGTATGCCCTAAAGAGGACGGTGTACCAATGGGAGCTGATGACTGTGTACTAGTGGGAGCTGATGCAACAACTGCACCACCAACATGCTGGGATGCACCATCAAATGGCTATGCAACATGGTGGCTCTGCATGACTAAATGATCACTCAACGAATGTAACACATAAATGCTAAGAGTCCCTGCATCTATAGCAATCTCATGGTAAGGTAGTGGAGTCAAGGAAACAATAGGCAGAGGAGGACGAACTAGGGTGACTCAGCATGCTCTAGGTCTATCCTGTGGCATCCCTCTACCAACACCTTGGAAATACCACATGTCAAAGTAATTGACATGTTTCCCTAGCACAAAATCAACATATAATTTTGGAGAAAATACTGAAAGACATCAAGATTATTGTTGGGTGGTTTATCAAAAACCATCCACCAACATCTCCAAAAATTATCTAATATGCCTTTATGGGTGCACCATTTAATTGAAAATTTTGGTTTCCACACATTAACAGGATGTCCTGTTCTCTGATCGATGAATAACTGAGCTAATTTGGCTTTCTCAATATCAAGTGCCTTCGCCTCATCATATGATAACCCGTTAGCATAAAATTGTCTTTGTTCCTCCGCTACTATGCAAATCTATTATGTTGAGTTTCCAAAGTTTCGACATTTGAAATTATTGTTTCCAAAGTATTTTTCATGTCTCATAGCTCATCAAGAGTCTCATAGATTTGACATACTTTTCTTAATTGATCTAAATTTATATGAATAGACTCGTGTATTGTTGGAATATTTTGATTTGGAAACAATGGTTGTGGTGAAGGAGGAGGGTTTTCATTTTGTGCAGGATCAGGGTTCTCATTTTGTGCGGGGATTGGGTTTTCATCTTCTGCAAGGTTAGGATTTTCATTTTGATCCATTTTAAACCTGTTAATTGATAATTTTTTTCAAAATTAACAATGGTTTTAATGAAATGAAAAATCTATCAAATTTACCCTATTTTTGACTAAAATTAAAAAGAAAAACAATGCAAAATAAATATAAATTGAATAAAAATAGAAAAATCCAACCATACCTTATAAATTTGATAGATATTGATCAAATTCACCTCTAGCAAATGAATATCTGATATGCAGGCTTAAAAAAAATGCACTAAACCAAATAAAATTAGCTCTCAGGTTTTTTCTAATTTGTTTATAACATAGGAAACAGATATTTGTTTCCTGAATTATAGTTTTTTTACAATATGGTAGGGTTTGGGACTCAACCATTTTAAATTGGTGATGGTTTTTTTGAAATATATAATATATATTATATTATAATATAATATACATTATATTATTTATGATATATATTATATTATATACATTATCTTATAAAATAATATATATTATATATTATAATATAATATAATATATATTATGTTAATTTTAATATAATATATTATATTATTTTTTTAATTTTTTTTAGGCAGCAGGAATCGGGTAGCCGACACGCCCTTCTATACCACGAGGATGGGGGAGACTAGATCTCGTGACCAACCTCCTGCAATAGGAAAGATTTAGCCAACCGAGCTAGGGATAATATATTATATTATAAATAATATAATATATTATATGTATTATTTTATATATATAATATAATATATATTATATATAATATAATATATATATATATATAATATATATATATATTATTTATAATATATAATATAATATTACATTATAATATATTACGATATAATATATTATAATATAATATTTTATAATAACATTATATTATATATTATATATATTACATTATAATATATAATATAATATATATTGATCAAATTCACCTCTAGCAAATGAATATCTGATATGTAGGCTTAAAAAACACGTACTAAACCAAATAAAATTAGCTCTTAGGTTTTTTCTAATTTGTTTATAACATAGGAAACATATATTTGTTTCTTGAATTATAGTTTTTTTACAATCTAGTAGGGTTTGAGACTCAACCATTTTAAATTGGTGATGGTTTTTTTGAAATATATAATATAATATATAATATAATATATATTATAATATAATATACATTATATTATTTATGATATATATTATATTATATACATTACATTATAATATAATATATATTATGTTAATTTTAATATAATATAATATATTATAAATAATATAATATATATTATATATATTATTGTATATATTATAATATAATATATATTATATTAATTTTAATATAATATATTATATTATAAATAATATAATATATATTATATATATTATTGTATATATTATAATATAATATATATATTATATTATTTATAATATAATATATAATATATTATAATATATTATGATATAATATATATTATAATATTTTTTTGAGGTCGGGTAATCGACCTATAAATGCGATGTGCACAGTAAACTAGCATTAGTGAGGAGGAACAAGTGACGTAGGGCATAGCGAATTACTTAGCCAAGCCGAGCTAGGGCCCCTGCCCATAATATATATTATAATATATTATGATATAATATATTATAATATATTATGATATAATATTATATAATAACATTATATTATATATTATATATATTACATTATAATATATAATATAATATAATATTATATAATATGAGCTCTTTGGTTTTTTTTTTAAATTATAACGCAAAAAACTTGAATTATAATTTTTTTATAATATGGTCGGGTCTGGGACTCAACCATTTTTAATTGGTGATGGTTTTTTTGAAATATATAATATAATATATATTATAAATAATAATATATATATTATATTATAATATATTATAATACAATATTTTATAATAACATTATATTATATTATATTATAATATATGCAATATAATATAATATAATATAATATAATATAATATAATATAATATAATATAATATAATATAGTATAATATAATATAATATAATATAGTATAATATAATATAATATAATATAATATTATATTATATTATATTACTACATAATATAGTATTATATTATAATATAATATAGTATTATATTATAATATAATATAGTATTATATTATATAATATGAGCTCTTAGATTTTTTTTAAGATATCATTTCTTGAATTATATTTTTTTAGAATATGGTCAAATCGGAGACTAATGGTTTTTTTGAAATATATAATATAATATATATTAATATAATATACATTATATTATGTATAATATAATATATATTATAATATAATATAATATATATATAATATAATATAATATATAATATAATATAATATAATATATATTATAATATAATATATTATAATATAATATATATTATAATATAATATAATATATATATATATATATAATATAATATAATATAATATATATAATATAAAATAATATATATTATAATATAAAATAATATATATTATATATAATATATATTATATATATTATAATATAATATATATTATATATATTATTATATATATTATATTATATATATTATATATAATATATATTATATATATTATATATAATATATTATATATATTATATATATTATATTATTTATAATATATTATTATAATGCAATATTTTATAATATATATATCCATCTAAGGCACCAACCCCACCACCCATGCTCTCCAATCCCACCAGAGCTTTGCTCACCTAAGGCCTGCCTTCGACAACCGACCATATTGGCCTTAGGCTACCAAAGGCAGGCCTTACCCACCAACCATACTCGCTTGGGAACCTTATAGTCCCACCCAACCCTGGCAACCCCTTTTGTCCCCCCACTTGCCCCTTGGCCTCCCACCCACCTATCGAAACCGACCCAACTTCATCTCGCGGGGGGGTTGGGAGGCTATAGAGTTGCTCCGCCACCACCCATATTTTCCTTAGGGTCAGATCTCAGAATTGAGCCCTCTAATAACATCATTATCTTGTAGTCGAACTACACTATAGATAGTAGGGCCCACCCACCCGTTCAAACTGACCCAACTTTATTTTTCCCCTTTCAAATATAGGCGACCCAGATCAATAATAGTGTAGGAAGGAGCTTGATCGATTATATTGGGTTTCTGAAAGCCTTTATTTGAGCCCCTACTATCTATTGTATTTGGTTACACAATCTCTTTTGGAAACAACAAAACTATTATGGTTGCTTTCATTCGCCACCCACCTATGAATCATAGATCATCAGTATAGATCCACTAGATTTAATAAGTCAGGGATAGGGGTGGAACAATAGCTATGAAGTTATCCCAACGCAGAGCGAGAGGCCCCTTAAAATAGTAGGGCCCTTAGAATAGTAGGGGCGCTTCAAACAATCAATGGCTCTCAACTAAAGATAGAAGGCGACTTTGGAAAGGTAGGAGATGAGATTGGTTACCACAGGGATAGGAGGAAGGGCCTCCCACCCAATCCCTCGATCCAAAATACTCCTATTGATAGGGATGGCAAATACATCTCCTCCCCACCTCGGAGCCCAACAAATATATATTGCCTCAAGCACACCCACCCTGATCAATAATGCTCGAGATCAAGGGTTACCCAGGAAATGGAAAGGCTTTGTATGACTTGAATCACTTTAATCAATCAATTGCTTGGATGGTTAGGGGTTCAAATATGGATGGGATGGCAGGAAAAAGAGAAAAAGGATTGGCTATAGAGGATAGTAGATCAACATAAAAGGATACTTTGGCATAAATAAAGGGTCGGGTTGACTAAGTCGACTATCTCTGCTATCCATGCTTCAACCCACTCACCACTTTATTTGGACACAAGGTGAGAAATTTATATTTCCCTATATGCTAGTAGGTTAATTAATTACCAACCCCACCTAAGGCCAATATGGTCGGCGCGGAAGGCATGCCTTGGGTGGGTGGCAATAGGGAGGGGCAACCCCTAATGTCCTCCCACCCGGAACCACCAAGCTCTTCCACATGAACACCCACCCCAACAATAATCACCCTCCCACCCATCCCAAAAGGGGCCTCCTACCCACCCACCCCCTCATTTGATTCTTCCTTCACAAATAGGAGTCCAATTCTAGCGAGAGATTGCATGCTCAACCTTGGATCCAAACTTCAAAATGCTCGACAACTATCTCCTCCAAGGGGGTGGGAGGCTATAGAGTTGGAATCTACCCTCCTTAGGATTAATTCCACTTGCTAACCCCAACGACCATATTTTCCTTAGGAAAGATGCAACTGGAATTCATTAAAGCAATTACATCATTCACATAACAGAAAGCAACAACTATTACAACTCAAATGCAACAAATGCGCATGAAAAAACCCAGATAATCTTTGAATATTGAATTCAAAAGAGCATTAAATTTTAGCCATGGGGATAGTCATCAGATAAAATATAAATATGAAGCTCAATTCAAAACACAAACACCTCAGATTAATGACTAATGGTCATAATTCACCCTAACTTTTGAGTGATGAGCTTAAGAAATATAAATATTATGATATATGTTTTTCATATCCGTTTTGTGTATTAGTGGGTTATACACTTGGATGAGCAACAATATATATTAATATTAATATTAATATAGTATTAGTATATAACATATATTAATATATAATAATTAATATTAATATATATAATATTATATATATTAAAACATATAATATATAATATAATATATATATTATAAATAATATATATAATATAATATTTTATAATAACATTATATTATATATATTATATTATAATATATATATTATATTATATTATAATACATATATTATATTATAATACATATATTATAATATAATATAATATAATATAATATAATATAATATAATATAATATAATATTATATAATATGATGTAACACCCCTCCATTCATATCATAGCCACAACCTATTTAAGTCTAAACTTATGCTACTCTACTAATTAAAATATGTGAATGCCATTAAGATGATAATGATCAAGTTATGTGTAATTAAAATATTGATAAATGTTTTTTTTTAATTCGTGATAATCAATGTTTGGTAATTCTTTAATTTTGACTTGGTTAACAATTTGATATACGTGGTTACTGAAATAACATGCAAAAGTTAACAATTTTTTATTCTCATTGAATCGATTAGTGTAAAATTTAACAAGTTATCTTTCAATTTGATATTAAATAAGTTATTAACTCAATATCCTTTGGTCATGAATAGTTCATTGTTACTATATGATTTTATACTTGTTTATGTGACATTTATTAGGAAATGACTTGTTATCTCTTTATAAGTAATTCACAAAAATACTGAATAAATTTCCAAGATATTACCATTTTGATAATACTTTTATTAGATTAAATAAACTGGAAAAATGAGGTTTGTGAAGTTAGCAAGTAGCTGATAACCAACATGAATATTAAATTATATGTATCATTATAATTCCAAAATGATTTTGACTTAGGTGAGGAATATAATAGCTATTTTCCTTATTAAATATTACTTATATCCCTGTGCGGGTTGGTAGTTCATGATCCCAGAATGGACACCATGACGATCTAATGATAATCCTACATTTTCTTGCAAATGTTTATAATTATGATCACTCAGCTATAATGGATAATGATACTTGAGGCCAAGCCATGGCATTAGAGATTAGCTCGCTTTGCGTATGAATTTTTGAGGTTTTCATTTAGGTTGAAGTGTATTTTTTTATGGAGCATGTAGAGGAGTTGATATTAGAACATGTAAACAAAAAAACAAATAAAAAATTACAAATGATGCATTCTTGCCCTTTATATTTTAATTTATAGTCAATGTGGGACATTTGAAGTTAATGTAGCATAGGGGGAAATGATGCAGTTGGTAGAAAATAAATAAGGGAACAAAGATAATAAACTAGGAGGGATGGGAGGCCTGCAACGACGTGGACAAAGATATGTGAATTCATAAATGGTTGTAGAAGAGTAATTGTGGGGAGGCGTATTATGCAAGGAAAAAATTTCCTATGGGTATCTTCGGTATGGTAAAGGGAGTATCATACCATCCTTAATTTATTGGGTTACCAAATCCTCCCCTATTGATAGTCTAGCTCATTGCTCTAGTCACGTATATCGAATTTGTTTAAGCGTAGTATCTCCCTGAATGAAGTTAGTCAATATTACCATATAGGTAAGTGCATGTCAAGAGCATTAAAGGGAGGAATTAAGATGATATGGAGTTGCCAACAACAACACAAAAAAAGGAGGCTAAAGAATTTAAGAGGCTGTACGTAGTAGAAAGGGAAGAAATGAAGGTTGAAGGTGGGGAGATATTTTCATTTTTCTCTGGCCAGTTTGTCAGGGGATGTTTAAGGGGAGCTAAGAATTATCATGACTAGTGCATAAGAAAAAAAAGAAGAAGAGCATAGTCATAGGAGAGTCATGTAATCAAGGAGAAGGTTTACGGGTAGCTAGGGCTACAACTGTGAATAGCTGGGGAATCTTTGTGTGGACAATGTGCTAAAAGTAGTAGAGTTGCCATCGTCTTCTTTGGGGGACAAGTATCAGTACATGTTGCAGCTCGCTGCTTCCAATCCAGAAAAGAGCTATTACAAGGAGGATGACTGATGTTTTGGAAGTTTTCAAGGAACCTAGAAATGGTGTCAAGCAAAAAAATAAAAAGATTTAGGGATTTTAATCTGATGGATTGAAGCAACAACTTTAGCGGGGGAGAAATGATTCTACTGACAGAGGAAATGGATGTGAAGAACAAACATATGTTTGCAGTCCAGGGTGAATCTATTTAAAAGAAATAAGGATATTCTTGGCAAAATTAATCTTGAACAATCCTTGTGTAATCTTAAGTTCACAGGTGCATATTTTTTCCTAGAATGATATTGTTGCAAAAAGTTAACAAGATTCTATTGTAGTTCTAATTACGTGATGACATTATCTCTTTGATTTATCTCAGCTTTTCCTTATATCTCAAGAGTTACATTAAGTCATACAATATTACTATCTTGTCTTTTGCAATTGTTAATTATGACTCAAACCAATTTCTGCGAATTAGTTCACGTGTCTATATTGTGCTAATTTTGTCATGTAATTGGGTTATAAGTAAGTAGACTATTTGGGAATAATATGGAGCCTTCTACTAGTGTATATAAATTTCTACGTATAAGTTTATAACAACATTTTGATTGTATTCCTATTTTAGTTGTGGTACACAATTGACCATTAATGCCTAATTAGTCACTTACTGGTCTTTTCCTTGTTGTAAACCATCTATGTGTTCTCTTATGACTGACAAGAGTACATTTAAATTGCTGCTTTCACTTTGTTCTTGGTTATGTTGGGACATTCTTTTTATAAAAAGTAAAATGGACAAAGCAATAAGAAATTTAAAGAAAAATGTAGAAAAATTGATTATCCATCTAAGACATGCTAAAACATGGACCCTTGAGGCAGATTAAAAAAAGAGAGCATTGCTTATGAAGGAGGCTCCTAAACCTGCACTAGCTATGCCCAATCGACCAGTCAGCCAACTATCAGCAACCCTCCCACTCCATGATGCCACATTTAATTATAGCATGGCTATTTCAATACTTTTTCATTTTGCAGGTAGAGCATTTGGTAGGTGCAGTCCATTTTCTTCTTGACATGAAGAGTAGGTGTAAGTTTTAAGATATGTCAAATAAGACTAGAAAAAACCTATAATTGTGTCTATGTAAGTAGCTATAACCATTAATGGAAATGAATAATTTTTCTATAGCGGCTCAACTGAATGTGATAGCAGGCATGAATAGGCTGAAAAATGAGTTACTACATTTTCATCCCAGCTGTATAAGCGGGTAGGTCTCCCCAAGCCCATCTCCGTATATGTTAAATCACTAGACAATGAGTTACACTCTGGAATGAGCGTTATTGTGTTGTGCTTGTTGTGTTATTAATTCTTAATGAGGATAGGGTATCTTCAAGTAAATAGTTTAGCTGAAAAAAATAAAAAATCATGTTTAGTTATTAAGTAAATATTGTTCTTGTTAATTGCATGGATTAAATGAGAAGTATTGTTATAGTTTTTATTTTTATTTTGAGATTAATAATAATGTTATGATTATGTTAGACAGTGTTGAAGATTAATTAGCATTAAAATGACAATATTAATCTAGACTTGAGTTTGTTTTCCTTTAAAAGAAGAATTTTAAACAAATAAATTATATTATATTACTCTACCCGAGTTCTAAATGTCTACCCGATCTCCACAACTTGCATGTTACCACAATTCTATAGGTTTTTGTTTGTTAATTAGGAATGCAAGGTTTTGAGAAGGTTTGAAATTTAATGGTATTATTTCTTCTACAGCTGTGACTATTTTTTTTTTTTTTTTCTACAATTTTCTTTGATGAAAATAGTCATTATTTCTTCTATAGTTGTGATTGATTTTCTTTATTTTCTGCTCATTCTCCATATAGTATTAGAGCTGTTGTTGTAAGTTTTATTCTTTAGTTGCATGTATGCACCTCTATTCTCACACCTGATAAGCAAAATAGTGTGAAATTTATGAAAGATGAAGTGATTGAAATACACTTTTTGGCCAAACTTGACATTGAAATCAACATTTTTAGAGAAAACTTCACTTTCTAACACTTATAGTAGGTAAAATATTAGGAATTTGAAAATCATGTACACTAGTGATTTGTGAGATTTTGTTTGTAGATTTTAAATGTATTTTTTTTCTTAAATATTGAAATTGAATTGTAATTTTTTTGTGTCTCCTTTGATAACTAGTTTTTAATAGTAAACAACATTTTTAAAAAGTGGTGTGTACTTCGGCTCACATAACTTTTTTCCTTCAAAGGATAAAATTCTAATTCTTTTGAATTTAGGTTGGTAACACAAGTATCTAGTGCTTTAATTTCAAATGTTTCATAGCATTTTGTTGAATATTTTTCTTTTAATTAAGTTTTGAAGTCAAAACATTTATAATTTAGACATAGGTACACTTTGGCTTGCATAACTTTTTTGGTACGTATTGAAATCCAATTTTTCTTTTTTTGTTAGAACAAGGACATCAATACCTAGTGGATATATATTTTTCAATTTTTTTTCCCTCAAATTTACTATTTTTCCACAATGATTTTCATGGAACTTGACGTTCGGTGAAAAACCTATGTACAGTAAAACTAAAAACTAAAATATAAAATAAAAACAAAATATATTAAATTTATAGTTGTTGGAAAGCACGTTTCAATCACTACAATCATCCAACTTGGTTTATCAAGTTGACTCCATTTGCACCTCCTTCCCAAGCTTTGGTAATAAAAAAATTGCATAAATTTTGAAATGGTGGAGGGGAAGGTGAAAAAAGGGGGTTCATTAGAACCCCCCTTCTAATGAAGGGGGTTCATTCAACCCCCTTCATTAGAAGGAGGGTTCATTTGAACCCCCCTTATATGGTGCAAAAGGGGGTTCATTAGAAGGGAGGGGGGTTCATTAGAAGGGGGGTGGTTCATTCGAACCCCCTTCATTAGAACCTGGGTAAACCATTTTAAATTTTTTGATGAGCATTTCTATTTTTTTCCTGATTCAAAAAATTGTAACCCACTATTGTGGGTTTACCCATCCTTTATTTGATTTAGATCTATAAGCATCCCACGATCTATATAAGTAAGACATTGGTAAAGTAATATTTAGAGGGAATCACAGCCTATAGCTTTTAAAAAAAAATTATTTTGATAAGTTTTATGTTTCATACAGGTTTAGGATTGGTGATAATTGTGTCCATACAAAGAAGAATTTGGATTAAAATTGCATGACTAAATTAATTAGTATGGGTATATGACTTTAATGTTTATTTATTAGATTTATTATATGATTTAAAAGTACAAATTAATTAGCTTATAATTAATTAATTAATTAATGATAGCAAACTGATTTGGAGAGTATTTCTCTTATTAGTAGAAAGAGTATGACCTTATTTTATTCTATTATTTACTTGTAAAGAGAAGTATTTATTTATTTTGATTAATCAATAAAATTTTAAATATCAAATTAGTATTTAATTATTATCCTTTACATATTAATTCCTTGATAATGAACAATAACAATTTTTAAATCCATAGTTCAAATAGTTATTAATTGACTAAACATGGATTATGTTGGTTGTGAAATTTCAATTATAGGAATAAATTTGACATTCAATTACATCCAAGTTTTTTTATTGAAATGATTTGAGATTTTTCTCGCATTCATGTTCAACAAATTAACTTATTATATTGTGACATTATTCCTTATCTAATTTTGAAATGTCCTATTGAGATCAGCATATTATAAGAATCTAGTAAATTTAGTTGTAGAAAAAAACTGCTCTTCATTGATTAGGTTTCATGAAAACACATTTCTGGGTTTTATTCTACATTATCTCCCCTTTCCGGAACATATTGAAGTTTTAATTTTGACTAAGAGACATAAAAGTTATGATTATTTTAACACTGATCTTTTGGTTGGAGTCTGCAGATTTAAAATTAAGGACGGATTTATATGATCTAATTACTCTTCTTACTTTGTTTTATTTTATTATTACAAAACATATGTTCAAGGAGTATCCATACATTACTATTTCCAATTTATCATAGTCCACTATAGAATGTGTTGAATTGTTATTCCGGTACCATGCATGCACAAAGTAAAGCTAAATTGTGGAAAATCAACCTAACCATGCATGAGGTTTGTATGCATCATCTTGTTGTTTTAGAAGAATTTTTTTTGGAAAATCCTATATGTGTGGGTCTAGTCATGATCATTGACCATGAATTATTATTACCTATTATTTTCAATGCGGTGAAGTGTTAGTGTTTTGTGAGTGAAGTTTTTGTTAAACCATCTTTGTAACCTAGCATTTATATTCCTTATTATCTAGCCATGTGGGAGATGGTTGAAGTTGAAATGCTGAACTATGGTTCCTCTATGAATTATATACGTAGGCAAGGCCGTCATAGATGGGCCCCCGAGGAATTAGGTCTGGCCCTTAGGGTGTGTGCTTTTTTTCGTTACTTTGAGTTGATATCGATTTAGTGTATTTGCTTAGCTTATGACTTGATTGTTCCTTCAGTTTATGAATGTGTTGGTTGAATTATTTAAGTTCATCTTGATGATTTAATTTCCATGTCCCCATTTGAAAACCCTCTTAGGATTGTGTAAGCAATTTATTTGTCCAACTAAATATATTAATCTTTAACTGGTTAAATGTTGTATGCTTCCTTGTAGTGCCTTCTGGGTAGCAGCCTTTTGTGAGTTTTGCAAGCGTTTTTGAATGAAATTTGATAGTTGTGTTTTGTCCTTAACTATATTTTTGAGTGTTAAATTTAAGGCATTACATATGAGCTCTCAATTTTTTTTAAAGATAATTGGTTTCTTGAATTATAGTTTTTTTTTAATATATTATATATATTATAATATATTATATATTATATATATTATATTATATTATATATTATATATATTATATTATAATATATATATATATAATATTATAATACATATATTATATTATAATATAATATAATATTACTATATAATATAACATAATATTATATTATATTTAATATTATAATAAAATATAATATTATAATATATAAAATTAAATAATTCATTCAGGCTAGACCCGATAGAATCATAAACTCTCATTTAAATTAAATGGACATCCATTTAGTATTGGATATTCGTTATAAATGGATATCCATTTTTGGTCTTAACAAACCAAAACAAATATTGTACTTGGGCCTGCAAAAAGTCAAAGGTGTGAATTTTGCATTTTTGGGCGTGCTAAAAATTTCTTTTTTCCACATTGCCACTTTGTGGACCCCCATGATCTTGCATAGACCCCAATCATCCTTATAAGAATTATTTTCTTTAAGTGTAATATAAAGAGAATTAATTTTAAAATCAAAAGCTTTTGTAAACTTATTATCTTCCTTTCCATATCTTTAATCCTCTTATAGCATTCATTTGCTCTCTAACCCAAGTTACCACAATTATTACATTTCTATTTTATTTTATTATAATCAATAGATGAATTGTATCCAGTTTCATAATTTCAATTTTTCTCTTGGATGAATTTCTTGTATCTTTTTATAATTTTGTTTCCCTTTCATTACAAAGGCTTGATCAAAATGACTCCCTTTCTTTTATTTGACATTTTTCTTCTTGCACTATCCTAGCACACAACTCTTCATATTTTATATTTTTTAATTTAACAACAATATGCATCCCTCTTATAAGTGGTTAATAGGATCATAGAAGACTTTGTAAAATTATTTGTACAAAATATTTACCATCTATATCCTTTCCAAGAGAAGCAAGTTCATTTTTCTTTTCCTTTAATTTTCTTAGATGAGGGACTAGCTCTTGTGAATTTGATAATATTGTACAATTCTATGGTGAGAGTTATGATCCATACATCACCTGAATTTTCATATACACTTTTCAAAATACCCCATACTTTGACTCCACTTCTCTCATTACAAACTTATGGAAAAACTTCTTCAAAAAGTATAAGCTTGATCAATGCTGTTGCTTTTTTATCTCTTTTATCCCAATATTCTTGATCTTTTCTAGTGTTTGCTGCTCTCTTCTCACTACCATTAACAATTTCATAGCAATTTTGAAGCATTAGAAAAATATCCATACGAGACATGCAACCATAATAATTTTTTCCATTTAAGTTAATTGCAGGTAAAGGAATACCAATGGAATCGATTATGCTAAATTCCCTCCTTTTGATATGGGTGTTAAATTAAGAATGGAAATATCTCACCAATTTTTTCTCGATTATGCTAAATTCCCTCCTTTTGATATGGGTGTTAAATTAAGAATGAAAATATCTCACCAATTTTTTATAATTTGATTCTTTTCTTTGCTACAATATTGCTTACTTCCTTTTCCACAAAAATCATCCTACTCAAAATCAAATCACAACTTGCATAGTTCACAATCAACAATACAATCCCCACATATGATTTAAAAGGGCTCTAATACCATATTGAATGAATAAAATATTTGAAATAGAATAAGTGAGAATGCAACAAAAAAAACACTTGAATATATTATATATTATCAACTATCTAATTACATAACAACCTTCTTATTTCTCGTTGATACACAATGGTAGAGTTGTTGCTATATTTATAGATTCATACAAATATCTAAAAGATCCTAGAATGGCTAATAGAAGCCTCCATAAAAGAAAACTCTAGAAAAAATGAATGTTTCCATATGCTAGAATATTCCATAAGGTTGAATATTTTGGATAAATCTTATCTTTAGTACTGAGACTTTTTATATACATTTCTAAAATAAATATTATCTCCAAGAAATACAATACATTTTGAAAGCTAATGATATTTTAATAAATATTCACTAAAGGAGCTCACATGTGCGGCGTAGATTCAATAGAGTTCACAAGGGATTCAAGAGAGGATATTCCTAGACTCATTTCCCCCCTTGCAATTAATACTTTTTTTTATTGGATGTGAGATGAATTGTTTAAACTGAATTGTTAGTTGACATAGGCCCACAAAGAAAACCCTATTGGCTAGTTAGAATGCTTAGCAACTTCGAAATAATACCTATAACCATTTTTTTATTAGATGAACACAATTTATATTTCTGATTCCAATGGACAACTATTAGGAGAAAATGATTATGATAGACAAAATATTTTCCAATGTGACAATTTTCTAGAATTGAAATGTGAATGAGAATAAGCACACACAAGAAGCCAATATAAATAGTAAACTATCAATTGCATTGAACCAAACAAAGGCACTAAAGCATTTAAATGAAGAAACACTAAAAGTTCAAAAATTTAGATATTCTTCTTGATCAAGAAGAAGATCAAAACAAAAAGGATACCAACAAGAGTTGGGGGCCTATTCTTAATGGTCACAACCTTTTGAATGGTTGAGGCAACCTCCTTGACCATGACGCTCCTAGAATAACTTTAATTACATAATAATGTGATGGTTTTTTTAATCAATTAACTTTTGTATTATCTTTTGAAGGTCTCATTCCATTCCAACAATCTTTTATATAAACTAGTATATCATAATTTTATATATTTTAATATATAAAATGCACTTTTCGTTATTAAACAATTTTAAACACCATGATGAAAGGAAGCCAACAAAAAATAAAATAAAAGACATTTACGCGCTAAAACCAATAATCCAGTCCTAATCTAAGCAGATCTGAGGGAAGTGGCAGCAATATGGTGCGTATAAGCAATAGCGGTGGGTCCCATGTCGTTTACACCATTAAGCCTTTTAATCTTCTCGCCATCACCATTAATCCCGTTATCAGCTACTGCAAGTCTGGGAGGCTGCTAGTAGCCTTAGGTCGTTATCAGATACCACTTTCTGTGACGCGTTTGTTTTGAAATATCTTCACCTAACAGCTCTTTCCCGCGTTGAAAGAATGGTAGATATGGAGTCATGGTCGGCAAGAGAGAAAGATATATAGGTATCATAGATTTATGAGTATTGTATACATTTCTGCTCAGACAGAGTTATTACAGCTCTGCAAAAAGTAAGAAGACGAAGAGGAATAGTTAACAGAATTGTGGTTAAGATGGCTGGTCAAGGACCTGGTGGAGGTGGAGGAGGAAGAGGAGGTGGTGGCGGAGGATTTGGTGGTGGTGGAGGGCCTGGTTTTGGAGGAGGTGGCGGTGGAGGACCTGGACAGGGAGGATTTGGCGGTGGTGGAGGGCCTGGCTTTGGTGGAGGTGGCCAGGGTTTTGGTGGTGGTGGAGGTTTTGGTCAACAAGGTGGTGGTGGAGGTGGTCCTGGTTTTGGTGGTGGTGGAGGTTATGGTCAACAAGGAGGTGGTGGAGGTGGCCCTGGTTTTGGTGGTGGTGGAGGCTATGGTCAACAAGGTGGTGGAGGTGGTTTTGGTCAACAAGGTGGTGGAGGTTATGGTCAGCAAGGTGGTGGAGGTGGATATGGAGGTTACAGTGGTGGCGGAGGTGGTCAAGGAGGAGGTGGTTTTGGTGGCCAAGGAGGAGGTGGTCAGGGAGGAGGTGGTTTTGGTGGCCAAGGAGGAGGTGGTCAAGGAGGAGGGGGCCAAGGAGGAGGTGGGTTTGGTAGACATGGTGGTTTTGGTATTTTTGGTGGTTTTGGTAGACATGGCGGTGGTGGTGGCGGTCAGGGAGGAGGTGGCGGAGGTGGTCAAGGAGGTGGTGGGGGTGGTCGAGGAGGTGGTGGGGGTGGAGGTGGCCGAGGAGGTGGTGGTGGAGGTGGCCGGGGAGGACATTAAAAGCTTTTAGATAGATGGTAATTTAAGAGAAAATATTTGTATGTCTGTAATATGTGATTTTTTTATCCGGTCAGGATAATTTTAGAGTATAGATGTTCCTTTTTCTTTGTTATAAGAGAAATTAAGGACTTATTTGTATATATTAAAGAATTTTAGCAAGGCTGATTTATTATGAACCAGAAAAATATGTACGTTTCATATTAATTTTATCTTTGTTTATTTAAAATGGAATTTCGTCGATAGGTTAGAATAGAGCAGGCTAATTTGGATGACTGCCATTTATCATCTTTTAAACTATTTCAAGATTCAAAAACAGAAAATGATAAAACTAAACCCATTAGGCTTGATTTCAGTTTCTTCAATTTTGCTTACTAAATTCATTAAGCATAAATTGATGGATAATTTTTAAAGTGAACTATTAAGATTAAATGATTTTTAATAAAGTTTCTTCATTCTTATTTAATAAATTTACGCTTTTTCTTATTGAGAACCAAATTTTATATAAAATTCATTGAATTTCTTTTTATTATGATTTGCAGTAATATAAAAAGAATTAGATGTATTATTTTGTTATTTATTTCATATAGATTATTATGTTTTTTTTAATAATATATATGTTTTTAATCATATTTAATATTTATTTTCTAGTGTACATTTAAATTTTCTATCATATCAAGTTATGAAACTTTGTAAAATTTTAAATTTTAAGTTAATATCTTCCTTACAAGGTTTCTTGAGAGTTGAATATTGAAAATGTTAGGAATAAAAATAAATAAATTGTTTTAAAACCAATAAGATATTGAAAAATATTGTATACACATTATGTTTGGCATTCATAGGTGTAATATATAATTTTTTAAAATAAATATACAAGGTGGTCTATTTAGAATAGAGATATGAACTCCACAAGCAAAAAGAAAGAGCACTAATATGTAGATGTGTCAAAAGAAACTAAAGAGAAGATACATTTTTAACACATAGAGTCTCAAGAACAAATTAAATTAGTATAATTTGTAAAATCACACAACTATTTTTTAGATAAAATAGTTGGGAGATTTTATTATTGGGCTTGATTGAAAGAATTAAAACTAAGTACAAAAATAACTAATAATCCAATAACATTCACAACTAGTAAAATGCCTAGTCACCTTGGGGGCTACAAAAAAGACTACCCAACAAAATACAAGAATAGACAACATCTATAGGATTTTCTTTTTAGAAATATGAACTAGAACCATAGGAGAAAAACTAACCCTAGGGGTAGAGTACCTAAAGACTCTAGCCAACCCCACTACATGACACTATAAAAATGAAAAAAAAACAAAAAAAAAATGCTAAGTCAGAGTTCAATAAACACCTTAACATCCTAGCCTTGATTTAGCAAAACCATTTTAATCCACCATATCCTCCACTATATAGTTTCTTGTTCTAGCAAATGTGTCGAAAGTTAAAATTTGGTTGTTAAGAATGATCTTTTTTCTTTTTTGGTCTTAAGTACTAGTGTTCATAGAAGACTAGATTAGTGTGATCATTAGTTACGTTTAGATATTTATTAGCATCAAACCCAACAAAATTATTACCCTTGTTAGAAAAATAAGCACAAAGTACATTGAATTCATGTTAGAGGGAATTTGGTCTTTCCAAATTAGCACCAAATGTTCCTCCTTCTTATGCCTTTGTTAACGTTAAATATTTGGACCCAATACCCATAGGAAAGAAACCATGTATGCCCTTAAAATGATTCAACATCATAATTTGTAGGAGACAAACCCTAATCATTTTATTTGGAATGCTTAGAACAAGTTTAGATATGAATCTTTGCACACCATAGATTTAGACTAATGAGCCCTTTATACCAAGACAAGATTTCCACAACATTGCTTTAACCAAACATGATCTTGTAGGATAATTTCAATAAAAAATAGAGGCCAAGTAACTATCCAACACCACTACCTTGCATTGTAGATCCCTTCCAAATTCAACATTATTTTTTTTAGTCACAAGAAGAGAACATAGAGAAAAAAATGACCCCACATAAGAACCACCTGTGAGCCAACCTATAAGAATAGTGTAATATAGAGACATACACATTAATAAGTAATCCTTGAAAAAATAGGAATAGAACAAACTCTAAGTAGTTCTCATTACAACCTCTATCATTAAGAATAAAGAAACAAAAAAAATTCCCAAACCTTATATACTTCCAAGGACATCATAGTAAATGGTGATATTTAAGGACCTAATTATAACTAAGATGTTAATTTAATTCCTCCCATAAATTAAAAGGTTGACTAAAGAGTGCAGTTAGAAGTTCTTGATCAACACCAAATTTAGCTAAAAAAATGTTGTAGAATTTAATTACAATAATGAAAACTAGGGTTGTCAAAATTAGAGAACAATAATGGAAACCTTCTCCATAATTCATCAAACTCTAATTGGGATAAAATAGTTAACATATTGTGTTAAAAATTAACAATGTTTCACCTTCCATTATAAATTTTTCCATCCTTCTTGAAGACATTTAAAAATATCTATTACAAATGCTTCCTCCTTTATTTCAATGATAGATTTTATTCCTACAAAAAGATAGACTCTATACATGAATTCACCATTATAATTTCTTAACACAAATCCTACCCTAGCATTTCCTAGGTTTCTCTAGGAAGCACAATTAAAGTTTAATTTTAGAGAATTTTCATGAGGGAAAAATCATTGAGACTAAGGATCATTTGCAATGATTTTTAAACTTTGAAATTTCTTCTAGTGTTATTTTTCCTTACCTCATGAATGGGGGTAAAATTACATAACCATTATTCCTACTTGAAGACTACTTTAAGTGATAGGTTAGCATGTTTACTTTTATGTTGCTAGGACAAAAATAATTCTATGTAAAAATTAAATAATACTAATTAGTGATGGAACAAGAATAAAAATTGATATACTAAAAATTAATCTTGGAAACACCAATGTGGGAAAAACTAAGTGAAAGAAGAAAATTATGTCAAGTTTTGTTATGGAAAAATACTAGAAACAAAATCATGGATATACCAATTAATACAACACCTAATGGTGTTTTGCATTATAGTCATTCACTGATCAATAGTTCATTTTTTCTACCATATAAATCTTTACCCCAAAAATGTCTCCTAATGAGGAATATTTCATAATTGTACTATAATATTTTATTTTAACATCTATTTTGACTATCATTTAATTAGTGAAAGAAAGCAATTAGATTCTATAATGGTGCGAATTTGTAACCTAGGAAAATTCCCCATTTCATCACCCATACCTTAGAAAATATAAATTCAATGATGCCAAATCTTTTGTTGCCACCTTGCTCCATCCACCTGGCCATGTCTTTTTGCATTGGTGGAGAAATTTCTGTCATGGATGTGCATGTGTTGCATGAACATTCATGCATCACACTACCATCCTGACAAGATTCCTACCCCTGGAATCAACAAAAATGTTATGTTTCCTATTGGGTATGAAGTGTAATGTCTCCTGACTCCTTGAATGACAAAATTCATGCACTTTACCACCTTTTGCTAATTTAAAACCATCAATTCTCATCTCTTTCACTTGCTTCATTCTCTCTTGCATTCTAACTCATTCTAATATCATTCTATTGCTTCTATACCACTTATCTTGGCTGCAAGCTCTTCATTTTGGCTACAACACCATGTTCTTGTTGCAACACCATTGCTATTAGAGGATTGTAAAGCTTATTCCTTCTACTATTGGCCTTGAGTGCTCATAGTTGAGAAGGTGATGTTGTTCTTTGTTGTCTATTTACATCATCTTGCTTATTGAGTAAAATTTTAGTTTTTTGTGCTCTCTACTTAGCAATACTATTTCCTTTCTACTTTCTCTATCACTTTCTACACTTTTTGGCTATCTAGCTATCCATGGAGGTGGGAACACCAAAATAGGGGTCTGCCTGAGGCTGACCTTGAACACAACCCAATATTTTTCTCGTTTTCATGTGTGTAGGTGCTTTTGAGTGGAGCTACTTAAAGAAGCAACTCGTGGGTAGAAAGGTACATTTTACCACTCTCTTTGTCATTTCTAGAATAGCTTATTTCTAGCAAAATCCTTTGGTTGTACTTATAGTTTTAGTGATTTGCCTGTATTCTATTAAATCATAAAACACTAAACAGTTAGATAGTTAAGTAGACTCGTGTTTTTGTCTATTCTTTGGACCCCTATTTGTACAGGACACCAAAGCATCTTTCAGACACTAGCGCATTGCACTAGAGTCTAAGATATGCATTGCCGTCCTTAGACATTGAGTTGTCTGGGCAGCAGACTGAACCTTTGAAGTCAACTCTTTTGACCCTATGAACATTTGGTTTTAGCAGAAGGAAAGAGGTGTGTTGTTTTCCCTTCCTTTTCAGCCTCAGTACCTTGTCCTCTTCAATCTGTCTAGCAAACTCAAGGTAGTTTAAGGCAACCTATTCCTTGGGGCTTTCCCATAACCTGGAGTCTCGGGGGTGACGATACCCCCTTTTTTTACATTTTGGTGAACCTAACATGAATATTTTTGTTTCATTTCTTGGTATCAAAGGACCTTCTCTCGTATCCTAGGTGTGTTCTAGATTTATGTGTTATAGGGTGTACAACCTTGCAACCTAATCTATGACCCCTAACTACATAGTTAGAAGGGCTATTGGATACTTAGGAGCAGAATTTAGATAGGTCACTGTCTAGTGTCTCAACCTTCTACTTATGTTGAGTTTGTTCCATTGAAGTACATTAATGTGGTCTTATTCACACATATTCCTCCCACTTAGCTTGCGAATAGATCAATGGACATAACCTTTACCTCATAGGATTTACCAATGAATAAAGAGACTTGTCCCTTGTACATTACCATTTGTGTTAATGTAATTGGTGTCTTAGTTGACCCTGCAAGCCGAGTGAATGTTATAACAGAAGAAAATCTGCTTATAAACTTTTTGCATAGGGAGGAATATGAGGAATTGAAGGCCACTACATGCACACATGATGGAATCTAGGGCCATGTATACCTCTTTTATCATAATTCTTGAGTCAGACCTATTCAGGGTGAGATTGGGAATTCTGTGGCTAGTTTCTAGGAATGGTGTCACTTTGGTGATTCACAAATGTCTCAAGTGCTCTTATCAAGGATCTTTGCATGTTGTGTGCTCACCAGTTACAAATCACTACTGTCATGTGGGAGCTTCTCATTAGACCTCTTTTGGCCTACTCTAGTCAGACATCTCCCTCTGAGAAAAAAATTTCTATATCGTGCCTATGCCATGTATAAGACTAAGGGCATAGCTCCAAAAGTGATCTATCTAATATCTCCCTATGATATCTCAAAAAAAGGCTCTATGATTGCACAATAGTGAGCTTCTTTCTCCTCCCAACAAAAGGGTAAGGGGAAGCTTGCTGACTACTAAGGGACTTCCTCTTTTGCATCTTTTGCTCCACCCACTTCTACTTCTTGCTCTGCTACGATGTCCTTGGCTCCTACTCCCATGCCTCGCATGGGGAGCTTGATGGTGCCTGCTTGGTGAAAAGCTAAGCATCAAGTGTTTGAACTTCATCTTTCCCATGATTCCTAGACTCGTTGTTTACAACAAGGGGAAGGGTCCTCGTAGAGTGACCCCCATGTATCTTCCTTCATGGCCTCCTACTATTCTTCCTCTCACCCCTCTGGTAGTGAATAGGAAGAGCCCCATTGTTGAGGAACTCATGTCTACCTCTCTACCTACTATTGTTTTTTCTCTTGTCCTCCCTGATCCTTCCCCTATCTAGGAGGCTATCCTTCCACTAGTAATGGTTGTGGAGGAAAATTCTATGGAAGAATAGGAGCCTCTTGTATCTTCTAAGGCTATGACTTCTAGTGCTTAGAGCCAATGTAATTGTCTTGCACATGAGCACAAGCATAGGAGAAAAGCTTTAGTTGATGAACAAGCTACATTACATAAGACAAAGGGGGAGCCAATAACTCCTATTTTGGCATCTTTGATTGTGTCTTCTCCTTCTGCTCCTACTTTAGTTCTAATCACCTTCATTATTCTTTCGACTCCCCTGGCAAGTGCTGATGATCGTCACCACAAAAGGGTGTAGGTGTTCATCACTCCTTCCGTGGAGCCTTCTCTATTGATGTCCCATCCAGATAGACATCCCTCCATTTTCTTAGCCCATAGATATTCCAAACATAATGGTGGTTTCTATTGCAGCTTTGTCTTCTCCCTCCTCCACCTTCGCTTCTTTCGTGGGGATCCAACATCCTTCACTAAAGCATAAGTCGAAGGTCAGGATGGCCTTATGTCGAGTGGTAGTTGGAAGAAGGGATCACCTTCTTTAGGAGCTAGTCCTATTTTGGCTTGTGCCATCCTTGTGATGAAGGCAACCCCTGCATCCCCTAAGTTTTTTATTTCCCTTCCTGACGAGGTTGGCAGTGGATCTTGGGTGCCTCCTTCATCTCCCACCCAATTAACACATGGAACTCTGGTGAAGTGCATGTTTAACTTGGTGGTTGATGTCCAAACTTTGTCCATGATCTTTGTAAGATTGATGACCTTCACCTCACAATCTAGCTCAGTGAAGAAGACCTCGAGGGTCCTTCTTCCTTGGCCCTTGTTTCAGGAGAGTTAGAGGGCACTCCCCTTGCTATCCCTCCCTTGTAGGCCTATCCTACCTCCCCATATAATGATCTAGATTGGGAGAAGGATGACTAGCTAGTTGATGAGGAGGAGTGTGGTCTCTTTTCTTTATTTGTAGCATAGATTTGTGTGTGTTGTGTTCCCTCCGTGCTTGTATATATGTGTTTGTGATCCTATCTAGAGGACCCTTGCTACCCTTGTAGGTGCTTGAATATAGGCATAGAAAATTTGTTATGAACTTCCTCTATTTGTTTCATCATTCTTCTATATGTCATGACCTTGCTTTTCGATAATTAGGGATGATGCAAAACATTGGGGGTATTTAGGCTTTCCTTCCATGTTGACCCAATTTTTTATTTTCATTTTGTATTCATGTGCTCTTCTTCACAATCTAGGAAATTTTGGGATTGATGATCATTCATTCATACATCATGTGCTACCTATTTTTATATATGAACAAATTTGACCTTGAACTCCCATATCTCCTTATCTCTTGATTTCTTTATTTTTTATTGTCTCTCATTTTCTTTGTCTGTGTTTGTCTCTCTATCTGCTTAGTGATGTTGTGGTGCTTGTATGTTGTACCTCATGTGTATGACAACATTTCCACATTTACATCTTGTAATGTATCATGGGCCAAAACATCTTTGCCTCTTCTTTCTCTCCTTAGGATGCTATGTGCTCCTCTGTGTAGCACACACAATCCTAAGGGGGCTATTATGCTTCTTCAATTTCAATAAGCTGAATTCAGTGCTCAACGAATCCCTTACTAATTTTTTTTCATTTTTCAAAAATGCATTCTTCAACAAGAACCCCTTAGTGAAATTTTTATTTTGGGAACAAATTCGTAGCGAGAGAATCTAAAAATTTTCCTTTAGAAAGGGAGTTTTTTTTAAAGAAGAAGTCTAAAAGTTTTCCCTTGAAAAGGATCATTCTTTCCACTGGATTCCTTGATGAAAGAGATCTTTCAAAGGAATTCCTTGATGATAGAATCATTTGTGAAAAGTATTCTACTTTTCAATCAGAGCATCCCTATGGATGGGCCCTTGGTGTTTTGAAGTTTTTCAAAGGGATCCCTTTGAAAACTTATCATTTAATTTCTTTCTTTGTGACGTGCCTGTCTATTTTGGCTTTTCAGTCTAACAATGTGTTTTGTCTATAGCTTAACATGTTACTTTGCAAGACTGAGCACCTATAAAGCTCCTTTACAATCAAGCTTGCCTAACAAGACTAAGCACCTCATCAAGCTTTCCTTACAAGGCCAAGAAATTTTAAGGACCCTTCACATCAAACTCTTCAGGACCAAGCACCTGTAGAGCCCTTTCATGTCAAGCCTCACAAGATTGAGAAACTATGGCATTCCCTTTTGCAGGAATGAGAACCTATGAAGCTCCTTCTTTCCATCGAACTAAGAACTTGTAGAGCCTTTGTCCAATTTCTATAGCACCAAGAACCCATGGATCCAATTCTATAGGGACGAGTACTTGTGGAACCATCTCTCTCTCTCTTTCACATCAAAGTGTCCCTATGGGATTAGGAACTTGTAGAGCTACCTCCTGCATGTCTAGGTGTGCTAGATTGGAGATCTGCTTCCTTGACAATTAAGGTATACTCTCTTCAATCTCTTTATACTTTACCTCTTATTCACACTACTACATATGCTTGCTAAAGTGGGGGAAAAATGTAATGGCACAAATTTTCACCCTAGGCCATGTCCCCATTTTATCACCCCTTCCTTAGAAAATATAAATTCGATGATGCAAAATATTTTGCCACCACCTTGCTCCATCCACCTCACCACATATTTTTGCATTAGTGGAGGAATTTTTTTTCTGGGGCATGCATGCTGCACAAAAATCCACATGCCACACTTCCATACTAATAGGATTTCTACCCTGGAATTAGTAAAAAGATTATGTTTCCTATTGGGTGCAAACTGTAACGTCTCTTACATCCTTGACCAATGAAATTTAGGCCCTTTACCACCTTTTTCCCAATTCAAAGCCATCAATTATCATCTCTTTCAATCTCTTGGAATCTCTCTTGGCTTCTATTCACTTGCTTCATTCTCTCTTGCATTCTAACTCATTCTACTCTCATTCTCTTGCTTCTACACCACTTCTCTTAGCTGCAAGCTTTTCATTTTAGCTACAACACCACGTTCTTGTTACAACACCATTGCTATTGGGGGATCATTAAGCTTCTTCCTTTCGCTATTGGCCTTGAGTGCTCATAGTTGAGAAGGTGATAATATTCTTTATTATCTATTTGCATCATCTTGTTTATTGAGTAGTATTGTAGTTGTTTGTGCTTTCTACTTAGCAATACTATTTCCTTTCTACTTTCTCTATCACTTTCTACTTTTTGTGGCTATTTGGTTGTTTATGGAGGTGGGAACACCAAAATGGGCATCTAACTGGGGCTAACCTTGAACACAACCCAAAATTTTTCTCGTTATTGTGTGTGTAGGTTCTTTTGATTGGAACTACTTGAAGAATCAAATCATGGGTAGAAAGGTACATTTCTCCACTCTCTTTGTCATTTCTATAATAGCTTATTGCTAGAATTCCTTTAGTTGTACTTGCAATTTCAGTGCTTTTCATGCATTCTGTTAAATCATAAAACACTAAATAGTTGGATAGTTAAGTAGACTCCTTGTGTTTTTTCTGTTCTTTGGACCCCTAGCCATACAAGATGCCAACATATCCTTGAGACACCGATGCACCATGCTGGAGTCCGAGATCCGTACTACCATCCTCAAATAGTGAGTTGTCTAGGCAGTAGACTAAACTTTTAAAGTCGACTCTTTTGACCCTGTGAACATTTGGTTTTAGCAAAAGGAAAGTGGCATGCTATTTGACCTTCCATTTCAGCCTTAGTACCTTGTCCTCTTCTATCTGTCTAGCAAAATCGAGGTAGTTTAGGGCAACCCATTCCTTGGGGCTCTCCCATGACCTGAAGTCCTTGGGGTGATAGGTTCCCTTTCTCTATAGATTCTTAAATTTCATGTTATAATTTTTGGCATTTCTACATAGATTTGTCACAATTTTTATAAGAATAAAATAAGTCTTTTGACATTAAAAATATATTTCACAATTTTAGATTTATTTAAATTTTTTACTTTGACCTCTCTTTTAAGTGGTCTTTACATTGTTAGAAAGATAATGAGGAAACCTATACCTTTGTTGATGTAAAATTTTAATTATTCCCACTATGCTTGAGAATACTAGAAAATGAGATTTTGATATATGTGAAAAGTTTCCATTTTATTCTTTTACAAATCTAAAATGATCTTTATGGAATCATCAAAAGCATCTAACATAAATGTGATAGGTATCTTTAGTGATTTCCAATTGTTTAAACAACACCCAAAATAAAATATGAAAAATAATTTGTACGAAAATTATAAGATTCCTTTAATTATCAAATTATTGATATTTTATCAGCATTTAAAATATGGAAAATTTATATAAAACCACCAAACACTTTTCAAAGTGTATATGGTTAGCTTAAATAATCAAATAACAGTATAATTGAAACAATAGGATCCTAAAACATTATGAATCTACAAGTTATGATCAAATAAGGCCATACTCATTGAAATTTATTTTTAAAACATTCAAAAGAGTTTAATCTAAAGAATTGAACATAATTCAAAGCTATTAAACAAATTCAAATTGCAAACCCTCAATCCAATTGTGGATTGATGCATAATTGTGATGTGGATTACTCAATTAAATGCATAATCCATTTACAAAATCTTGGTTGAAGAGGGATGATTCACAAAAATGCTCTCAAATTGCTTAAGAATGGCTCAACTTCTAGAGATTAAGGATGATATGAATATTGTGAACAAAATTCATGTTGAGAAGGATTGGTTTTATAAATTTTAGGGATTTTGATCAATGGTTAGGATTGAAAATGGTAATCAATGGATGAGAGAAGATCAAAGAGGTGAGTGTGGATCAAGGATTAATCAAATTGTTCATAATCCATGAGGTGTGGATCAATGATTTAATCAATGATTCATAATCCATGATAGCTCAACAATATCCCTTATTTTATGGAGATACATGTTGGTGATATTTTGAATTGGAGGGAAGCATTTGAATTTGAAAAGGGAATATTATTTATTCTTTGTACAAGTTGGAGAATTGAAGGAAAATTAGTTAATTAAAAAAATAATGAAAATCATTTCATTGTGCAAGTTGAAAGAATTAGGATCTTTAATTAAATAATTAAGAATCATTTAATCAAGTGGGATTATTAGTATGAAAATGATGAATTAATCAAATAACCTTAATTATTCAATTAATAGGAGAATAAAGTGAATTTAACTAAATTTAATTGAACATTATTTAATCAAATAGGGGAAATAGGTGATTATGATAAAAATGGTCTTAATAGATGAAATCAAGGTGCCTTATATAGTCAATAAATTTTTAGGTGTCTACATTTTGGCCCTCTTTGAAGAGACATACTTGTTGCACTGTTTCAAAGATCTAATGTTGCTTGAATTTTTTTTAAAATTCCTTGGTTTTTTTAATGCACCACTGTGCCCCAGTAGGTGAAGGAATGATGGTGTGCTACCCCATTGAGAGATCAATCAAAAAAATTGGTTTTTGGGTTGAGATCACCACAAGGTTTTGGGAGTAGTTCTACTAAGGAGAGGACAAAAAATAAGACCTAAGTAGTTTCAATACTATTTTGGATTGATGACCAAGGCTAGAAAATTATGTTACAAGATGAAACCCTAGGTTTTGCAAGATACATATGTTCATTTGGGTGAATTTTAGCCTCATTTACACACTTAGCTTCATGAGATCTAAAGCTCTTGAGAGATTTCTAAGTTTAGATCCTGTGGAGCTCTGACACAATGGTGCATGTTGTTTGAGCCATACACCGCACTAACCAAGTTTTTCAGTTCCAGAGACCAGTCAACTTAGGTAGCTCGATACATACCAATTTGATTTTTACTTTTACAAATTTCCAAATAGCTAAACATAGGCTAGAACTTATGAGAAAAAAGGCCTCATAGTTTAGTGTTATACTTCTACAACTTGATGGTGCACATTTGTCACTTGGAGAGATGCCTTTGTCAAAGGCCTTAGGGATCTGTATAGGCACTAGGGTTTTATCAATTTGGTGATGCCTTTGTTATATGGCAATGAGTTTGAATCTTCCAATTGGATGCCTTTGTTATAAGGAGATGATTTTGTTTACTCCTGATAGTGGAATGCTTTTACAAAAGTGGGACACCATTGCAAAATAGTGACACCTTTGTTTATGAAAGTTAGACACTTCTGTAAAAAGGGTCACTTTTTCTCTTGTAAACAATTTTCTTAGTTTTTTTGCAAATTTTTAGAAATTGATGTTGTGCATGTTAAGTTTGTAGGCTAGCCAAGGCCCTCTCCTATCTTGAGAGCAAAGACCACAGGTCTTGGAGCAAATTACCACCTTCATAGAGATTGAAGTTACTTTTCTAGGTGTGGATAGACTATACTATGTAGTGTACATGTTGGATATTCAAACGCATCTCATGCTTATGATCACTTTGGTGGAGAGGTGGAGATTAGAGACATCGACCTTTCATTTACCTATAGGCAAGGTGACCATTACTCTTGATGACATTTGGCAGATCTTGAGGTTTCTAAGCCATGGGGAGAGAGTTATGTACAATGTAGACCAAGGAACAAAGGCTCTTATGTGATTGTTGATGGTGGATGAGATTGGGCTCAAGGGGGATAGATTGATATTAGATGCTACACTGGCATATTCAGTGATGCGACCCTTATGATTATTGGACTTATTATAAGATCACCACTCGTTCCAAACAGATGATCCAAATTATTCAACCCTAGATGGGGTATAGTTCTTGAGAGGATCTTAGAGGAGCCTTATGTTTATGCTTGGGGACATTGAATTTTAGTCGATTACTACCATGACATGCATCAGGTTGTATACAACGGTGGTACTAACTTATCTATGGGTGTCATGCTTCTACACATATGGGTATGGGAGCACATTGTCGTGCTCATACCCATTGTAGGAAATAGAGATTAGGATGATGGAGATATCATGGTTTACAAATATGGCAACATGACGACTCATCACCACATGGGTGAGTTAGCTTACTAGAGGTGCATCATCAATGATATAACCAATTTCACATAAAGGCTATGGTTACAAATGAAGGCATTGGATGATAATGATAGGAATCTCCCATATTACAGATAGACTAAATAGTTACTAGGCCACACATCACACATCCTAGAGAGATATTTACTTGAATAGGTGATGAGACAGTTTGGGGAGAACTAGGATGCTCTAGAAGATGATTATGTGGCAGTGTTTGCATGTATTGTTAGGGAGATTGTAGACTGGGGGCCAATAGTGGTACCTTAGTCAACTATTGATGATTTTGATCACCTTGTTCCCCTTCCTTGGGAATATTCTAATGGTGTGGTTGATTTGGGGACTACCCCTTCTTATGATGCTTTGTGTTCTACCTAGTGACCCTTTTGATTTATGGATCCAGCTAGAAAAGGTGTAGGTAGAAAAAGGAGATGCAAGGATGAGTCTGATAGACAGTGCTAACAACATCAAAGAGCTGAGATTGAGGGATAGGTTCTAGGACATGGCCCACCATAGGGACCACCACTAGGTCCACCACCAGGTCATGGAAATTACAAGCAATAGGTAGCACCTATTGTAGGTGGTCAAGCTAATTAGAGGCTCTAGACCACTTTACAAGAGAGAGACTAGGCTCTCCAGGAGCAAGATAGTTTTAGATAGGAGTGAGACTAGGCTCTCTAGGAGTGAGATAATTTTAGATAGGAGTGAGACCAGGCTTGCTAGGAGTGAGATCAAAGGACTACCAAATGGGATTAGGCCCACACCTAGAGAGATGAAAAGTTGACCCGCCAACAATAGGCTGAGTTGTAGTTAGCTTAAGAGACATCACAAAGATAGTTAGAGGCTACTACACACACACACAAGGGGAGGTGATTCCACTTGCATGGTATGCACCTAGGATCTTAGTGAGTGTACCTATTATAGGAATTTGTACCATATGGTTGTTCTGACACATAGGAAACAACCTAATTATTCACATAAGAGCGCCTTGGGTCCTAGTGGATTAGAGGGTGGTTTCATTGGCAGAACATCATAGGAACCATTGATGGGATCACCTCTAGAGTAGCATCCTCCCACCCAAGAGGATCAGGGGAGCTTGGGATAGAATTTTTTTTGCATATAGACATTTTTGTATCTATATGATGATGTAGATAGGTTTTATGTTGTATACACATTCATCGACTATGGATAGCCTCTTGTATATTTTTATGTATATCACAAACTTGATGTAACAAGAGAGATATTTTTTGATATATATATGAGATAAGTGATGATTATGTGACTATTATATATTATGTTGCTATTGCATGGTGTTTACGTATTCTTTGATCTTTTTATTATGTATGATGTAGGTTTATGCTATGATTATGGATGTAGATGCATGTGTATGTATGGATGAAATTTATCATGTTTATGAGATGGGATGCTATTTCATATTTCCATGATATGATGATGCTAATGATTGATGGATGCAGGACATGTATGATATGAGATGATGATTATATGTTCATGATTCTTTTTGTATTTTTATTTGATTCATGATGATTATGTAAGTTGTATGATATGAGATGGTATTGAAAGTTTATGGATGTAGGATGGATGCATTTTTTATTATTTTTTTGTATGTCATGATACTTGGATATAAATGTTAGTATGGATAGAAGAATGTGATAGAATTAGAATACAATTTTGTGATAGAATAAGATGATGATGTCAATTTGGATACCAAAAAACTTATGATTATTCTAAGATTTTATTGGATACATGTGATGACATAGGTAGATAATTTTTTTTGTTTCTAGATAATTCTATATTACATAAAGCAATCCTTATTTGATGTAGCAAGTGGACACAATGCACCAAGGTATGAATAACCAGGGTGACATTGTATAGATATTGTATGGACTTTGACTCTGTAAACAAATAGGAGTATCATTTTTTTATATCTAATATATGGACACCTTGTTTGATCATGTGAGAGAATGAAACCATCAAAGTAAGAAGATTAATACACAATAGGCATGAAGAACTTGATATGCACTAGTCATTTTGTTACTCGAGACCATCCTTGCACACACAAGGCAAGTATTCACCAAGGTCATATTACAAAAACATCCAACAAGCATATCAAATGAAAGTAATGATAAATGCCCCATTCCTTTCTCTCTAAATTATTTTAGATATCCTCGAGATTATTAGAACAAGACAATAAAAAAATGTCAATTTCATCATATCTCTTGCTAGAGAGAGTTGTTTTGGGTTGATACTCGAAAGGACATCTATTGTAGGAAAGATCTAACCATAATGCATGCATTGGATGTTAATTGGTTGTAAATGTTTAATAGGCAATTGATATGAGGGTTAACTGATATGTTTGATAATGGTCAAGACTCATGATCTTGTGTGAAAGTTTGTGTTTCGATGATTGTTGTACTTATTTCTATTTGTCTCACCAAAGGTGGGGATGATGATAAGTTTATTATGGATGAAAGTTTATTATGAATGAGAATAAAAATTGGGATGGATAATTGTTTTGTTTCTTTAAATTGTAATATTTCAATGTTTTTTACTTTTTTGAAGATGTTTTGAGGTTTTTTTTGGATTTTTGACCCTTTTCTAAGTTTTTTTTTGGATTTTTAAAATATTTGAGTGTTTTATTGTGTTTTCAAATGTTTGGACCAAACAACAAGACCTAAGGGACAAACCTAAATTCCTTGATGGCTCATTGGAGATGGCCTTGCCTACATGAAAATGTAGAGGCTTCATTGTTTTATTATTTGGACTTGGATTAGAACACGATGGCTAATGATGTTTTTGGGATTTTGATAGTTTGTGGATGTTTTTAAATTTTTAATGTATTTGGATGTTTTTGAAATCTTTGATGTTTTATGAATGTTTTTGGATTTTGATGTTTTTAGATGTTTTTGAATTTTCTAGATGATATTTAGATCATGATGTTGAGATCGCATTTGTGAGAGATAGGACATGGATCAATATTTATTCAAAATCTAGATGCAAGTACTTGCCCCCAATTTCTAGCAATATTTGGAATTCCATGAATAGATCCATATATTAGGATGATGGATGGATAAGCATGTAAAGGATGCCAAATATTATCTTGTGATACAATTGAACATGATTAGTAGGATAGTACTAGATATAGGTTATGTGACTAAATGGGATAGAATAAGATCATTGATAATGACCCATGTCAAGATATTACCAAGAGCAAGTTAGAAGAATACCTTGAACCTTTGTCAAGAACATGATAATTTGTAGATTTATCTAAAAATGGACTATAAAGATGGATCATGGTTTTATTATGGAGGGGATGAGATGATTCCACCTATAATGGCACATGTAGATGCTTAATTATATGCATGATGTCTATTTACCAGGTTTTCATCATTGTACTTTCCCAAAGCACCACCAAAGTGGTTTTCACTAGAGGATGATTTTTCTCTTTACTATTTTCTCAATTTTTTTGTTTTTTATGATTTTATTATTTTTATGAATTTTTGAATGCTTAGATCATGTTGAACCACCTGGTGGTGTTGATGTAGATGGTATTGCTGTCCTAATGTTACAATGATATCCTACCTATAGAAGTTGCTTTACCAAGATGCAGACACTTGAATGTAACCCCTGTATGTTCTTATCTTTGTCAATATTAGAGTTAACCTCTCCTTGATGCACACATTGTCATAGAGTTCCCTTAGAGTCCTTATGATAAAGAGTTTCCGCCAAGAGATGATTAATGCAAGATTTGGATATCACTGATTTTGAGATGAATGGTAGAATGAAATGAGAGATATGAGATGTAGATAGATTGATCAATAGTTTGGAAATTTGAGGGGTTATCACTCCTCTTTGATGATAGTCATTGCACAATTGTAGTCAAACCATCATTGCCTTTGGATCTTGTTCAACATCAAATTTTGAATAGTCCTAGTTTGTCACCTTCTTGATTGATTGGGCATGTACCTGATTTGATTGTGGCATCTTCATCTACCTTGGAAAAGAAACATGAGTAGGTGTCAGAGACATCATTACAAATTTTTATGCTTCTTCATATCAATTCTTATCTATAATGAGAAGCATTCCTGCATTTATACTTGGTTTTGTTTCTTTTGAAAGGGAAACAATTTGAATGTTGACATTGGATCATGTTTTGTATTTAGGCACTTACCATTTTTGTAGGAGATTATACATTGTGGGGGGGCTACATAGTCTCTCTCTTTACCTCTTATGAGGGTTCATTGATTGTATATTCATGAAAGATGTATTCCTATGCGGGTATCATTGATTCCTCCATTCATTATCCTTGTTTGTATCTTTTCTCTCTTTTGGAGAGGGGGTTTTTCCCATGTGATTTTTCTCATTTTCTCTATTTGTGAGATATTACATTTGTATCTATTTGTTAGAGATTCCATTTACATATGGTCATATAACATGGCCTCATAGACATGACCCATCCTTGCATCCTTACATCACTTGCATAATAATTACTTCTCCCTAACTTGCACTTAAGGGGGGGTGTTGGTGTAAATAGGTAACTTTCCTAACTACTTATTAGTGGGATCCTATCTACATGTTAAGTCCACTTAGGTCCTAGGCATATTTCTAGAAGCTTTAAGCTGTTTAGATAAGATTGTACTTTTTTAGATTTTATTAAATATTAGTTTCCTAGATCTTTTAATTATGGCTATTTTAGTTTAATAATGATACCAATTATTTAATGTTTCATACTTCATTGCACCTTGTCTATATAAGCAAGGTCATTGTACACTTTTATAAAATACCTCATCATCATATTTGATAGATCTTAATATCAAGAAAACTCATTTCTTGCATACTCTCTTATAGAAGGTTTTCATTATTTTTACAGGTCATCTTCAGATAGAACTAATTTTCAGCTCCTAGAATAGAGATTTGATACATTTAGGTCTCTTCCATGTTGACCCAAAAGCACGTATGTTGTCTTCATGTATTATTCCTTCATTGTGTTCATTGTTCCATGATTATCTAGGGAATGATTTCAATTGGACTAGCATAATTATATTACATATTATCTATGGTCTATACTAACCCAAGATCCATGGATCCCTTACACAATATATGTTGTCTTGTTATATGGTTTTGTCTTTGGGGCAACCCCTTGTTATGAGTCAACTTTATTGGGACATCTCATTGGCATAGGGTTTTCAAATAAGCTCTCATGGCCTTGTCATGTTGCATTTACTATTTTATGCTACCTTAAAGGAAATCACTCATAGTTGGTGTTAGCAATTAGGGTGATCCCACAATACTGGTTTACAATTTTTGGTCAAATTGGACACTGAACTGATTTTTTCTAACTAAATCTTCACTTTTGGGCACCTATAGTGGCTAAACCATGAGGAATTTGAAAAATGATGCAAACTAGTGATTTGTGAAATTTTGTCTTTATATTATAAATATAATTTTTTGAAAATTTTTGGAATCCAATTGCACTTCTTTTTTGACCTCCTTCAAAAACTAGTTTTTTTCAGTAAACACCATTTTTAAGGAGTGTTGCTCATCGTATACAACACAACTTTTTTCTATGAAGGATAAAATTCTATTTTTTTTGAATTTTGATTTGTAACTACAATATATAGCACTTTTGTTTGGTTTCATAGTGTTTTATTGAATATTTTTTCCTTAATCAAGTTTTGAAGTCAAACTAATTACAATTCAGACATAGGCAAACTATATACAACATAATTTTTTTTGTATGTATCCGAATTCAATATTTTTTTTTTTGTTGGATCAAGGACTTCAATATCTAGTGCATTGATATTTTTCAAACTTTCTTTTGATAATCTACTATTTTTCCACATGTGCAGAACAAAGAGCTTGATTTTTGGTGAAAAACCTACAATCACAAGAAATAAAAAATAAATATAATAATCAAATTAAATTTATTTAAAATTATACTTTTTTGGAAGCTTATAGTAAGGACTATATACTCACAAAAAATAAAATTTTAAATTAATTCATTTGATCCCCCAAAAGATAAATCAAAAGTGGTTTTTTTATCAACATTTTGATGGGTGTAAAGGAGACTCCGTTATAGGTATGTTTTGAAACTAGTAGGGTTCTATCCAAGGGGGTTTGATCTAAGGTGGTTTGATCAAACCCTCTTCAATTGGAATCATTTAAATGGAACTTTTCAAGGATTAAATCATTATATTTTCTAAAAATATGTGATTTCAGCAAAAATAAGATCTCTGAGAAAGTGTAAACCAATATTGTGGGATCACCCATTACTTTAAGGTGGTGGCATACATTCAACTATGTGCTTCAATTTGTTCACACATGTTGAGCTTGGTGATGAATTTTTGGAATATTTCAATCATTTTTAAAGCACCTTATTATAATTATTAGGATTATAATTATTGATATGGTTGTCATGAGAACACACCTAGTGAATATCAAACTTCACTATCCCTTTTGTGTTTTTTCATTTGCTACCATTGTAAAAAATCATCTAGTGAATATCAAACTTCACTAGCCTATGTTGCTTCTAATCAAAGCTCACTTAGTGAATATTGGGATTCACTAGCCTGTGATTCTTTGGTTCATGGGTCACCTAGCAAATGCTAGACTTTTTTTATCCTGTGACTCATGAAAACTTGGGTATATATCCTAGAAAATTTCTATGGATAGTGCTAGTTCATGATTGTCATACCCCCTTTTGCATGTTTTCACTATGTAGTATTTTAATTTCATGTTTATGTTTGCATTATGTTATGTTTTGTGTTTTCATCATGTATGCTTTATGTTTATCATGTTGCACTCCACTTAATGTGTGTGTTCCTTTGTCCTTATATTGTCTTTCCATAAGATCTTGAAACTAGGGGCTAGCGTATCCCATAGATTTTATGTCATCCTATCCCTTCAATGTTTGGATAATTCAACCCATCTTGACTTATTTTTACTTTAGTGTGTCGGGAAAATGTTTCCCAACCTTGCAATTACAAAAAGTTTACTATTGATAGCTAAGTGCGCACATGCACATGGGGGCGAAGGGTGCAAGGGGTTTCCCCATTTGAGGTTTGAGGGCTATGTGCCTTGAAGAGGGTTCGAGGGCAGTAACCCCAAAAGCCACATTTTATGTATTTTTTATCATTATAATTTTGTACCATTCATCATTAGGTCTGAGATCTAATGGTAGATATTTTGTTGGCTTGTATTTTCCTATAGGGCAACCCTATATTATGAGGGCATTATATTATGGCTGTGCATTGTGATGTATTCTGAGAGTTTGATAGTAGTTGTGTTGTCTCTGGATCTCTAGTTCATGATACTCCTATGAGAAGCTTTCTTTGCAAGTATATTGCAATTGTAGTGATTTATAAATAGTATATTGGGTGAATTTTAGAGTTTGGGGTTTTTCTTTTGAAAGGGTCTTCCCGACATAAATCACTATGTTTTGGTATGCATGATATTTTTGTTTATTTCTATTTAATTTTTTATGACTATTATAAAGATCTACAAATTTTTGCATTATCCTCCTCTCCAGAATAGTGTAGGAAGTTGTTTCACTACCTTAGCTTCCTTACAAACTATAAGTTCATAGTCACACTAAAGTGGGGGCTAAATTTAGCATAAAAATTGTCACCTTTGATAATTTCACACTAGGTTTAGCTCCCCATATGTGCTTGGACATAATTATGTATTTAATTTGCTTTCTTTATAAATATATTTGATATTTAACACCAATATTTAAGGCCCAACAAGGATGGTTCTAGACTAGGGAACCTAATGCCCTTGTCAAAACCATTTTGGCTAAAATTTAAGTATGTCAATGTTGGCATTTTAATATTTGAAAATCTAAAGCTATTTTTTGGCTATCTGTTAGATTTGTGAATAACACAAGACATAGGATCAAACAATGAACAATAACACATACACAAGATCTCTATAAAATAATGATTTTCTATTCATGAACAAGAAAAACTTACAGGAACAAACTGTTGGAAGAATGAAGAAGGTGACATTTGAGTTTGTTGTCATTGATGCCAACATTGGTTGGTAACTGACTAAGTAAATTATGCATCCATATTGATCTGGTATTTTGGTCTACAAATCTTCTCAGTAAAAGGGAATCCTATGAGTTTTTGATATGTTACTCAATAGTTTCAGTTATAGGTGTGAATGAGTTTTCAACAAGACTTTGTGATCCAGTTGAGCTATGCATGTAATGCACTACCATGTAACCCTAGAGAATGATGCAAACACAATGAAAATGTAGCAATTATACTTAACACATACATTCTCTAAAGTACCTAACAACACATTACATTTGAATCCCATATATAGAAGTTATCTAACCATAACATATAAATTAAAATCATGATATAAATAACATACATTCAAAGTATTAATCTCATCACATAAGATACAAAGAAAATTAAAGAATCATTTACAACTTGCATCCATTCTATAAAATAGTTATAATACTCATTTTCAAATGAGGTAGATTATACAATGAAATTACAATTACAAAGATACAAGAATCCTTCTCAAATACAAATGAGGAGTAAAACCTATACAACATATCCAACTGATACAAATAATCATAAGAGAAAGAACATATCCACTCATATACGCGAGCTCTCCAAACTGGAAGATCCCGCCATCACGAACAAGAAGTAGGGACCCAACAGTGTAAGGTGCACGTTCCACCCAACCAAGTGGTACCCAAAGGTCCACCCCCCGTGCTAGGAGATATTAAAAGGGATCCCAAGGAAAAACCAACAACCTCTAGACACAAGAAAACTCAAGACTAAATTACACAAGAACAACACATAACATGATGGTTACATTGCTTCTAGAATAAAAGAATCAAGTACATCCACTGTACAATACAATTGACTATTGTCATATGAGGAGTGTCACACATAATTTGCTATGGGTTACCCTGGCTTGACCTTCCTAGGCTCCGACCCCCATCTTGGGTTACCTTGGTGACCTCAACCGGCCGTCAGACCCCCATACAAACTATGTGGGATCAAGATACCTTCCAGTTGGACTAAGCAGTTGACCTTGCCATTCCAAGCCTTCCCACTCATCCCAAGTCTAAACAAGCCCTTGAGCCCATGAGTGAGGCACAATTAGCAAGTTAAATGTTTTAAGCTACCATTTCCCTTAATACATTTATTTAGTTACCATTGAATTAACTAACTCTCCATGAGTTACCTAGGCACCACTTTGTGCACCAACCCTCATGAAGAGTCACTCTCCTACTAACAACACAAGAATCTAATCCACAAACCATGGGTAGAAAAAGTGCACAAAACAGATAACAAATATCCACCATAAAGCAATAGGCAACACATCTTGTTCGTAGTAACCGGGTGTTCAAATTGAATCACACATCCCGTTCATAGTAACCAGGTGTTCAAATGATCTACAATCACATGCATTACCCAAGGTAAATAAAGGGCTGAACCATAACACATAACAACCCCTTCATAAAGTTGCGTCATCTGGAAGACTTATATAATCATAACAAACCCACTTACCCAACCGATGTGAAAAGAAGTAAACACAACTTAACAAAAAAATTCACACAATAAATGAATCTATCATTAGGATTTCCTAAATCCAAATTCTTTTCAAGAATACAATCTTACATTGCTCAAATTTAAACTAACTTAATACAATTTCATTACAAACAATCAAGTATTTAAATCTAATTGTTTAAATCAACTTCTCAATTTCATCAATTTAGAATCATTTTTCATTTCATAAAATCAATAATACATTGCTTAAATTAATCTAATTTAAAGCAATATCAATTACAACAATAAAGAAAATTACATCTTATCATTTGAATCAATTTTCCAATTACATCTATTTTAAAATCAATTTTCTCTTTTAAATTATAACATTCTAAAAATAATCCATTTCATGCATTTACATCCATCTACTTATAAATATATATATATATATATATATATATAATTTAAATATTTAATACCAATTATAATTTCCAAAATATATATATTAAATAAATATATATTTAAATATTAATTTATTATTTTCAAACAATACTAAACATAAAACTAGTCTGTTGCGACTTTAATAACTTTTGTTTTCGGATCTAAGTTTTTCTGAAATTTTTACAGAGGGAGCGCCACCAAGGCTTTGAAAACATATAAAACATTCAGCCATACCCAGTTTGTAAATATTTAGTTATGATTAATTCAGTGACTCCCTCTCTTTGCTATTTTTTTACAATTTTTCCTACAAGAAGTTATTCACAAAACTTTTTCTACACGAAAATATTCACAAATTAACTAAAGGTTTCCAATTTCCTAGCCAAATATATCTAATAGGAAGAAAAATAATAATAATCTTCTACAGGAAGATCTTTTCCTATATAAATAATATTTTCCCCAATTTTTTTAACAAGATTTTCGAATCCATTCCTACAAAGACTTATAAATTTCTCTATTATTTTCCTTTGGGGTTTTCTATTGTTTTAAAACTAATTTCCCTACAAAAGCTTTCAACAGTTTTCTACATAGAAGCTTTCAAAAAATTCTCTACAGAGAAGCTTTCAACAAATTTTCTACACAGAAGCTTCTAAAAATTCATTACAATTTTCCAAACAACCTTTCAAAATTACAAATTAAAATTAAGCTTCTACAAAATAATCAAATCCTCTTGTACAAACAATCTTTCAATTTTTGCAAAATACACAGAGCTTCTACAGAAACACAAAATCTTCTTGCATAGACAATCTTTCCAAATTAACAAAATAAATAAAACAATAAAAGAACATGTTATCCAGAAGCTTGAAGAAATGAAATCTGAAGATGATCTTCCCTTCAAAATCCAATTTTCCAGAGCTTCTTCCAAAATCACCACTTCCAAAAAGATGCAAATAATAGAGAGCCCAAAATCTTTCAGAGAGCCTCTTCCAATTTTCAACAACCAATTTCTAAAAATATCCCCCTTTTCATTCCTGTGAAGTAACCTCTTACCTCTTCCAGTTAATGACAATTATTCTCTCCAAGAAATCATTCTCAAGAAAGATCCCTTAATTAATTTTCTCAACACTTGTCAAAAATAAAATATCCTCTAACCAATTCTAGATATTTCCTCAAAGATATTTACAGAATAATTATGCATTTAAATAATTCATATTCACATAATAATTTCTAATTTTAATTTTATCAATTAATTTAATTAAAATAAACTTAATCAATTAATTTATTTACTTACTAAATAAATTTAATCACAAGGATTAAATTACTTTACCAAATAAATTAAATTAAATTAATTAAATCACATAAAAAGCTCTAATAACTTTAATCTAAAATAAATAAATAATCATTTAAACATTTTAATCATTAATTTCCACAAAACAAACCTTGCAAGATAAATAAATATCAAAGCAAACATGGACAACATGACAACACGACATACCGAACATGGATTGATGACACACTGTGACTAGGATTGTGGTTTGACAAGGGAACCTCGTTATTATCTCCCAATCAACAATATTGTTGGGAAATGAACATGCTTAAACCTGTGAATCTAGGTGGAGCTAATGTCTTGTACCTACAATCCCACAATCAAAGTATATGTTGTACATATATACAAATCATAACAGACACACCGTAAAGAGAATATTGTAGAATCACAGGGTGCTCGCAAGTGAGTGATGTAATCCTGTCCCCTTCACCAATATAGTCACATCAAAACTAACGAAACTAAAACAAAAATAAATAAAAAAATGAGCATATATCAATATCAACTCAAATAAACAACTATGCCAATAAAAAATTATGTCATAAAAAAATAATCCGTCACAACACCAACTCATCAAAACATCACCATACCCGAGTAACATCCAACAGTGTCATAAAGTCTATCAAACAATAACATAAGGTCAAGATAAACAACATCATAAAGTCTAGATGAAATCCAAGAAGTTGTCCAGACAAGGAAACTGAGGGACATTACAATGCAAGTGATATAAGTTTGGTAATTTTTTTGGCCGACAAGGTTAGGATCTATTTGTCTTTTGCATGTTCTTTATTAGGTCTGGGCCAACCTAATGTTTTTGACAACACATTTTATTTTGTGTGCTAAAAGGAATTCTATATTGTGCTGACCTAATTGATAAAGGAGAACATGACCATGTACATATATGTGTGTGTGTATGATGGACAAAGAGGGATATAGATAGAGAGATAGAGATAATCTATGGTAAGCAAGCGATGTGATAAGTGTAATAGTGTGAAGTTACTGATGGTCTTTGCACACTAGTAATCAGAGAAGAATTTTGGTATTATCAAAGCTTAATTGGAATTGATCCTAACACTTGAAGGTGCACTTCTCCAGTTCTCTTTTGGTAGTGAGCCACAATATTTTTGTATCTTGGCTATAAGCCACATTTTGTATTTTGTCTATGAGCCTTTAAAAGGAAAGTGAGTCCTAGCAATGAGCCCTATAATATCTTGTGACCAGTTATAATATATTGTGAGCTAATCCTCACTGTGGTTTTTTCCACTTGGATTTTCCATGTAAAAATCCTGGTGTCAATGTATTATTATCTCTTTTATGTTTTGGCTCAATATTTCATTTAGATATGGATTGATAATTGGATGGTTAATTATTAGATTTGCTAGTAAAATACTGATTCACCCCCCCTCTTAGTATTTTATTTATTCAACAATTGGTATCAAAACTTGATTCCTTTGAAAAAGTCTTACAGCTTGAGGAAGGTCCCAAAATTTGAATACATGGCTAGAAAATACTATTTTGTTCCTCTAGAAGAAAAATATGTATCTAAATAAATCAATGTTGCTCTTGAGGAATTAGATAAAAGTGATGATGTGAAGGAAACTATGAAAGGGAATTTGAAGGTAGCAAAATATTGCATTAGGAATCTAAGAGAGCAAATTAAAAAGTTCAAGGAAAGGCATAGAGAAGTTAGTGATCAACTGAAAAAGGCTAATGAAGATATTACCAGACTAAAGGTGCAAGTAGAAGAGAAGAAGTGAATTGAGGAATTTCGAAAAATTGAGATCCAGAACAAAATTTTAATGAATGTACAAAGCTTGAGCAAGAAGTGGTAACCCTAAGAGCTGATTTGGAAAAAGCGAAAGCTCATGAAGAAAGATTCAAGACAAGTTCTACAATGCTTGATGAGTTGATTACATCTCAAAAACCTACTAAGGATAAGAGTGGTGGGTATGTGCAGGATCATGATGGGCCAAGAAGTGGCAATATGATGGGTATGTGGCTGACGACTTTTTTTTACCCAAAATTGATGAAATGAAAAAGGTTTTTAAAAGAGATTCTCAAATTTCCACCGATATAAATTATGCTTTACTTTTGAATTTAATAAATAATTATTATTCATTTTCTATTCAAATTACAACTAAAGTCCTAATTGATAGGCTAATTGAAAAATATCTATAACCCGTTTCAAAAGGTATCACATTTTTTGAATCCAAAACATGCATCACATTCTATGCTTCACATACTATAGGATTAAAAAAAGAAAAAATGAATTTCATGAAGTTTTGACCAAGTTAAGGTGGCCAGACATACAGGTTTTTTATATTTTTTAAAACATTGTAATAAAAAATTCATAATTAATTATTTACTTGAAAAAAATTACAAAAAAATATGCATCACAACGAGGCATGAATCCTCTACTTATATATAAAATATTATAAAAATATATTATCATTTTATTGTGGTTAGGGTTGTCAGACATACACCCACTTCTTATTTTTTCCCTGAAATTTAAGTACCACTGCATTGAAATTTCAAAATTTTATCAAATAGATTTTTTTTTAACAAACCTAGTAGTTTAGAAAATAGATTCAATTTTCTACAGATTCTATTCTTACATATTTTTGAAATAATATAGATAACTTATTCAAATTTTTACGTCAAGTTGCCTAAATTTGATTTTTCTGAATTTTTTGCCACTTTAGGGCCTATTTTTTCCATGATGATCCTGCACATACCCTAGTCTAGGACTTGAAGTAGGAAAAATATCAAAGGCTAAACCGGTTTCCAACAATGTGAAAAATCAAAGGAAATATCAAGGCAATACTTATCAAATCAAGAACTATAACGCCTCGCCACAAAACCCCAAAGGACAACTCAACTAACTAACAATTATGACACAATTTTTTAAAAAGTAAATCAACATATAGATCATACTATCAACTAACATAGAATGGAACTACATGTACATTTTCTCTAACTATGTCCTTTAGGGTATCATGTCTGCATTACGTGCATACCTTCCTAACATGTTCTAAACCAACGTCTAAGATTAACCAACCCACAAAAGTTAATTATAAATCCATTGCATTAAGTACATGAACCTCATACGTCCATACATCATATTAAATAAATAACCATCAATGATCAAATGTTAAACCCAAGGAGTACATACATCACTTTTATTACATAAAGGTGTATCATTTCATGATTACATAATTGCATCAATACTTCCCAACATACAACAGGAAGGATACATCAGATACATGACAAGATACAACTAAAATGATTACATTACATAAACATCAACTGATATTTTGACGTTCCACCCGTGTGGATCCCTAAGGTCCACCCCTCATGCTATGAGATAACAATAAGGTCCCACTACATCAAGCAGTCAAGAAGACAGTAACACAATACAAAAGGGCTAACAAGACTCCAACATAGAAAGTACAACAGGAACATCACATGACAAAGACACCACTTCTAGAGGCACACAAAACAACAAAGGGGAACACAAGACTAGGGAATGCTAGATTGCATTAGGGAGGAGTGTCATCACATAGCTTTCTATGGGTTACCCTGGCGAACCTTCCTAGGATATTGGACCCCATCTTGAGTTACCCTAGAAGCCTCTACCAATCCCCAACCCCCATACAAACTCATGTGGGATCAACATACCTTTCAAGAGGACAAGGTAGCTGATCTTTCTATTCCAAGCCTTCCCACTCATCTCAAGCCTAAACGAGCACTTGAGCCATGAGTTAGGCTTCAATTATTTTGATTAATGAGAAAACTACCCAACCCCCTAATTCATTTTAAGTTATCATTGGGTAAAAGCACAAAGCTATGTCACACTTTTAGCCAACTTATCAGCACAACTGAATTTAAGTATTTCTAACTAAAAATCAATTTTGGTCAAACATATGATCTAGTAAGATTCATTCTAGCTAAGTTAGATGCTTCCACAAAATTTTCAACTAAAATTGTTGGCTAAAAATGTATGGAGCACCACTTTGAGTCCAATTTACCAAAAATATTAAATTATTTGAAAAACTTGAAGTTTCAATAACTCTTGCTAATGTAAACAACATTTTTTAAAAAATATAAAAATACCCTTTTGTAGATCCATAAGTGTAGTTTTCTAAAATATATTTATTTTAATAGTTTAATTATTGTTTATATTTTACATTTTATTTTACTAAAGTAGGTTTTAGCACAAAATATTAGGTTGATTACTATGCCAAGGAAAAATACTAAAACTTATTAAAAAAAATTGAAAAAAATATGATGCACTAGATAAAGAATCTATTTTAAGATGGTATAATTTTGTTTCCATTTTAGATAAATATTTAATATGAAAGTTGACATCCGATGAAAATAGTTGTTTTTTGATTCACGACATTTTAATATTTATTTAAAACATATATTTATCAAAATTGGAAAAAAATATATCCATGTGCTAAAATTTCAAGTTATAAATACACAAAAAAATTGAAAGAAAAAAAAAAAAATTTACTATAAAAAGTTTGACGTTCCATGCAACTTCATTTTTCAACATTTTATCAGCAACTAAATTATAGTTTTAATTTATTCAAAACTAGTTTAAAATAAATTTTTATATTTTTTTTTAAAATACAAACATAAAATATACTAAAAAATACATATTTTACTAGTTTACATCATTTCAAAATTCAAAAAATATATGCCACTTTTTAGTGATTCAAGTTTAAAAATTGGTTCAACGTTGGCCATTTCCTTTATAAAGTGTGACATAGCTTTGTGCTTTTACCCCACTAGATTAAAGAAACTCTCAATGAGTTACCCTAGGCACCACTTTGGGTCTCAGTCCCCATTGAAAGCCACTCCCCCTACTTGCAAATAGAAGACCCAATACATCAAACAAGGTAAAGCCATCTTGCACGCCGAATGAAACCATAAAAAACACATATCTAGAGCAAGCTTGAACCCTCTTGCTCACAAATCACAACCATAATAACAAGTAAGCAGTGCATGGCTAGGGACCCTCAATAACACAATTCAAGTATAAAATCACCCACTTTCAAAATGACATAATCATGAAACCAATACTCGAGCTATTTTCCCCAAGCCTCTGGAAGTCTTTCAATAACCATTTGGCACAAAAAGCTCCCTCCAAAACAATAACCAAAAACAACTCAAAATCAAAATCAACCACAATAAAACAAGCGATCACTCAAATAGTACATCTATAAAATACATTATTTCCACACTTCATTTTACTCATAACTTAGCCACTAAATGCACTCAATTAGTAATTAACCACAATCACATGTATTCTAGATGACTATATAGAGAATTTACAAATCAACTATTAAATGAATATAAGAGGAATCAATATTTAAAAGATCATCTAATTTCATTCATTTACATAGGCCCTTCATTTTTCTACATATAATTAATCAATTTTTCCCTATTTAATATTCCTATTCATTTATCTACTAAATCAATTGACACACCTAAACATAAATATTCTATATGACATATAATAACACAATACAGTTACAATACAATATTTCAAATTATAAAATGACAACATAAGGTTGGAATTAAATAAGTGATCTATTTACATAAATCATTTCACTTTCATGAAGTTTGGATAAAATAAATAAATAAATAAATATTCAATAAATGGAACTATTCCTTCACGCAAAGTATTTATATTAATGAATTGAATAATCATTCTATCTATACTTAAAAATGATATTCATATATTAAAAAATCCCCAACTCTTAATGTATTAAATAATCATTCTCTCTACTCTTTAAAGGCTTACACATATTCAAGTACTATAGGGTTGATGGATTAATGAGACATGCTTTATTTATCTAAACATAAATTTCTTGTATATAACTATATGACTATATTCTATTTATTGATAATGCCATTCCCTTTCAATTCATTATAGAAATAATAATAAATCTGCTTCCACTTTCATACAATATTTATCAAACTAGGCTATTTAATCCAATTCGTTACCTTTTGCCAATTTTTCAAAAAACGATTATCTAAGGACTAAGAGTCTACAACTTATTTCCTTTAAACTATACAAGGTTTAAGAGTCGCCGATGGAGTATCCATTAAGGAAAAAAGGATAGAGGGAATTTTCTAAGGTTGGAGTTATAGCTCGAGTCATAGAGAGGGGACATGAACTGTTGAAGTTGTATGTCCAAGGTAAACCCACAATAGTGGGTTACAATTTTCAAGCGAAGAATAATTAGAAATGCTCATCAAAAAATTGAAATGGTTACCCCTTCTAATGAACCCCCTTTCTAATGAACCCCCCCTTCTAATGAACCCCCACCCCCTATATTTCGAATGAACCCCCTTCATATAAGGGGGGTTCTAATGAACCCCCTTTTTTACCTTCCCCTCCACCATTTCAAAATTTATGCATTTTTTTGACTATCGAAGCTTGGGAAGGAGGTGCAAATGGAGTCAACTTGATAAACCAAATTGGATGATTGTAGTGATCGAAACATGCTTTCCAGCAACTATAAATTTAATATATTTTGTTTTTATTTTATATTTTATTTTTTAGTTTTACTGTACATAGGTTTTTCACCGAATGTCAAGTTTGATGAAAAATCATTGTAGAAAAATAGTAAATTTGAGGAATTTCTTTTTTGAAAAATATATATCCACTAGATATTGATGTCCTCATTCTAACAAAAAAAGAAAAAATGAATTTCAATACATAGCAAAAAAGTTATGCGTGCCGAAGTGCACCTATGTCTAAATTATAAATGTTTTGACTTCAAAACTTAATTAAAAGAAAATTATTGAACAAAATACTATGAAACAAAATGAAAGCTCTAGATGCTTTTGTTACCAACCTAAATTCAAAAGAATTATAGTTTTATCCTTTGTAGAAAATAAGTTATGCTTGCTGAAGTACACACCATTTTTTAAAAATGTTGTTTACTATTAAAAACTAGTTATCAAGGGAGACACAAGAAAAATACAATTTAATTTCAATTTTTTTCAAAAAAAATACATTTAAAATCTATAGAAAAAATCTCACAAATCACTAGTTTACATCATTTTCAAATTCCTAATAGTTTACCTACTATAAGTGTCAGAAAGTGAAGTTTTCTCTAAAAATGTTGATTTCAATGTCAAGTTTGGCCAAAAAGTGTAACCCATTATTGTGGGATGACCCCCAAACTACCTCATGACATGATCATAGTAGAAAGGTTTCACTACATAGTTGTGCCTCCCCAATAAAAATTGATCCCTCTACATCCTAGTCATCTGGTGTGTCTTGTCTGGCCACTGAGGTATCATTTAGTAAGGTCTCCATAGGATCTCTATTATGCCTTGCATAACCACCCCATTTTTGTTTTGGTCAAAATGGGTCCCCCTTGTGTTTTTTGTTTGGTTCTTAGGAGTTGTTCTTTTTCCTCCCAAGTCCTTATTTCTTTTTTGTCTGGCAGAAGCAGATCCAGGATGGAAATTGGACTTAGAACGTTATGAAGGTTCCAAGTCTGGGTTCGGATCTGGTTCTGGCCCCGCCCTTTCCTTGTTTTTTTTCTTTGTCTTTTTGGTTTGTCTTGTGGTCTTGGGTTCATTTCTCCCTTGAGTTATCTTTCATTTCCTTGTGTTTTGTTTTTCGCCCTAGCAAAAGCAGAACCAGAAATGGAACTTAACTTGGAACTTTATAAAAGTTTTAGATTTTGTCTTGGTTTCGATCCCGCTCTTGCTCATTTTATTTGTGTTTTTGTCTTCTTTGGTGCCTTGGCCGGGTCAAGTTTTTGTTTCGGTCTTGTTTCCTGTTGTTCTTTGTCACTATCTTTGTGTTGGTTTTTTGTTCCTTTGTTGGGAGTGGAACCAAAATCGAAACCAAACTTGGAACTTTTACAAAGTTCCATGTCCGGTTTTGGTTTCGATTGTGCCCTCATTTCCCTTTGTTGTATGTACCTGCCGTGGGACTGGGACTAGATGTGAAATTAAATTAAGATACTTGGGTAAAGTTTCTTGTTATGTTCCAACTCCATTTCTACATCCACCCTACCTTCATTTTTCACATTGGTTGTTTACTCATTTAAGTTTTTGGTTCCACGCCCAACCAACCACATTTATTGCATTAATTACAACCTCCTCACACGTGTGAAATGCTTTTAAATCTTAATCAAGGTTAATTGGTTCATTATCTTTATTTCTTAGGTTGTTTTAGCAAACTAGAGCCTGAGTAACTTTGAGAGGAGCACAATTTGATTGTGGAGGTGCATTGGTGAGTGGATTCTTATTGAGTTTCAACCTTTCTTGATGGCATTTCGAGGTAGGGTCATTTTCCCATTCTATTGGTGTTTTTGTTTTCCCATTCTATTGGCATTTTCATTTTCCTCTTCATGTGTTCATGCACGTTCATGGGACATTTCCTGTGGATCTTCACTCATTCCCTTGTTTGTTTCTAGTTTTATTTTGTCTTTTTTTCCCATTTTCCATTTTTCTTTTTTCTGCTTTTCCATTTGTTCTTTTGTCATTCTGTTGTCATTTTCATGGTGTGTCTGTTCTGCCATGCATTAGTTTTTAACTAGGGTTTCATTTTGTGGCGTCTTCTATGTTTTAAATGCTTCAAAATCTATTTGATGACCCCTTTGATCCTATTCTCATGTCGATTCATCAGTTTTCATGTTGGGTTCATGATGCCCCAATTACCTAAATTGACAAGTTGCACAAACTAGGGTTTGTGCGATGACCTTTACAGTATCAAGCCCTAAAATTTTAAATATCATCTTTGTCTTGTTAGAGGGTGAGGTTAATCCCCTTTATTTAAAGTTTCCTTATGGTTTCATGTGACTCAAGTCTTAAGTTCATATGACTATGTCTTCAAAAATATCGTTGTTTGAATGGAAAACTGGCAGAAGCAGATCCATGAACGAACTTTCCCCATAAGTGTTTTGCATAAGAGTTAATTCCCAAAATGATCCCCCTTCTAATGACCGTTGACTCTAATCTTCAACCTTGTTCTTTGGCGGAAGCCGAACTGGAATGGGAAATGAATTTTGAACTATCGACTGGTTCCAGGTTCAGTTGTCATTCTGATCCTAGTTCAGATCTCGTTTCGACTTCGATCCCAATCCAACCTATGTTAACAGGATTTTTGGTCCTGATTCTTTCCTGACTCTGCTTCCAGTGGATATAAAATTTTACTAAGTATGGAGAGTTATCCTAAAGGAATAGAGAATGGTATGAGAGGTAATGTATGATGTAATGATTTTCATTCCTTTGTTCATCTAATCTAGGGTTATATTGTAGGAATAGAGGATGTCAGGAGCATCGGAAGAAGTTTCTCAAAGGAGCCAAGCGGTAGAGAGTTCAATATAAGGAACTAAGCCTAAAAGGATAAAAGTGGAACAACTCCCTTTCACTTTGAGGTACAAGCACCAAAGTCCCACTGTTACAGCCAAAAAAGTGGATTCATATTGGGCGGACATCACATATAAAAACTTAGACTCATTCAATTACGAGGAGTTGCTTGAAGAAACATTCATAGAGGATGCAATAGGGAGAACCTAAAGAATTGTTCAATTTGGGTTGGCGCATGTTACTTTCTTTCCTCTATCAGTCCAATGTCCAAAACTCATACTTACTACAACTAGGGTTTACAATTCCGCAACCAGACAATGTGTAGACTTGCAGGGGAACATCATCATTGATCTTACTCCACAAATGATGAGGTTTATGTTTAATGTACCTACACCATAGAACCCCAGGCAACTCAATGAGGCAGAGGAACTACAATTATATACCAACAAAAAGGAAGCCAACAAGACTCACATGAATAAAAAGTGGATGAGAGTTGAATGGAAATCCTTGACCAAGCTTCCTGATCAGCCCAAGAGATCAGAGTTTAGCAAAGAAATCAATGACATAATCATGATGCTTTCCAAAGTGTTCAAAAAGAGGGATTCCTCAAAATTTAAAGAATGGATGTTTCCATTCATTCAAACCATTTTGGATGGCAGACAACAATTTTATTGGCCAATGATTTTATCAGAGTACCTACATAACCAGATGCTCAGAGTAAGGGAGACAAATTTTCTTCATGACTTCCTATGTGATATATGTAGCTGCAAGGAGGGGCATTTTCCTTGGTTTGAATGCAGTTGGAGTATTCGGAGATTCCCCTGGATAGAAGAAGGTGTGGGATCATTATGATTAGTTAACTTTGCAAACTTTTGAGTTGCCTTATAGAAGAGTTAATGATGCATTTTTGTATTTCATCATTAATCAGTTATTAGGAGATGCAGGGTTTAGATTGAGTAGGGATTCCATGGAATTCATTGTAGAATGGAAAAATTGGTACATCCAATACCCCAAGTTCACCTACTTTAGGTTGGCTATTTTTGATGGCCATCCTCATTTACTCCCTAGATGCTGCAATAACATAATTGTTCTAATGGAATTCATCTATCAAGCTATAGGAGTCAACACCAAATTTGCTAATAAACATAAGCCTGGTTGACACAAATTTACCATGAAGTTAGGAGAGTATAGTTGTGCACAAAATGTGGTAAAAAGGGTGATTTGTGATGAATTGATCCATTTGAAATTGGGTTTATATACATCTAGGAAACATTTTGATCCTAAGCACAAGATGCAAGGTTTACTTCCTATAGTTTTTAATAGGTATTTCAATTTTCTAGAGGATTTTTGGATGGACTTACATGATGAGTATGATTTGAGAAGAAGTAATTATGAAAGGTTTCCCATCCCATTAATGACTGAATATGGGGTGAAGGAAGATATTCCTGACAAATTGTCAGATGATGGTGTAACCTTGGATCCCCAATATGATGCTGACAATATAGGTACCAAAGACTTGGATCTAGTGAATTGGGATGAAGAGGAGTCCATTAACATCAAGAAAATTGCAAGTATAGTCCTAGATAGAAGTATCCAGTGGGTGGTAATGAGGATCAAGGAGCTTGAGGCTTAGCCTTCTAAAAGGAGAAAAGCTATAGGTACCACCAAAGGATATAGGAGAACAAAAAGAAGGGAAACTCCTAAGGAGCCATTGGAGTTTTTCCCTCTCAATTCTGGAGAGGAGCTTGGTCCAACAATTCCTACTCAAGATGTTCCTGAATCACAAGGAAAGGAGGATGCAACAGAGGCTGAAGGGGAGGCTTCATCACAACCTGGTGTTTCAACAACATCTAGATGAGAAACCTCAACTCAATCTCCTCTTACAGAGTAACCAATTGGGGGATTCCCACTAGAACACTTCATAAGGAAGATGAATCCTTGAAAGGGAAAGGGAAGGAGATTGAGATCCATGATATTGATATAGATTTTGAAGCCACCTAATCTGATAAGGAAACTCATGTGTTTGCATCCAATGAAGAAACTGAAGATGTGGGAACTGAACATGTCCTCACTCCTAAAGAACAATGGAAATTGTTTGAAGATGCCAAAAGGGAAGCAAAGGCCAAAGCACAAGCTAAGGAACCTATTAAGAAACAAGAATCCAAAGCTAAGGCTAAGGAAGAGGAGTTAGCAAAGAAACAAAAAGAGGAGGACTTGCTGCAACAACAAAAAGAGAAAGAGTTGAAGACCAAATAAGATAGGGACAAATTGTCTATGTTGCAAAAGATTCATGAGCTTGAGGAGGAGAAATATCAACAAAGGAGAGAAAGAGAAGCCCTTGAAGCTAAATTTAAGGTTGTTCAGGAAGCCCATAGGAGGAAAGAAGAGGAAGAATGCTTGTTGAGAGAAAAGGAGGTAGAAGCACTAGCTAAACATGAAAAAAGGTCTACAAAAGCATGGGATAAAGTTAAAGATCTTGAAATACAAAGGGATCAAATGTATGAGGAGAGGAGGCTTGAAGAAGAAAGTTTGCAAAAGGAGCTAGAAGCTAAAAGAGTGCAAGAGCAAAAGGATAAGGTTGAAGCCGAAAGGCTTGCAAAATAAGCTACAAAAAGGGAACAATAATAGGTACAAGAGGTTGATTCTCAACCTAAGACCACCATTCTGCAACCTCTTTCCTCTACCACTGGTACTTCTTTTTCCACACAAGTGGTTACCACTCCTGCTTTTCCAACATGGCTGAAACTAGACCTTGAGAGGAAACACATAGTTCAACCTCAACCCTTGAATTGGGAAGAAATGATGAAGGAAATAGAAAAAGAAAGGCCCAAGAAAAAGGCTAGGGTTCTCCATTCCATGAAGCTCATAGATGCAGGTGAAATTATAGCTAAATATGCAATACCTATGGTGGATAAGGACAGACAAGATATGCAATTGACTAACCACCAGTTGGGTACTGTTAATTTGAGGAGACCCACAAGGAATCAACAAATGAACCTTATTGACATTATGGAATCCTCCACCAAACCTAGGATGATTAAGGATAAACAAAGGAAGAATGAACTTAAAGCCCAATTGGATCAGTTGCACAAATTATTGAAGGATGTCTCTACTCTTGTTTCTCAACAAGCTACTGCTCCAGAGACCCCAATCTTATTAAGCAAGAAAGAGACCGATGATTTGGTACAAATGAGAAATGCTTGATAGATGGGTTGATTAGCTTAATCAAGAGGTTGATGAGTTGCTTGTTGATGGTTTTAAAGTTCATGAAGGTGCATTGGAGTTGGTGGAAGATATGAAACATGCTGAAGTATTGGAGAAATAAGAAGAAGAGTATAAAGAGCAGACCAAGAAACTAAAGGACATTAGCAAGGTGCCAAAAAAAACTCTCTTGGAGAAATCTATTCTTGATGAGGATAATGTAGACTTCGTTGAGAAGACAATGAGCATAATTATGTTCAAATCTAAATTCATTTATGAACATAAAAATGAAGTTCAAGAAGCAAGAAATGATTTGAATGAATAGATTGATGAATTAGAAGCAATGATTGCTATTTTGATTAATGTGGATGTCCCTATGAAGGAAGGTCTTCCTCTTGATAAATTGAAGGAGAAATGGAATAATAGATTTGAGGAAGTGATGCAGAAAGAGGATGATGGTGAAGACTTGTTGCTAGATAGGCTCATGGACATTAAAGATGAGGTAAAGGATGCTAGGAGGGAGTTGATTAAATTAAAAGATATGCAAGAGTTTGCCTCCACAAAATTAAAAAGAAACAAATTTGAAGATGATTGGGTAGATGGACTTGATGCGGATATACTTCAACAAGTGTTCACCAACTATGATGAATACCTTCTTGAGAAAACTACACAGGAATGAGCTGGCAGTGGAATGTTATGTTCCTGGTGGACAACTTTCTCTTCTCTCCTATTTTGTAGGGTTATGACATGAGTTCAATTGCAGATCTCATCTAGCATTTCTACCTTCCTCCTTTGGGCATCAGATTTTGGCAACATGGCCATCAACCATTGAACTGAAGCTCAACTAGTGTAGTCACTTCATGTAGTTCCAATCCCTTGATTGGTGGATCTCAATTTGTGATTGAGAGGGATTAGTGCATAGCTTGCCTATATGTAATTTTGGGCTCCATTTTGTAAAGGTCGGCTGATTGAAGAAGGATTAGCCACTTGATGAGATAGCAGATAGTATTGTCATAGTTTTAGGATTTTACCAATTTTCAAGGAAGATACTTTGATAAACTCTATTTTACAGCTTTTATGTATGGATACTTAGATACTTTTAGAAGTTTTCAATATAGTTTCATGTTACTGTCAAGTTTAGTGGCTAAGGGATGATGTTAATGAATCATAGTCATTCATATGCCAGTGAATGATGTGCATAATTGTTTCTTATTTGATGCAAATCATAAGAAGAATCTATATTTGATACTATTTCATTGAATTATCTATGAATGGAATTTATTTATATCTATTGATCGATTAATTTTAGCAATGAGTTGGTGATGTGTTTTGATGAATGGATATGGTTATTGAATTTTGCACTGTGAATATATGCAATAGTATAGGTCAAGCTATGGATTGCATCATTTTAGAGTTTTGGTTACTTGAGAAAACATTCATTGTTAAGGTACATGTCTAGATGTGAAGAAATATATATTCATGTTTTACTGTTCTAAAGCCTTATTCTATCTTTTTCTGTTTATTTACACTACCCCAAAGTAGATTAGTTCACATGATGCAGTTTGTATTCCTTTCTGCCAGTAGGCCCCTTGAATATTATGGTTGCATTGGCCACTGAATCACACCAACACAATTGAGAACCAACTACCAAGACCTTGGAAGATAGGTGGTTTTAGATCAGTTATCTTTTTCAGGAGAAATATGATAGAAATATTTTTATTAATGTTGTTCTATTTTGACCATCAACAATCTCCTCCTAATCAATACGGTCAAACCTGACTCTCTAGTATATAGTAAATCCCCATACTTCCATGCTTATCTAAGTAGATAACTGAAGGAGCATGGGTAGCCCATATCACCAATAGTAGGAAATCATGTCGGTTTAGTACATGTGATATGCTCCAAGCATCAAACTTGTAATAGTGTACAATGAACCATACTGTCCACCTTCTGATAGGCGAACCATCCTAGATCATAATAGATATATGCTAGCATATTGTGACCCTAAGCATAGATAGTCCTATGCTGCTCCATCTCCTAGATCATATGTACCAGTCCTCCATCTAGGTGTGCTCCCCAACCATCTGGGACTAGTACTAGTTTTGTAGTCATAATCATGATCTACCTAATAAGTGGTGATTGTGTGTGAAGTAGCCACCTCAACTCAATACGTGGCCCTTGTTGGTAAAATGTGTCTCAACCTTGCAATTATATATGATCTATTGTTGATAGCATGTACATATATTTATATATTTATATATATATATATATATATTTCCTAGTTACACCAATAGGTGTATATAATGGTAACAAAGAAAAAAAATTGAGTTTTAAATTTTTTAGAAAACTTTTAAAATGGATGACATACATTAAATAATGATATATTGTAAATCTTGACCATTTATTATTAGGTTTTAGATCTAATGGTGGATATTTTGTTGGCATGTCCTCCCATAGAATGTAACCCTATTTTATGATGGATTTTTATTATGACTATGGTAGAGAGATAGTTATGTATTTTGAGAGTCTGATAGTGGTCATGTTGTCTCTTGATCTCTGAGTGGTGATACTCTCGTGAGAAGCTTGTTCTGCAAGTATACTGTAATATTTGTTATTGGTGAATAATATATTAGGTGGCTTTTGGAGTGTAGGTTTTTTCTATAGAAGGGGTTTTCCCCACATAAATCATTGTGTCATGGTATGCACGATATTTATATTTATTTCTATTTAAGTTTTTGTAACTATTATATATCTGTAAAAATTTTGCATTACTCTCCTCTCAAGATTAGTGTAGGAAGTTTTTCCACTACCTTAGCTTCCTTACAAGTGGTATCAAAACTTGATCACCTTTGGTTTCAATTATGGGTTGTTGGGTTTTTTGAACTAATACAAATTTGAGTGGGAGCTTGTGTAGAAGACACTTTGTGATCTTGTTGCAGGAATTTTCAGATGACAAGTTCATTAAGGAGAATAGAGGTGGAGAAATTTTTTGGAAATAATTTTGAGATGTGGAAGCTAAGGATGGAGGATCTGTTGATAGATCAAGATTTGTGGGATGTTGTTGATGAGAATGTTTCAAGGCCTACAGATCCTACTCAGGCTGCTCAATATGATGTTATGGACCATAAATCCAAGGGTCTAATCAGATTGTGCTTGACAGACTTTGTTTTAATTAATGTCCATGAAGAGAACTCTGCATAAAAACTATGGAAGAAGCTTGGTTAGATGTATCTGCCAAATCTTTAGTGAATAATATTTTCTTGAGGAAGAAGTTGTATTCCTTGAGAATGGAAGAAGGTGGACGAATCGCAGACCAATTGGAAGCATTCAATATGTTGGTGGCTTAATTAGCATCACTTGGTGTCAAAATGGATGAGGAGGAGAAATGTCAGATCTTGCTTTTTCCTTTGCTTGATTCATGGGATTCTCTTGTTATGGCTATTGGGAGTACTTATATTATATTAAAGTTTGAAGATGTGGTGGGTTCTTTGCTTTGTAAAGAAATGAGGAGGAAAGTATCCATAACTGCCGAGGAGGCCCTAAATGTTCATGGAAGACCTAAGGAAAAAGGAAAGAAGAATGAGAAGCATGAAAAATCCAAGTCTAGGGGGGAGATCTAAATCTCCTGGAAAGTCTAAAGTTATTTACTGGAAGTGCGGTAAGCCTGAGAATGTTCATCAGGAATGCAAAGAAGAAAAGAAGAAGAAAAAGAAGAAAATTGATTATGATTCTGAGTCTGAGAAGGAAGATTGTGACACATTCATTGCAGCTTTGGCAACTCATTCAGGTAATGATACATGGTTAATTGACTTAGGTGAATCTTTCCATATGAACTTTAATAGAGATTGGTTTTCTGAATATGAAGAATTTGATGTAGATAAGGTGTACTTGGGTGATGATTCTCATTTAGACATTGTTGGTCATTGTAAAGTTAAAATCAGATTTCTTGATGGTAAAATAAAAATGATTAATGGTGTGTTACATATCCCTGGATTAGCACAAAATTTGTTATCTATGAGTAAACTAATAGATGCGGGTGTGCAGGTAGTATTTTTTGATGCATGATGCAAGATGGTTAGAGGTGCTATGGTGATTTCTAGAGGTGTCAGATATGGCACATTATATAAGCTTGATGTATGCACTGTTGAGTGCAATAGTACTTCTATGAAAAGAAAGTTTGTGGAAGAAGTGATGGTTCCACCTTTAGCATATGGTCATGGCTTTTAGGTACCTAAGGGTGCTCTTTCTTTTGAGTCAAATTTATCTATAGAGAAAACTATGTTATGGCACTAGAGACTTGGCCACATTGGAGAAAAGGGTCTAAGGACCTTGAAAAATAAACACCTTGTTGAAAGGTTGTCTGATTGTAATCTTGAAAGAGATTTTTGTGAGCATTGCATTTATGGAAAATAAAACCACGTTCAGTTTTACTCAAGTTCTCATAAATCTTGTGGTGTATTGGATCTTATTCATTCTAATGTATTTGGTCCTGTAGATGTTCCTTTTATTGGTAAATCCACATATGTATTATGTTTTGTTTATTGACATCTGATTATAGTAGAAGGATATGAGTATATTTTATTAAGAGTAAATATAAATTTTTCATTTGATTTAAAGAATTTAAAGCAATGGTTGAGTTGTAGACTGGAAAGAAAATGAAATGTTTGAGGACTAATAATGGCGGTGAATTTTTCTCTAATGATTTTGATAGATTCTATAAATATTGTGGTATTCATAGACAAAAGAAAACTTCGTATTCTCCACAATAAAATGGAGTTGTAGAAAGAATAGACAAGACAATGATGGAAAAGGCTAGGAGTATGTTGAGTGGTGCTAGCCTAGAACAAGGGGTTTGGGATGAAGTTGTTGCCACTACTTGTTACCTGATTAACAAGTCTCCAACATCAGCTCTTGTTGATAAGACACCTATAGAGGCATGGTCGGGTTTCAAGCCTTCATTAAGACATCTTAGAGTTTTTGGTTGTGAGGAATATGCACATGTGCCAAAGGGGAAGTGATCAAAGTTTGAGAAAAAGGTTGTGAAATGTATCTTCATCAGATATAGTTATGGTGTGAAAGGATACAAGCTTTGGGATCCTATTGCATAGAAGGTAATACATAGTAGAAGTGTTATTTTTAGAGAAACTAAGCATTCTTTTGTTACATTGCAACCCAAAAAAAGTAAACAGAAAGATGTAATTCAATTTCCTTCTGCAACAAAGAAAGTTGAATCGAGGCCCAAGGATAGACAAGAAGTTGAGGATAGCTCATCTAGCTCTAGATCTTCAAAAGAGGAGGAAGAACCTCCAATTGAACTTGTTCATAGGTCTACAAGACATAAACAATTCCACCTAAAAGGTATTCACCTAATGATTGGAGATGTATTTTTTCTTTGAATACTAACATGGATGAACCCATATCTATAAAAGAGGCACTAGGTATGAATGATGTAGAATCCTAGAAGACTGCTATGGATGAAGAAATGACATCTTTGAAAAATAACGATACATGGGATCTTGTATCATTACCAAAAGGATGAAAACTTGTTGGTTGCAAATGGGTGTTCATGAAAAAGATTGGTTCAGATGGAGGTATTGAGAAGTACAAAGCAAGGTTGGTTGCAAAGGGTTACTCTCAAGTTGAGGGTGTTGATTATGGTGAGATATTCTCTCCTATTGAAAAAATGACATCCATTAGATTTTTTTCTTTCTATTGTTGCTACTTATGATTTAGAGGTTAAGAAAATGGATCTGAAAAGTTATGCTTTCCTTCATGGTGATTTGGAGTAGGATATATTTATATGACATAGCGAAAGAACTATGTGGTGAAAGGTAAAAGTAGGTTGGTTTTCAAATTGAAGAAACATTTGTATGGCCTAAAACAGAGTCCTATGATGTGGTACTAGAAATTTGATACATATGTGTTGAGTTTGGGATTTGAGCATTCTAAATCAGATGATTGTGTTTATTATATAATTGATGTTGATTGTTTTTTGTTTATTGAATTATATGTTGATGATATGTTATTTATTTATAGAGGGAAAGGTATGATTTTAGAACTAAAATATCAACTTGTTTCTAAATTTAAAATGAAAAATCTCGGTCAGCTAAACACATTCTTGGGATGGAAATTAAAAGAGATAGAGTGAACAGAAAGATATAGCTTGGAAAAATTATGTATGTCAACTCAATTTTATAGAGGTTTGATGTGCAAGATTGTAGAACATTGTGTGTTCTCGTTTTAGTTGGAACAAAGTTATCTATTTCAGATTGTCCAACATCTCCATCAGAGATGGAAGACATGACTAAAGTGCCTTAATAGAGTGCAGTTGGAAGTTTGATGTATGCTATGGTTTGTACTAGACCAGACATTGCCCAAGCAGTGGGAGTTTTTTCTAGATATATGTCTACTAAAATTAGACATATATCTAGAAATAACTCCCACTTCTTGGGCAATGTCTGGTCTAGTAAAAACCATAGCATACATCAAAATTCCAACTACACGCTAGTAAGGCACTCTAATCATGTCTTCCATCTTTGATGGAGATGTTGGACAATCTGAAATAGATAACTTTGCTCCAACTGAAACAAGAACACACAATAGTCTACAATCCTATATATAAATTCTCTGTAAAATTGAGTTGACATACTTACTTTGGACAAGCCATAGCTTTCTATTCACTCTATCTCTTTTAATTTCCATCCCAAGAATGTATTTAGCTGCACCAAGATCTTTCATTTCAAATTTAGCATCAAGTTGAGATTTTAGTCTTGAAATCATACCTTTCCCTCTACCAATAAATAACATATCATCAACATATAATGGAATAAAGAGGAAATGATCACCATCAGTTTTATAATAAATATAATGACTTAATTTAGAATGTTCAAGTCCCAAAACACATATGTATCAATTTTTTTCACCACATCCTAGGACTCTATTTTACCAACACACACATATTTTCTTTGCAAACCCAATTTTTTTTCTCCACATATTCTATGTGAGTCACACAATTATCTCTTCTAAAAACCAAAAAAGTAGTTTCATCTATTATTAAAAAAATTCATAAGCAACATCAATCCAAAAAAAAAGTTAATGGATGTATTTTTTCAACATAGAACAAATCTCAATCAACAAACTCAAATTTACCCCTTCAAAAAACCCTCTTTTTACTTCTCAATACCTCCATCTGAAACATAATATGTGGATTTATCAATCGAAGGAACATTTATAGGACCAAACACATTATAATGAATAAGATCAAATACAACACAAGATTTATGAGAACTTGAGTAAAACTGAATTTAGTTTTGTTTTCCATAAATACAATGCTCATAGAAATAAAATTCAAGATTACAATTAGAAAAACCTTCAACATGGTTTTTATATTTCAAGGTCCTTACACCCTTTTCTCCAATTTGGAAAAGTATCTAGTGCCATAACATAGTTTTCTCTGTAGGTAACTTTGACTCAGAAGAAAGAGCACCCTTAGGTACCCAAAAGCCATGACCATCTGTTGAAGGTGAAACTATCACTTCTTCCATAGACTTGTTTTTCACAGAAGTACTATATTGCACTCAAAAATGCATGCATCAAGCTTATACAATGTGTCATATCCGACACCTCTAGCAATCACCACAACACCTTTGACCATCTTGCATTCTGCATCAGAAAATAATACCTACACACCCACATCTATTAGTTTTCTTAAAGATAACAATTTTTTTGCTAATCCAGAGATATGCAACACACCATCAATCCTTTTTATTCTACCATCAAGAAATCTGATTTTAACTTTACCATGACAACCAATGTCTAAATGAGAATCATCATCCAAGTACACATTATCTCCATCAAATTCTTCATATTCAGAAATCCAATCTCTGTTAAAGGTCATATGGAAAGATGCACCTAAGTCAATTAACCATGCATCATTACCTACACGAGTTGCCAAAGCCACCACAATGAATGTGTCACCATCTTCCTTCTCGAAATCAGAATCATAATCAACTTTCTTCTTTTTCTTCTTCTTTTTGTTCTTTGTATTCCTTATGAACATGCCTAGGCTTATCGCAGTTCTAGCAAATAACTTTATGCTTTCCAGGAGATTTAGATCTCCCCTTGGACTTGGATTTGTCATGCTTCTCATTCTTCTTGCCTTTTTCCTTAGGTCTTGCTTGAACATTTAGGGCCTCCTTGGTAGTGATGAATACCTTCCTCCTCATTTCTTCTGAAAGCAAAGAACCCACCACATCTTCAATCTTCAATATAATAGAAGTACTTCCAATAGCCATAACAAGAGAATCCCATGAATTAAGCAAAGAACAAAGCAAGATTTGAAAATTTTCCTCCTCATCCATTTTGAAACCAATTGATGCCAATTGAGCCACCAACATATTGAATGCTTCCAGGTTTTCTATGATTCATCCACCCTCTTGCATTCTAAAGGAATACAACCTCTTCCTCAAGAAAATCTTGTTAACTAAAGATTTTGCTTGATACATCTCACCAAGCTTCTTCCATAGTTTTAGTGTAGAGGTCTCCTCATGGAAATTAATTAAAATAGAGTTTTCCAAGCACAATTTTATTAGACCCATGGCTTTACGGTCCTTAACATCATATTGAGCAGCCTGAGTAGGGTCTATAAGCCTTGAAACATTCTCATCAATAGCATCCCACATATCTCAATCTATAAACAAATCCTCCATCTTTAGCTTCCACATCTCAAAATTATTTCCAAAAAATTTCTCCACCTCTATTCTCCCTAATGAACTTTCCATCTGAAAATTCCTACAACAAGATCACAAAGTTTCTTTTGCATAAGCTCCCACTCAAATCTAGATTAGTTCAAAAAACCCAACAACCCATAATTGAAACCAAAGGTGATCAAGCTTCGATATCACTTGTAAGGAAGCTAAGGTAGTGGAACAACTTCCTACACTAATCTTGAGAGGAAAATAATGAAAAAATTTTATAGATCTTTAACAGTTACAAAAACTTAAATAGAAATAAACATAAATATCATGTATACAGTGATTTATGTGGGGAAAACCCTTTCAGGAGAAAAACCCCACACTCCAAAAGCCGCCCAATATATTATTCAACAATCACAAAGAGTAAAATATACTTGCAGAGCAAGCTTCTCACAGGTTTATCACCACTCAAAGATCAAGAGTCAACATGACCACTATGAGACTCTCATAATACATCACCATCTCTCTATTGCAACTGTAATACAACACCCTAATAAAATAGCATTAAATTCTAGGGAAAGACAAGCCAAAAAAAAATCCACCATTAGATCTAAAACCTAATAATGAATGGTCCATATTTACAATATATTAGTATTTAATGTATGTTGGCCATATTAGAAGTTTCTTGAAAAAGTTAACATGCTCAATTTTCTCTTTATTGGAATTGTATACACCTATCGATGTAACTAGGAAATATATATAAATATATAATCCTATCAAAAATAAATTGTATATAACTAGTGCTAGTGCTCTAGTCATAATCATGATCTATCGAAGAAGTGGTGATCATGCATGAAGTAGCCATCTCAGCTCAATATGTGGCCCTACGATCCTCTCCCAAATTGGACCTCCAAGAAAATACTAGATGTCTGCCCTCATCTCCTGATAAGATTGGTCCTCTACAAAATGTATAATCTTGCCTCAGATAGGAATCCAAAGGATGTGATTCACATCTTCTAGGGTAATGGTCATATCACCGTTAGGTAGATGAAAGGTGCAAGTATCCACATCCCATCTCTCAACTAATTCCATAAGCATGGCATCATGGTATCTCATGGGTGGCATAAGATAGGCCCAATATATGCCTATCTATTGTAATATCTCCCTATCCTCCTTTGAAAGTGTTGTGAGAAACTCTCATAGGTGATATAATATCATGTTTCCTAGATGATGTTGTGATCAAGGAGGAATGTAATAAAAAACAAAAAATATCACCTATAAGCATCCTAATAATCTTAATTCTATACATCAACAATCAAAGAGTGTGCTAAAGTTATTCTAGGATACTTTTTTGGGGGACTTAGACAATTTATTCCTTTTTTGGGACACTTTGCAACAAAGTGGGATACTTTTTAAAAAAGTGGGACACTTTGCAAAAAAAAAGGACACTTTGTGAATTTTTATTCTAGGGTCCTAAATCTATCCAGAAATACATAAAAAATAAGGTAAAGGCATAAAAATGAAACAAAGGTAGAGAAGAATCCACTCACTATATGTTGCAGTGCACCTTGCACCACCTCATCATGTAAGGTCTCGAGTCTTAGAGGCACATATGGTCATACACTTGGCTTTATCAATCACTCTCCACTGAAGTCAAACTACAAAAAGGTAAAAGAAAAAATTATTACAAAATACTTAAATTTTTACTCTTATATACTTTCAATTAGGTCATTTACATGTTAAAGTAAAAAGGTTATTTTTCATTTCAACTTAGCATATTGGGGGCTAGTGAACTCCATTTTCGATGTCATTTGTTGCATTAGATTCATAATTCTACTCCTAATCTCATCAAATGTCTATCACTATGTGGAATGGTACTTGGAAGTACCCTCTGATATGACTTATACAATTCGGTGCAATTAGACTGCTACCTTGATTCCACCTCCATAAAGAAAGAAGAATCAAGGGGGGGTATACATCTACCCTCAAATTTTATTTTTTAAAAAAAAATTAGATAAGAGGATTTTAAAACGACTAACAAAATGGTTTCACAGGATGCAATACCTAACATTATGGTTTTGTAGATAACTACAATGGGGGCTTCATTCTCCCATGTTTGCAAACGAATCCATATGACTATCCTTTTATAAGATAAATTTTACTTTTCAAAATACTTTAGCTTGCGTATGCACGTAGTGTCATATGGGCACTAAAGTGAGGGTTAAATGTAGTGATGGAAATTGTACTCCCTTCTTGGAGATAGTACAATTTCACACTTAGTTCAGACCCATTTTAGCATCCTTGCATGTATTCCCTTTAAATCATCATTAATAGGCCCCTAAGACCCTTTATAATGTATCCCAAGGCTTATTTTGACTAAAATCTAATATTCTAACCTCTCGACATTCTCTCACCCTAAAAATCTAGGGTGAGACCCATAGGCCATCTTGGGTGTATGAGTCCCCCTAGGTGGGACCCATATGCCACCTTGGGTGTATGAGTCCCATTTGGGGCCTTTTTAGGGTTTGAGTAGGAAATTCAAAATTTAAATTTAAATTTCACAAATTTCAACATTTGGGATCTAATAAATGGTAACTTAGATATGATTCCTATAAAATCTAAGTCTCACACTCATTTTTGACAATTAAGAACTATAGAGAACAAGACAAGTGATCAAGTAAGCAAGGGATTCAAGCATTTGCATTCAAGAGTTAGGAGCAAGCAAACTTGAAGTCTTGGACTAGCATTATAGTGTTTTTGTAGTTCTTCAAGCTCACTTTCATTTCAAGATCGAGCATTTCCAAGGATTGATGATGGTTTCCTATGGAGGATCATGATGGATTCTAGGATGGGGAGATGCAACTAGCCATTGAGCAAAGCCTAATGAATTGTTTCCAAAGTGATTCCATCTTCCATTATAATTATACTTTCTACCTAAAGGAAGGTACATGCATTCTTATGGCTTATTAGGGTGATTCAAAATCTCCCAAAGTGAGTCATCATTTTCTTGTTTCATTCATGCATCCTATTCTAGCACATTAGAGTAGGGTTTCATTGCATTTTAGTTCTCTTAATCATAGGCACACTTAAGATTAGGACTTTCACACACATTTCCATTTTAGATCTATACTTTTTATCGGTTTAATTATTGAACTAGGGGTTTGACCAAGGAAAACCCCCCATAAGAAAATCAACACCACAATTTTTTTTGCATATTTTTGATAGGTTCAAATCTGGAAGCGAAGTTTGGAAAACATAGGAAGGAAGTGTAGAGATAGGAGAACAACCTCAAAACCTTTTTTTTAGAAAGGAGTATTAGGATGAAATTGCCCCTTTGGGAATATGAGTCCCAGTATACCCTTTTTGCCATTTTTTCTATAGATCCTGCACAGCCACTAGAAGATTCCAAATTCTGCCAAGATTCCTATAGTAAGACTAAATCGCCCAGTCTGGTGAATCAGTCCTAGTGTACTTCAAGAACAATAATTTTTTAGAGTTTTTAGATCTTGTTTTGACATCTTCTATCTTCCAGGTACTTTTCTATTTCTCTCTATTTATTAGTTTGATTTCATGCTTTTAAGTTTCTATGGTTTTGTGCATGGAGTTTGTATTTCTCCTTTGAAACTTCATTTTAATGGTGAAACTCCATCCAATACCAAAAGGAAACCACTAGTCATTCCCTCAGTTGAGTCACTTGGCTGAGGGATCTTGGTTTCCCAATGATTAAAGTGTGAAATTGGTCCTAAGTTCTATCCCCCAAAAGGTAGAACCCTATTTCCATTTAATCAGACACTCCTTTCCAAAATGGATATATATTTAAAAAATTATAGATTCATGTTGGTTTGTATTTCATAAGTAAAATTTACTTAGAACTTTGAGCCTAAAAAAGGTTTGATTATTTTGGCTATATCCAAGACATGTATTTTTGTATTATTAGTGTCATCCCACAATAATATGTCCCAAACTTGGGACATCCTAATTTTTTCTTGAAATCACATAATTTTAGAAAAAAATAATGATTTAAGCCTTGAATGATTCCATCTAAATGGTTTTAATTGAATAGGGTTAGATAATACCCCCTTAGATCAAACACCCTTGGATAGAACCCCTCTAGAGTCTTAAATCATACCCACAATGGAGTATCCTTTACACCTTTGAAAATGTTGCCAAAAAAACACTTTTTCTTTACCTTTTGAGGGATTAAATAAAGTAATTTAGAAATTATGTTTCGTAAGTATGAAGCTCTTATTATAAGCTTTCCAAAAAGTACAATTTTAAATATTTTTAATTTTATTATTATATTTATATTTTATTTCTTGTGAATGTTGTAATTTCACTAAACATCAAGGTGTTTTCCTCACACACATGGAAAAATAGAAAAAAATCTAAAAAATATGTGTGCACTAGGTATTAGTGTTCTTGTTTTAGAAAAAGAAAAGAAAATTAATTTCAATACATACAAAACAAGTTATGCATGATGACATACACCTATGTCTAGATTATAACTACTTTGACTTCAAAAATTAATCAAAAAAAGCTAGGCAACAAAAAATTATGAAAAATATCCATGCACTAGATATTGATGTTAAAAATCTATATTTTAAAATTTATAATTTTATCCTTTAAATAAAATAAGTTATGCATGATGACATAAATGTCACTTTTTAAAAATGTTGTTTACTATAAAAAATAAATATTAAAAGTTATGTAAAAAAAAATCACAACTTATTTCTATTGATTTTAAATATATTTAGAATTTGCACATAAATCCTCATAAATCACTAGTTTATATCATCTCCAAATTATTAATGGTTTAGTTGCTATAGGTTTCATAAAGTGAAATATTGTAAAAAATATTAATATTAATGTCCTACTTTGGCAAAAAACGTGGGACATAGTATTGTGGGCTGACCCACCACTATTTGGGAAACCATAATCTTTAACTTACTCGCCATGAAACAATAATATATAATAAAAATTTATAACAATCAATATGTTATATATAATTTGTAACTTTTTATTATAAACAAGTTAATCACAATTAAGAGTTTTTGTTTCTAATATATTCATAAAACTTTATCCTATTTTATAAATTTGGGATAGGACCAATAGTCTCATGTGTTTCACATAAAATATAAATAGGTTTAATCATATATAATGATTTATTACTATTTTAATAAAAAGATAAAAAAATGTATGATTGGTTAGGTTCTTAGTTTCTAATAATTTAGATGATTCCTTTAAAGCACCATTTTCAAATAATGTTGCATATATCAATCCTAAACCAATCCTTGTCACCAATGAACTATCTAGAAACTTTGATAGGCTTCCTAATTGTAGAATCACTTGCTTTAGATTATTCTACACATAATCAATTGGTATCCATACATATTGTAGTCTTCTATAAGATATATTACCAACATTGTTTGTATGCATCCACATAATTTATTTTTCTTTAACAAGTATCCTCTATCCTAATTATTGATTTTATGTACTTAGAGTGTACACCTTATTTTTATTTAGATCATTTGGAGATTCATTAAGTAGTAGCCTTCGACAGAATGCATAGAATAGTGCATTCATGCCACCTAGGAAAGGGTTTTAGACACTTTCCCTATCCTAATAGTAGTGATTCAATTAAATAATATTTTCATTTGTAGAATTATATGGAACAATGCCTTACCAAATGTGCACAATTAATTATCAAATATTTATAGCATGGTCCATATATGACCACAAAATTCATATTACTACATACCTATAACCAATCGAGATTGAGGAGGTAGAAAAGGGATCCACTCCTCTTCTACTTATGCCATCCAATTTCACAAAGATAAAGATCCTTATCTTATAATAAAAGGCTTCATTTATCAATAAAGTATAATTGTATTCAATATTGGTAATGAAGAAGACTAGTCTAATAAGAATTTATTATGTAAATAATATTTTTCAAGATTATGAAATTATTTAAAGATACTTTATAATATTAATATCATTCATAAACCAACATATTAGACATATAGTATTATGTATGCTTTCTCTCACCATAAGTTTGAACCCTTTGTAAGTGTAAAATTCCCTTCTAAACTCCATCATCTTTTTAACAAGTGTATATATTTTTTCTCCTCTTTATTTCGCTTTCTCCACTAATAGAGCTCCCAAGTATAACTCAAAACCTAAAATCTACTACCAATTCATTCTAGACTCTCTGCATAACATATTAATACTTTTTGAATACTTATTTTCTCCCTTAATAAACCATGCAAGATCTATTAATGGATCACTAACCAAGTGTTAAAGTGAACATTGATTGCCTATATATTCTGCAAATTCAATTCCTACATATAACTTAGTAGATAAATATCTAAGGAGCATATAGATGACTAAATATGGATTGTAATCAACAAAACATAGTGGCCCTTGGTATGATGAGATAGAGGCCACACCTCCATCTCTTATATTAACATAAAGACCATAACCGAATTTTATAGGTTTTACCAAAAGGAAATTACCATTAATTATTGTCTCCATATTTGAAACTCCCACTATTAAATGTTTGAAATCTAAAATTTTACTCCCCTCACTTTAACAAAGTTAAAACATGATAAATGATTTAAGTGGCAAGGAAAAATATTTAATGGTGAACACACATTACAACTAGAGTTAGGTATATTCAAATCCTAAAGCCTTGTATTTACCATACCATTTTGCATAGGCTAGACCTCACAAGGACTAAGTGTTTCAAGATAGTGGATTAGAGTCTAAGGTGCTTAGTCTTAACTATGATTAGTGCCATGAATGTGAATTAATATTGATATCACAAATACTTTATAATTCCTGAGTTACATAACATTATGTAGAGTAAAAAAGATACCAAGTATATGACCATGAAAATTTATTGATGCTATCTAGGTTAATGACTACTACATGGTTGATTAGTTGATTATTGATGATAGAGATAAAACATAGACTAGTTGACCTACAAAAACATTGTTTACCTCATTCTTTTCCCACAATGTTGGATATTCATGACATCTTCTTCCCTCATGGTGGTTGCTTTAAGTGAGAAAAATAATTCCTTGCAAGCACAATTTAACAAAGAATGCAATTAGTATTCATCATATAACTAGAATTATTATTAAATCAATTATAACAACCATGGTCAAAATAATTTATTTATCATAATACAAAATTAAATTAGACTAAATATAAATTAATTAAAGATAATTAACCATAAACAAGTTAATATCATTTTTTGAACATTCTTCACACAATATCCAAATACATATTGTCAAAATTTATATAAATTCCCTTATCACAATGAAACTTTAATTAACTTTAATTAATTATTTATGAAATATATTTAAGTACTACAATTGAAATTTTTAATATACCCTATTGCAAGGTGTGTGCCCTTGGTCTCCTTGTGTTGTGTACCACAGTGCTCGGATCCATGACATGACTTAACTACCTCCCATGGATTCATTAAATCTGGTGGTTGTATCGGGCATTAACAAGTCGATCTTTTGGTGCAAGAACAACCATCTTTGTAACAATTGGTAATAGAGCCTAGGTCACAGGTTTGAACCCCTCACTTGCATTGCAAGGTGTGTTCCCTTGGTCTCCTTGTATTGTTTAGTGCAACGCTCAGGTTTGCAACATGGCTTAACCACCTCCTGTAGATTCATTAACTCTAATGGTTGTATTGGGCATTAACAGGTCGATCTTTTGGTGCAACGACAACCATTTTTACAACATACCCTACTTAGATATATTTTGAAAAACACATTATCAAGAAATAAGGCACAAGATTCGATGTAGTTCTTTTAAGTTACTAGGTTTGGGGTCATAGATGTGAAGTTAGGATCATAATTGTGAGGTTCAAAATTGTAATTATGAGATGAAATCTTGATTAAAAGAATTGTTATACTTATAGTTTATTGTTCATCTTAATAAATTTGTATTTGATTGCTAATTATAAAGAAGAATAAACACACAATCTATAACAAAATAATCATCATTATTTATAAAGTTAGAAACTTATTTTTTAATCTAATTAACATTTATTTCAATACATGTTTAAATACATCTAAACTACATCTAATTTTTAAAAATTAATTATAATATGAATTGCTATATCTGATAGATTAACCTATATATTTTATATGTAAAGGTGTTTTATTTCTTACAATATCATATTTGATTCCTTTCAAGTCCCCATTGGTACTTTCTAGTTGTTGCATAATAATCATATGGCTGCTAGTTGGAAAGCCAATGGATTATGTATTGGGAAAAAGCAATTAAAAATATATCTTCAGGTACGTGGATAACAGTAGAAACCATATTCGCTAGTTGATAGTGATGAATAATTAGCAAATTCCTTTTAACTCTGCAAATTCCAAATCTCATCACCATTGTTCAAAATATAATACCTGTAACGACCGCATTATTTAATCAGCAATTGAATTATGTTCCTCCCCTTGGAAATGGCAGGAGAATAGATTCAAATCCATCTAGAATTCCACAGTCCATAATATTAGAAATAAGCCTCCTGCTAGAAAACTGTGTAACTCTTTTTTCTTTTTATTAGAAAACTGTGTAACTTTTATTTCTTTTTTAATCTATTGCATTTTCCCTGTGAAAACGATCCACGGTAGAAAAAAATTTAAGACCAGCAAATCACAACGTCAAAGGTGTAAATTTTTGTGGGTGCCCGCTAGAAGGGCTACGTGGGTATCATTTACTTCTGTGTGAGGCGGTTTCTTCAAATATCTTCACCTAACAGCTCTTTACCGCGTTGAAAGAATGGTAGATATCGAGTCAAGGTCTGCAGGAGAGAAAGATATATATATATGTCATAGTTTTATGAGTATTGTACACAGTCCTGCTCAGTTAGAGTATTCACAGCAATACCAACGTAAGAAGAAGAAGAATTAGAGTTAACAGAATTGTGGTAAAGATGGCTAGTCAGGGACCTGGTGGCGGTGGAGGACCTGGTGGCGGTGATGGAGCTGGAGGGCCTGGCTTGGGTGGCGGGGGTGGCGCTGGCTTTGGTGGTGGTGGTGGTCAACAAGGAGGTGGAGGTGATAGTGGTGGTGGAGGTGGTCAAGGAGGTGGTGGCGGAGGTGGTCAAGGAGGAGGTGGCGGTGGCCGAGGAGGAGGTAATGGCAGAGGTGGCCGTGGAGGAGGTGGCCAAGGAGGAGGCGGTGGTGGTGGCGGTGGTCGTGGAGGACACTGAAAATTTCAAATGGATGGTAGTTTAGGTGAAAATGTTTATGCATGCACGTAATGTGTGATCTTTTACCCGAATAAGCATGTTTGTGCGGTACGATAGTATATATGCCCCTCTCTCTCTTATATAAGAGAATTTAAGGGCTTAAAAGCAGTTCTTTTGTAAGTTTAATATAATTAGTGAAATAAAACAAGTGCAATATTATCTGTTGTATTATATCCAATCAGGAGTATGTTATTATGTGTAAAATAATATTATAAATAATTAAACTCACAAAATAAAAATAATATTTATATTAATGAAGGAATAGTAATAATAATTTAAAATTGTTATTCTTATTTTTTAAGGTTGTTTTGTTAAATTTGGTATGGAAGTATGAGTCTAAGTTGACAATTCTTTTTTGGGAGTCCAAAAATCCTTTGATATTACTACTACTTTTAATTATAGTTTTCTTAATTATACTTAATAATTATTTTCCTACAAACATGCAAACTTCATGTCATATGTCATGTTATGATAAGAAGTTTTGTTTTTCATTATAATAAGCAAAGAACCACTATTGCTGTCATATGTATGGTATGTTAGTTTGTATAAATTTTAAAGTTTTAAATTATTATTATTTTTGTAAGTTTGTTTGAGAGTGAATCTTTCTAATATTTGGATTTACAAATTAAAATTATTCTTTTTTTAGGAGGTTTTATTTTAGTTTTACAATTCATTGGTATGAAGAGTATAAATCTAAATTGACACTTTTTTGGTCGAGAGTTAAGGATGGAGGGGGTATCTATTTTGCTAGGAACTTTGAACCTTTGTGGATGGTGAAGTTAGATTACATACCATCATTCTCATCAAATGTGCTCAACCAATTAAATAACAAACCTTTGATAAATTAAAACTACAAAAATAACAAATATATAAAAATATTAAATATACATGAAATTTGACACTCATAAATGTAACATAAAATAAATTTAATATTACAATACATACATTTCATTCATATATAAACTTCAAAAGAAAAAGTACTAATAGACATAGAAGTGTTAAAAGAAATTAAAGAAAATATATAAATTTAATTTGTATAATATCAAGAACATTAATTACTAAAATTACTAAAATTTATTTGTAGTGACAAATTAGTATGTTTACATAGTATTAAAACAATATGTATATGTTAGACAATATTTATAATTGATAATTAGTAATGGAAAACAAGAAAATAAAATTGACGCTTATTTTATTTCTAAAACATTAAAGCAAGGAAAATAATAAGGAACAGGTAAATGTTCAATTTATTTTATGGAAAAAATTAATATACAAATCATAAAGAAATAAATTATAACACCACCTAATGGTTTTTCACTACAATTACTCTTTGTTCACTTATTTTTTCCATCTTCAGTCAATAGTCTCCTCTATCTTTTCTTCTTCATTTAGGGTACTAGTTGGATTTTTAAGGACAACAACAAAAATGAAAGATCAATCCCTTGCTTGATGCTTTGGAATCGAGAAAAGGGTAATGAAATTATCCCCTAGCTCAAAATTTAATGAACAACTATTGGACTATATGCTAGAAAATGCACACTTGGTGCTATGCATCTCAAATGCAAGGTCCCACTTTATTTGAAGAAAGAATAACTAGAATTTATATAATTTCCTTTCTAACTAGAACATCTGCAAGCTTGTGGTTTTAAGATACCTGCTTATCCTTTATAGGTTCATTCACATCAACAACCCTTCCATAGGGATAGTATTACCAATTGTTTAAATATGATGGTTTCAGACCTTGGGTATGTACTTCTTTACTTTTTGTATGATGGAATTTTTCTTTTATCGACAACCTTCTTAGTAGGATCTTTTGTTCATCATCACCACTCATAGGTTCTATTCACCAATATCTACCCTTGGAATTTTCACACACAATAGAGTCAAATTGCTACCCTTGAATTGGGATAGACCTATTTGTTACCTAATAACCACTTTGATCTTGCATACGTGATGAATCAATTAGGGTTTCAATGTCTTCATTTGAATGTACAGTTCTCGTGTATCTTTGTTGGACATGAGACATTTTAAATGCTCTAAGTCATGAATAAGAAGCTCATATTGTTGCTAACAAACATTACCCTTCACATTGTAAAATTTGGCCATTCAAAATAAGATTGTCATGACATTGAATTCTTTTCTTGACCATAGACCAAGTTTTTAGATTGGTCACTTTTGACTGCATAATATTCGACATCATAATCCTCATTTGGAAATTTTTTGTGATACCCCTCCATGTTTTGGACATTGACTCTGTTCAGATATACTAATGATGACTCATTTAGTTTATATGATTTGGATGATGTTTATGTTATGATTATTTACTTTATGAAATAATTTTTTGAGTAATTTATATGTTATGTTAATGATTTTGTTTTTGTTTTGATCAGTTATTTATGGATACTAACCCTAGTACTAACACTTTTAGTTAGATTATGGGATGTGATGTATTATGTCTCATGTGTTTGATCTTGATTATGGTGAGAGGGGTTGATGTCTCATCACTCTATTTGGGGAGACATGAGATGTCATGATTTCCCTTCACCGGTGTGCATGCACATGTTTATATGTTATATTGTGTATGCATTCATGTATGATGCAAGGTTGTAGGTATAGGGAATCGACTCTACTTGGTCCCATAGGGTTGAGCATGCCTACCCAATTTTGATGGAGGTTGTGGGAGATAGTATATTGGCCCATTGTTCCTACCTTAACCCTTTTGCTCGATATTAGAGAAATGAGCTCAATCTGCGTCTACTTGATTGGTTGGCCATATAGGTAGTTCCATGATCTTGATTAAGCATGTTGGGTTTATGTTATGATGAATTCTTCCTAATGTCTGTTGTTTTGCAGATAATCAAGTTATTAATCATATAGTTTCTTTTATTATTAATAATAATTTAATCCTTATACGTAATTGTTTATGCTTAATAACTATGTAAATTAATAAAAAAATTATTTAAACTTTGATGTTTAAATTATAAATATTTTGTAAACCAATAAACAATTAATATTCAATTTATAATGTTTAATTCAAATTTAATTTATTTAAACTATATAACTTAACTAATAAATTTAACTTGTGTTATTAAGTTTTATTTATTTGCCGGTTTGGTTGATTTTTGGTTGGTTGTGAGAAGTTTTATTTCTCGGGAGGAAATTTGTGTATGGGGGCTTGGTGGGTGGCATTAATTGGTTTTTGGGGAGGCTTTCGACTTTTGGGTAAAATTTTGTTTTGATCTGGATTTTGGTGGAAGGAAGATTACTGGATTGGAATAAGGACTTGGGAAAAACTTTGGACTCGTCTGCAACCATCAGAAGTTGGAGGACGAATTAGAGGTAGGATGTATTGTCCTCACCTCTCTCTTCCTTTGTGTCTCTCTTTGTGCCTTTTTCCATGTTTATTTTGTGCTTGGATTTTGGAGTGTGCATTTTATATTCTCTTTGAGCATAAGAAATTGTATTTATAATTCTACATTCTTTTTGTTCCCTACCAATAAAATAGTTTGTTTGCATCGTCCATAACTCTAATTCTACAAACTGGGTTGGTGAGAAATTTAAAGGGTCTCTTCACCTTATTGTCTTCTAATCTATGTCACCTTTGTTTCTCCCTATAGCCATCCAATGAAGATTAGCATTTGAGATTAATTTAACACCTTATTGGTATGTGTAGGATCATGATGGGCCAAAAAGTGGCGATATGATGGGTATGTGTAGGGTATGTGGCTAACGACTTTTTTTTACCCAAAATTGATGAAATGAAAAGGGTTTTTAAAGGAGATTCTCAGCTTTCCACCAATACAAATTATGCTTTACTTTGAATTTAATAAATAATTATTATTCATTTTCTATTTGAATTATGACTAAAGTCCTGATTAATAGAATGATTGAAAAACATCTAAAACTTTCAAATGATATCACATTTTTTGAATCTGAAACATGTGTCACATTATATGCTTCACATACTATAGGATTAAAAAAAATTAATTTCATGATGTTTTGACCAAGTTAAGGTGGTCAGACATACGATTTTTTATATTTTTTAAAACTTGTAATAAAAAATTCATAATTAATTATTTACTTGGAAAAAAATTACAAAAAATAATGCATCATGTTGAGACATGAGTCCTCTACTTATATCTAAAATATTATAATTTTTTTTTATCATTTTATTATGGTTAGGGTGGTTGGATAGACACCTACTTCTTATTTTTCCCCTAAAATTTAAGTGCTACTCCATTGAAATTTCATATTTTCACCAAATAGATTTTTTTAAAAATAAACCTAGTAGTTTATAAACTACATTCAACTTACTACAGATTCTATTCTTACATATTTTTGAAATAATATAGATAACTTATTCAAATTTTTACATCAAGTTGCCTAACTTTGGTTTTTCTGAATTTTATCACCACTTAACGTCCAATTTTTTCCATGATGATCCTGCACATTCCCTTATTATAATATTTAAATTGATATTTAGGGTTTGGGAAAAGTGCATTATTTTATTGTATAGTTTTTCTAATATCTAGGCAATTGCTTATTCATTTATTTTTATTTTTTCGTTTATTGCCTTCATTTTCATGGTCAATCATAGTCAACAGATTTATAGTTTATCTGAATAAATATATGTATCTTTTAATTGTTATATATATATATATATTCATTTATAACTTTCATTTACGGATTTGTGATAAATAATGTTATTAGTTTTGTATTTGGATGCTATAATTATTTATTTAATAGGTTAATTTATTAGTTTGAAATTTAATAAATTGAAATTAATATGCATTTGGTAATTAATATATTTAATTTGGCATATTATTTTTTTTGGTTAAGTGTTTGATTAATAAATTGATTGAATTAAATTGGAATATTATATTGAATGGTTTATATTATTTAATTGGTTGATTTAATAAGTTGGGATTAATTAAAATCAAATATTATATTTAATTTGTTATATTATTTAAATTTGTTAAGTGTAGGGAGAAATTTAAGAAATAGAATTTAATTAGTGTAAATTAATTATTCTTTGAAGTGTTAAATAATGTAATGTTATAATTAATAAATTAATATTAAATGACCTTGTGTTGTTACAATTTATGATGAGCTTTATGTGTTTGTATTTTTTTTAATGTCAAGTGAAATTATTCCCCTTTTTTGTATTCATGTCATGTTGGAAGTAAACCATGGTATCTATGTATCCTATGTGCCTTGTGGGGGATCTTGTTATTGTAAGTCGAGATGTAGTGAGATCATTTGTTCTGATGTGGACCTCTCTTTGATAACGTTGAGATTGTGGCATCCTTGTCTTGTGATGGTTTGGGGAGATTAGTGTCATAAGGGGGAGTGGCTCTCCATGGGAGTCGCGATCATAAAGTGATCGCTAGGACAACCCATAGGAAGAGTTGATCTAATAAGTGATAACCTAAATAATGAACTAGGGGGTTTGGGTAGTTAATCACATTAATCAAGATAATGTCATGCCCCACTCATGGCTTGAGTGCTCATTCAGGCTTGAGATAACATGGGAAGGCCTGGAATGGCAAGACCAATTGCCTTGTCTTCATGAAAGGTATGTTGGTTCCAGATGAGTCTTGTATGGGGGTTGGGGGTTGGGAGAGACTGCCAAGACAACCCAGGATGGGGGCCGGGGTCTATGAATATCCACTAGGACAACCCATATCAAGATATATGATGACACTCTTCCCTAGAGAATACTAACATTTTGTTTGTGTTGCATGGACCTTTTGGAGTTATCCTTGTGATGTGAATTCCTTCCATGTGCTTTTTTTTTTTTCCAAATCCTATGGAGGTATGGTGAGACCTTGTATTGTGTATCCATTGTTTGTGTGAATATGGGCCATATGTCTATCTCCTAGCATGGGGGGTGGTCCTACGATTCCACATGGTCAAGTGGTAGATGCCTTCTTCCATCGGGTATTTTGGTCCTGTTCTTGCATGGATTGGAGTTGCTTCATTCTTTAGATGTTTCTCTTGGATGCAATCCACTAGTAGATTGGGAGATGATTCTTATATTCTTGTATTATTCGATCATGATGTAATTTGAGTTCTGGAAACACCTATAAGGTGGATTTTGTATCTATTATGTAATCAGGATGATATTTTGATGTAATTTAAATGTAATGGATTTATAGGACTTATTATGTAAATTGCAATGATGTTATTATGGGGTTTGAAATAGTATTATGGGATCTAAAATGAACCTATTCTTTTAGAGTAAGTGATTCATTCAGTGGTTTAGTTCAGTAGATATAAATGGAATGCATCTTTATTTTATGTTAGTTCTTCTTTAATGTTTATTGTTGTGAATAAGTTTAAATTAGATGGAGATTTTTTGGTTAATCAGTTGTTAAGTAACAACGTTAAGAAACCCTAGAGGATTACTTAGCCTTATTGTTTTTGCATGTGCATTTGGGATTATTATGTTAGTTGGTTGGAGTAATGCTTTATTTCTCATACGAAAATTTTTTATTTCATCTTTTAGTTGGGTTAGTTTGGTTAGACCCTCTAGGGTTCCTTGGTTGGGCGTTACAATTTTCCTCTCTACTAAAGAAAGTGTAACCACACAATTCAATGGATCATGAGAGAGGGAACATGACTCACATAATAAATTATTCTCCTGATAATTCAAATGATCCCTCCTTAGAGGATCTAGTATGACCTTGTAATGTTTTTGGATGTTTACATGTTTAGGGGAATCCCTCTTATCATATTTTTGTTGTCTTTTGGAATAATAAATGTTGTATGGCCTATTGTGCAATTTTTTCCCTTCACTAGAATATGTGGATACATGATGAAGTAGCAATCCCTTCTCATTTTATGCCACCTTATAGGATAAATATTTCATGGATCCCTTTAATTTATTCAACTTATCCTTAGTTGAGAGAGGTTTATTTATAAATACCCTATCTAGTTGTGAAAAATTCACATTGACTCTTTTTAATTCTTAACTAGATTGCCTCATACTTCACTTAATATTTATGGAAATTTCAAATTCTCTCCTAAGTGCTTGAGGATTGTTATCCTTTAAGAAATTTGAATCTTATAATTAAAATAACCACAATACAAAGAGAGAAACATTGAATCATTAGGCTTAATGTACTAAGTTACCTTTCTCATTGAGGATAAATTGATTGTTGAAATATGTCACCATCCCATTGATTCTATTTTTAATGGTGGTGAGCTTTTGAATAACAAAATTTGGGTCAATCATATCCCCATACTACATTTTAAAAGAATCTAAAAATTATTCCCAAGAAGAAATTTTGTTGTTTGGGAGATTCCTATACCACTCTTTAGTACTATCCTCTAGAGAATGCATAAATAGTTTCATCATTATATCCTCATCCTCTATTTCATACTCACTGGCCCTATTGATGAAATAGCTTAGGTGCTCCTCTCCTATGAAATTTTCCTTTAATTTCATTTGGGATTGGATTTGGATAATTCAAGATACCATAGCAGTCAACCTGCTTATTCTTTTCCATTCATCAATATTATTAGAATGGTACAAACCTTTGAGCCTATCTTTTAGGGTTAATCCCCATAATTTGTCCCATAATGTGATGTTGTAGGTTTTTTTTATTCTAGGGAATATTTTGTGCAATGTACTAGTACATAGTGTAGAAAAATGTATCCCTTTACATTTTTTACTTTTTTCGAGCCCTCCTAATTTAAATAGACTTAATTATGCCTTAATAAGCCCTATTTTATATCTACAAGCCTAATAAATTACATTTTTTGAAGGGGAAACCTGACAATAATTAATGCCAAAACACAACACTTTACCTTGAGCAATGTGTGTTGCAAGAATAGGGACCTAGGACCCATTCACCCATGGAAGAATGGGTCCACCCTAGGTCTTTGAACCCAAATTTAAATTATGTTTTTGGTAGTATTTTAAGGTCCTTGAAACTATATTTCAATGCCATCTTATAATATTTGAATTCTAGGAAATTGAGGATCCATACCTATAAATACAAGGTTATTTTATCAAATCAAGTCTAATTTTCACTAAGTTTTGAGAGAAAGTTTACAAGAGAAAAGTTGATGATCAAGAGCATTCAAGAGTAGAATTATCAATTATTTGTTGCAGCAATCAAGAACCAATCATCATGTCAAAGTTGATGATCAAGAGCATTCAAGAGTAGAATTATCAGTGATTTGTCTTTGGGGCAACCCCTTGTTATGAGTTAGCTTTATTGGGACATATCATTACCATAGGGTTTTCCAATAAGCTCTCATGGCATTGTCATGTTGCATTTACTATTTTACTCTACCTTAAAGGAAATTGCTCATAGTTGGTGTTAGCAATTACTTTAAGGTGGGGGCATGCATTTGACTATGTGCTTCACTTTGTTCACACACCTTGAGGTTGGTGATGAATTTTTGGCATATTGACCATTTTTCAAGTACCTTAGCAAAATTATTGGGATTAAAATTATTGATATGGTTGACATGAGAACACACCTAGTGAATATAAAACTTCACTAGCCCTTTTGTGTTTTTCATTTGCTACCATTGTAGAAACTCACCTAGTGAATATCAAACTTTAATAGCCTATGTTGTTTCTAATCAAATCTCACCTAGTGAATATCGGGCTTCACTAGCCTATGATGCTTTGGTTCATGGGTCACATAGAAAATATTAGACTTTGTTATCCCATGACTCATGAACACCTTGGGTATAGATCCTAGAAAATTTCTGTTGACCTTGCTAGTTCATGATTGTCATACCCCCTTTTGCATGTTTGCATTATGTTTACACTATATAGTATTTTATTTTCATGTTTATGTTTGCATTATGTTATGTTTTTTGTTTTCATCATGTATGCTTTATGTTTATCATGTCGCATTGCACTTCATGTGTGTGTTCATGTATCCTTATATTTTATTTCCATAAGATCTTGAAACTAGGGGCTAGGATATCCCCTAGATTTGATGTCATCATATCCCTTCAATTTTTGGATAATTAAACCCATCTTGTCTTATCTATACTTTAGTGTGATTTTGAGTGTGTTGGAAAAATGTGTCTCAACCTTGAAATTACAAAAAAATTACTATTGATAGGTAAGAGCGTACATGCGAGGGGGGGTGCAGGGGGTGCCCCCTACGAGGTTTGAGGGCCATATTGCTTGATGAGGGTTCGAGAGAAGCACCCCCAAAAGCCACATTTTATGTATTTTTAATTATTATAAATTTGTACCATTCATCATTAGGTCTAAGATCTATTGGTAGATTTTTTTTGGCTTGTATTGCCCTACAAGGTAACCCTATATTATGAGGGAATTCTATTGTGGTTGTGCACTGTGATGTATTTTGAGAGTTTGATAGTAGTTGTGTTGTCTCTGGATCTATGGTTGGTGATAATCCTATGAGAAGCTTACTTTGCAAGTATATTGTAATCTTAGTGATTTCTAAATAGTATATTGGGTGAATTTTAGAGTGTGGGGTTTTTATTTTGAAAGGTTTTTCCCCACATAAATCACTGTGTTTTGGTATGCATGATATTTATATTTATTTCTATTTAAATTTTTGTAAAGTTATTGTTAAGATCTATAAATTTTTGCAATATCCTCCTCACCAGATTAGTGTAGGAAGTTGTTCTACTGCCTTAGCTTCCTTATAGAGTGTAAGTTCATAGTTACACTAAAGTGGGGGCTAAATGTAGCATAAAAAAATGTCACCCTTGATAATTTCACACTAGGTTTAGCTCCCCCTATGTGCTTGGGCCTAATTATGCATTTAATTTTATCATTTTATAAATATAATTGAAACATTAAAAGATGGGATTGAACATAGACATTTAATATTTAACACTGATATTTAAGGCTTAAAAAGGATGGTTCTAGACTAGGGCACCCAATGCCCTTGTCAAACTCATTTTGGCTAAAATTTAAATATGTTTGTGTTGGAATTTTAATATTTGAAAATCCAAAGTTATTTTTTGGCTATCTATTAGAACCGTGAATAACACAAGACACATGATGAAACAATTATCAATAATACCTTCTACACAAGAGCTCTATAAAATAATGATTTTCTATTCTGGAACAAAAAAACTTACATGAATAAACCTCAAGAATCTTTAAGGAGATCTTGAGATAATATAATGAGGGTTTGGTTCTTTATAAGAGAAATCCTAAATGATAAAGGGATTGGATCATAAAAAGGGTCAACATCACATGTGATGAGATAGATTGATCTAATAATAATTCACTCTAGTTAACATTAAAAAACACTTAATAACTAATGCATGATTAATATATCACCCCCCCTTAAGATGAACTTGGGGAGTAGATAAAAAACCCAAAAATGAGAATGCATTATGGGTCCCAACAAACAAGGCCTGATGAGGTACCTATGTACAAATAATCGAATCTCTCATAATTGGAGAAAAAAGGAGAAGACCTCATGAGAAAAACTCCTCTATAAAAGAGAGAAAGGAAAATGATAAACTGAAAATCTTCCAAAACAATGTCCCAAAAGAATAGGAACATGAAGAACATCACAAAATTACAAAGAAGCTATAGACAACTATCAAATGATGACTACTATAGTGCTAAAAAGAAAAACCTACCCTGAAATAGATGATAATTAGGATTACGAAGATAATAATTTACATGAGTTCCCCCAATGACAATACACTAAATAGATGTAAAACAAAGGAAAACATTTGGAACTCAAAGATACAAATGGAACAAGTACCAATATTAGTCTAAAGAAAACTAATCAAGTGAAAATAAAATATCACCTCCAAAAAATAGGAATCCAAGAGTGTGCATATGGTAAATGCTCCATCTCATAGAAATACATGGATAACCGGTCACTAAATCCACCTAATAGATTTGAAAAAGAACTAGATACATAGATAACTCTACAAATGAAACCAATGAAGCATTAACACCAAAAATAGAAAGCCCCCATAATACAAAAAGTGAGAGCCAAAATAGGTCCACTAAAATTATGTCACCAAGAAGTGCATATAGGGAACAAAGAACATCTGAATGTGCATATGAAAGTACCTACAAATAAAATAGTGTGCAAACTAGGGCACAAACACATGGTGCAAGAATCATTGGGATTCAATGTTGTTGTAGAATGAACACTTACTTGAAAAAGGTGTGATAGAAAAATAAAGGAACTCACAATCCACCCATTACACTTTATAGTGTAGTATGAGTACAAAAGGCACAATAAGATGTGTGAAATCCCCAAAGAAACATACACCAAAATGACACTTTGTGTCAATGCATCTATAAAAGATAAATTGCATGCACAAGATTCTCAAAATGCCAAAATAGAACAAAAAGTTGAAATACATATAGAACAACCTAAAAAAAGTCATCCCACAAAAAAATAAAGTTTTCAGGAGCTAAAACGTCTAAGTAATTCACTAGATTGTGAAAGAAAAAAGTGAATAAAATATACTTGGAGAAAATATGGAAAATTTGCATGGATGACTGTGAAGAGCTCTGAACGACTGTTTCAATGCCACTAGAATCATCAAAAATAAAGAAATAGGTCAAAATTTATGAGCTCGAAAGTGAAAAAAACAAATCTAACTTTGACATGTGATAAAATATACCATAAGAAAGGGTATATGCGGGATCATCATGGAAAAAATAGGACCTTAAGTGGCAAATTTTTTAGAAAAATCAGAGTTAGGAAACTTGACATAAAAACTTGAATAAGTTATCTATATTATCTTAAAAATATGTAAGAATAGAACTATAGAAAATTGAATGTAGTTTCTAAACTACTAGGTTTTAAAAAAAAAAAAAAATCTATTTAGTGAAAATTTGAAATTTTAATGCAGTGATACTTAAATTTCAAGGAAAAAATAAGAAGTAGGTGTTGTCTAACCACCCTAACCATAATAAAATGATAATATTTTTTTATAATATTTTAGATATAAGTAGAGGACTCATGCCCCAATGTGATGCATATTTTTTTGTAATTTTTTTCCAAGTAAATAATTAATTATGAATTCTTTATTACAACTTTTTGAAAAATATAAAACTTCATGTCTACCACCTTAACTTGGTCAAAACTTCATGAAATTCAATTTTTCTTTTAATCCTATAGTATGAAGCATAAAATGTGACACATGCTTTGGATTCAAAAACTTGATACCGTTTGAAAGCTATAGATGTTTTTCAATCATCCTATCAATCAGGACTTTAGTTGTAATTTGAATAGAAAATGAATAATAATTACTTATTAAATTCAAATTAAAGCATAATTTATATCGGTGGAAAGCCGAGAATCTCCTTTAAAAACCCTTTTCGTTTCATCAATTTTGGGTAAAAAGATAGTCGTCAACCACATACCCATCATATTGCCACTTTTTGGCCCATCGTGATCCTACACATACCCAAAAAATACTAGCACCACTGAATAGTGATGAGAATCAACTGTCCAACGATATCTCATTTTCCCAATTTCGATAGTCGAGCCAAAAGTTATCGCAATTTTCCCAATCTTACTAAATTTTTAAAAAAAAAAACTTTTTTAGCCCCCCAACGGCTAGGCCTTGGTTGCCCATATGACCCTAGGGTGACTAATTTTAAAAAATTAGAAATAATAATAATAAAGAAAAAACAATGAATATTTATGATTTTCTCTTGTAACCTTAGTTTAGAAAAAAATCAAAAATTGAGAAGGGATTTGTTGAATCTACACTCGGATACCATATTAGAATTGTGAATAACATGAGACACATTATCAAACAATGAAAAATAATACCTTCTATACAAGAGCTCTGCAAAATATAATTATTTTATATTCCTCGACAAGAAAAAATTATAGAATAAACCCCAAGAATCTTCAAAGAGATCTTGAGTTAATACAATGAGCATTGATTGCTTTATAGGAGCAACCCTAAATAATAAAGTAATTAGATCATGAAAAGTTTCAACATCACATGTGATGAGATAAATTGAACTAATAGTAGTTTACTTTAGTTAACATAAGAAATCACTCCTAAGTTTAGCTTAAGAGCATGAAATGAATTAGATTAATAATCAATTAAATATTAATTAATTATTAGCTAATGCATGATTACTATAGTGTTGAAAAATGTAACTCTTTACATTTTCACACTTGTTTGGGCCCTCCTACATAAATTGGACTGATTAATTCCTTCATTTAGTGTTGATAAATGTACCCCTTTACATTTTCACACTTATTTGGGCCCTCTTAATTAAATTGAGCTTAATTATGCCTTCATAAGCCCTTTTATTCATTTACAAGCCTAATAAATTACATTTTTTGAAGAGGTATGTGTAGGATCATGATGGGCCAAAAAGTGGCGATATGATGGGTATGTGGCTAATGACTTTCTTTTTACCCAAAATTGATGAAATAAAAATAGTTTTTAAAGGAAATTCTCAGCTTTCCACCAATATAAATTATGTTTTACTTTGAATTTAATAAATAATTATTATTCATTTTCTATTTGAATTATGACTAAAGTCCTGATTGATAGGTTGATTGAAAAACATCTATAGCTTTCAAACGGTATCACATTTTTGAATCCAAAACATGCATCACATTCTATCCTTCACATCTTGTAGGATTAAAAAGAAAAATTGAATTTCATGAAGTTTTGACCAAGTTAAGGTGGTCAGACATATGAGTTTTATATTTTTAAAATTTGTAATAAAAAAATCATAATTAATTATTTACTTGGAAAAAAAATACAAAAAATATGCATCACATCCGGAAATGATTCCTCTACTTATGTCTAAAATCTTATAAAAAATAATTATCATTTTAATTTAGTTAAGGTGGTCAGATAGACACCTACTTCTTATTTTTTCCCTGAAATTTAAGTACTACTGCATTGAAATTTCAAATTTTCACCAAATAGATTTTTTTTTTTTAAAAAGACCTAGTAGTTTAGAAACTACATTCAATTTTATACACATTCTATTCTTACATAGTTTTGAAATAATAAAGATAACTTATTCAAATTTTTACGTCAAGTTTCCTAACTCTGATTTTTCTAAATTTTTTGCCACTTAAGGGCCTATTTTTTCCATGATGATCCTACACATACCCGAAGGAGAAACTAGACAATAATTAATACCTAAACATAACACTTTACCTTGAGCAATGTGTGTTCCGGGAATAGGTTCCTGGGACCCATTCGCCCATGGGCGGATGGTTCCTCCCTAGAACTTTGGAAATATATATATATATATTTTTTGGTATTTTAACATCTCTAAATCCATAACTCAATGTTGGCTTGTGATATTTGAATTTTGGGAAATTAAGGATACATACCTATAAATACAAGGTTATTTCACTAAGCTTCACTTGGTAATTTTATGAGCATTTCTGGACAACTTGAAGAGAAATTAGGGGCATTGAAGAGTAGACAAATTAGAGATTTATTGCAACAATCAAGATCCATCCATCATGTCAAAGTTTTCTTGCATCATGCATATTATTGGAGCTAACATTGTGATGTAGTTTCAAGATTAATTCAAGCATTCAAAGCATTATTCAAGTGTCAAGATCCACACCCAATTCATCCATTTCATGCAAGTTGTAGACTTCCTAAGATATCCATTATCAAGGTTTCATTCAAGGGTTTGTTGATTGGTAACATAGCCTTTTTCATTCTTCATTCCCTCTTTAAAGTTGTCAAAGTTACAAAAGTTGTCAAAGTTGTTAAATCACGAAATCTAACCTACAAATTTGATTTTTGACTTTCTGACATTAAAACCTAGAAAAAGCATAAGTTATATATTTGTGTTAGAGGCTCCCAAAAGTTATGGAAAAACCTTGATGAAAGACCCATTCTCCCCTATGTGAATGAGTCCTAGTCATCCTTTAGAAACTGCCTCTTGGTGACTAGTAAATACATCTTTTCCCTTCTCATATGTGCATTTGATTTTCTAGTTATGCAAATATTGAGTTTAATCTCATTGTTTCAAGTGTTAGATTGTATTTTGGAGTTGATTTGCTATATTTTAGTTTTTCTCCCCAAAGTATTGTTTGACCTTGACCCCCATCCTTCAATCATATGGAAATATGAAGATTCTCACATTGACTTGATTCACCTAAGGCTTGTTAGTTAATTCTTTGTGGGGATCTCATTTCCTAATAAAGGAAAATAGGTCTATATATTATCATTTTGGTGAACCCCTTTTCATCCCCACCTATTTTCCAATGTTTCAATTACTATAACACTATCAGTATTTGTTTTTTGGAAAATTAGAAGAATTACATATAGATATAAATAATTTCCACCATTTTAGTCCTAATGAATCCTAACATGTATGGGAAATTAATTGGGATTATTTTTAAGCATCCTAAGAGTAGTTAAGAGTAGAATTATCAGAATTATTACATTTATTTCACTCAAGCATCATGTTTTCATGTGAGCTTTTCTATGTTTTATGTTCATTTGTTTTGAGTACTAATTCTTGCAACACTTCAAATCAAGCATCAAATTCTCCTTGAAGGTGATGAGCACATGAATTCAGTCCATCAAGGAATGAAAATCTAAGTTTTGAGTTGCAACAATTGTCAATTTATCACTTTTTTATCATTTAGCCTATTCCTGACTGAGGGTAAAATATATTTTTATATCATCATGTAGCCATTGTGGAGGTAGAAATACTAAAAAAAGGTTTGACTTAGGCAAGCCCCTATATGGCACAAACCTTTCCCCTCTTTCATGTGTGTAGGTTATAGATTTAAAGTGAATTGGAGGAATACTTGAGGAATAATTGATGATTCATGTATTCAATCCCTACAACTCATCAAGGAAAGTGATTTTGATTAGTGATAGTCAAATTTTCGATAGTGAGTCCAAAATAAGAGAACACAAAATAGGAGCAATAAGAGAGTGAAATTAGATATTGAGTAGTTGCTACCCATTCTAGGGTGCCCAACATCCCTATCCTACTATTTTAGGCCTGAATTTATATGCTAAGTTCCTCTGTGTTTGGTCTCTTCTATTTTGAACTCTATTTTTGTTTGTTTATTCTATATTTTTTAGAAATCTCAATAGTTTTCTCCAGTTTTGTAAATAACTTAGGACTTTCATTGCATCATCAAATTTATTCAATTAACAATTAATTAATCACAACACATCATCCACACTATAAGGGATTTAGACTATGATCCACCATTCTGGCTCTTCCATTGAGGTTTGTAGCCAAGTGGGTATTAAGATCATTTTAATCCTCCTCATGTTTCACATTGGAAGAAGTATGATTTTAGACCTAGCTCCCTTTTCCCAATCAAATATTATTAATACAAAATTGTGTTTTTTAGGTTTTAGAAGTTTTGGTATAAATTAGTAATCTAAAAAAATTTGGAAAAATAATTCATTGGGATTATTACATATGTGAATGTCCCTTATAATATAATCACCAACATGTAGATCTATATTAATTTTGGTAACATTATACTAAGACCAATACTCATTATGGGTATTCAAATCCAAGCCAATTTATTGAATTTGATTTACAAAATTCTATTAGCTTTAAGCATGAAGTTGACAAAATGTTCACCATGAACAATTCTAAACTCTTGATTTATATAGAATTATCTAGGGTTGGTACTTCCAAGATTCATTCTAAGGAAAGCTTGAGGTATTATGAAGGGAATATTTTGAATAGGACATATATCAATTTGTAAGGTGAATATCATTTAAAAAAAAATTGACACTCCTTTCCAAAATGGATATATATACTTAAAAAATATACATTCATGTTTCTTTTTTTAAATAAAATTGGCTAAGCCACTGAACATTTTATTAATAAGGAATGCGTTTACAAGCCCTGGTTCAAAATGAGCTCCGAAAAAAATAGAAAAAAAAAGAAACCGAGAAACCCAAACAAACCCACAAAGAAATCCCAAACAAAGCGAATAGATAGACTTTATCACTTAACCCTCTAGAGAAGCCCCCCACAAAATAAAGACCTAGTGCAAGATACATTCATGTTGATTTGTACTTCATAAGTAAAATTTACTTAGAATTTTTAGCCTAAAAAAGGTTTCATGATTTTGGCTATATCAAAGACACATGTTTTTTGTATTATCAGGGTCATCCCACAATAATGGGTCCCAAACTTGGGACATCCTAATTTTTTCTTGAAATCACATAATTTTAGAAAAACTAATGATTTAAGCTTGATGGATTCCATCTAAAGGGTTTTCATTGAATAGGGTTAAACAAGACCCCTTTAAATCAAACACACTTGGATAGAACACCTCTAGTCTTCAGTCATACCCACAATGGAGTCTCCTTTGCACCTATCAAAATGTTGGAAAAAAATACTTTTTCTTTACCTTTTGAGGGATTAATTAAAATCATTTAGAAATTATGTTTTGTAAGTATGTAGCTCTTATTATAAGCTTTCCAAAAAGTATAATTTTAAATATTTTTAATTTTATTATTATATTTATATTTTATTTCTTGTGAATGTTGTTTTTTCACTAAACATCAAGGTATTTGTCTCACATGTACACAAAAAAATAAGAAAAAAAATCTAAAGAATATGTGTGTATTAGGTATTAGCATTCTTTTTTTAGAAAAAAAAAATTAAATTTTTTTTTTCAATACATACAAAACAAGTTATGCATGATGGCATACACCTATGTCTAGATTATAATTACTTTGACTTAAAAAATTAATTAAAAAAACTATGCAACAAAAAATTATGAAAAAATATACATGCACTAGATATTGATGTTAAAAATCTATATTTTAAAAATGATGATTTTATCCTTTCAATAAAATAAGTTATGCATGTTGACATAAACATCACTTTTTAAAAATGTTGTTTACAATAAAAAATATTTATTAAAAGTTACGTAAAAAATTCATAATTTATTTCTATTTTTTTAAATATATTTAAAATCTACACACAAATCATCATAAATCACTAGTTTATATCATCTCCAAATTATTAATGGTTTAGTTGCAATAGGTTTCATAAAGTGAAATATTGTAAAAAATGTTAATATTAATGTCCTACTTTAACCAAAAAGTGGGACACAATATTGTGGGCTAACCCACCACTATTTCAGAAACCATAATATTTAACTTAGCCACCATGAAACAATAATATATAATAATTAATGGGTATGTGTGCTAGGGATCATCATGGAAAAAATAGGCCCTTAAGTGGCAAAAAATTCAGAAAAATAGGAGTTAAGAAACTTGACGTAAAAATTTGAATAAGTTATCTATATTATTTCAAAAATATTTAAGAATAGAATCTGTAGAAAAGTGAATGTAGTTTCTAAAATACTAGGTTTTAAAAAAAAAAAAAGTCTATTTGGTGAAAATTTGAAATTTCAATGTACTGGTACTTAAATTTCAGGGAAATTATAAGAAGTAGGTGTCAGTCTAACCACCCTAATCGTAATAAAATGATAATATTTTTTTATAATATTCTAGATATAAGTAGAGGACTCATGCCTCAATGTGATGCATATTTTTTTGTAATTTTTTTCCAAGTAAATAATTAATTATGAATTTTTTATTACATCTTTTTTAAAAATATAAGAACTCGTATGTCTGACCACCTTAACTTGGTCAAAAATTCATGAAATTAAATTTTTATTTTTTTAATCCTATAGTATGCGAAGCATAGAATGTGATGCATGTTTTGGATTCAAAAAATGTGATACCATTTGAAAACTATAGATATTTTTCAATCGGCCTATCAATAAGGACTTTAGTCATAATTTGAATAGAAAATGAATAATAATTACTTATTAAACTCAAAGTAAAGCATAATTTATATCAGTGGAAAGCTAAGAATCTCCTTGAAAAGCCCTTTTCATTTCATCAATTTTGGGTAAAAAAATAGTCGTCAGCCACATACCCATCATATTGCCACTTTTTGGCCCATCATGATCTTGCACATACCCTAATATGTTATATATAATTTGTAACTATTTTATCATAAAAAAGTTAATCACATTTAATATTTTTTGTTTCTAATATATTCATAAAAATTTATCCTATTGTATAAAATTTGGGATAGTCAATAGTCTTCAAGTGTTCACATAGCATATAACTAGGTTTAATCATATATAAGAATATGTTACTATTTTAATACAAAGATAGAAATGCATGATTAGTTAGGTTCTTGGTTTATAATAATTTAGATGATTCCTTATCACCATATTCAAATAATGTTGAATATATCAATCCTAAAAAATGCTTTTCACCAATGAACTATCTAGAAACTTTGATAGGCTTCCTAATTCTAGAATCACTTGCTTTAGATTATTCTACACATAATCAATTGGTATCCATACATAGTGTAGTCTTATATAAGATAATGTTACCAACATTATTTTTGATTAAGGAACAAACAGATTTTAAAAGGGTCCTAAAACCCTTAACAGTCAGATTGCGAAGGATATAACATTAATAGAGCACAAACAAAAACAAAAATCTTCCCACTAAGAAGAAAACAATAGAATCTAGGGCAGCACAGCCAAAAAAATGACAAAAAACCACAAAACAACTAGTCCCTAGGCCAAGTTCCTGAGGATCTATGTCGCTTCCTGCTCCAACATATTCATATTAAGTGCAAACTTCTTGATCTCCTGGATGTTTACTAAAGCTTGGTCTGCCTTCCTTTTCAAATTTGGTCCTGTTACTCGGCCCCCCACTATCCGACTATCCTTCCTCTTTGTCCAAATCAAGAAACACAATAGTTTCAACCTGATGGGATTTTTCCAAGTTCTTCACCATGGTATTCATGGTCTGTGTAGTAGATTTTAAAATCTTATGGTTCATAACCAACACTTTGTGGAGAGAGTTTTTGATGTTCCTTAGCTACTCCTCCATATCCGCCTGCTTGCCATCATGATTGCTTTTAAAATCCTCTAATTCATACACCGTTTTCTTGAGGCACTCAACCATATACTTCTTTTGTCCCTCAGTCCATAAGTTAGTAGCCCAACCACTACCACTGCTTTTATTATTATCATCATCAACTTTCTCCATTTTACTGTTCATGGCTGTCTGGTTCAACTTAATCTCCTTAATTTCAAAGAACACCCATCTCATTAACCTAAAATTATCCACTGCCCCATTGCAAGCTATAGCAAGAACATTAGTGGGAAATTCCTGTTCCTCATTAAAATAATGATCCCTCACCTTGAGGTCCATAGGGAAACAGGGTCTCTCTTCTTTGTCGGTCACAGGATGGCAGTAATACTTAGACAATGAAACTAACTGTGAATCCTCATCATTCACATCATAGGAGGGGTCCTCCAACACCTTTCTCTTACCCTTCTTTTGAGGAGAATCCCTAGATTTTCCATTTTTCCTTTTTAGCAACCCTATCCTTAGATGACGGTGTCTGGTATGGCAAAGCTGACATTACTTTAAAATGATCATAAATAAGGACAGAAAGTCCTTCATGAAGAATAGAGTACCTAGTAGGGTTCTGTCTATGGCTTTTCAAACTGGAATTCAGAGAAGACACAAGATAAAAAGGAAAATAAATCCTGACCTAGTGCCTAAAATGATTAAGAAGGACAAAATGATACCCAAAGACTCTAGTATAATGGCCATCCAAAGTGATGTACTCCATCAGCACATTCAAAACCCTCCTCTAGTGCGAGACAATTCTATCTGAATCCTAGTAACTTCTAGAAGTCCTTCATAACTCCTCCCTCTCAATGACCGACTTAGCAAATTTGTTGTTTGCTTCATCAGATTGCTTCCCATCCTTGTAGAATTTGATACCCTTTGTTGAGAGGCCCGTAACCTCAACAATTAACTATTTATTGATGACCACTTGTCTACCAAACAAGTTTAACTCACCATCCTTCCAATCTTTCATAAAAACCCTAGTAACCTTAGGGTCCCAGCCATGGAGTTTCTCAATGAAGACAGTAATGCCACCATTATCCAACTTCTTCCAAAGCTTCAGATTTCTCCTTAACTGTGCACTGCTTATCGGGTCCACCTTGTGACTTTCGCCACCCATCGTATTGTCGGAAGGAATAGAATAGTCTAGAACCTTGCAAAAAAAAGCTCCTAAAATGCCCATAAAGCATGCAAAACTAATCACATGCAAACGAGAGATAAATTAATTACTCCTCGGCCAACTAGGAATAATCATTAACTCACAGTCCCAAGATTGCAAGGGAGGACACTCAACCATCATTCAATGGAATGGGAAATTTCACCTTCCCATGAACACGGTCATACGTCATTAGGACCTTAACATCAACCTCCAACTCATCATGCCCCTACCACATCATCTTTTTATGAGCTTTAACACCTTTATTAGCGAAGAAATCCACTACCGTATCTATTTCTCGATAAGCATGCGAGATATAACTTTTCTCAAAATTATTAATAATCTCCTTAGAAAGGTCTATCCAATTCTGTATAGACCATGAAGGTTTTTAATGGCCCTTTAGGAATTGTATTATATTGTTCAAATCCCCTTCAATCCACACATTTTTAAACTTCAATTGTCTAGCCAGCTTCAAGGTTTGAAAAACACTAGAGGCTTCAGCAACATGGTTGGTCTGAGTGCCTAAGGGGACCGCCACAGCCACAATAAAGCAACCATTCTCATCCCTTATCACCCCTCCACTCCTGGAAGGCCCAGGATTTCCCTTGGTCGTGCCATCAAAGTTGATTTTAACCCAACAAGGGGGAGAGAGACTCCAGAATATGCCATCTCTAGGATCCTTGGTAATTTTGGACATATTGAACATATCCACATTAATTTTCTAGGCTCCCACCATTCTACATTCACACTCTTGCATATTGACCTTACCATTACCTTTATACCTGTTATTAAGAAAATTAAAGTTTTCAACCATTGCTCTAGTTATCTTTCCATAGACCACTTCCTCTGAGAGAGCCACATCCCTAAGATTCTATTATTGAGTTATTTCCAATACCCCAAGCAAGGTGAGGAAAGATTTAGTTCCATAGAAAATTTAGCGCCCAATTTTTTGAGGGGGCATTCCATTGATTATAAAATTCCACAATAGTTCTAGGGAAAACTAGCTAAGATCCCACATGTGCAAAATCCTACACCATATGGCATAAGAAAAAGGACAAAGGAGAAATAGATGTGAGGAAGTCTCAGCCTCAACACAACACAAATAACACCTATTAGGAAAAGAGAACCCCCTCTTATAAAGATTATCATTGGTCAGCTATTTGTTCTGAAGGAGAATCCAAACAAAAAAATTGACTTTCAGTGTGAGGTTGTGCACCCACACCTTAGCCCAAATAGGGTCATGGAGGCAAGAGTACAGGATGCCGCTACAGAAGAGATAGAGTACATTCTAGAGGAAGATGACTTCCAGACCATAGTGTCCTCCCGCCCCTGTGAACTAAGCCTAACCGAATTAAGAAGGGCCTGCAGAGGTTGGAGATCATGACTAATTGAAGAAATCTTAACCTACTAATTATTCCTCCAATAATCCCCAACTAAACAACCAAACCTAGATTTGCAGTCCTCCATATGATTTCCATAGGTCAGAATATTGCAAAGACACTCATTACCAATCCACTTATCTTACCAGAACCGGATTTTCTTAGCATCACCCACCTTCCAACAAGCTTCTTTACCAGCTAAGTCCCTAGCTTTAATGGTATTGTTCCATAGAGAAGAACCAATGGGAAGGTTCTGAGAGTTGAGAAAATCTTGAAAGGATTCAACCTCCTGCAAGTATTTTTCTACACCAAATAGTATTCCATTTGCGAGTATCCGTAAAAGTTCTCCAAACCTGCGTCGCAAGAAGGGCTTTATCAAACACTCTAATATTCCTCAAGCCTAGTCCTCCAAACTTCTTGGTTCTACACACAATCTCCCAGGCCACCAACATGATGATTTTCTTCTCCTCAACCACTGACCAAAGAAAACATTTCTGGATATTTTCAATAATATCAGCAAACTTAGCAGGAATCTTAAACAACCCAAGGGCGTAAATAGGCAAATTCTAAAGAGAAGCCTTAAGTAACAAAACTTTACCAGCTTGACTCAAGAGGGCCCATTTCTAGCCGGCCAATTTCCTATTATACCTATCAACAAGAGAGATCCAAAAATATTCTAGAGGTTTGGACCCTAAAGGAAGACCCAAGTAAGTTGAAGGAAGGGAGTTAACACCGCAGCCTAAGATATTTGCAATCTTCCTATGTCTGTGCTCAAGGGTATTGAAAAAATAGAGGGAACTTTTGGCTCTATTAATTTTTTGCCCTGACCCTTCCTCATAATGAACAACACAACCCTTTATAGATCTGGCTTCACTAAGAGTAGCACTTCCCATAAGTATCGTATTGTCCACAAAGTGCTGGTGCGAATAGGCTAGATTTTCTGAAGAAGGTTTTAAACCTTTCAAGCTACCTTCCATCACTCTTTTATGCATGAGCCTCCCTAGACTTTCTGCCCTGAGAGTAAAAATAATAGGAGAGACATGATCCCCTTGTTTGACTCCTCTCGAAACCTTAAAAAAATGAGGAGAGTCGTTTATGATCATCAAGGTATTGGGTATGTGCAGGATCATCATGGAAAAAATAGGCCCTTAAGTGGCAAAAAATTCAGAAAAATCAGAGTTAGGAAACTTGACGTCAAAATTTGAATAAGTTATCTATATTATTTCAAAAATATGTAACAATAGAATTTCTAGAAAATTGAATGTAGTTTCTAAGCTACTAGGTTTATTTAAAAATAATAATAATCTATTTGGTGAAAATTTGAAATTTCAATGTAGTAGTACTTAAATTTTAGGGAAAAAATAAGTAGGTGTCTGTCTGACCACCCTAACCACAATACAATGATAATATTTTTTTATAATATTTTAGATATAGGTAGAGGACTCATGTCTCGATGTGATGCATATTTTTTTGTAATTTTTTTCCAAGCAAATAATTAATTATGAATTTTTTATTACAACTTTTAAAAAATGAAAAAACGCGTATGTCTAACCACCTTAACTTGTTCAAAACTTCATGAAATTCATTTCTTCTTCTTTTAATCCTATAGTATGCGAAGTATAGAATGTGACACATTTTTTAGATTAAAAAAATGTGATAACGTTTGAAAGTTATATATGTTTTTCAATCAGCCTATCAATCAGGACTTTTGTTGTTATTCAAATAGAAAATAAATAATAATTATTTGTTAAATTCAAAGTAAAACATAATTTATATTGGTGGAAATCTAAGATTGTCCTTTAAAAACCCTTTTTATTTCATCAATTTTGTGTTAAAAAAAAGTCGTCAGCCACATACCCTACATAAACCCATCATATCGCCAATTTTTGGCCCATCATGATCCTGCACATACCCTACTGGTGGTAGAGATCACTTCCCATATCAAATGTAAAACTGAAAATATTTTAGGACTTTTTTCAAGAACTTCCAATCCACCCTATCAAAGTCCTTATCCATATCCAGCTTGAGCAAGAAACCTTGGTTTTTTGAAACTTCGAGGGAGTAGATATTCTCATGAACCATAATAATAGAGTCCAGAATCTATCTACCTGGAACAAAACCACTCTGTTTAGGAGAGATCAACATCAAAAGAACCCCTAGAAGCCTTGAAGTTATCACTTCAGAGATGATCTTGTAAAAATAATTACATAGGATGGTAGGACAGAAAGAATCAAAAGAATTAGCACCAGGGAATTTAGGTATGGGAACAATAAAGGTAGCATTAAGCTCTTTCAGCAGTTTCCTAGCTCCAAAAAACTCTTTAACAACACTAGTAACATCATCAACAACAATTTACAAGAACACTTTGAAAAAGAACATGGGGAAACTGTCTAGGCCAGGGGCCTTATTCCCTTTGAAAGAAAAAGTTTCCTTCCTAACCTCATCCTATGAAGGGATCACCATCAAAAGCTTATTTTGATGATCATCCAAGACATTAGGAATGGCCTCAATAAGAGTCTTCTGAGCATCCACATTCAACTCCTCTCCAGAAGAGAGAAGGTTAGCAAAGAACTGAATGGCCTCACTTCTAATCTCTCCCTCCTCAATTTTGACCCAATCCTTCATTATATAGGCAATTTAATTGGAGGCCCTATGTTTCATGGTGGTCAAATGGAAAAACCTGGTGTTCTTATCCCCAACAGAAAGACAAGCACATCTAGATCTCTGTTTCCAGTAATCCTCTTCTTTAGAGATAATGTCATGATATTTAGAAAGGATTTCATTTTCTTTAAGAAGGAAATCTCCCACATAACTTTCTTTCTGGATACGGTCCTGAATGTCCCTTAAATCCTATTAGATAGCAGTTTTAGACTCAAAAATATCCCCAAAGACTTCCTTGTTCCAAGTCTTGACCTTGGATTTGACTTCACCAAGCTTCTTAGCCACTCTAAACATGGCAGTACCACTGACATTTATATCCCACCAATATTGAATGCAATTAAATATATTAGGATGAGACAGCCACATTTTTTCAAATATGAAAGGAAAATTTCTCTTACCTAACATAGATTCAGCCACAAAACTTATAGGGAAATGGTTTGAGCCAATTCCAGAGACATCATTTAACGAGCAATAGTAGTCTTTCAACCAGTTATCCAAAATTAAAGCCCTGTCAAGCTGAACTTGAATAAGATCATTCCCAGCTCTCCTGTTAGACTAGGTGTAGGTAGCCCCCTTAAGGTCCACATCATGCAAACATTGAGAATTGATAGAATACATCAAATCCATCTTACTATCCAACTAAATTTGAGATCCACCAAATTTTTCAGACCACAACAAAGGTGTATTAAAATCCCCCATGATGATCCAGTTCTCATTCAAAAAATAGGATCTAAAAAACTCTAGTTTTTTCCAAAAAATCCTTCTAGCAGTCTTACTATTGGGCACATAGATATTAGACAAGATCCAACTGAAATCATCTCTGATATGCTTAAATCTAGTGGCCACATGATTAGCATCTTCCAAAATCAGAGTTCCTTGAATATGCTCCTGGTTCCAAAAATTCACCAAGCCCCCAGAAGCACCATCCGAACTACTGCCTTGCACACCACCATTCTTAAAAACATTAATCTTCTCCACTCGATCTTTGGGAATTTTGGACTCCTGAATAATAAGAATATTAGGCTTATGGTCCCTAGCAAAATTGTGCAAAATTTCCTGTTTATGGGAACTGTTTAGTCCCCGAATGTTCCATGACATAACTTTCATTTTTTGGATGGAGTTCTGCATAGATCCAAGATGGTTTTTTGAGTCCCATCCACAATTTTTTGAAAACATTCCTACTCTCTATGCCATTTAGTTTATTTTCTGCCCTAACCTTTCAGAATTCCCACATCCACTTTAGCCCTATTTCTTTATCCATATAATTTATTTTTCTTTAACAAGTATCCTCTATCCCAATTATTGATTTTATGTACTTAGTGTGTACACCTTATTTTTATGTAGATCATTTGGAGATTCATTAAGTAGTAGTCTTCGACATAATGCATAGAATAGTGCATTCATGCCACCTAGGCAAGGGTTTTAGACATTTTCCATATCCTCATACTAGTGATTCAATTAAATAATATTTCCATTCATAGAATTATATGGAACAATGCCTTACCAAATGTGTATATTTCATTATCAAATATTTATAGCATGGTCCATATATGGCCACAAAATTCATTTTACTAACTACCTATAACCAATCGAGAGTGAGGAGGTTAAAAAGGGATCCACTCTTCTACATATGCCATCCAATTTCACAAAGATATAGATTCTTATCTTATAATAAAAGGTTTCATTTATCAATAAGGTATAATTGTATTCAGTATGGGTAATGAAGAAGACTAGTCTAATAAGAATTTATTATGTAAATAATATTTTACAAGATTATGATAATATTTAGATACTTTATAATATTAATATCATTCATAAACCAACATAATAGACATATAATATTATGAACACTTTCTCTCACCCTAAGTTTGAACCCTTTGTAAGTGTAAAATTTTCTTAAAAATTCCATTATCTTTTTAATGAGCGTAGATATCTTTTCTCATCTTTATTTCCCTTTCTCCACTAATAGAGCTCTTAAGTATAAGTCAAAACCTAAAATCTACTACCAATTCCTTCTAGACTCTATGCATAAAATATTAATACTTTTTAAATACTTATTTTCTCCCTTAATAAACCATGTAAGATCTATTAATAGATCACTAACCAAGTGTTAAAGCAAACATTGATTGTTTATATATTCTGCAAATTCAATTCCTACATATAACTTAGTGGATAAATATCTAAGGAATATATAGATGACTAAATATGGATTGTAATAAACACAACATATTGGCCCTTGGTATGGTGGGATAAATGCCACACCTCCATCTCTTCTATTAACATAAAGAAAATAACTGGATTTTATAGGTTTTACCAAAATAAAATTACAATTAATTTTTGTCTCCATATTTGAAATTCCCACTGTTCAATGTTTAAAGCATCTAAAATTTTACTCCCCACACTTTAAAAAAGTTAAAACATGATAAATGATTTAAGTAACAAGGAAAAATGTTTAATGGTAAACACATATTCCAACTAGATTTAGGTATATTGAAATGCTAAAGCCTTGTATTTACCATACCATTTTACATAGGCTAGAACTCAAAAGGACTAGGTTTCTCAAGATAGTGGATTAGAGTCTAAGGTGATTTGTATTAACTATGATTAATGTCATGTATATGGATTAATATTGATATATAATGTAGGAGCATCCAAAAGCATTCAAAAAAATTGAGATAGTTGATAGTGAAGTTGAAGAGTACCAAGAGGGTGACCTAGGAGAATACAACATTTTATCGCATTTAATTGTTAGAGGTTGTAGAGTTGGAATTAGTTACTAGAAACCATGAGCTATGACATATAAAAAATTTAGATCATTTGTGTTTGATTCTAGAGAGATATCGCTATCAAAAGATTTCATGTTCTTACATGTTTTCATAGAGCAGAGCCACTTGTGTTCAATGAAGTCTAATCATCTTGCAGAGAAAATTCATGACTTGCGGAGCCTAAAGGAATATTATTCAATGAATTATAGGACCTAGTCGACATTCATGGAGATCCACACGAAGTTCTATGTATTAGCAGAGCAATGCCTTGTGTTTAGGCGCGACCTATCTATGTGTACACATTATCTAACTAGTCATTGTAATTTGGCTGACTTGTTAATGGTTAGAAGACTTGTGGAGGATATAAATGAGGGAGAAGGATTTGTTACAAGGCACTGGTAAGGGTGATTGATAAAATGAAGTTAGGAAGAAAAATGAAGAAGTGTTTTGATCTGAAAAAGTAGGAGAACAAAGAAGAAGCTAGAGCAAAGAGTAGAAGAAGTTGTAGAGCATAAAGTTGAGAATTAGTAGAATCATATAATGGAATAATGTTGATGCATAAATATTTTTTAGTCCTTGGGTTGCGGCCTAGAATCTGTAAAAGCCTTGAGGCATGTGTAATTTTATTTGAAGTTATAATATATGAGGAATGAGCTTTGAAGGATGGGTTTTTTCCCTATTAGGGTTTTCCTAGGATATATCTTGTGTCATGTGTTCATAGATATCTTTTATCTTTCTATTGGTTAGCTGTTATCTTTCATTACATATGTGTATGGTCATGGAGTTAGTGGATTAGGCTGCAAGGTTGGACAGTCCTTCATTGGACCCTCCTACCTTGACTGCATCAAATGGTGTCAGAGCTGGTTGCAAATCTGTTGGCTAGTTGCATTGTGTACCTATTGAGAGGATAGAAAGTGTTGGAGAAGTGTGAAACCATAGAAGTAATAAGTGTCAACATGGAAGAAAGATCAAGGTGAGAAAGATTCAGGTAAGCTTTTCAAATTTAGTTGTTCATCTGATTTGTTTCAATGGGGAAATTTGGAAAGAGGATGAAGAAAGAAAATGAAACCCTAATGTTCGAAAGGGATACTCTTGAAGAAGAATTGTGCAAAATCAAGAAGTATAATTCATAATTGATGAAAAGGATGAAGGAATTAGGAGAATATAAATATGATGCTCTTGAAGAAGAAATGAAAAATGTAAAAGGAAGGAATGGAGAATTAGAAGCAAAGTTGAAGTTGTTTGAAGATGTTGAAGATAGATTTGCAGAATTGGAAGAATGATTCAAGTTGTTTGTAAAAATGGAAAAGAGGAACAAAGATTTGGAGGAAAGTTTGAAAGAACTGAACAAGGAGAATAGTTTACAAAAGAATGAAATATCTGACTTGAAGGAACATGTTAATCAATTGGAACAGTCACTTTTAGCATGTAAGAAGGAGAATGAGAATTTGAGATCTAAGCCTAAACTTTGTGATATTTCACGTGATACTAATGATTTGTGTGATGTTGTAGAAGCCCCTTTAGGAAGTGAGATTGAAGATAACAATGTAACTAAGCCTACAATTGTTGGTGATGGTTTTAGTTTCAAAATCATGTAGAGAATGAGATATGAAGGAAAAGGATTGGGAAATCATCAACATGTAATTATAGAACATATTGAATCGGTAATGAGACCCAGAAGTGAAGGCCTTGGATATGACAGAGGTAAGGATGTTGTTACATGTTCAAAAAAGTTGAATTAGGGAAGAAAAAGTATGTATTGTTCTCATTATAATAGATATGGACATGAAAAGGAATTGTGTTGGGATCTACACCCTTGTAAGTTTTGTGCATTAAGGAATCATTCTGAAAAAGATGTGTTGGAATGGAATGAGGAGAAGAAATCCTATGACAGATTGTATGTAGATGGATTATGGATGGATCGATGGAGCAAAATGGAAACATATTATTTATATGTTCAAAATATTGTATAAATGGAAGTATTCATATATTGGAGGAAAATATGGATCAAGATATAGAGAAAGAATACCTTATACAGAGAAGAACAAGGACAACAATTCAAAATATAGAGGGAGAGATGATAGGAGTCATAATTCTTATCACAATGAAGGATACATAAGAGATTTTTATAGAAGACCATTCAAAAGAACCTATTTTCAAGTTTGGAGGAGAAAATAATCAAGAACTAAATGTCATCAAGAACCTAATACCAAATAATCTAATGAAGAAGAAGTAGTAAATGATGTAGAAATCTTATGCAGAAGAAGGGCTATTGAATTAGTAAGTTTGACAGAGGAACCAGAAGAAAATGATGCAAAGATAGTTTGCGCAGAGGAAGAAGAGTCTATTGATACAAAGATAGTTTATGTAGAGGAAGATGAACCTTTTGAGTTATTAGATTTAATAGAGAAACCAAAATAAGGTGAAGCATTGATCTTAAGGAGAATTATGTTGTAGACTAAACATTTGAGAAGCTACAACAATTTTGTAAAATCACCTGAGAAAGTAGTGCAAGAGAAAGTTTGTGTGAACTAGTGTGAAGCATAATAGGAAAATTGGATTCATATTGCAAAGAAAGGAGAAGTGAAAAATATTCTACTAAAAGAGAAGGTTCATACACTAGATTGATATGAATATGGATAAGGAAACAAAGAACAGTATAGGAATAGTAAATGTGAAAAGGAACTATAAGATCCTAATGAGTGCAGAGGAAATTATATCTGGAATCAGAGATTAGAAAGTATTGCAGAGAGAATTTAGTATTGTATTAGGAAGTAACTTGTTGTTTCGGAGGATGCATGTATGTATTGATTGAGTCTTAACTGATTGAAGTAGACAATGATCTCGAGGCAACTTGCAGAGAAGGCTTGCTGACACCATCAACCATGGAGGTAGTACAAGGCTTGTAAGTAGACCGCCAAACCTAGACCATGACAAGATAAAGAGCCTAAGGAAAATTATGGAGAAGACTTGCTCATACCACCGATCATTGAGGCAATACAAGTCTTGAAAGTAGAGTGTCGAATGTAGATCACACTTGGGGCAGTTTTTTAGGGTGGACTTGAATAGACTGCTGACCTTGAGGTAGTTGCAAGCAGCTGTGGAGAGATCATTGAACCAATTCAAAGATAACACAGTGAACTTGACACAATATAGACCAAAGTGAAGAGGATGACTTTTCAAATAATCCAGAAAGTCTGATGTAGGAGCATTTGGAAGCATTCAAAACAATTGAGATAGTTAATAATGAAGTTACAGAGTATTGAGAGGGTCACCTAGGAGAATACTGCATTTTACCACATTTAATTGTTAGAGGTTACAAAGTTTAAATTAGTTACTAGATACCATGAGCTATGACATATCAAAAATTTAGATCATTTGGGTTTGATTCTAGAGAGATATTGTAGAGACGTGAAATTAGCATTATGCACTTAAATAGCATCACATTCATAAATCAAATTCACATTCATCCACTCATAAGGTAAATCAGGTTCATCATCCACTTAAATTGAATAAATTAACTTTATTTAATTTAAGCCTATCATACCCTCTTTGATTAAATAAATCAAAACTTTATTTAATTAAATCTCAAAATTCATATTTCTCCCTCTTGATTTAAATAAATAAAAATATTTAAGTCAAATGGGTCAAAATCCTCTAATCATCATCTAAGCTAATCGAATCTTGATTAACCTAATCTAACCACCCATCACATCCTCTAGCTTTTCCCACTTGCACCAATAAATCATTTTAATTTATTTATAAATTCATCATTTTCTTTCAACTTGGCATAAAAATGGAATATTCCCTCAAGTTTGAATATGAGGACAAGTTGACTTGTCCCTTCCAACATTGTAATAACTTCTCTCTTTCATGTCCCCCACTCAACATTAACTCTCAATTTCAAATTTGAATCTCCCCCTCTTTGGCACATTGGCCAAAACTTGCACATTCCTCAAACTATCACAATGTGACAAGTGGCCTCATCTCATTGGTCCAATATTTATCCCACATTGCTCTATTTTGAGCTCTCTTCCAACTTGAAAATCTATAAATGAAAGCCCTCATCTTCATCAACCCATCTACACTTTCGTGCAAATTTACTCTCTTAAATTGAGAACTAATTTTTCCCATCACCATTGCATTGCATCATTTCAGTTTTAGCAAGGATTGGGAAAGGGTCATTGGCACATTTGACACCAATCCAATATGGAATAGGTAAAAGAAGGAAAATTAGGAAAGTGAGGAAAACGAAGAAAGCAAAAGGAAAACGAAGGAAAACAAGGAAGGTGAAAAATGAAGGAAAACAAAGAAGGAAAACAACGAAGGCGAACAAAGAAAAGAAAAAGAAAACGAAGGAAAGTGAAAGGAAAACGAAAGGAGGAGAAGCATGAGGATGATATTTTGAAAGATCAAAGTGTTTTTAAACACTTTAGTGTTTGTTTAACACTTCTTCAAGAAATTGTTATATTTTCTTTCTTAGAACACTAATGTCATTTGGGTTTAAAAATAATCTTTCAATTTCTTCTTGCAAAGGCTAAAATGAACATTAGGAATGCAACTTACTAGATTTTGTTTCTTTGATTAAAAATTGAACAAAGTATCTCTCACTCGTCTTTTGGTGCTTAAAAAGAACTCACATTTTTCTTTGTGGATTTAAAAAGAACAAGTGGAACTTTGTTTTCATGAGGGCTTACTTAAACTAAATTCATTGAAAAAGGATGTATGCACTTCTCTCGCGCTTTATAGTGATCTTGAGAATCAAAAGGCCATTTACATGACTTTAGGGTGAGATAAAGCAATCACCTCCACACTTCGATTTGGGTTTAAAATTGCACAAGATCTTATGCGATTGTGAGTGTGGGAATTATTGCATATATTCTCTCTCTTTGTTGCCATCAAAGATTGATCGAGTTACGGATTTTTTCTTTACTTGCTTTTTTTTATCCTAGAGGGCCTGCCTTGGGGAAAAGCACTCACCCAAGGGAATGACTCAACCGGTAACACTCTAAATCCAAGAGTATTTCCAATCGGGATATAAATGCAGGTATTGGAGTAAACGCCAATATCACGCGGTTGATTCTGACAAGATGGATCCGAAAGGGGACTCTTGTCATATGGCTCAATCTCCACGAATGAAAAGTCCTTAATAAAACCCATGTGCTAGAATTTTCCAAAATCCTTTCATCTATTTTTTGGTGCAAGAACGGTCGTTTTGAAGCCACCCCACACTTTTACGGTCTTTTAGTAGAAATGGAAAGCATGCCATGGGAGTTTCATGGGTGTTGATTCTTGGCTGCCCCGATTGACGTTAATGTGCCGTGGAGGGGAGCCAGTGGGGTCAGGAATCTAACCATTCGCTAAAGATAAAGCGTAGCTAGACTTGTCCAAGTGGGAATCCAACAAATATTGTCTTACACATCCATAGGGTTGTACTTATTCTTGGGTTACAAAATGCATTACTTGATCAAAAACATCTTGAAAACAAACACTTAACATCATCATCCAAATTTCAAACCCTTTTCGAGAAAAATACAATTGACTCAATCCATATGTTATTGATTTCCCTTGGGATTCACATCCTTAGAGGTTTCTAAACATTGGATTACATCTCAATTTGTCTACTTAAGTAAAAGATAGGTAAACCCTTGCCTTGAGTTCATCAAATTTCCACATAACATACTTTGTGGGATTTGAAGAAATTAAGACATTGGACATCTTAGTTTGAAAACTTAATCAAAGAAAGTGTTTTTGGTAAAATGAAGCCATTAAGCAAAAGCTAAGCAAAATGAACTTTCATGTGTGTTGAAGACTTAGGATTGTTGAAAAAGTCCAAAGCAAAAGTCAATGGTTGGAAATTCGAAAATGAATGTCCAAATTGAATCATTCTTTGGTTATAAAGGTCTCTAGGAAGCATTTGAATGTTCTTCAATACCTAGGTCTAGGCAAATAAAGTCTCTTTTTAGGTTCATCTTAGGATCAAAGCAAATCAAATTCATCCATCCTTCAAACATCAAAACAAAAATCATCTCACCATCACCTTTTGGAGAAATCTTGAAATCATCCTTAAATACTAGGCTTTTTTTGGCAAAATCAAAATCATCAAAATCCTTGAGACTAAATCCTTGAAAACATTATCAAAATCACCTTTGGCTAGGTATGTGTAGATGCATCCTTTTGCATATGCTTAGTCAAAGTTATCAAAATCATCTTGTTTAGCTTAGTATATGTAGATGAATCCTTCTTCATATGCTTAGTGAAACTATCATCTTGTTTGAATAGGTGTGGGTAGATTCATCCTTCTCCCCACACATATTCAAATTATCATCGTTTGAGAAAATCCATCCTTAGGTAATCATCCAAACATCTTAGGGTCTATTTGTTCAAAATCAAAATCAAAATCAAAATCAGTCAAGGACAAATCCCAAGGGAAAATCAAAATCAAAATCCGAAACATATCTGAAAGTCCCAAAACCCTAGTATCTCTTTCAAGATTTACCAAAAGATCATAACATCCACATCATCCATCTTTTGCATCATCATCATATCACCTTTCGATCCTCAAGATATCCTAAAAATTTCCACTTTGAGGCATAAAATAAAGATCAATCCAAAGAATCAAGAGATTCATCTCCCATTATTAAAAAATTGATCCTTGTTTTATGGTTCAAACTAGATCTCAATACAAGAAGAGCATGGAAGCCAACAAAGAAACACCCGCTTCAAGTGATTTAAGTCAAACCACTCCTGAAATGAATCCCATTAGGTCTAGAAATCTCATAGTTAACCTTCCAACATCATCGCAAAACCCACAAGAAAAATCCCAAGGAGAAGATCTCACCTTTGGGATGTCTCATGATGAAATAACTGAAATGCTTCAAAATTCAAAAAACCATAAGATCGTCAATATCATGATGAGGCTTAACCCTTCATTATACATGCTTGAACTAGCAAAGCAAGGGGCCAAATTGCCTTTGAATTTTGACATGAGTACCATAGTGGAGACATCTTTTCCTCCATTCTCATCCACCATTCCCATCTCATCCACACCCCCATCCCAAAATATCACTCAAAACATTCTGCAAATAATGACATCTTTTGCTCCAACCCAACCTAACTTTAATAAGGGAAATGCATTTATCAATGCTATTCAAGCACACCCCCTTGTTAATAATCAAAACTTGGATGCAAACACCATCTTGGAGGAAAACATACTCGAAAAACCATTACATAAGAATGTTCCTCTCACTTTCCATCATGATCCATCACCAAAAAAATTTCGCGCAACACCTCAAACTCCTCACAAATTCGCAAGAGGAAGGAGACATGTTCAGACCAAGGGGCATCTTCGACACCACAACATTTTTGCAAGAACTCACACTCCTTACATTTCCACCCTTTCCACTTTTTCCATCATCATCCACACCACTCCTTGGCTTAGGGCTTCCTCCTTTACCAAGTATCAATCAAACCAACATCCCGAATATCAATCAAAACATCATGCAAAACTTCTCATTGACATCATAACAACAAACAAAAAATGCACAAGCAATTGCAACATCATCAAACACCCCCTAACATTGCAAAGCATGGCCTCTCAAGGACCAACGACCACATAAAAACCACCATCTATAGCTCAAATCATCAACACGACATCAACGCTCACCACAAACACCATTCCAAATCCACCACCCCCACCACCACCAACTTCCACCACATCAAGCCAATACAACACAACATTGCAAGCTGCTTTTCAAAGGGGATTCCAACAAGTGCAAAAACAAAAAACCATACACCTAGCTACTCAACAAGCTGCTCAAGCTGCACAAGCCACCCAAGCAGCCCAAGCTGCACTACAAACGCAACAAGCCACACAAGACCAAGCATTATTGCAACAACAACAACAAGAAGTTGCTCAAGCTGTGCAAGCTTCCCAAGTAGCACAAGCCACATTGCAAGCACAAAAGGTTGCTCAAGCACAAGCCCAAGCACAAGCAGCACAAGCACAAGCTGAAGCTCAAGAAAACATCCAATATCAAGAACAACATGCACAAGCACAAGCACAACTTCTTGCACAAAGACAAGCATTACAATTGCAAGCCTATCAGCAAGATATAAAGTAATATCAAGAGCAGCAAGAAGTAGCCCAATTGGCAGCCCAACAATAAGCATTTTTGGAACATCAACAAGAATTGTTGGAACAACAACAAGTAAAAAAACAAGCGCAAAAACAAGCACAAATCTTAGTGCAGCAACAACAAGATCAACAAGTGTTGTTCATACAACATTAGGTGGAAGCCTACCTAGCTCAACAGAACATACAAATACCATTAAACAACACATCAAACAACCCACCCATCCAATCCACAATCAAAACACCCCAAAACACCTTCATCCCACCCCCTGATCCATGAAATGACATAACGACACAAATCAGGTTGCTCTCGCAAGAAGTGTTTGACCTTCAATTAGGGTGAACAACAAAAGCACCAAGCAACTTGTGTCCCTATCCATTTGATAGGAGCCTAGTAATGAAACCATTCCCCAAGGGATTTGAGATCCCAAAATTTGACAAATATCATGGGACAGGAAACCCTAAAGATCACATCAGGGAATTCTAGGTTCATTGCATGGAAGTCGCATATGGTGATACTTATCTGATGCGGCTATTTCCTAGGAGTTTGGCTGGCCACGCTATGGAATGGTTCTCTCACTTACCTTCAAGCATTGGAACATTCCAAGAGATTATAGATGCATTCATTAAGAACTACGCATGCAAAATTGCAATGAATGTTAGTCTAGAATAACTCTCAGCTCTAAAACAAGGAAAGGGTGAATCATTCACTTCATTCCTACAATGATCGTGATCCAATGCCAATCGAAGCAAGTGGACCATGCCAAAAGAACAACAAGCTTGCACCATCATCACCAACCTTGAAGACCTCTTGGAATTTCATCTCAAGGTTCAAGGAATCACCACATATGATCAGTTGATCCCCAAGGCACTCAGCATCGAAAGAGCCCTCATGACTCAACCCGCAGGATCAACTTCATACCCCGAACAACAAAAGAACCGCCCACCATCCAACTACAATGATAAACCTCGCACGTGGGAAAGGAACAAAAACATTACTAATGATGGTGTCATCAATTCCAAGGTGGTCATTAGTGCCTTTCACCAACATACACCCACACCACAAATCCAAATCCAACACCAAAAAAATCATCACATGACACACCAACCAAACAACAATCCAACAATCAATAATCTCAATGATCAAAGAGGACCACCCCAATGCAAGAGTTATCCCAAGCGAAAATACACCACTTTGCGGGAACCACTTGAGGACATAATGAAAAAGTTGATAGATGAAAAACTCATCAAAGCACATACATTTGAGAATTACCAAGAAATGGATGTGAAACCTCCTTGGTATAATGAGAATCAACTCTGCAAGTTCCATAAAATCAAAGGCCATACCACAAACAATTACATGAGATTAAAGAACATAATTCAAGATCTCATCGATAAAAGAATCATAAATGTGGAACAACCTACATGAAATTAGGATCTTAAGATATATACAAATCTGATGCCGAATCATGGAAACAAAGGGAATAACAATAACGAAGATAAAGGGAAAGGCACCCATTCAAACATAAACCATGTGTATGAAACATTCATCACCTCCCTAGATGAAAACTGCATGGTCATCACCATCAAAGGCGCCCATGCCGATTGTGGAGTCACCACAAGAGGCGGTAAATTTACCATCGCAGGATCATCCCAACCAAAAAAAGTCCCTGCATCTAGATCTGTTCCCAATGGCTATAATGTCCTAGATCAACTCAAGAGAATGCCAGCGCAAATCTCCATCATGGAGTTGCTAAAAATCTCATCTTCCCATAGGAAAATCCTTAAAGAAGCATTGGCCTCATCCACTATCCCCGCAGATCTTGATACAAAGCAATTCCAAGCTATGGTCAGAAATATCATTACGCATAATCTTCTTACATTCTCTAACCAGGATTTCCCCGCTTAACCATCTCACAACTGTGCACTTCACTTAGAAGCCATCATACATAAGAGAAAAATAAAAAGGGTCTTGGTGGATGGAGGTTCGGGCTTGAACATTTGTTCTCTCAATCTCATCAAGCATTTGAAAATATCAGAGGATTCCATCAACAAAGGAAAGGGTATCACAATAAGAGCATATGATGATCAAGAAAGAGTGTCTTAAGGCATGATCAAAATCCCTATTCAAGTAGGGCCAGCTCTCATGGAAACCACTTGTCAGGTCCTATACCTTGACTTGCCATATAATATCCTCCTAGGATGCCCATGGATTCTTGCAATGAAGGTAGTAGTGTCGAATTTCTACCAATGTGTGAAATTTACACATGAAGGACAAGAAGTGACCATCCATGGAGATCCTAAACCCTTCTCCTATTGCAAAAATCTTGAAGCAAAGTATTACAAAATCTCCCAAGTACCCAAAAATGATGAGGGCCCATCCACACCATACATCGATCTCGCCACTCTCGCATCCACTTTTGCGACAGAGACACCCGCCACTCCCGCCATCCTTGGCACCATCTCTGAAATCAAGGTCATCATCCAAGATAACGACTGTGGCAACTACAAGCTCCCTAATAATGCTTTTGTGGTAGGAGAATTACCACAATCTCCTAGATCACAGGGACAACCTTAAATAAATGAAGCCTCCACATCCCGAACGTCTCCTGAAAACTATCCCACCTTCACAAGTTGGGGAGACCTTGGACGAGAAGTTATTGAGGTAGATCCATCTCATATGCTATATAAAGATGAAAGACTAGTACCAGATTTAACAATGGATGATAGAAGCAAGGGTCTACAAATGATGCTTGCAATGGGCTACGACATAAACCAAAGACTTCGACAAAATGACAATGGCCTCATAATACCTATCATGCCAGAGACGCGACTGATAAAAAATATTGGCCTTGGATGTGCCCCTCTGAGTATAACCATATGCGGCCAAAGTCCTCCAGTTAGGATGGTTAATAATCCTCCTCAACCAACTCCATTAGAACTATGCTTACTAGTGTCTACAGGTAGAGTCATAAATAAATTTACATTTGATATAACCGACGTCTGTAGTAGTAGCGATGACGAGGATCACCTGATCAATTTACCTAGGCTATTTGAGGATACCAACCTCTACATTATCAGCACATTATCTTTTGAATCTAACCACCAAAATCATGAGATCCGCTTAGTATATCCCCAACTCATCGACTATGACCAATGAGGACCACCGGTTCTCGATACATTCGAAAATGATGAGGTGCTCTTAGAATTCATGGGATTGTAGGATAACATTCCAGATGGGGATCGCAAATCATGGTTTATAATGGAGTTGGAAACACATGCCTATTATGGGGAAATGATTGAATCCTTCAGTCGCAAAAGTGAGAAATTAAGAATAATATCCAAGTTCTTGAGTGAAAACCACACTGTGGCACTCTCTAACAAGAAAAAAGTAAAAAGAAAGGACACATCCAATGGTGAAAACCTCTCTGAGGTGCTAGAGGATGGGGGATTCAATCTTCCTTTAAGAGCTATTCATCAGGAAAAGTCAGCAGTCTTGGCAGAAAAATGCAATCCGGTCAACCTAGGAATAGAGGAGACCCCGCATATCACATTCTATGCAGAATCACTACTATCAGAAGAGCAAGAGCTCCTAGTAGCATTCCTAAGAGAAAGACAAATAAAATTCACATGGAGTTATGCTGACATGCCAGGATTTGATCTGGAGACCGTGGTTCACCATTTAGCAATATATCCAGAAGCAAAGCCTGTTAGGAAAAAGCTTCAAAAAATGCACCCTCAAATCGCTCTACTAGTCAAAATGGAGCTAAAGAAGCTGTTAGATGCAGGATTCATCAGACTAAAAGACTATCTAGAATGGGTATCAAACTTGGTACCTATTTCAAAACCTGACAGAAATATTAGAATCTGTATAGACTTCAAAGATTTGAACAAGGCATGTCCAAAAGATGACTTCCCACTTCCCAACATCGACATGATAGTAGACATGACAGCAGGACATGAAATGTTGTCACTAATGGATGAATTCTTAGGGTACAATCAGATCATGATAGCTAAAGAGGACCAACATAAAATAGCTTTCGCTTGTCGATGGGGGACATACTGTTGGAACATGATGCCATTCAGATTAAAAAATGCAGGAGCAACATATCAAAGGGCCATGACACTAATATTCCATGACATGATTCATAAGACAGTTGAAGACTATTTTGACCACATTCTAGCTAAGTCCAGAAAAAGAAAAGGTCACATAGCAACCCTAAGTGCCATCTTTGAGAGGTTGGAGGAGTACAAGGTCAGATTAAACCCTAAGAAGTGCGTATTCGGCGTACAATCAGGAAAGGTCCTAGGATATATAGTGTCAATGAGGGGCATCGAGGTGGATCCAACAAAAGTAAAATCAATCCTCGAGATGGAGGCACCAAAAACATTAAAGTAACTAAGAGGTATTCAAGGAAGGCTTCAATCCATTAGAAGATTCATAGCACAACTGGCAGACAAACAAAACCCATATTCTCACCTACTCTACAAGGGAGTAGCGTACAAATGGGATACCAAGTGTGAAGAGGCATTCAACAAAATCAGGGAATACTTACTGACACCACTAGTCTTAATGCCACCAATCCCAAGAAAACCATTGATTCTATACATGTCAGTAACAACAACATCCCTTGGAGCTCTTTTAGCTCAGCATGATGAAAATGGAACAAAAAGGGCTATTTATTACATTAGTAGGACAATGGTTGGTCATGAGCTAAAATATTCATTGATCGAGAAAGCATGCGTCACAATAGTGTTTGCATCTCAAAAATTCAGACATTATATGTTTTCACACAAAATAAAGATCATCGCCAAAATCAACCCTCTCAAATACTTGTTGTCAAAGGCAATGCTCATAGGAAGAATGGTCAAATGGGTGATGATACTGTTAGAATACAACATTGAATATGTGGAGAGGAAAGCAATCAAAGGCCAAGTCATCGCAGACCAACTAGTAGAAGTACATATCTATTCTAAGAATCCTCTTGTCTCAGAGTTTCCAGATGAATCTATTTTCAACCTCAACGTAGCTGACCACTGGAAACTATACTTCGATGGCTCATACACACAGCATGGATCAGGAGCTGGTGTCTTCTTCATCACCCCACAAGGGGATTGCATACCAAGGTCCTACAAACTAGCATTTCCCTACACCAATAATATTGTGGAATACAAGGCTTTGACCATAGGTCTCAGAATAGTAGTGCAGTGGAACATCATGGCTCTCAAAGTGTATGGAGACTCCCAATTGATTATAAATCAAGTGAACTATGAATACCAGACCAAGGATGACAAGCTCACTCCATACAAGAAATTGGTGGAGACTCTCAAAGAATCCTTCATCAAAATTACATTTGAGCAGATACCTAGAGCCAACAACAGAGCAGCAGATGCCATGGCAACAATTGGGTCCCTACTAGACATCCCCAGCAATGTTCCAAAATATGAATTCTTGATAGAGCAGCTTCTCGTGCCTACATTTGAGGTACCCAAATCAGAATTTGTGTGCGAAATCATTGGTCCCAGTGATCCTTGGTACCATGGCATTTATACATACCTTCATTTAGGAGTCATACCCACCGACTTACCATCAAACCTAAAATGATCTTTTGTCAAAAAGGCATCTAGATTTGTCATCCTAGGAGATACCCTATATCGTAGGAGCATATAAGGAACCATACTACACTGCTTAAATGCTGAGGAGGCATTGATCGCTCTAACTAAAGCACATAATGGTATTTATGGTTCTCACTCGAGTGGAATGACCATAGCTAAGAAATTGTTGAGGATGGGGTATTATTGGCCCACAATGGAAAGAGAAGCACATGATTATGTTAGAAAGTGTCTACAATGTCAGCAGCATGGGGACCTCATCCATGCTCCAGCCCAAGAGCTCCATCCTATCTTCACACCATGGCCCTTTTCGTAGTGGGGACTAGATCTCATTGGAAAAATCACACCACCTTATCTAAAGGCCAAAAATTCATCATAACTGCAACACAGTACTTTACTAAGTGGGTGGAGGCCATACCCATGACATACATAACTGGGAAATAGATTTCTAAGTTCATCATGAACTATCTCATTTTTTGATATGGTGTTCCACAAGCCACTATCTCAGATAATGGGACACCATTCAAGAATTAGGATGTCTGTGACTTATGCAAAAAATTCAAAATCCAGCATCGCTTCTCCACCCCATACTATCCCCAAGGAAATGGCCAAGTAGAAGCTACAAATAAAACCATTTTGAAAATCCTCAAGAAAATAATCAATGACATAGGTTGTGACTGACATTTATAGCTTAATCCCACCCTCTAGGCCTATCGAACAAGCATCCACACACCCATTGGTGCCACCCCTTTCTCCCTAGTCTATAGATCAAAAGCAGTACTCCCCATAGAGATCAAACTCCCATCGCTTAGGATATCACTGCAAAACCTCATCATGGATGAAGAGTATCGAGTATCAAGATTAAATGAGTTGGAGCTGCTGGATGAACGACGTATAGATGCTTTAAATCACTTGCAAGTCTCAAAATAGACTCAAAAGGAGCTACAATAAGAAAATCAGAAGTAGGATGTTCCAAGTCGGAGAACTGGTCTTAAAAGAAAATCAAAAGAATGTCCCAAACCCAAGCAACAAAGGAAAATTTGAACCCAATTGGCTGGGACCATTCATCATCATAGCAAGTTACAAATTAGGGGCATATCAGCTATCAACACCCAAAAGGGGAACCTCTACAAGAGCCCATGAATAGCTCTCATCTCAAAAAGTTTTATGCCTAAATCTTTCAAGGTATAGAACCAAAAAAATCCAAAAAATCAGAAAATGTCCTGAAAAAATGGTTACTTCGGCGAAAACCTGGCAAACAAGTGTCTTGGTGACAACAAAAAAGTAAAAAAAGCAAAAAATCCAAAAAAATCAGAAAATGGATAAAAATAGTAAAGAAAAAAAATCATCCTCTAGTGAAAACCACTTTGGTGGCACTTTGGACAAGTACCTTGGTGAAAACCTGGCAAACATGCACCTTGCATAAATAAGCACTTTCCATCCACTAGGATCTTTATGGCTTGTTCTGCATCCATCGCATCCAGATCTCCATCCATCACTCATCCACTTGCATCCGCACCGTAGCTTAGTCATGTTTTCGTATGATGGTCCCTCCTAGTACTACTCGGCCCATCCTCAAGGTTAGTTTCTCCTACCTTTATCAGAGTAGTCTATTGCATCATGTTGGGGGCACGTTCTCATCGGATCGGATTCGTGTATATTCTTGAAGCCCTAAAATCAAAAAATCCAAAAACATCAAAATATCAAAAAAATCCAAAAACATCAAAACATCAAAAAATAAAAAAACATCAAAAAATCAGAAAATCCAAAAACATCAAAACATCAAAAAAATCCAAAAATATCAAAACATCAAAAAATCCAAAAACATAAAAAAATCAGAAAATCCATAAAAACATCAAAAAATTATCAAAATCCCAAAATAGGTTAAAAAGTCAGTCAAAAAGTCAAAAACAAAGTCATCTTGTCGAACTACAGGTCTCTGAGTCTTGAATGTAGGCAAGTTTGATGTTTGATCATCCCCCGAGACATTTAGGTTAGTCATATAGGAGTCCATTATAATAAACTGACATCTCATCATGTATATCGTCATCTGTAAATCAGTCAACTCGTTGGTCAAACTATGTGGTCTCTGCATGTATAACGTAGGCAAGGCTAATCTGTTGATCAGCCTTTGAGGCCCCTAGGATAGGTCTTTAGGTTAGTCTCTTGGTCAAAATATCAGAAAACCCCAAAACATTGGAAAACCAGAAAAATCAAAACATTTGAAAATCTCAAAAAACACCAAAAAATAGCCTCAAAACATCTCAAAAAGATCAAAAACATCCAAATATTTGAAAAAAATCCATCCACCTCATCTCACTTACACCCGCAATAACACCATCCATAATAAACTAATTGTCATCCTCAACCTTTGGTGAAACAGTTAGAAACAAGTCTACCAGCTTAAAAGTAATACTCAAAAACGTCAAGTCTCAGGTTTAAGTCAATATGTAAATAAGTTGGTCAATTCTTTGTGTGGATAGTCCATCATCCAAATAGTCCCATATCAATCATTTGATAACATCATGTCCTAGGATGTATCCTTCCTACAAGGGGCATTATTTATTAGAAAGAGCACTTTGGATAAACGAAATGACGTGTCGCCATCCACTAACATGTCCTAGGATGTATTCTTCCTAGGATGTATTCTTCCTACAATGGGCATTATCTTTTGGCAATAATTTCATTTCTTATCCTTAAAAACACATTCCCTTTTGGTTAGCGGTATTGAAGAGCATCAACTTGTTTGTGTGCTTTATCTATGGCTTTTGACTTATTGTGCTTAGTCTAAGGACCTCTCGATGATATCCGAATGAAGGATTTAGAGAGATAGGAATGGGGCAACGATCATTATCATTTTGTCTGTTGTGCTTGTAAAATAACCTTGGCAAATACTTGCTTTGTTAGATATGTATAGAGGGTGTTTTGGACAGCTTGTTGACTATTGCATTGATTGGTTATACCTTTCGGTGTTTTGGTCTGAGATGTTTGAAACTTCTAAAGTGCATCCTAGCAAGGTTTTCATATGTCAGGTGTGACCAAGAATACTCCTATCTATTTTTCAAGTCAAATTCCATCACACTAAGTACCACGCCATCCTCATCCTTTATAACTTGATGCATCGTACTTATGCATGTTATCAAACATAAGGTAAGTGACCCTTTTTAAAATCCCAATCCTTGATAAGCAAATCATCCATCTATCATCATCATTTCTCATCATCATCTCTCATAAAGTTGGATTGTTGGATCCTCTTGTCATCATTTAATGTCTTCTTTTCCGCACTAACATCACGTCATGAATAGTTAATCATCATCACCAGTGCATCCATCCTGCATCCACAAACCATCAGTATTATGCATATCATCTGACATGCATGTTCATCATCATAATATAGATATGTTAGTCTAAGCATCTCATAAATCATATATTTGCATAAAGCATCCATTACATAATCATAGCATATCACATCATCCATCTCATCCATCATCACATCATATCATCATTTAAGTTGTTTAAGATAATATAGAATTGTTATTCTAAGCATCTTAAAACCATCTCATTTGCATCACCATCCATATGTCCATCTTGAACCTCTTTGTCGCGAGGTCGACCCTCAAATCAAATCTTTTTGCTCAATCTCTCGAGGGGGCAATGTACTAGTGTACTTCTTTCTACTAGTGCATCTGAAAAAATCAGAATTTTTTTGAATTTTGATTGTGGCAAGCTTATTCTTTGAACCAACACAGCAAGTACATTGCTTGAAAGAGGGGAAAAATGTAGACATGAAATTAGGATTGTGCACTTAAATAGCATCACGTTCATAAACAAATTCACATTCATTCACTCATCAGGTAAATTAGGTTCATCATCCACTTAAATTGAATAAATTAACTTTATTTAATTTAAGCCTATCACACCCTCTTTGATTAAATAAATCAAAAATTTATTTAATTAAATCTCAAAATTCATATCTCTCCCTCTTGATTTAAATAAATAAAAATATTTAAGTCAAATGGGTCAAAATCCCCTAATCATCATCTAAGCTAATCTAATCCTGATTAACCTAATCTAACCACCCATCACATCCTCTAGATTTTCCCACTTGCACCAATAAAACATTTTAATTTATTTATAAATTCATCATTTTCTTTCAACTTGGCATAAAAATGAAATATTCCCTCAAGTTTGAATATGAGGACAAGTTGACTTGTCCCTTCCAACATTGCAATAACTTCTCTCTTTCATGTCCCCCACTCAACATTAAGTCTCAATTTGAAATTTGAATCTCCCCCTCTTTGGCACATTGGCAAAAACTTGCACATTCCTCAACCTATCACAATGTGACAAGTGGCCTCATCTCATTGGTCCAATCTTTATCCCACATTGCTCTCTTATGAGCATTCTTTCAACTTGAGAATCTATAAGTAGAGGGCTGATTCTTCAACAAAGCATCTACAAAGCTTATGCAAAGTCACTCTCTTCAGATTCAGAATTGATTTTGTCCATTGCATCCTCATCATTAGCATTATGAATGGTTGGGAAAGGGTCACTTCTCACAAGTGACACCAATCCACAATGGAATAGGTTATTCATTATCCTTTTTAGAATTTCAACTAACTTGTTTTGATGTGTTGTTTGTAGAGCATAATGGATTATTTCATAAAGAGTGCTATTTTGTTTATTTTCTTTAAAGTAACTTCATGATGATATGTAGTATGGAATAGAGTTTAAAGTTGCAGATTTAAAATGGTGCTACATATAACACTATCACAAGATTTCATGTTCTTACTTGCTTTCACATAGCAGAGTCGACAGTGTTCAATGAAGTCTAATTGGCTTGTGGCGTAAATCCATGACTTGCAGAGCCTAAAGGAACATTATTCAATGAATTACAAGACCTGTTCGACCTTCATGGAGATCCACATGAAGTTCTATGTATTAGTGGAGACATTCCTTGTGTTTAGGCCGGACCTATCTATGTGTACACATTATCTGACTAGCTATTGTAATTAGGTCGACTTGTTAATGGTTAGAAGACTTGCAAAGGATATAAATGATGGAGAAGGATTTGTTACAAGGAACTAGTGAGGGTGATTGATAACATGAAGTTAGGAAGAAAAATGAAGAAGTGTTTTTATCCAAAAAAGTAGCAGAATAGAGAAGGCAAAGCAAAGAGTAGAAGAAGTTGCAGAGCAGAAAGTTGAGAATTAGCAGAATCATATCATGGAAGAATGTTGATGCATAAATCTTTTGTAGTCCCTGGGTTGTATCCTAAAATTTGTAAAACCCTTAAGGCATGTGTAATTTGATTTGAATTTATAATATATGAGGAATGAGCTTCGAAGGCTGGGTTTTTCCCTGTTAGGGTTTTCCCAGGATATATCTTGTGTCATGTGTTCATAGATATCTTTTATCTTTTTTTTGGTTAGTTGTTAGCTTTCGTTGCATATCTATATGATCATGGAGTTAGTGGATTAGGCTACAAGTCTAGATAGTCCTTCATTGGACCCTCCTACCTTGGCTACATCAATATCACAAACACTTTATAATTCCCAAGTTACATAGCATTATGAAGAGTAAAAAAGATACCAAGTATATGACCATGAAAATTTATTGATGCTATCTAGGCTAATGACTACTACATGATTGGTTAGTTGATTAATGATGATAGAGTATAAAACATAGACTAGTTGACCTACTCAAACATTGTTTACCTCATTCTTTTCCCACAATGTTGGGTATTCATGATATCTTGTCTCATGATAGTCTCTTTCAAGTGAGAAAAATAATTCCTTGCAAGCATAACTCAACAAATTATGCAATTAGTAATCATCATATAACTAGAATGATTATAAAATCAATTATAACAACCGTGTTTAAAATAATTTATATATCATAATACAAAATTAAATTAGGCTAATTATAAATTAATTAAAGATAATTAACCATAAACAAGTTAATATCATTTTTTGCACATTCTTCACACAATATCCAAATACATACTATCAAAATTTATATAAATGCCGTTATCACAACAAAACTTTAATTAACTTTAATTATTTAAATATGAAATATATTTAAGTACTACAATTGAAAATTTTAATATACCCTATTGCAAGGTGTGTGCCCTTGGTCTCCTTGTGTTGTGCAACACAGTGCTCGGGTCCGTTACATGGCTTAACCGCCTCCCATGGATTCATTAACTTTGGTGGTTGTATCAGACATTAATAGGTTGATATTTTGGTGTAACAACAACCATCTTTGTAACAATTGGTATCAAAGCCTAGGTCATGGGCTTGAACCCGTCGCTTGCATTGTATGGGGTGTGCCCTTGGTCTCCTTGTACTATTTAGCACAACGCTCGGGTTCGTGACATGGATTAACCACCTCCCATGGATTCATTAATTCTGACAGTTGTATAGGCATTAACAGGTTGATCTTTTGGTGCAATGACAACCATTTTTACAACATACCCTACTTAGATATATTTTGAAAAATATATTATCAAGAAATAAGGCACATGATTCAACACAGTTCGTTTAAGTTACAAGGTTTGGGGTCATAGATGTGAAGTTAGGATCATAATTGTGAGGTTCAAAATTGTAATTATGAGATTAAATCTTAATTAAAAAAAATTGTTATACTTATAGTTTATTGTTCAGCTTAATAAATTTGTATTTATTTGTTAATTATGAAAAAGAATAAAAACACAATCTATAACAAAATAATCAGCATTATTTATAAAGTTAAAAACATCCTTCTTTTTTATCCAATTAACATTTATTTCAATACATGTTTAAATACATCTAAACTACATCTAATTTTTAAAAATTAATTATAATATGAATTGCTATATCTGATAGATTAGCCTATATATTTTATATGTGAAGGTGTTTTATTTCTTACAATATCATATTTGATTCCTTTCAATTCCCCATTGGTACTTTCTAGTTGTTGCATAATAATCATATGGCTGCTAGTTGGAAAGCCAATGGATTATGTATTGGGAAAAAGCAATTAAAAATATAGCTTCAGGTACGTGGATAACAGTAGAAACCATATTCGTTAGTTGATAGTGATGAATAATTAGCAAATTCCTTTTAACTCTGTAAATTCCAAATCTCATCACCATTATTCAAAATATAGTACCTCTAACGACCGCATTATTTAATAAGAAATTGAATTATGTTCTTCGTCTGGGAAGTGGCAGGAGAATAGATTCAAATCCATCTAGAATTCCACAGTCCATAATATTAGAAATAAGCCTCCTGCTAGAAAACTGTGTAACTCTTTTTTCTTTTTATTAGAAAACTGTGTAACTTTTATTTCTTTTTTAATCTATTGCATTTTCCCTGTGAAAACGATCCACGGTAGAAAAAAATTTAAGACCAGCAAATCACAATGTTAAAGGTGTAAATTTTTGTGGGTGCCCGCTAGAAGGGCTACGTGGGTATCATTTACTTCTGTGTGAGGCGGTTTCTTCAAATATCTTCACCTAACAGCTCTTTCCCGCGTTGAAAGAATGGTAGATATCGAGTCAAGGTCTGCAGGAGAGAAAGATATATATATATATATATATATATATATATATATATATATATATATATATATATATATATATATATATATATATATGTCATAGTTTTATGAGTATTGTAAACAGTCCTCCTCAGTTAGAGTATTCATAGCAATACCAACGTAAGAAGAAGAAGAATTAGAGTTAACAGAATTGTGGTAAAGATGGCTGGTCCGGGACCTGGTGGCGGTGGAGGACCTGGTGGCGGTGATGGAGCTGGAGGGCCTGGCTTGGGTGGCGGGGGTGGCGCTGGCTTTGGTGGTGGTGGTGGTCAACAAGGAGGTGGAGGTGATAGTGGTGGTGGAGGTGGTCAAGGAGGTGGTGGCAGAGGTGGTCAAGGAGGAGGTGGCGGTGGCCGAGGAGGAGGTAATGGTGGAGGTGGCCGTGGAGGAGGTGGCCAAGGAGGAGGCGGTGGTGGTGGCGGTAGTCGTGGAGGACACTGAAAATTTCAAATGGATGGTAGTTTAGGTGAAAATGTTTCTGCATGCACGTAATGTGTGATCTTTTACCCGAGTAAGCGTGTTTGTATAGTACTATAGGATATATATGCCCCTCTCTCTCTTATATAAGAGAATTTAAGGGCTTAAAAGCAGTTCTTTTGTAAGTTTAATATAATGAGTGAAATAAAACAAGTGCAATATTATCTGTTGTATTATATCCAATTAGGAGTATGTTATTATGTGTAAAATAATATTATAAATAATTAAACTCACAAAATAAAAATAATATTTATATTAGTGAAGGAATAGTAATAATGATTTAAAATTGTTATTCTTATTTTTAGTTCCTGCCAAGGAACTATAGGCACGGCTTGTTGTTAACTAGTTATTAATAACTTTGTTTGTAACAAATGAGAATTCAACTTATTTTCTTATTTGACAAAATATTGTATATTGGTAAAGTAAACTTGCAAAATATATAACAAAAGATTTATCCAAAATTAATTTTCTGCAATATAATTGGCATAAAAGTTTTGAGCGATAAGGGCGGATTTTCAGGGAGCATAAACTTTTTATGGCAGGTTTTTAAGGTTTTTCTGTCACAAAGGCTATAATCAAAAAAATATATTTAGCTAATTTTTAATAAAAAATTTTAAGGGAAAATTTTGAAATTATCCATTTCTCATAATTAATAAAAATTTGCATAACATCACTCCACTTAAAATTAAGCAGAAAACATGTTTAAGCAAAATGCTCTCATTATTTCATACATAGATTTTTCTAAAATAGGTATACTAATATTACTTTCCTTTTGTAAATACTGTAATTTAAATTTAGATATCTTTTTTTATGAAAAAATATATTTTCTATAAAACCAAAGTACATTGGACATATATTTAAAGCTATAATCAATATAAAAAGAAATAAATAAATCTCTATTTTAATTTATCAAAAATATATCCAAGTCAATTACTTTATATTTAGTGGAAAAATTATTTACTTTTTTAATAAAAATACATCAAAATTTCAAAATATATTAATGTTTACAAATGAAATTATTAAAAAATAGCAACTAAATATATAATATTGAATAGAAATGAAAATAATGAATGATGGATTTTTCACAAATGAAGTTAAAAATCACATGCAAAAGATTAATATTTTGAGATTGACATAAAATAATAAATTGTTATTTAAATATTTAAAATTATTTTAAAATGCTCTCAATGTTTCTTACATAGGTTTTTCTAAAATAGTTATACTAATATTGATAAATTCTCTATATTAATAAATTCAACTATGCTAATTTTTTGAAAATTATTTTTTTTGTTAAATAAATATATCTATATATTCAAACTATATTATTTAAGATTAATTTTTGGTAATTACATGTTATAAGTGGAAGTAGTGAAAGCAAAAATCTGTGTCAATAAAAACCTTTTGCATTTAAATTGACATAATTTGAAATATATAAACACAAAATATATAATTAAGTGAAGATAGATACCAACGTATTGTTAAAAAATAATTAATGTTATTTTTTTTCTATTTTTAGTTCCTGCTATGGAACTATAGGCGACCCCATGAACTTAACTAGTGATTAATTGTTTTGCTTGTAGCTAATCAAAATCTATTATTTTCTTTCCTATACATTATAATTTAATTTTAATATATTACATTTTAAGCTTTTTCAAGTAAAAATGCACAATTTTTAACTTTTCAAATTCTGAAAATTATTTTTCCTCAATTTAATTGGCTCAAAACTTTTGAGCGATAAGGGTGATTTTCCCGGCTCCATTATCAAAGTTGTGATTATAGTGGGAGATGACTCTATTATCAGAGTTGCGATTATAGTGGGAGAAAATAACAATTACTTTTAACTTAACTATTCTATTTACGTTTGCAATCTAAATTTAACTAACTCTAAGTACTAATATATTCTATGTAATTTAAATTATATAGGTTAATTATTCAATTTATTTTTGCAATACAAACCTTGCTAATTCTCTATATTAATAAATTCAACTATGCTAATTTTTTGAAGATTTATTTTTTGTTAAATAAATGTATTATACATTCAAACTATATTTTTCAAGATTAATTTTTGGTAATATTAATTTTCATTTTCCTTTGATAAATTAAAATATATTTGTTGAAATCTATTTTTGTAATATAAAATCAATTAATACTAATTTCTTTTGAAATTTGATAAATTGAACTAAACTAATTTTCTTTAAAAAAAATAAAATATGAAAATAATTAATTTCTAGATAGTTTTAATATAATTAATTTTAAAATAATTTGATTATTTTAAAAATTAAACTATATAATTTTTGATAATGCTAAATTAGATGCTAAATTAGTTTGATGTATTTAAAAAAATAAATTTACTAAATCTATTTACTTTGTCAATAAATAAATTCCTTTATAAAATAAAATTTTAACTAAATAAATCATTCAATTTTAAATTTTCTATATAACTAGAAACAAATTGCATTTTAAATTTTATTTCATACTTATGGGTGTGCATGTGAGGTACAAATTTTCTAGATTTAAAATGGAGGCTCAAATTTTTTGGATTTGAAATAACTATTTTTAGTTCAGGCACGACTTGTTGTTAACTAGTTATTAATAACTTTGTTTGTAACAAATGAGAATTCAACTTATTTTCTTATTTGACAAAATATTGTATATTGGTAAAGTAAACTTGCAAAATATATAACAAAAGATTTATCCAAAATTAATTTTCTGCAATATAATTGGCATAAAAGTTTTGAGTGATAAGGGCGGATTTTCAGGGAGCATAAACTTTTTATGGCAGGTTTTTAAGGTTTTTCTGTCACAAAGGCTATAATCAAAAAAATATATTTAGCTAATTTTTAATAAAAAATTTTAAGGGAAAATTTTGAAATTATCCATTTCTCATAATTAATAAAAATTTGCATAACATCACTCCACTTAAAATTAAGCAGAAAACATGTTTAAGCAAAATGCTCTCATTATTTCATACATAGATTTTTCTAAAATAGGTATACTAATATTACTTTCCTTTTGTAATACTGTAATTTAAATTTAGATATCTTTTTTTATGAAAAAATATATTTTCTATAAAACCAAAGTACATTGGACATATATTTAAAGCTATAATCAATATAAAAAGAAATAAATAAATTTCTACTTTAATTTATCAAAAATCCAAGTCAATTACTTTATATTTAGTGGAAAAATTATTTACTTTTTTAATAAAAATACATCAAAATTTCAAAATATATTAATGTTTACAAATGAAATTATTAAAAAATAGCAACTAAATATATAATATTGAATAGAAATGAAAATAATGAATGATGGATTTTTCACAAATGAAGTTAAAAATCACATGCAAAAGATTAATATTTTGAGATTGACATAAAATAATAAATTGTTGCTAATTTGTTGAAAATTATTTTTTTTGTTAAATAAATATATCTATATATTCAAACTATATTATTTAAGATTAATTTTTGGTAATTACATGTTATAAGTGAAAGCAGTGAAAGCAAAAATCTGTGTCAATAAAAACCTTTTGCATTTAAATTGACATAATTTGAAATATATAAACACAAAATATATAATTAAGTGAAGATAGATACCAACGTATTGTTAAAAAATAATTAATGTTATTTTTTTTCTATTTTTAGTTCCTGCTATGGAACTATAGGCGACCCCATGAACTTAACTAGTGATTAATTGTTTTGCTTGTAGCTAATCAAAATCTATTATTTTCTTTCCTATACATTATAATTTAATTTTAATATATTACATTTTAAGCTTTTTCAAGTAAAAATGCACAATTTTTAACTTTTCAAATTCTGAAAATTATTTTTCCTCAATTTAATTGGCTCAAAACTTTTGAGCGATAAGGGTGATTTTCTTGGCTCCATTATCAAAGTTGTGATTATAGTGGGAGATGACTCTATTATCAGAGTTGCGATTATAGTGGGAGAAAATAACAATTACTTTTAACTTAACTATTCTATTTACGTTTGCAATCTAAATTTAACTAACTCTAAGTACTAATATATTCTATGTAATTTAAATTATATAGGTTAATTATTCAATTTATTTTTGCAATACAAACCTTGCTAATTCTCTATATTAGTAAATTCAACTATGCTAATTTTTTGAAGATTTATTTTTTGTTAAATAAATGTATTATACATTCAAACTATATTTTTCAAGATTAATTTTTGGTAATATTAATTTTCATTTTCCTTTGATAAATTAAAATATATTTGTTGAAATCTATTTTTGTAATATAAAATCAATTAATACTAATTTCTTTTGAAATTTGATAAATTGAACTAAACTAATTTTCTTTAAAAAAAATAAAATATGAAAATAATTAATTTCTAGATAGTTTTAATATAATTAATTTTAAAATAATTTGATTATTTTAAAAATTAAACTATATAATTTTTGATAATGCTAAATTATATGCTAAATTAGTTTGATGTATTTAAAAAAATAAATTTACTAAATCTATTTACTTTGTCAATAAATAAATTCCTTTATAAAATAAAATTTTAACTAATATCTATGTCTAAATAAATCATTCAATTTTAAATTTTCTATATAACTAGAAACAAATTGCATTTTAAATTTTATTTCATACTTATGGGTGTGCATGTGAGGTACGAATTTTCTAGATTTAAAATGGAGGCTCAAATTTTTTGGATTTGAAATAACTATTTTTTAAATCATTTGTTGCATAATTGTTTTCTCATTTAGATGTAATCAAACTACATTATTGTTTCATAGTTCATTGTGAATGCTTCTTCCTCTACAATTTAAATCATAGTTCCATATAAAGGAAATATATATATATTTTTTTAAAGCCAGATAGAGGGGTTGCTACAACCATGTTCAAACATTTCAAAATTCAAAACTGCAAATAGAGATAAAGAGAGGCATAAAATTATAAATTGTTGATATCACTGGAGGTTGGAGAATATTGAGAGAGGGGCTTCCTATTTGAAATAAAATACAAAGATAAGTGTAGAAAGAAGCTACATACCATATGTTTTGAGTGGAAAAGTTGTGCCAAATATAAAGAGGATGTTGTAATATAACATCATAAATTTAATGGCATAAAAATGCAGATTTAGAGACTGAAGGTAGCATAGGGAAAATACTTAAGGATGCGTTGAAGGAAAATTTGAGAAAGGAATTGGCGAGTATTTAGAGAATACCCTGAAGCATAGGATGAAAATTTTCAATTTGAAGAAATAAAACAATTTTTCACTATGAAGCTTGTGTGAATTCAAATCAATTTAATTGTCAATGTAAATGGTGTTATTGTGAAATTATAAATTTTATACTTTGAAGAGAATTGGCGAGTCATGGGATATTAGTTGTAAATTTTATGTTTTCCAATAAATAAATTATTAATAATAATGATATAAGATAATAATATGGTTTTACAATATATATAGCTAGTTCTAAATCTATTATATTTGATTATATATTATATTAATTTATCAAATTCATATGTAATATATTAATTTTAACATGGTATTATAATAATATATACTGTATAATATGTAACATATATAATCTAATATTTTTTTAATTTATAAGAAAGAAAATATTATATAAAAAAGATCAATGATTGCACTAATTTTTTAAAGATATTTCCCACAACAATGTTTATTTCATTATATTTAATTTTTCTTCAAGTAAAATATTTGAATTTTTACTTTTTAAATTTTTGAATTTTTTTCCCTCATCTCTTGAAAAGTGAACCTCAAATTATTTCAAAGAAAATCAATTAAGTAGGGTTAAGGAGGGTTTGTAGGTGAAATTCATTCAACTAATGAAAACGATACATAGGGTGTGCAATAATAATGCTAAAAAATGTTTATTAAGGTGAATGTTATAATTAATATTACATAAATATAATCAAAATAATCTAATTTGAAAATATTAATAATTAAGATTTAGGTTTAGAATTAAGTTTATTATAATTATAATTATATAGATTAATTTACAATTATAATAATATAATTTTTTAATTAAATTATGATTAGGGTTATAATTCACTAAAATAAAATTAAATATTTTAGTAATTTAGATAGAATTAAAATTATATAATTATTTAATTTTAGGGTTAGAATATATAAATATGATTCTAATTTATTAATTATTATTTTAAAATTTAAAATAATTATTAAAATAACTATAAATGTTTTAATCAATTATATTATAACCATATCTTAGTTAGTAATTATTTTAAATGTTTAATTAAATAATTAGTTGTGAGAATTTTTATAATCAAATAATTAATTACAACATTAGTTTTATAAATTAATTAAATTATAATTCTAGAGCCCTAATTATTATTAATAATTATAATTCTAAAATCATTATAATTATCATTAGGTTTAGAAATGGGGTTAACTAGTTTAATGGTTAGAATTATAGTTATGATTAGAGTTTGGTTTAGGATTAAAATTAGGATTAGAATTAAGGTTATAATTATGGTTAAGATTAGACTTAGGTTTAGGCTTACAATTACGAAGGGTTGGGGTTAGAATTAGGGTTTCAATTATGCTTACAATAGAATTAGGGTTAGGGTTAGAATTAGAATGAGAACTATGATTAGGGTTACAATAAAAGTTATAATTAGGATTAGAATTAAAATTATGATTACAATTATAGTTAGGGCCAGGGTTAAAAGTGAGGGTTATAATTTACTTAAGTTATTCTAATGCATATCAACCAATACAATAATAGTCACTATTAATGCACAATAATAACTTAAATGAAAAATTTCTCACTTAGTTCACTTAAACACCTACCTTCATCAACTATGTCCTAGAAATAGTATTTACTATCAATGCACACCAATAATTTATGTAATAAATTACTTATTTAATTCACCTTTAAAATATCTATTCTAATTAATTATGTTTTATTCTTTCCTTTATTTATTTCCTACAAATCAAAGAGAAAAACCATCTTTCCAGCATTTGGTAGGAACTTCCCATCAATATCTAAGATTTAAATAAAAACACAACAAATAAAAATAGGACTATTCTTGCACATTTTCTTAAATATTCCATTTTCTTTATTTCTCATAACTAATGATTGCAACTTTGAAACTTTAAACTTAGTTTCAAATTTCTTTAATATTTTGGTTAAATATAAGATTAGAGTATCAGTTTATCATCCTTCCAATAAATTGGAGGAACATAAATCTGAGTTTTTCAGCCAAATCCAATAGCCTGATTTGGGACACTACTTGTCTATTGAATGCCATTAATGTATACCAAAATATAAAAATTGAAGATTCCTTCAATAGTTAGTATAAACCTACTATTTAAAACAAAAATCTTGCTATAAAACTATCTAAGGATTCCATATTTAAATGTTGGTCATAATGGGTGCACCCCCTTGCAAGATTAATCACACTACAAGATGATATAAATATCACAAGGTTCCAAGCCTATTTGTCAAGCTGGAACAAATCCAATGCCACATTGCATGCTAAGTTCCATCATAGGATTCTCTACAACATCATCCCTTAACCATGGACCTTCATCACAAACCTTATCTTACATAAAAGGATAATTAACCAAATGTAGGTTGAGGTTGTGCAGATTTTCTATTGCATGATGATCCCAATTACATATGTCATAGACACAAGGTCATAAATTTCTTGCAGACTATCAACATCTAGTTTGAAGTCATCAAACTTACGAAATTATTCAGGAGAATAGGAATTCTATAGAGAAAATTTCTCATTACTCATTCATAGAAGACAAAACCCTAACTTGCTTTTGTTGTTTATAGACAGTTTCTTTAATCTCATCCTTATATTTCTTTAGACAATTATAACCCCAAGAGGCCATATTGACAACACAACCATCATTTGGGGGGAAGTAGAGGAAATCCCAGGAAAGAAAGTACGAGGTTTGAACATAAAGTTAGTACTATGATATTTTAAGATAGAGAAGTGCTCAACATCTAGTTTAAGTTCCTCTAAATAAGATCCCTAACATTCATCCATTTTTAATTAAAATTCCTCTCATCCAAGCTTGATTGAACTGAGTGATGGTAATAGTATTCTCATAGACAAATTTTTTGTCTTGGTATCCATGACACTAGGGGGAATGGGGATGGGAAGTGGCTAGATTTAAGAACAACAAGGATCGTAGAATATTTAACCAAACCAAGAGAATCCACATGTTATAGCTAAAATGAGGACTTTTTTTGTGACCTCGACTTGGCCTTTCTATTGTTTTACATGGCCCTTGCTTGAGCTCGGTTAGTCACATACTTTAGTGGCAAACACAATGTATTTATACTAATGTGTCTGGCTAAAATCTAATGGGAAAATGAAGTTCAATCCTCATATTTCAAATATTTCTTGTGGTTGGGATGGCCAAAGGGGCATAAAGTCTTATTTTAATGGTTTTCCAATTCAATATTTTGTTACCTATTCTTTGGCATCAACACCACCATAGACTTGCTAAGAGTGCATTGCATGTTGCAGCATGAACTTGAAGTTCCAATGGCCTCCAATATGATTCTCATGTGCCTATTGAAGTACATTCCCAATCTCTTACCACTCCACACACTTTAATACTTGGTTGGGCCCCAACTTGAACAACAATCCATTGACCACCTAGAACGCCTTGCTTTCCCATGCTAACCTTTAGTGGTTTCTTGCTTGTAATTCATGCATATTATATGAGGTTTGATTAATAATTGAAAGAAAACAACGATCAACATTAATTAGAAAGAGGCAGTGATAAATATTGATAGAGGGAATCCATTCATATTTGTGCTCATCAAAAACTTGTTGAGTTTTGCTTGCAAAAACTTGGGATGAAAAAAATCTCACAAGTAGTTAAATTGTGTTACAAAAAATCTAATGTCCAATGAGATGGTAGAAGATTTGGGTTTGAAAAGGATAACACATCCAAATTCTTATAAGTTATCTCGACTTCAAAATGGTCAAAAAATATTGATAAATGAACAATGCTTAGTTGATTTTCAAATTGCTTGGTATAAGGATAAAATTTATCTGGGAAAATACATATCTATAAATTTATAAGTACAAATGTTTAGTCTATAAATAAATACACATTGATTAAGGGTGGACTACATTATCTGTTCTTAAAAAAAAAATTGACATGTTAGAATATGGGAAATATTCTATTGAATAGCTCTAAAATTTGAAACATAGTAGACTATCTTTGTTTAAGTATTAATTTAAAGTTTTGAACCATGTTTCCAAAAAAAATTATGTAGACTGGATAGCTACTCAAAAAAGAAAGATTTTTCTATGTAGATTTTACTCATGAGGTAGATATTATTGTTGCTGCAGCAAGTGTGCCAAATTTGGTTTGTGGTCATTAGCTAAAACTTGGTGTAGTACTAGTTGATCTTGGCTTAAATGTAGTAGAGGTATGGTACCTTCTAACTTCCTTTTTCAAAAAAAGTTTGTAACTAAAAGATGGTTAATATATAGCAAATTAAAACTATTGCTTCCACTTTTGCAAAATCCTAGTGCTAAAAGAGAATACCAAAATTAGTCAATGATATTTCCTATGAAGAGGCTTCAAGAATAACTTCAACAATTAATCCTCTACCTCGTGGTCTTGGTCCAATGAATATTGAAATGATTTTACCACTACTCTACAATAATCAAAATGGGCATATGGGTTCAGTTGAGATTTTTGATGTTTGATTTAGGCGTTTTGCAATACACTTCACATTATAAGTTTTATTAGGCTTATAAATTAGTTATCTAAATTATTGAATGGAATAAAAAGATCATTTTCTATCGTAAGACATTTTCTGGAGACATTAGGAACCTCTAAGAAGAATTGGGACTATATGCTTTCATTTTCATTTGTGTAGAAAATTGTAACATTTAAGCAAGTTGGTTATACATGACTCTACATACAATGAAAGTTCTAAAGATCTTCGCTTTTTGAAAGAAGATTTTTTTATCATATATGCTAAATGGTTAAGGAAATCTTTGAACTCATAAATATTTGCATAATGTTGGCAACATGTAAATTGTGCTTTCTTCATGCCTAAAAGCACAACAAATTATTTTAAAAGATAGTAAACTCAACAAATACAAACAAAACTATTCTAAAACTTTTTGCAGGAACTTCGCTGCTTTGCAGCTCTTGTTAAACATGGTGATGACATATATTTTTGGTGCGTTAACAGTATTCTCTTTAAAAAAGTAAAAAAAATGATAAAAACTGTAAATAAAATTCAATTAATATTATAATTAGGTTATTTTACCACTCTTACGTTCTTTTATTTACTTAAGAGTTATTTTACCTTTTACTTTAGAGCTATTTAATGATTATTTTATTTGTCTTTGATAAATTAAAATATATTTCTTAAAATCTATTTTTGTAATATAAAATCAATTAATACTAATTTCTTTTGAAATTTGATAAATTGAACTAAACTAATTTTCTTTAAAAAATTACAATATGAAAATAATTAATTTCTAGATAATTTTAATATAATTACCTTTAAAATAATTTGATTATTTTAAGAATTAAACTATATTATTTTTGTTAATACTCAATTAAATGCTAAATTAGTTTGATCTATTTTATTTACAAAATAAATTTACTAAATCTATGTACTTTGTCAATAAATGCTAAATTCCTTTGTAAAATAAAATTTTAACTAATATATTTTTGCATTGAGATAAATAATATCTATGTCTAAATAAATCATTCAATTTTAAATTTTCTATATAACTAGAAATGAGTACTTTGCATTTTAAATTTTAGGTTAGGTTCATGCATGCAAGTTTGTATTTGTTTCTAAATGTATCTTCTTTCGTCTTCTAGAAACATTGAGATTCTTTGTTGTTTTACTTAGAGACTTGATTTTCACCTTGAATTTGTTGTCTTAGCTTTGGTTAAAACATTCTCTTTGTTGTTCTAAGTCAACACTAAAATTTTATCCCAAAATTTAACACTTTTATTATAATTCTTGTTAAATTGTTATTTCAAAATCGTAATGTTTTGGTTGAATTCATGTATTTTTGCTCTAAAATTTTGGGTATGTCAAACTTACTGTTTTTTCAAACATAATGCTTTTGTAATGTCTTGGTCAAATTCGAGTATTTTTTCTCTCAAATTTAGTGTAATTTTGAAATTAACCCTTTTTTTTATTGCTTTGCCTGCATTCAAATGTTTTTTGTGCTCAATTTTTGTGTTTTACTTTATAAAGAAAAGAAAAAACTTTAATCCTTTCGTAATAGTTGGTGTTAAAATCAACTATGTTCAACTCTCAAACTCAATGTTCCTTCATTTTTTTAATTTATTTTTATGGTTCTGGTCATGTCAACTACATTTTGCTCTCAAATTTATTGTTATTTCATTTTTTAAAAATAATTTGATTGAATTTTCTTTGGATATGTACTATTTTTTACCAAAATTTAGATCATTGATTTCAAAAATGCACTTTTTTCAAATTTAACCTTAACTTAAGCATTTGATAATAATTTTGGTTAAATTCAATTTTTTTTTGTCCTCGTTTTTATTTTTTTTGCATATCTGCCCATCTTTTGGGTTAACCTTTGGCTTAGTTTTAAGATCAACTTAGCTTCTTTTTTAAATGCTCTTTTTTCAAAAAATCATTTTCAACTGGAAAATTACCCATCTAAATGCTACAACAAAAATAACACAAAATGAAATGTAAACAAAATTTAAGAAAAAAACTATTTTTATCATGTATGCTGAATAGTTAAGGAAATCTTTGAACTCATAAATATTTACATAATGTTGGCAACATACAAATTGTGCTTTCTTCATGGCCTAAAAACACAACCACATCTCAAAATCTTAAAGTGAGAAAAATTATTTTGTTATAAGGGTTTTTTTCTAATGGAAGACTAAGTTGACTCTATCAATGATCAAATTCTTAAATTTAGGTGACAATTGCTTTATCTTGACCAATTGTTTCTAAAACACAACAAACTCAACAAATACAAACAAAACTATTCTAAAACTTTCTCATAGGAACTTTGCTGCTCTGTAGCTCTTGTTTAAGGTTGTTTTGTTAAATTTGATATGGAAGTTTGAGTCTAAGTTGACAATTCTTTTGTGGGATTCCAAAAATGCTTTGATATTACTATTACTTTTAATTATAGTTTTTTTAATTATACTTAATAATTGTTTTCCTACAAACATGCAAACGTCATGTCATGTTATGATAGGAAGTTTTGTTTTTCATCATAATAAGAAAAGAACCACTATTGTTGTCATATATATGGTATGTTAGTTTGTATAAATTTTTAAATTTAAATTTAATATTATTTTTGTAAGTTTGTTTAAGAGTGAATCTCTATAATATTTGGATTTACAAACTAAAATTATTTTTTTGTTAGAAGGCTTTATATTATTTTTGCAATTCATTGGTATGAAGAGTATAAATCTAAATTGATACTTTTTTGGTTGAGAGTTAATGATGCAAGGGTATCTATTTTGCTAAGAGCTTTGAACCTTTGTAGATGGTGAAGTTAGATTACATACCATCATTCTCATCAAATGTGCTCAACGAATTAAATAACAACCCTTTGATGAATTAAAACCACTTCAAGAATAAAAATAAATAAAAATATTAAATATACATGAAATTTGACACTCATAAATGTAAAATAAAATTCAGAAGCAAAAAGTGGTAATAAATATAGAAGTGTTTAAAGAAATTAAAGAAAACATATAAATTTAATTTGTATAATCTCAAGAACATTAATTACTACAATTTATAAAATTTATTTGTAGTGCCAATTCAGTATGTTTCCATAGTATTAAAACAATATGTACATGTTATACATTATTTATAATGGATAATTATCAATAGAAACCAAGAAAATAAAATTGACTCTTATTTTATTTCTAAAACATTAATGCAAGGAAAATAATAAGGAATAGGTAAATGCTCAATTTTTTTTATGGAAATAAATTTAATATAAAGAGTATAAAGAAATAAATTGTAACACTATCTAGTGATTTTTTCACTACAAATATTTTTTTTAACTTATTTCTTCCTTCATCAATCAATAGTCTCCTCTAACTTTTCTTCTTCATTTTAGGTACTAGTTGGTTTTTTAAGCACAATAACAAAAATGAAAGATAAATCCCTTGTTCGATGCTTTGGAATCTAGATAAAGGTAAGGAAATTATAATCACCCAGCTCAAAATTTAACGAAGAACTATTTGACTATATGCTGGAAAATGCACACTTGGTGCTATGCATCTCAAATGAAAGGTACCACTTGATTTGAAGAAAGAATAACTAAATTTTCTATTACCTCCTTTCTAACTAGAACATCTTCAAGCATGTGGTTTTATGATACCTTCTTATCCTTTGTAGGTTCATTCACAGATCAACAACCCTTAGGGATAGTAATACCACTTGTTTAAATATGATGGTTTTGGACCGTGGGTATGTACTTCTTCTTTAGTTGTTGTACTATAGAATTTTTCTTTTATCAAAAGCCTTCTTGGTAGGATATTTGTTTATCATCATCAGTCACCTTCTATATACCAATATCAATCCTTGGAATTTTCACATCTAATTTGTCAACTTGCTTCCCCTGAATTGGGATAGACCTATTTATTACCTGATAACCACTTTGAACATGCATAATTGATGAATCTATTAGGGTTTTGGTGTCCTCATTTGATGGAATTTTTCCCTTATATGTTTGTTGCATGAGATATTTCAAATGTTCCAAGTCATGAATAAGAAGTTTATATTGTTGCTAACCAACATTACCTTCATGTTGTAAAATTTGGCCATTCAAAATAAGATTGTCATGACATATTGTATTCTTTTCTTGACCATAGACCAAATTTTTAGATTGGTCACTATTGTCCGCATAATATTCAACACCATAATCCTCATTTGGAAAATTTTCCTCTCTAATCAAAGAAATTTCAACCACACAATTCAATGGATCGTGAGAGATGAAACATGACTCACATCATAATGGATGGTACTGCGCATATGGAGCGCTCGGGCGGGAAAGGAAGCAGACAAAGTAGTTCAAATTCTGCACAGGCGGGAGATGAAGATTCAGACGAAGAAGATGATGACGGTGGGAAGAATCTTGCTGCTGGGGTCTGCCTTGTTCGTGGTGGGCTGGCTTCAGGGTTTTCTAGTGGGAAGAGGAAGGCTTTGGTTGTCTATTGGTGCCTCTCTCTCTCTTTGAGGCTGGCTGGGCGTCTGTGGGAAGCTTGGACTGTGGTTGAGGCTAGTGCTGCACCTGGTGTCAGTTCTCTTGAGGTGGTTCATGCGCCTTCTTCTGAGGGGTGGTCTCTTTCTCCTCTCTGGTGGGTGGAACTTCCTCCGAGCTATTTGTTTCGGTGGTTTATAGATGGGTTAGCTTCTTTTTTAATCTTGAACCCCCAACTTCTTTTGATCTTCTTTTATTTCTTAGGAGTTTGGAAGCTTCTTGTTTTTCTGTGGGACTGTGTGGTGGATGGCATTGCCCTGACTGGATGAGCTTCAAAATTGTGTATTTTAGGGCTTTTTTTTCCATCGTTTGCTCTCAGTCCGAGTCACAGAAATCTGGTAGTTTCTCTGCTCCTCTTTGGCCCCTGTTTTCATCTGGTTTCCTTTTACTGTGTGGGGGTGTTGTTGTTGGTGTTTTTTCTGTAGGGTTTGCTTATCTGAGGGCTGCTTTGTTTGCCTCTACTTTTGCTTTGTCCCTTTGGCAGGAAAACATTGGTTTTGTTGTTTCTTGTCTCTCCTTGTTCCCTAAAGCATTTTTTGTTTTTTTGGGAGAGGTGTGTCTACCTTGGAGTCCTTTGAGGCCTCTTTGGGGTGTTTTCTTTTTTAGAATGAGGTCTGTGTTTCTCTTTTTACTATTTGTGACCTCTGGGTATTGTTGCGGTGGGGGTATTTTTGTCCCTCGCCTTCTCGGTTCCATGGATTTTCTTTTTAGGTCTCTTTTGGCATATCCTTGGGTTTTTTTGGTCTTTCCTATGGAGGTGGTCCTATCTTCTATTGAGGGGGAGATGGTGGAGGCCGGAAGTGACTTTTCTCCTATAGAGGTGGAGTGGGATGTTGCTAGTTATGCTTGGAAAGGCTGTTGGGGGGCTATTGAAGACCTGTTTTATGGTGGCCTGGGTTTTGATGAGGACCTACATGCTGTGTTCTTTTCTTTATCTTCTATGGAGGTGGAGATTTTGATTAGGAAGTAGATCTTTGAGTTATTCAATCCCAAGGTTTTTGAATGTTGTAGCTATGAGAAGTTTGGAGTTCTTTCCTTTAGAGGTGGAGAGAATATATATCTTTTAAAGGATATTGCTGGTGCTCTGTGCTCTTGTGTTTACCTGTCCTATAAAGATGGAAGGATTGGATTGCTGGACTCTGCTACTTTGGCTGGTGGAGCTTTGATCATGATTTGTATTGTGAAAAGTTGCATATTTGGGTTTAAGGTCCCTTTCAAAACCTTGTGTTATGGGCTGCTGGTCTTGTCTATAACTATTGAGTGTAGTGGGTTGTTGGTCCCGTCAAAACCAACGATGCCAAGATTTATGTGATTTCTTGGTTGTTTTTCTGGGCAACCTGTTGGCTTGTGGCAGGTTGCTAGAGTTTTTTCTTCCCTGGTGAGTTGTTGAATGTTTTTGTTTCTTTCTTTGGGAAGCTTGTTCTCCTTGGGGTGGGCTTCAGGTCCACTTAAGACTTGATGGTTTCGGGTCCATTCAAAACTTGTTGTACATGGTTTCGGGTCCATTCAAAAACTATTTTTCCTTTTTCAAAAACATGACTCACATCATAAATTGTTCTCTTGAAAATTCAAATGATCCATCTTTAGAGGATCCAATGTATCCTTGTAATGTTTTTGGAGGTTTACATAGTTTGGAGTAGCCCTCTTATCATATTTTTGTGGTATTTTGGACCAATAAATATCATATGGCCTACTGTGAAATTGTTTCCCTTCATTGAAATATGTGGATACACTATGAAGTAGCAACCTTTTCTTAGTTCATGCCACCTTATAGGAAAAATATTCCATGGATCCCATTATTTTATTCCACTTATCCTTAGTTGAGAGAGGTTTATTTATAAATACCCTATCCAGTTGTGAAAAATTCAAATTGACTCTTTTTAATTGTTAGCTAGATTCCCTCATAGTGCTCTTAATGTTTATGAAAATTTCATATGCTTCCCTAAGTGTTTGAGGATTTTTCTCTTTCAAGAAATATCCAATCTTAGAATTAAAATAACCACAATATAAAGGAAGACACATTGAATCATTAGGCTTAATGTACTAATTTACCTTTCTCATAGTGAGGATAAATTGATTGTTGAAATATGTCACCATCCCATTGGTTCTCTTTTAAATGGTGGTGAGCTTATGAATAGAAAAATTTGGGTCAATCCTATCCTCATACTAAGTTTTGAAAGAACATGCAAATTCTTCTCAGGAAGAAATTGTCTGGGAGATTCCTATACCACTCTTTATCACTCTCCTTTATAAAGTGCATAAATAGTTTCATCATTACATCCTTAACTTCTATTTAATATTCAGTGGTGCTATTGATGAAGTAACTTAGGTGCCCCTCTCCTATGACTAGATTGTTACCTTGATATTTTTGAATTTTACCTATAATTTTATTTTGGATTGGTCTTAGATAATTCCAGATACCATAGAAGTCAACTTGCTTATACCTTTCCATTCCTATTTTTTTTCAAAATGGTACAAAAATTTGAGCCTATGTTATAGGGTTAATCCCCATATTTTGTTGCATATTGTGATTTTTTTAGGTTTTGTTGATCCTAGGGAACATTTTGTGCAATGTACTAGAATTTCCCATCTACTCATGAGTAGCTTTGGTACAAGCCTTAGTTAGTTGATCAATTTTAGATTAAAGTCTCTACCTAACTTAGTCAATCAATTCTAACTCTTAATCCACAACTCTTCCTCATTCAATAGCTTTGTCCTCCATGCATTAATCAACATCACGTAAATTATGATCAAATAGATATCTATTGGAACCTATAGATGAAAAATATTGCTGGTCAACATGGTGTGCATCCATGCCTTTTTTAGGGATTCCATTCATTATCACATCCAAATTTTTGTGCTAACCCCTACTTGTTCCACCAATTGAAAGATTATTTATCCTTACATCATACTCATCATCATTGATCCATCTCCTTTGGGGAAGTTGATAAGGTGAATCATTAGAGATATACTATCTAACTCATTTCTTAGGTCCACAAAAGTGTTGCCTATACTTGAGGTGCTTACTTGCTCTTGGTTGTTCAATCTTGAAGAACCAACTCAATCCTTTATTTTCCACTTAGCATGTTAATTATTTACAATACCTAAATTACCTCCTTGTGCAAACTAATATGCATATTTTCTTATTCTATTCATGATAATGAAAAATTTGAAACTAGGCTGTTAAAACAAAGTCACTACTCCCAAAATAGAAGATAAAATTTTCATTGATAAAATTACTATTGCGAAAAAAAAAATAACTACAAACACACACAATCCTTATGATTTGTACATTATATTAAAATTTTTAATACACTTTCCTCATCAATGGCACCATTCTATTGGTATTTATTTTTACATTATCAAGATCACCCAAATAAAATTAAAATTTCAAATTTCCTCAGTACTTCCAAGGTTCTCAAATTATTTCTTTTCCTAATATATCCCTAAAAATGGTGCCATTATTTTAGGTCCCAAAACCATTTATCCACTTCAATAAAAATCCACTCATAAGGGAAAATTTTTCATCATGCAAGTAAAATAAACTCATCAATAGAACATAGAGGGTTAAAGGTCATCTCTATGAGAGTGGGTTGTCTCTCCTATTCTATGAAATCAAATTAGACTCAAGAAGGTGTTCCTAGGGTATAGCATAATAGGAATTTGAATAAAATGAAATGGACAACCAAAAAAAACTACAACCAAACCCAATTGCATAGTTGACCTCAAATTTTATCATTAGGTAAAGATAAACTAGTTTCATATAACCCCTATATAGCTTATATTATTGTGCAAGCATAACCCACATAAAATATATCTACTAAATTTTCATGTCAAAATAATTACCTATTTCTATAAATTCATGGGTACATAAGGACTTACTTACTACTAACTTATTATTTTATGTTTTTTACTTTTGGATGAGTAGGTCAAAATATTCCCATATTGGTGCCTATCTATGGGTAACAAAGGCAAGTCATCAAGAAAAAACTAATAGCCAGAGGCTGCACACTAATAAAGAAACACTTTTGAATATCTAATGAGGTTCTCTTATTAGTATCAATTCTATTTAACAATTTATTAAACTTAGCCAAAAATTCCCTCATAGGTTCATTTACCTCCTTTTTAAGATGAGTTAACTGTGCTAACAAAATGTGGTAATCTTCTACACTCTTAAGTTTTTTTTTCAAATTATTTTTTCATAGTATTCTAGTTATTGATAGAGGCATTTGGTAATTGGTAAAACCACTCTACAAAAGAATCAACAAGAGATTCCACAAATAATCTAACTACTACATCTTCATGTTGTACACTAAGCACCCTAGACAACAATTAAGGTTCTTATGTGTTCTCGGGAGAATTTCCCATCTCCTTTGAAATTGAGAGAATTCTTATAGGAACCATTAGGCAAATTGTTTAACTAAGCACCTAAAACTAAGGGACCAATATCCTCTCCCCATGAAACTGATGGTTGATTAGCCATATTTTGGGGAAAATTGACAGCTAAAGGGATTATATAGTCTTGTGTAATATTAATGATTGGAAAGTAGAGAAGTTAGGGGTTATTTTGTTTGGAGAAGGAGGATGACTTCTATATTTAAACCTTCTTTTAGGAAGAGAAAAGTCATAAAAGTTATCTTTTTACAAGGATTCAAAGATTGGATCGACAATACCTTTATTTCCATTCCCTTTGGCACATCTTTTGGAATCTAATGTGATTTCTATGATTTTCAGTAAAACATGGATAAGGCCACTTATGATTGTCTCTATTCATTCCCCATAAGAGATGCTAAAAATGTTTTTTCTAATAGATTGGCACCTTGAAATTCTATTGTTACAATATTGACTCTTTACTTGAAAGGATGCAATCATTTCAAACAGCTTGAGATCATCATTCCTTATGAGAAATAACCACTCTCTAAATTTTATAGAGGTATATCTCCCTCTTCTTTTTTTAATACAGTATTAGAAACACTTAAATTAAAACATCAATATGATTTTAACCCAAAAGCAGTAAAGGAAAATAAACCCAATACTAGAAAAATTTCCAGCATAAGATGCAATGGAATAGGAGAATCATAACTATTGGTAAAAATGCTAGTAGGAATGACATAACATATAAGTGAATATATAAATTAATTCAATATAATCCCAAAAAAAAACTAATCATGAAGATAAAATAGTCACATATTCACATAGGAACAATATAATTGAAGGATAATATATTAAACATAGGTTTAAGGTATTCAATATATCTTCATGAAAGATAAACACACACAAATGTACAGAGGTTTCAAATCATACATGTTATAATTATATATATATATATCCATCGGATTCATAACCACTTCTTTCAAAGTATAACTATCCAATATTTAAAATAATGTCTTTTCATTAACATAGAACTACCATGAGCAACTGAAAAGTCACTGAGGTGGAACTTTGTGTTGGAACACAAAAATATATTGAGAGGGCGGGTGAATCAGTAGATCACTTAAAAATAATTCATTTTAGCTCTAAGTACTTTGTGAAAATTAATTCCTTAAGCCCTTAATGTGTAGATTAAAACCTACTATGAAAAACCATAAACATAGACACACATGACATCACATAGCACCAAATATATGTCAGAAAAGTCAAGATGGGAAAAACCATGGTGACAAAGGATGCTTGAGTCTACTAAAATACAACATCACAATCAAATCTTCTATTTACAATGTTTAAGGGCACCAACCCCAAGGAGACACCAATCCCATGGTTTTAGGAGCACCCACTCCAAGGAAGCACCAAATCCTTGATTTAGGAGCACTAACTCTAAGGAAGCAACAAATTAGTTATCTAATGGTACCAACCAATCAGATTTAAAATGAAAAATAAAAATGATTCACGTGAATCCAGTTCTCTATTACAAGTTCAATCTGTAATTGCTCAATCTTTGTTCTGCAACTATGCATACATTCTCTCTTCTATTGATGCTACAATCTCAACAACACATACCTTATCTCTTCCCTTCTCTTCTTTCTCTTCTCTGCACTTAGAATATTCTTTGTTCTACTCTCTAAATGTTAACCTAGATTGAAATCTTTGATTTTTGTTCAATGGGTTCAACTCATTCATAGATTTTGCATTCTCTTTCTGTTGCTCTACACTCTCTCTACACTCTTTTCTTGTAGATGCAACCACTCTAATCCCAAAGACACAACAACTTAGACAATTATCTAATTGTCTTCTCTTTTCTTGACTCCATCGATCTGCAATCAAATCCTTGTGTCATGCACGACCATCCAAATTAATTACATATTCAAAATTTTATGTGTAAAAAGTTTTGTTAGGGTTTCCTTTACACACAATATTCTACAAAAAGCTATTAATGGATCAAGACACACACACTCTATACTAATTTATTGAATCTGCTAAAACAAGACAACCTCCAAAACCCTAGAATTAGATATGCATTAAATGTTATTCTCTATTTATTCGATTTGATTTTGGTCTCTCTTGACATGGTGATCTATGACACTGACCTACAAATCAAATATCCAATTAGATGGTCATTGGAGTAGTTGAACCAATTAATTTTATCCACTATTTTGGTTACTAGTTGAAACCATTGTTCACATGGACTTAGCCATTTGAGATCTTCACATTCAAATCTAGGTTGTCAATCTCTTATCTTTGCACCATGATCCTTCAATCTCTGTCCATTGGCCAAATTGAAAACACACCCATCTGATTATCTTTATTTAAACCCATGTCGTTGATCTTTTTCTCATTCCTATCACTTTAATACTCAAGCTTATCACATTCACACTTAGGGCACCCATATCAAATCTACGATGTCAGATCTTCAAATCTTGATCTTTGTTGTCCATCGTGTTTGGTCTCAAAAGTGCAGGTTTTTAAACTATAAGAGGGTGTGAATCTCTTAATACACCTTTGGCCCATGACAAGGTAAACAAGGTTGATTACCTCCTACTCTTAAGGGTTTTCCAGACCTGGGTGGGTATACCTAAAAAATAAGGAAAATTTACAATTGGATATGGTTTGTAAATTGAGCAATCTACTCACTATGGCAAGTGAAAGTGAAGTAGATGTAGAGTTTTGATGGCTAATTTCTATTGAGAGTAATTGAGAGCTCAAGATTGTGAGTTGTATGTTGTATATAGGGTATGTGCAGGATCATCATGGAAAAAATTGGCCCTTAAGTGGCAAAAAATTCAGAAAAATCAGATTTAGGCAACTTGACATAAAAATTTGAACAAGTTATCTATATTATTTCAAAAATATGTAAGAATGGAATCTGTATCAATTTGAATGTAGTTTCTAAACTACTAGGTTTGTTTTAAAAAAAAATCTATTTGGTGAAAATTTGAAATTTCAATGTAATAGTACTTAAATTTTAGGGAAAAAATAAGTAGGTGTCTGTCTGACCACCCTAACCACATTAAAATGATAATATTTTACATATAAGTAGAGAACTCATGTCCCGATGTGATGCATATTTTTTTGTAATTTTTTTCCAGAAGTAAATAATTAATTCCTAAGTTTTTTATTACAACTTTTAAAGGAAATGCAGAAAACTCATATGTCGACCACCTTAACTTGGTGAAAACTTCATGATTTAATTTTATTTTCTTTTTAATCCTGATTAATATTGAAGCATAGAATATGACACATGAACTTTGGATTCAAAAATGTGATACCATTTGAAAGCATAGATTTTTTCAATCGACATGGATCATGACTTTTAGTCATAATTTGAATAGAAAATGAATAATAATTACTTAAATTCAAAGTAAAGCATAATTTATATTAATGGAAAGCTAAGAATCTCCTTTAAAAACCCTTTTCATTTCATCAATTTTGGGTAAAAAAAAGTCATCAGCCACATACCCATCATATTGCCAGTTTTTGGCCCATCATGATCCTGCACATACCTTATAATATCCTAAGTATGACCAGTGCCTATTCCTATTGGGTGAATGGAGTGGATGAGTGAATGGTGATCTATGAAATGGATACAAAGTTGTAAGATAGTTAATCCTATTGTTTAGCTTAACTCAAATTACTGGGCACTTGAGATGTCTGCACCTTGTGCAAATGTGCAAGTATGTTTATCATAGTGTTCTTCTTTAATAATCCCAGTGATATATCCTCAAGTTACTATGAAAGTATGAAAGGATCTTTAATTCTTAAGTTAATGGAAACCAATCAAAACAACTTCTTTAAAAGAATTTTAACCCTACGAAGAGACCAATTATAGTAAACTAGATCAAAAAGGATTTTAATTCACATCAACTTAAAAAAAAACAACTCTTTCACACAGTAACATCAAATGTGCTCTAATAAATCATGCAAATTTAAATAACTTGAACATACCACTTTGGAGACAACAAAGTAATAAATGAGCATGAAAATCAACATAGTAATTGAACACTGGAAATGAATTATGATTTATAAATAGTCTGCTCCATTGTATTACTTCAAAATGTAAGCAAATGTTATAATAGAAGCCTTTGAAATATGGTATGGATGGGAAAATTATGCAATTTATCTTCTTACTAATGCCTACTCTAATGGAATAAAATTTGATAATGATGATATATGATGATCCCAAAATTGGGCCCTAGTTTCCCTATTTGTATGGGAAGCAACAAGCTTCAGGCCCATTACAAAAAGTCACATTATTTCATAACTAAAACATAATAAGCATAAATATGAAAATATTAAGAGTTTATTAGTGGATGTACTGCAGTCTGTTAATCTTCAGCAAGAGCTCGTGGTCATCTAAGACTTTCTCAAGGCTCATGCACCATGATCGTGTATCCAAAACCATCAAACTCTAGTCCCTATCATTCCTCTCTTACTTGGCCTGTGAAATGAACAAGTTCATCTTTGAAAAATACTCCACGTACCCACTTTTGGCATGATTTTCTACATTCTATATGATGTCTTTCATAGAATACTCCAATTTGAAGATTCTCCCAAGTTGTTGATGTGTCCTCTTAAGCACTTCCTCTTCATCATTAATTGCATCAAGAATAACTAGTAGATAGTTGGCAATTTCATCCTTCCATGTATCTTGATCTTTCAATTCTGTTTCTTCAAAGAAATTGGGTAAGGCCATACTTAGTGGCTAACTGAAATCACTCAACTCTTGTGCCAGGATATTGGATAAGTCCTTATGAGCTTTCATGAGTTCCTTGTATTCTTGTATCACAATAGAGTTATCCTATTTCTTTGCAATGATATGAGATTCTAGCTCCTTCATCCTATCACTCAATCTGGTATTTTCCAGCAATGCTGCATATGTTTTATCATGAATGTGCCAAATTTTTTTAGCATGTTTGTACATGTCTTCGAATCTCATGCAGACTATTTCTGATGCCATTTCAAAGGTATTAGTTTTGAGCTTTCCCTTTAACTCTTCCTATTCCTTCTACACTTTCGCATGCCTTTGTTTCCAATATGTAGTTTCTGACATTTCCTCAAGCACTTTCCTTTCATATTCAGTCAATGGAGAAGATAGCCCTAAATAAGAAGGTAGTCTATCCCTATAGCTGATCAACTCTTGTTTGAACTTTTCATTTTCTTCTATCAGTCCCTTATTATCCCTTAGAATTTTTGAATCTAAGTCTTTGTGAACTTGGCCACATTCACATTCAAATCAATAGTTTCCATGGGATCTATTTCTGCTACTCTTTGCACCAAAAGATGTCCAAAAATCTAATCATGATCAACTAGGGAAGGATTTTTCCTTTTGGATAGAAAGCCCATATCTACGAAGTAGTATTAGTAGGATTAAATCCTGATCTAGTGTAGATCTTGTCACAAGCTTGATCTGTTAAGTGTAAGGTTTTATTTTTTCTCTTCATAAAACTATCAAATACAATGGTTGAGTTGATATCCCATTCTCGAAGGAACATAACCCTGAATTCTTTCAACAATAATCTTCCTCTCTTAGCAGTCATGTTTTTCATCTCTCTATCAATCTCATGCTAAAGTTCTTTTAGAGAATATGCTTCCTTCTCAGGGTCAATGCCCTTACACCTTTCCCTCACCACCTTTCCTTTATATTCATATATGAAGGCATTAAACTCAAGAGTCTGGACAAAGGAATCATCTACAATGAACTCTTGATTGGCTCGATGTCTCACATCATCAAATAGCTCATCAGAAGATTCAAAGTTTACTACACTCCTTTCCAGTGGCATTTCATATTGGGGAATGATAGGAGCGCTAATCTATGTGACCTCTTCTTCCCCTTCATCATCATCTTCAACTGTGATTGGGGTATTAACTGAGAAACTTACCTTTGGGGTAGGCTATGGTGACAAGTGGCCCAGTGGTGTTATATTTTCTTCTTGCCTCCTCTAGCCAACACTTCTTCTCCTCTTAAATGCCATGAGAGGTACATCTTTTATTAATTCTTCCTCATGCTGAAGCAATTGCTCAACTTTTTCCATGGGGTCTTGGATTTCATGAAAAGCTTCCACACAAGATGGATTAGTGTTGAATCTCTAGGCCTCAGCCATAACAATTCTATTGTATGTATTTTCTCTCATGATCACCTGACTCTCCTCACAATTTCTGATAACATCATCAACATCAAACCCATGCTCATATCCTTTTAGTTTCTGATAAATTTTGGCATCATATATAAAATGATCAGGGTCAAAATTCTTCCTCTTATTTCCAACCAACAAGCCATAATAATTTAAATTTCTTCCAACCAAGTCATACCTTGAATCAACAATAATGGAAAAATCACCAAAGCACAAAGTATAAGGAATGAAGGTTTTCCTTCCATAGCTTTTTAGATCCATAAAGGATGAATAAGACAATTGTCTTATAATCTCAAGATAAGTAACTCTAGCCAACACAGTCTTAGGCAGTAAATGTGGTGCTACCTCAAATCCATATACCCTAATGATAGTACAATCTAGAAAAGTGTACCAATCTCCCCAATTTTGGTTTATCTTTCCATCACGGCCTTTCTCCTTTGGTTAGAGAAACCTCTTGTACTTGAGGGGATAGATTGTAATCACATTTACGACCAAGCAATTTATACAAGGGTTTGACAAAATGCTCCTCGAAATAAAAATAGTGGGATCTCCCATATCTATTATCCTAGATTGATGTCCATATTTGTATAGGTCTAGAGTTACCATCACTATCCAAATTTTTTACTCTTAATTCTTCTCCCCAGATTCCCATCACTTGGCCCTCATACAATATCATATGCATAAGAAGTGAATAGTGTTTGAAATTGATAGCTTCACTGTTATTCTTAATAGTGTCAAGAGCACTATTAATGGCCTCTAATAGGTATTGTACATAATCATAGGGTCTGGGATCTTGACTCTAAATGTCCACAACCAGAACCATGGGAGCTATAGTCATGTTAGCAGGGGCCTCAAATCCCAATACTTGGCCAACTAAATAGTATGTGTATTGATAGTATTCTTCAAACAATTCTATAGAAAATGGGGGCTTTTCATTGCTAGCAAACCTCATAGGTTGATTTCCTGGACCCTTGGGTCTGTGTAGAGGCAACTTCCACCTCTTGTAGCTCATATCCATAGAGTGATACTCCCCCAACAAGTCTCTCAGCCATAATTTCATTTTCAAGGAAGTGTTTAATTGGAAAACCATACAAATATAATCCCTCGTTATGGCCATAAATTGTGACCCATCGTGCAAATGAATTTCCCTTGTTTTGGGATTATAGTTCTTTTCTAGTGCTTTAATTTATTCTACATTTGCAAAATCATTTGGCATTACGAGTTTTCCTGAATTCAAATTCCATGGGGTCGAGACTGGGCTATATCTATACATCTTCCTATAATGATATATGAATAAATCATAGCCTCTGTGTGGAGTCCATACATCTTCCATATTCTTATGTTTATCTTCTAATGTCTCACATGATTGGTTTAACTGAGCTATTCTTTGTGCTTTTGGCCCAAACCTAGGACACTATTCTATTAAATCTTGATTGAGAGGCCTACTTTTAGTTTTTTGTCTCTTCGCTCTTGCCTTCTTTGGGGTTTTATCCATTTTAACCCTAAAGGTGTTGTACTTCAAGCTATGTTTGAAAAATTACGTTTAGCTGAGCCAAGGTGTACTTACTTGAGTGAATTATGGGAATTCTGAGCTACTTGCTTTCATCCAACTCCGTCCTCTAGATGCTTTAGCCACAATGTGCAATGAATTTTTGTTTCTTAGAGGATAAATTTATCAAATTTTAGCACATTTGAGCCAGCTCTAGTTCATAAATGGCACTCGTGCCACCCTTCCTATCAACTTGCGTATTAATGGTAGTTGTCTCTTAGATGAATTAATCTGTCAAATCAATCTGGTGACAAAAATTTTATATTTTTTCGATGAGATTCTAATCATAATGTCTATATTTCTCTTCAATATACTTGGCCATATTTTGACAAATGTCTAAGAGACATTCAGGTTTCTCTCATCGATATTGTTGTGTCTCTTCGATATTTACTTCTTAGTTTTCTCTCTCATGGTCCTCTCTTTTCTTGATGAGATCTGTGGATTTCTCTTTCCAGAAAGCCTATGTCTCCTTGACATGTCTTCATCTCTTCCCTTGATAGTGATACCTGCTAATGATGTCTATGTGACTTCCTTATGTTAGGGAGACCCATGGTCGCCTCTCTCTGATGTCGCTTAGTCTCATTGAGAACTTGTGCTAGAATGTCGAGGAGACTTTTGATAATGTCTTCTCAATATTTTTGTGTCTTCTTGACATATCATTGTTAGGATGTCGACGAGACCTCATCCAATGTCTATTCAATATCTTTGTGCCTTGCTGATACTTTACTCCTTGAGTGTTGAAGATATTTGTTTGCTTCTCTCCTCGATATGCCGATGGCTCTCCAACATTGTTGTTTCGTTAGTGCTTGTTCCACCAGTGATTTACTGTTTATTTTATGATGATCTCTCATTGTTCGAGAGATGATTTTATATTTCTTGAATGTTGACACTCATATGATTTGTCGATGAGACATGTTAGATTGTTTCCTTGACATTTCCAAGTCTCTTAGACATATCGCTCTTTAGGCTAGCGGGAAGACATTTGAATACATCTCTTAGAAATTTTGGAGTCTCATCTACATTTTTTATTATCCCTTTTTGCTTGTGTCGAAGAGGCTATGGTGAGAATCTTTTCGATATGGTATTGTCTTGGTGACATGCCATGAGCTACTAGGAGAACATTTCAGGCAGGGACTTCACTTTATTGTAATGATCAAGGGCCTTGTTTTGGTACTTTATATTAATGTCAATTGTTATAAAATAGAGGGTGAACACTCGTGGATGTGGGAGGGATGGGCGAAATGGAGGTGTCTGGGGATAACAATATGGATTTTTTTGAAACCGGCATCATTACTCGCAATTATCACTACTTTTCGATAAAGGGCTGTTTTCTTTGTGTTGGAAGCGGTGATACAATCGCACGTTCTACCACCTATGTGTTGTGTGGCACTACCACGCGCCTGGTACGGTTACCGCTGTTGGAACACATCCGAAATCAATATCATGCCATTCCATAGATTTGAATGGGATGCTGGCGCCATGCATTAAACATTCGCACTGGCGTTCGATTCACAACAATGACATGAGTTACAGATTGGTATGATGCCAGCTCGGTGCCGCACATCCACTGGGACACTTTTCACTCCCTTATTGCACTCCTCGAAAATCCCGAAGCTATCGTAACAAAAGTCCGCTTGCCTTTGAATTATCACCATCAATCTATAAACACCAGTGGGGCTCATTAGAGTAAAATACCGGGCCGCTATACCCGCGGCGAACGGAATTTTTTGGTCCAGCGGCTTTGGTAGAACGCTTACCGCCGTATCCTCATTAGCATCATACAACAAACAAAAACTAGCGTGACTTGATATATCGACCAGCCCGGACTTTCCGCAGCCACTTCCGTAGCCATTACCATGATCGCACCACACTTTTATGCGTTACACCTTGGGTTCATGGACGCCACCGTTGCTTGAAGGTTTAACGGCACAACTAATATTCATCTTTCTCCCTGATGAAGTTCCTTCATTGTGTCGAAGGGACCAACATTTTGTTTCACCGATATTATCTCTCTCCTCGATGAGGTGACTTCATTGTGTCGAAGGGACTTAAAACTTCTCAATCTCATATCTAGAAGTCTGCAGTCGCCGGCCGGTTGCCCGCAAAGCTTTGTCTCTTCAAATTTCCATTTTTACTTTAATGTATCCATTTTATAAAAGGGATTCTAAATCACCTCCTTTGGATATGTTGTAGTTTCTTTGATGATGTAATTTTTTTTAAAAGAAGGAATTTAAAGTAGCTCCTACCAATATAGTGTAGTTTCCCTGATATAGGTTATTTCACCATATTCTTTTCTTGAGTTGGGTGGGCTTATAGAATCTCCGGCATGCGGATTCACACACCATTACTATCTTGTTATTATCGGATGCCAACAAATAGAAAACTAAGGTAAAAGGGTTTGGTCAAAGGTGGACGGTTCAGAACGGATTTATAACGTACTTCATCTTACCGTGCTATTTGCACTTTATCCGGCATAAATTACCGGCATTTTCGTCATAACCTTGAGGTTATTTTTGAGCTTCAGAATCTAAGGGCTTCGCCGGTAAAACCTGGCTAGCCGTATGGACTTAGTAAATTCTACGTTTGGGGTCAATGCCAAGGCCCGGTCGATTAAACGACATTGCAAGCCTACATTAAATCATCAACTAAGGTGAGCAAACTTATGATGGTATTGCACTATTTTTTCCTTCATAGACTTGTATTCACCTAAATTATCCTATGCAAACCTATTCAAACTATTCTACTTTACTAAAAATTTACAGAATTGTAAAAATAATGAAAGTAGTTACAAAACCTAATGGCTATGGGTACCTGCAACATAAGCTATAGGTGTTTGCTAAAAATGTATGAGCACAAAATTAATTTAAAAATGTTAAGAAAAAAAAACCAATCCTAAGCTCTAGAGTACTATGATCTATCAAATTATATCTTTGTCCATGAACAAATACAACTTTAACTAACCATAAACTATTTCACTTTACAATGCATGTGTAAGATAATGAAAACAAAATTAATGGAAATGCATAAATAAACAAATAGATGAATGAAGTGAAAAACAATACCGGAGTGCCTAGCTTAGAAAACTATCTCACTAAGCTGAAAGCTAAATCTATCTTAGATTCTTATGAATCCATGCATCATACAACTCCATTCATCACATAACACCATATATTCAAGCAAAATCCTTCTTGCAGATTTTATTCCATAATCATTTTAACATCATGTTTTTGGATAACTGGAAAGCTACAAAAAACTACTAACTGGTAATAAATTGTATCAATCAACTAACTAAACTATGAACTCATCTCCTGACTTTATACAAAATGGGGAGAGTCTTATTCAAACTGCTAACTAACTAACTAACTGCAATCATAAATCTCACTCTTAGATATGAGGATGTGAATTTAAGACTGACTTATTCATCTAACTAAAAAGGAAAAAGAGATCTATTCAAATAAGAAAATTTTTCATGTGAAACACATAGGAAAATGTCCAACATTCTAAAACAAGTATATTTCCAACATTTATTCCTTCCATAATGACCACGCTCAACTCCATAGTTTCTTGCACTTTTAACGATTTGAACTTCATTAATTCCCTATTCTTCTACTTTGGTGCTTGCTACAAATACTTCTTTCTTTTTACCATGTGTTGAGCTACAAAGAGATTAATCCATACAACATACATATGCAACTAACCACCATAATTAAATCATAGCATTCCATTCATATATATATATATATATATATTCATATTTAAACCATGCAATGCTACAAATATTTCACCATATTTCATTTCCACAAAATGGGTTCAAGGTTGCAAGGTATGCATGAAAGGATAATGTATTATGGAAGTATTATCTAAAAGGTACTTTAAAAAATATGTAAAGTGTCTTAAAAGTATATGAAAAGCAACAAAAAGATACTAATAACCAGACCCATCATTCCCCCAACTTACCATTTTTATTTTCCTCAAGAAAAAATACCAAACTAAATCACCTAGGGAAGAAGATTGTAAAACAAAGTGATCTACCTAAGATCCATGACTGTATTGACTCCCTATCCCTAGTTGAGGTAGAAACCATTATAGCATGCAAGGCTATTCATCTTGTCTAATTTTGCATTCTTGTCTCGATCATTACTTTGTCCAGTCCAATGTGGAATTGGGTGAAGTAGGATAGGAGGGTGGTAAGTTAGCGGAAGCCACTCCACTCCCCGTATTTCTGAGATCTCAATATACTTGTGTATTCTATCAAACATGTTCATAAAGTTGTGGAGGGAGTGAGGCTCCTTCCTCTTTAGTTCTGGAGTCAGACTGTTCCATCTATTTTCTACATGTATCAGGAAATTTTGAAGAGTGGTCACTTCCAATTGTTGAATCCTTCTATAATATTTGAGTCTTACATCTATAATTATCTTTCCTAGTCCCTTATGTGAAGGGAGTCTTAGCCACTAAGTAATGACATTGTCAGGATTCATTGCTTCTTTTCTAAGTTGCAGTGCCATTGTTTTGTCCTATTCTTCATAGTTCTCCATTAATTCCCCATGGAGTTGTTCATTCTTGAAGTAAGATGTGAGGGATCTTACTTGAAAATCCCCAACATCAATCAAGGGATTCCATTTAGTATCTTCTGCCATCAAATAATTATGCAAATAATATTCACATAACTAGTCTTTCTCCTCTAAACTGACTTTGTTGAAGAAACTAAGAAAATTTTGTCTCTTATTCAAAGCAAAGGGTTGGTTATTAAAAAACTTTTTGAATTGAAAACTAAGAAAATTTTCCTTTAAAAAAAATGCATATACTCTAGGTGAGGATCTACATTCAACTATTTGAGTAGCTCTATTAACCACTTCTATCAATTTCTCCTCTAATCTTTTCAATTCCAAATTCTTGTTTTTTAATGATGCATTCAAAACTTGTTTTTCTTTTCCCAAATTTTCCTTTTCCTAACTGAATTGAGTAATAATTTTCATCAATTCAAAGCCTAAAGACAAATTAGTATGGTAGGATGATTTTTTCACAATAGGGAGTTGTTGATCTAATGCTAAATTCAAATCAGTTCCCATTTTATCTTTGACCGTCTGTGCCAGTAGGTCTAATTTATTTCCATGGCCATAGGTCTATATTCTCTCTTCCAGCTCCTTGATTCTCATTTCCTTTTCTTTTTATTTTTGTTCATACCCTTTCACCTATTATTCCAATTGCTTTATCATGTCAAGGGCTTCTTGAAGTTCCTTCCTTATATTTCTATCCTCTAGCAATTCCTTTTCTTCTTCAAAATTCAAACCATCACTCTCATCTCCTGTGATATCAAAAAGTTCTCTAAGAGAGCCACTGGGAACTATCTTCTTGGTCTTATTAGCAATAAAGACATCCTCTAAGTCAGAATTAGAGGAGGAAGACACATACCTTATTTTTCTAGCAGGAACATCAACATTTTCAACATAAACATTGTCAGGGTCAGCTTTGTCCTTGTCTATGTTTGTGTCTATCATCAACGGATCATGATGCTACTACTCTTTAACCTTATTTTCCTATAATTGTTCCTTCATGCCTCTCTTCTTAATTCTCTATCCTTTCAATCTTCTTGAATGTCGAGGAGTAATGGTTTCCTATGTAGCTTTACTCTCCTTTACTCTTTTACTTGCTTATTTCCTTTCTACATCCTCTTCTTTCAAAAAAATTTCATGCTTTTCAACTCCTTGTCTCTTTCTTTTTCCTCTTGAGGATGTTGATGCAATACTTCTCCTAGCTTTAGGGTTCTAGAGGATGAGGGTTCCTTTATTACTGTAGCCAACACATTATGTTTCCTAGTCCCACTTTGGTTGTGGGTAGGTGAAGTAGGT
>VDFB02105785.1:504172354-504265338 GCA_007258455.2 Sequoia sempervirens | reverse complement strand
TAATTCCCCTGGTATCTAATGAAGATTATGTCCTGGAACATAAGGGGACTCAATAGCCCCCACAAGAAAGATGTTCTTCACAATTTTGTTAGAGATCACAAGCCGGATATTCTCTTAATTCAGGAAACTAAAATGCTAAAGGAGAAAATTAAAAAGATGAAACTTTTCCAGTATTACAGTAACCAGGGTAATAATTTGAGTGGAGCTTCTGGAGGTATTGTGACTTTTTGGAATAGCCATACTATCAGAGGTGATCCGATCTTGGAAGGTACGAATCATATTGCCACTAGATTTACTCATATAAGAGATAACTTCAGTTGGATTCAATTGAACATTTATGCTCCTAATGGAAAAGGCATGAGAAAATCTTTTTGGTTAGAATTAGCTGCCTTTAGGAGGATTTTTGACAGAGAAGCTTGGATTGTTATGGGAGACTTCAACACTCCCCTAATGAACGGAGAAAAATTTGGGGGATCCCAAATCAATCTGGAAAGCAAAGAGCATCTGCAAAATTTCATTGATAATCATGGATTGATTGATATGGATCTCCAAGGAGCCTCCTTTACCTGGTCTAACCGCAGAAAGGGGTCAGATCTCATACAGGTCAAATTAGATAGATCTTTAATTTCCAATCAATGGTTCTTTGACTATTATTGTTCCCTTAGAGCTCTTACTAGAATAGGTTCTGATCATTTTCCTATCAGTTTCATTGCAGACCCAATAAAAAAGAAGAGGAACACTCCTTTTAGATTTGAAAAAATGTGGATCTCTCATCCTGCTCTAAAAGAGGAAATAAGGAAATGGTGGAATATAAGAATTCAAGGAACTGCTATGTTCAGAGTTGCTAAAAAGTTAAGGGAAGTGAAATGCAATCTAAAAAATTGGAAAAAGGAATCTTTTGGGAACATCTTTAGGATTAAGTCTGATCTTCAGATGGAATTGGGAGAAGTTCAATTTAAAATTCAGAAGGAGGGCTATTTGAATGATACCAAGGAAAGAGAGAATGAGATCCTCACGAAGATGCATGACATAATTGGAAAGGAAGAGGAGTTCTGGAGACAAAGATCTAGAGCTCTTTGGTTATCTGCAGGAGACAGAAACAAAGGTACTTTCATCTTTCGGCTTCAAAACACAGAGCTGTAAATAGAATATCTCATATAGAAGTGAATGGAACCAGGTATGAGGAGGAGGAGGACATTAGGAAGCAGGCGGGTTCCTTCTTTAAACACCTTCTTTCGGCCAGTGAGGAAATAAACCATAATGAGCAGGATCAGTTAGTGGAAGCTATACCAAGAATTATCAACCAGGAAAATAACTCTTTTTTGACTTCTATCCCCACCAACGAGGAAGTCAAGCGGGCTGTCTTTTCCTTTGAAGGGAGTAAAGCTCCGGGGCCTGATGGTTTCCCTTTATTTTTCTTTCAATGGCTATGGGAGATTGTTGAAGAAGATGTGGTAAATGCTGTTAAAGAATTTTTTGGCTCCAGAAATCTTCTAAAAGAATTAAATACTACCTTCTTGGTTCTTATCCCCAAGAAACCTGGAGCTAATAATTTTGAGGCTTTTAGGCCTATAAGCCTCTGTAATTCCTTATATAAAATCATATCCAAGGTCTTAACTTCAAGACTCTTAACTCTTTTGCCTTCCTTGATTTCTCCTCAACAAACAGCTTTGTCCCTGGTAGACAAATTCTTGACTCTATTGTTACTATTCATGAGAATATTCACTCCTTAGTTGAGTCGAAGACTGAAGGCTTTTTATTAAAGCTCAACATTTCAAAAGCTTATGATAGAGTTGACTGGACTTTCTTATTTAAAATTTTAAAGGCTTTTGGTTTTTGCAACAGGGTCATCCAAATGGTTGAACAACTTGTGTCCACGGCTTCCATATCGATTATGGTCAACGTATCCCCCTCCTTCTTTTTCCAGAGCACCAGAGGTCTAAGGCAGGGTGATCCTATCTCTCCTATTTTATTCACTATTATGGCTGAAAGTTTAGGCAGGAATCTGAAAAAGTTGGTTGACTTCAAATTTCTTTTGGTCTTAAACCTTCTTTGGGCAATCTGGTGTGTTCCCATCAACAATTTGTTGATGACACTATGCTTATGGGTAAAGCCACAGTGGCTGAAGGTAGAACTATAAAACAGTTGCTTGACAAGTATGGGAGAGTGTCTGGACAGCTGATCAATAATAAAAAAAGCTCACTATTCTTCAACACTCTAGATCATAGACAGGCTAAAATTGCTAGAATCCTGGGTTGCAGAGTGGACTCCATTCCTACCACCTACCTTGGTCTACCCTTAAGTTTGAAACCTCCAGAGTCATTCTGGCTCTCGTTGGTTGAAAGATTTAGCAAAAAGCTCGTGGGCTAGAAAGGAGCCCTGCTAAGTCAAGCTGGAAAACTTCAGCTTCTCAAAGCTTCTCTCCAGAATTTGCCAATCTATGCCCTTAGTCTTTTTAAGATTCCAGCTAAATTTGTTGATGCCATTGAAAAAATCCAAAAAATATTTCTTTGGTTGGGTGTTGAGGAAAAAAAAGACTTCCCTTAATTGGCTGGAATCTGGTTTGTAGACCTAAAAAGGCCGGAGGTCTAGGTTTAAGAAGAATCAGAACAGTTAACAAAATTCTCCTTGCTAAACAAATTTGGAGAATCTCCTCTTCTTCTGGGGAGTGGATTGATATCCTGGCTAGCAAATACTTAGAAAACAACTGCTCTTCCATAATTAAGGACATTCACCTTCTTCCCAGAGGGTCAACTTGCTGGAATAATATAATCAATGGTAAAAGGATTGTGGATGATGGTATTGGTTGGCAAGTTAGAAATGGTCATCATACTAGATTTTGGGAGGACAAGTGGCTTTTAAAGGAACCCATTATAAAAATCAATTCCTTCGGCGAATGGGCAGATACCTGCAAGGAATGGTTTGGAAATTATGTGAAAGATTACAGAGTGAATGGTAAGTGGGTGGACTTGTTCAGTGTTAGTCAGGCTTTGGCTCCTATCCAGTCATCTCTGTTAGCTATTAGACTTAATTTTGAGCAGCTGGATGACTGCGTGGTTTGGTCTGATGATCCCTCTAGCAATTTTTTCATGTCCTCTACTTTTGCCAGGATTACTACTTCTCTGGATCATCCTCCCTTCTGGTCTAAAGCTTGGTTTAAACTTTTGATACCTAAAATCAATATATTCTTCTGGATCCTTCTCCAAAATAAAGTACTTACGATTGATAACCTGTGTAAACGCGGATTTCAAATTCCTAATAGATGTTCTCTTTGTAAGATGGAAGCTGAATCTGTGCATCACTTATTCCTCCATTATTCTTTTGCTGCTTCTATCTGGGGAAAAATCATCAGGTTATGGAACATCCCATGGGTCTTCCCTTCGTCCATTGAAGATTTCTTCTCTCAATGGAAAGCTCTGACAAAAAATGCCATGCTTAGATCTTTTTGGGATCTACTATTCCCTCATGTTGCTTGGGGTCTCTGGAAAGAACGCAACAATAGAATTTATAGAGGCAAAGAAGCCGCTAAAGACATTGTCTTTGATAAAATTGTCAGATTTCTGAAGGAAAATTTCAATACTTTGGTTCAGAAGAACAGCTTGTCCTTGAAAGCTGATCAGTCGCTATATGACCTAACTGTTGCAAAGGAGTGGAACATAAATCTTGTCCCGTCTAGAACCAGTATGACAGCCAAGAAGGACAGAGAGGGTGTTTGCTGGTCTTTCCCGCCTAACGGTTGGATCAAAGCTAATTTCGATGGTGCAGCTAAAGGTAATCCGGGGGCGGCGGGCTGTGGTGGAGTCATAAGGGACTCCTTTGGCAATTTCATAGGAGCGACGACTTCTCCTCTTGGATCCCAAACCAACCATTTGGCGGAGGCTGTTGGAGCTTTTCATATCATAAATTTAGCTCAAAGTCTTAACATTAAACATCTGTGGCTTGAAGGAGACTCCAAAAACATAATTGACTGCCTTAAGGAAAAGTCTCCCCCCTCGTGGACCATCAAGTCATGGATTGAGGAAGCAAAGCTGACTTTGGCTAAATTTGAAAAAGTTAAAATATCACATGCTTACAGAGAAGCCAATGCCGTTGCGGATTTTTTCGCCAATGAAGGAGTTAAGAGTAAAGAGGTGCGTACTTGGCTAAATACAAATGATCTAAACTCTAATGTTTGCACCCTAATAAATTATGATAAATCACATGGAAAAGCTACGTGTTATCCCTTTAATGAAGACAGATAAGACCTTTCACATCACAATCATTAGATTGTATGGGACTGATCCTGATGACTTAATTTGCAAGAAAGGCCCGCACGCTTTGTGGGTGCTAAGTTGTGGCGGGGCCAATTTTAGTAAAGCTTTCGTCTAGGTCTACCCCACTGTGTCGGCTGAGATGGGAGGAGACAGAAAGCGTATTGAGCCGGACAGCTATGAAACTCATATGAAAAATGCCAAGGCCTGGGAAAAAGTTAAAAGTGGTGGGCTGCTTCCTTTTCTGGAGAAGCTCCATGGCTCCAGCCAGGAGGCTACAGACCTCTTTGTTAAAAATTGGAATAAAGACAATTTGACCCTGTTTGGCAGGAATGTTGAGCTTAGTGAAAATTTAATCGCTGAAGTTATGGGTTTATCTACTGAAGGGAAGAAGTTTTTCAGGGACAGGGCTTTTTCTGATGAAGCCATGATTAGATTTCCTAAAAAAGACAAAGAAAGGTTAAGCCTGGTCAAAATTGCTAGCAGTTACTTTGATGCGGATTCTATAAAGGCCATCTGGAGGAAGGTGTTGCGGGTCATCATGGAGTACATTACGGTGGATGGGCATTTTACCAGAGTTTATGGCTACCACTTTGCTCTTCTCAACCACTTCTGCCACAAGGTTAGGATCTCTCTTCCCTATTATCTTTTCTGTTCCTGAAGAAAAGCTTGGAGGATAATAAGAAAAACCCCAATAGATTTCCTATTTTGCATATGGGCTTATAAGATTGATTGTTGAGCATTTCCAAAACATGCCTGCCCCCACTACCCTGGATACCACTCCTGACTCTGAGAGTGATGACACGGAGCCCAGTGGGTCGGAGTACATTCCTAACCCTAGTTCAGCTAGAAAAGTCCTCAGCTCGCATGCTGGCCCTTCTGGGAAAATAAACCCTACTCTCCTCTCTAGTAAAGCCCGTGCTGAGCTTGAGCTTGATAGTCCTTCCCTTCACAAAAAACCCAGGCTAAAAGTCTTGTTTCCTATTCTGAAGAATCCTCTGACTCGGAGGAGTCTGATGCCAACAAAATGGTGGTTAATGCTGAACCTATGCCGGATAAACATGTTGAAGATGACTCCCCTGTTAACCTTAATTCTGAGAAAATGTTCCTAATATCGGTGATGAGCCCTCTCTGGATTTTCTGAACCTTGCTAAAGCCAACTCTGAGTCCCACTCCAAACTCCTGGACTGGACTTTCACTGAAATCAATGAGCTGAAAATAAAAAACTGGGCCCTACAAAGCAAAATTGAAGTTGCTGAGATTGAAAAAAAAGTGGGGATAGAGGGGTCCATGGTCACAGTAACAGAGACACTGATTCCAAAATTGATTATATTATGAACACTATCAAGACCGTAGCTGAGCAAAATAACAGAATGGCCAGACACAACGCCATTATCATTAATGCTATGGGAGAGAAGCTCGACAAAACCCAGCAGGGTTCTCTAGTGGTGGATCTGGAGGAAACAGAGGACAAAAGCCAGGACACAGACGCGGGTATTTCCAAAAGAACCAGAGCCAACTTGAAGCAAGGTCCCCCTACTTCTAGTATGATTCAAACTTTTAAAAAGGGCGTCATTGATATGCGCAGGAGGAGACTGAGTCTGTCCTCAAGACTAAGTAATGTCTAGGGTTTCTATTTTCCTCTTTTTCAATCTTTTTGGTTTTTTGAAATGGTTGTTGCTGATCTTTTTTGGGCAGCTGGTTTTTGTGGTTGGACTTTTTTGTCCTCTATTTTTTTCTTTTGTAAAACTTTGTGGTTTCGGTCCCTAAAACCCGTTTTACCCTTTTATCAAAAACAACTAACAGAGATCTTACAATCATCACTCAAGTAGCAAGAAGATAACTACTGGTGATAGTTACAAAAAAATGTAAAATATCTTTCATGCATCAAATTTGATATTGTTAACTCCACCATTGTCATCTCATCCACCACTGAATGCAAGTGATAAAATATCCTTCATGTGTGATTGATATGAGTTTAGTCCTCCACCGTTAACATCAGGTTAAGACAAATAGTTAACTCAACTATTTAATCCACCTCTCATGCAGGTTGAGAAAAATGGTTATCTTAATAGGATCACCCAACAAGGAAAAATAAGTGTAGTGATTAAGTCGTAGCGAAGGAAAGATGTTGGTTTGAAGAGATCGATGTCCAGTCATTAAAGGGAAACTATTGTCATTGTAAAGGAGTTTACTATCAACAAAATTCACATCCATTGTGAATGTTTGGAGATTGTTGTTTTATGAATTGTCTATCCATGAAAGAAGCAAATGGCCACTGTAGAAGTTTTTAATGATAGAAGAAGTTTTCACTCCAAAGATTGATAGTCGATAAGGAATTTCTTAAAGTAGCCACAAGGATCTGAAGAGGTCTGAAGAATTCACAAGGTAAATATGAATCATGCAACTTGTAGCTATAGCTTTCAATAAAGAAGGAAATCAAGGAGGTCACCACACAAAGTGAAATTAAGTGTGTGTTGTTAAAGCCATCGCTATTGATCAGAGAGTGATTATTGTTTGAGGAGTAGCTAAGATAAAAAAATTGGATTGTAGTTTTTAAGGAAATAGATTCCTGGAGTTATAAGAGGAGAGGTCACTATAGTCCAAAGGGAAGTTGTATCTATTCCATGAGTCACCATAGTGCAGAGCCAACAAAAGGAGATTATAGCCAGCTATAGCTAAAAAGTTTTAATGCAGAAATAAAATCAAATTGTGTTGTTTTTAAGCCACACAAAGCAAAGTGTTTGAAAAGTAGTCATAGAGCTTGGTGAGAAGTCACCAACCATGTGAAGTAACAATAACAGGGGTCGTAGCCCTCCAAGAACATCATAATAGAACTATGGATTTGTAGAAGCCATAACCCTTCTGTACGAGGAGAGAACGTAATGATCCTTGAAGGAGATCAGTGCACAATAGTAGGCGCCAAAGTAGCTTGAAGATTTTGAAAAATTGCTACCAATTGTTGAAAAGAGAAAAAAATTGCAAAGGAGTTTGCAGCTATCAAAGGTGAAGAGGAGTACATTGTTGAAGATTTGAAGACGAAAAAAGTTTTGTGAAAGAGTTTATTGCTTTAAAGGAGATCAAATCATTATCTTTTGGATCACTGATGCCATCAATAGATGCCAATGAGAATGAGTAGAGTCTAAAATCAAGATCTAGTTTATCAGCCACATTATGCCAACAACTACCAGGCACAAAGAAATAAAAGTTATAGTTTGAGTTGAAGCTCATCAATAGGACTTTGTGTAATGGAGAATAGGTGAGGCCATAGAAAAGGAAGAACGTTGTTTTTTGTTTGTTTGCAGAATTAAACTAGTTGTAGCTGATCAAGGTGATTTTGGAGTCATAAGAAAATAAGAAACTATCAAAGAAAAGAAATCATCAAAAATTAGATTGTGGCTTGGAGAAAGTGACAGAAAGAAATCCGTAGTTTTGATTAAGGGGGCGATGTTGAAAAATGTAATCCCAACTACTCCAACAACTATCTCAACATTGAAGTAGCATTGAAGATAATTTAAGAAGAAATATTTTGAAGAGTTTGAAAGGTCTATCCAGCAACAAAGTAAATCTCAAAAGCATTTGTAAGGGAATTCAATGTTGATTTCTTTGTAAAAATTACAAGTGTTAACAAAATACAAAGGATGTCTATGTAAAATAATTTGTAGTCAAAGAAAGATGTCAATCATTGAAAATTCAACCATAACTGAGGATAGGTGAAATCAGAGATAGATAGAGGTGTTTTCCATAGGATATGATACTGGTTTCAAATATTGCCAATCAAGAAAGTATGAAGTTGAAGTTGCATAGTCAAAATTTTATTTTAGTGTTGTTGCAATTTATTGATCCAAAGAAAGGACTCAGTTGTAGCTGTTAAAGTTATAAATTTGAAGAGATCTTGTGAGGAAAAAAGATTCCAAAGAAAAGAGGAAAAGATAGTGTCAAAAAACTGAAAAAGAAGAATCTTAATGTAAAAGGAGTTGCAACTTGTAGTAAGTTGCATCCATAAAAAGGAAGTTTAAGCTTGCTAGTCAAGGAAGCACAAGGAAAGAAGAAATTGATGTTGTCTAAGAGGTGGAATTTACAATTTAAGGAAAGATCACAGAGTTTCAAGAATGGGTCGCAGCCAAATATTATATGTTGCAGAATTGTTCCAACTAGTATAAGGAACCATTGTAGTTAAAAGAGAAGAATCAGTGAAAGGAAAATACAAATGTTGCTATTGAAGGAGAAATCATGAAACGAAAAGTGAAGGCACGTGAAGGAATGAAGAAATGGAAAGACTACTATAGAAATTGGAAAGAAAGTTGAGGAAAGATCCACAAATCTTGAGGTTAGTTTGAAGGTATTATTTGAGTAAGTCTAAAGACTTGTTTTCAACCATCAATGAGATCAAGATTTTAGAATGGAAAAATGTTGAAGCATGTTGGTCGAAATTAAGGGCGAGTGTTGAAATAGTCAAATTTCTCCCAGGTGTTCAATCGGTTGAAACTGAATTGAAGTTATTTTTCCATTGATTAAACTATTTTCTAAGTCCATCATCCACATCTACATCTCTATTTCCCACATATGTTGTCAATTATGATAGAACAACAAGTTTTTTTACATTTTATCTTGTCATGTAAACTGTTTGTTACTCCATCATCCATGTTACCTACTTTATTCTCCACATCTCACAAACTTATGTTGTAGAGTTCTATTTTGTTTTTATCTCGTTAATATCTGTAGAATCATATGCATCAAATCCTCTATAAATTTAGAGGTAATTGTAAATTGTTTTTAGTAAATAATAAAAAGTGTGTTATCGTTTGCTATAGCATTCGACTTATCTTCTATATTTTATTTCTCCTACTACTTTGAAATATGACAACAAAAATTTGTCACATTAATAAAAATACATTTAAAATTCTTCTTGTAAAATTATTTTTCATTAGCTTTCATGGATATTAAAATTTAATTATTTTTATAAAACAAACTATAGATCCTATAAACTAAGTTTAGGAAAAAACTCTAATTTTGCAATTTTTATCAATTCAGAAATCCCCTTCTATAGAGAGATGCCAAGAAAAATCAAATCAGGTCAAAAATAAAAATATTTTTAGGCAATGAAAGATTGCTTGTGCACTAGAATGCACCTTCGTCAATTAATATGTTTTTATTAGATTGAAACTTTAAGGGCTAGTACCCATATAAACATAATAGCCATAGAGGCAGGGGTGGCTCACAAAAAAGTGAGACCACAAAAAAAATAGGACTCACAAGAAGTGAGTCAAGGGAGAACAAACCACAAACCTATACTTTTGACCAGAGCATAAAACTAGAAGAGTAAATCCCAAACTTATGCTTTTGATTGGATCATAGAACCAGGAAAAAATCATGCTTTTTCTTGGAGCATAAAACTAAAAAATAGAGATCAGCTGCAAAGAAATAGTAGTAGCAAATTCAACAAGTCAGAAAACACTCTGTAATGTGAAGCTTGAGAAGAATGATACATGAAATAAGTAAAAGACTATAACAGAGAAATGGAAATAGAAAAACCCTTCAGAGAGCCCAGAGGACAAACTAATAGGCCATGATTTTGAAAAGAGAATAAAAATGAAAAAAACACCAATCAGTTGTAGGAAATATAGCAGCCAAAGGAAACCAGGAAGAAAGACCCCACCCTGCAGAAATAGGGGAAAACTAATGAAACAAATAGAGGGCAACAACCCCTAGCCAACTACTCCAGAAATTTTGAACCAAACTCAAAATAAACCAAAGGGAAAAAGGTATCATTTTCCACATTACACACACCTTACCAACAATCTCAAACTTTGCCTCTAAAGGAGCACAGTCCACCTCAAAAGGATTTACACAGGAAAAGGCTAGCAAGAGGAAAGATATTTCTAGCAACCCCCAAGAACAAAACTCCACCTCAATAGGAGAATCAGAAAAAGTGGGCTACAGAGGAGAAACAAAACCAACAGAATTCAATAAGGGTAGGGAAAAGACCCCATCTGCATGAAACAAGGGAGGGGTACCCCCAACCCTCAAGACAATGACCATTAAAATGAGTGTTGTAGATTGCAAAGTGATACCATCATAATACCAAATGTTGAAACCATCCAGCAAAGACACAATACAAGAGGGCTTACCCTGGAAATGAACCTAGGACAACAAAGCACCAACAACTACCAATAGAGAATTTCCAAAAATGGAGTAATAGCTCTACAAGCCTCCTAATAAACCAAAGAATCCCCCAAAAGAACCTTCTTCAAGAGCTAAAACAAAAGGCTTATAACTTCTACAATAGTAGCTATTTTAAAAGAGAGAAACCCCAAACAAAGACAAGAGCCACTTAGATTTGACACACAATGCCAGAGTCCCAAGAACATTAGTAGCCACTGCACAAATAGGACAACCAACTCCAAAAGTAGTAGGGGAGAGCATATCTCTACCAACACCAGCATGTAAATCCATGGGCAAGTCCACCCCTGAAGAAGCTTCCAGAACCCGCATGAATAAGACCAAGTGAGCATAAGACAAACTACACGTATCATGAGACACACTACACCCACTAGCAAAAGAGAAAAATCTCCCCTCAAAGCACCAGCTCCCACCAAACATCCCACCTAGAGAAGCAACACAACACAACAACTCCCAAGACAAGAAGGGACAAAGAGAGAAAGGAAAAACCCCATCCTCTAGATTACCAATGCCCTCCACCATAGATTTCAACCTACCCCTACTCCAAATCTTGGACAAAGACATGAAACACTCACAAGAAAGCCACATCTTAGAAGAGATAAGCAAGAAGGGGTAGAACACCACAACCAGAATGATAACAATCAACAACAATGCACCATATCATCTTGCATTAGGGAGGAGAAGAAGAGCATAGGCATTGGAGTAAAAGAACCCAATAGCCACCATAACACCAAAAACCTCAACACAAAGGTAGAGTAGAAACCCCTAATAGAGAGGTAGGACAAGCGCTATAGGCGCAAAGTGAAGAGATAGGCTCGAGCCACAAACTCCAACCACGAGCAAGAGAAAGAAGAGTGAAGAAAGCCCAAGACAAAGTGCATCTAAGGAAGTAACCTTGGTAGGAAGGGGGTTCATCAATTAATATGTTATGGATATTGTCTAGAAGGAATTTTTATTAGATTGTACATTTTGTATTATCCTTTGGAGCTTTATTAATGAATAAATGAAAGTAAAGAGGAGGAAAAAATATCTTGAATTTTTAAAAATACCACAAAGGATGTTTACAAAGGAATTTTACACTTAGAAGGGGTTCAAACTTATGGTGAGAGGAAGCATACACAATACGATATGTCTACTATGTTGGTTTATGAATGAGATTAATATTATGAAGTATCTAAATAATTTCATAATCATGAAAAAATATTGTTTCCATAATATATTTTTATTCAAGACTACTCTTCTTCATTATTAATACTAAACACAATTATACTTTAATAATGAATGAAAGCTTTCACAATAAGATAATGGTTTATATCCTTATGAAATTGTATGGAATAGTTACATGAAGGGTGGAGTCTTTTTTTAAGCTCCTCACTCTAAAAGGGTTATATGTGTTAGAGTAAATAGGATATTTACCTGCTTAAGTGTACTTAGGAATAATGCATAATAGTTTATTAGTGCATTTAATTAATTAGTAGTTGTTGGTTATATTTTTACTGGCTTTCCCCTTTCCTTTATAAGCAAGGCCAATGTACATTTCTCTTCATCTCAATTATTATTTTCTCATTGGTGAAAGAGCTTTGCTTCTCTCATATTTGTGAAGGATTATATTGCATATTGTGCTCCTTGGAGGTGAGTTCACATCCACAGGGTATTAGAGTTGACTATCTGCAACTCCTTCCACTAAGAGTTCTCATCAGAGTCTGAGATCATTTATTTGGTGGACATTATTTGACATTTGAAATTTGTTAAATTTTAAAGTGGCCATATTGCTGACTTTTCTTGTTGAAGAGGCACGAATGAAGCATATCAAAGGAGGTTGAATTTGAAGAGGTGCTATGAGGCATGAAATACTTTCTAGGCCCATGCCATAGATCTCTGATGCCAGCGTCAAATTGCAGAGAAGAGAATTTTTTTGAAGCCCGAATTCATTGTTAAGAGGGCACAATTTTCTACTAAAGAGATATTTGAGGTTGTCGATTTCTGTATTGGAGGTCACGATTTGCACAAAGAGGGGCAAAATTTAATTTTGGCCCTCACCATCCAGTAGGTTTCCCACCATGTTTTTTTTCCAAAGGAAGTGATTTTGTGTTGGGAGGCTACAAATCATCAATTTGAGGGCATGAATCACCTGTCCAAGATGATATCTCTTTCATTGCAGGCGAAAAAGGAGAGGCCTTTGAAACTTGAATGTAGGGCACCAATCAAGGGTGATTGAAGCTTGAAATGACTATGCAAATAGTGAAATGAATGTGTAGAGGGAAATATTTTTTTGTTTGAAAGGAATTTTATTTGCATATTGGAGGCATTTCACAAGCCATTGATTGGCCATATATTTTTTATTAGAATTTATTATTTATAAATTCTTGAATAAATATTTCATTGTAGGGTTCTCATCTTCTACATAGTGTTTTGAAGGAGGGCCCATGTTGCAATTTAAAAGTAGTTCATAGGGAATTTAGTTCCATATTGGTGGAGTTTTCTTGGTGTTGGCATGGAGATCAAGCAATGGTCCCCACCAATTCTTGCACCAAATTAGGTTTTTTAACCTTGTGATTCTTTTTTAGAGGTTTTTATAACTATCTTTGAAAATTTTGAAGAATTATCAGTTATAATGGTTTCTTTGGACAAAGGGAACTTTAGGAAATGGAGTGATTTTATACTCACTCATCTTAGTGAGCATAGTTTATTGTCATTTGTATAATGAAGTTCCTATTCCAGGAACACACTGTGGTTATATTATTTTGAAAGGGTATAGAGATAAAGTCTTTAGAGTTATTTTTGAGCATATAAATGATGACCTTTTGGATTCTCTTTATTCATTTTGAGTGCTATTATGCTCTTTGGACTTACATTCGAGAATCATGTGGAGATCATGATACTCTACCATCTCTCGATGATCCTCTTTCCAATACCAATGTGCCTCTTTATTCTTCAAAGAAGAAAAACCATGCTTGTGATCCTTTTGAACTTTTTGAGAGTTCATATGAGGTTGCAGTTGCTTCAAAGGCTCTTAATTCTCTTCCATAGATAGTTGATCCACCTTCATTAAGTACTTCCATCATTCCTGAGCAATAGGATTATCATTTCCTTCCTAATCAAGATTCCTATTTTTCAAACATTGGTTCATTGTTCATGGAATCTCACATTTTAGACTTGGAAGAAACATTTGAAGGATTAATTTTCCTATTTGATGATAGTTGTGGTCTAACTGTTGTCACTCCATCTCTTTCTTTGGAGAATGTTCAAAATAATTTTCTATTGGTACCTTGTTTGTCACATTCTATTGTGATGGGGAATGTTACTAATTGGTTTGTGGCATCATCTTCCAAGGTCTTGGTGGCACATGAGTAAATTTTAGAGACATTATCGTGCTACATTTGGATTTCACTTGCTAATTCCTATCTAGAATGGGAAGCATTCCTACATTTGTACTTGGTTTATCTTCTTCCCAAAGGGATAAATTTTATTTGTAGGCATTGGACTATGTTTTTCCATCAAGCACTTACCTTTTTTGTAGGACATTATTCATTATGGGGGGTCTATGTAGTCTCCTTCAATCCTTCCTATGGGAGGATCATTGATTGTATATACATGATGTATGTAGTCCTTGAGGGGTGTTATTGAGTCCTCCATCCATGCATCTTGTTTTTCTTTGCTCTCTTTTGGAGAGGAATTTTCACCCATAGGGTTTTTCTCCTTTTCTCTATTTTTGAGAGATTGCATTGTAAATGGGTACCTAACATGGTTGTGTAGTTGTGACCCATATTGCATCTTGATATTGCATAATAATCTCCCTAAGTTTCACTTAAGGAGGGGTGTTAGAGTAAATAGGATATTTACCTGCTTATGTTTACTTAGGAATAATGCATTATAGTTTATTAGTGCATTTAATTAATGGGTAGTTGTTGTTGGATAAATTTTTTACAGGATTTCTCCTTGCCTTTATAAGCAAGGCCAATGTAAATTATTCTTCATCTCAATTATTATTTACTCATTGGTGAAAGTTCTTTGCCTCTCTCGTATTTGTGAAGGATTATATTGCAGATTGTTCCCATGGGAGGTGAATTCACACCAACAATATGTATATAGTAAAATGAGGTTTCTAGCCACATATGGACCATGCTATAAATATTTGATAATTGAATATATACAAATTTCATAACACATTTTTCCATGTAATTCCTTAAATGAGAATATTATATAATTGAATCTCTACATTTAGGATAGGGAAATTTCCTAAAACACTTGCCTATGTGGCATGAATCCACTATCCTATACATTCCATAAGGTACTACTACTTAATGAATCTTAAGATGATATACATACAAATAAGGTGTACACCTTAAGTATATTAAATCAATAATTGGGATAGAGGATACATGTTAAAGAAAACTAAATTATGTGGGTGCATATTTATAATTTTGGTATTATTATCATATAGAGGACTATACTATAAATAACTACCAATTGATTATGTGTACAATAATATAGAACAAGTTATTCTAGAAGTATGATTCCAATCAAATATTTTACATATTTTTTTGGCAACCAAGATTGTCTCGAGATTGATCTATATAACTTTTTTTGAATATATTCCTAAGGAATCATGAAAATTATTACAAACCAAGAACCTAAATAATCATGCATTATTACCCTACTACAAGAATATTCAGATATCACTATACATGCTTAAACCTAATTATATCTATGTGAAACTCACGATACTATGGACAATCCTATAATTTATGTAATAGGATAAAGTTTTGTTAATATATTAGAAATTAATTGTGCTTAACTTGTTTAGAATAAATGAGTTATAACTTATATATAGCATCCATGGTATTATCTATGCTTATTAGATATTATTGGTTTCCTTATAGGTGAGTGCATGATCTTGGTGGCCCAAATAGTGACAACATAAATAAATGTGTCTTTGATATAACCAAAACCATGAAACTTTTTTTAGGCTCAAATTTCTAAGTAAAAAATATTTATGAAATAAAAACCAACATGAATGCTTACTTTCTAAATATAGATATCCATTTTAGAAAAGGGTGTAAATTTTTTTTAAATGGATATACACCTTACAAATGGATATATGTTTCCTCTTCAAAACATCCCCCTTAGAATACCTCAAGCTTTCCTTAGAATCAATATTTGAATTACAAACCCTATCATTTTATATAAATCATGAGTTTATAGATTCTTTTGGTGCTTCCTCAACTTCCTGCTTAAACCTAATAGAATTTCAAATCAAATTCAATAAATTTTCTTGGATTTGAATACCCATAGGGAGTATTACTCACACTACCATCTTACCAAAATTACTCTAGATATAAATCTTGGTGATGATCTTGTAAGTGAATTCACACATGTAATAATCTGAATGAATTATTTTTACAAATAATTATTATATTTACTAATTTAAATAAAAAAAATTCTTAGACTGTTGGAATTGATCGGGTATCCACCCCCCTATAAATTGAAGTGTTCATGGTAAATGTTTTTCATGTGACTGGTGATGCTATCATGACATGACCTCTGGTACCATGAGTATGGTGGGGAGACAATACTTTGTGACCTCTTTCCTACAACAGGATGCTTTAGCCAATCGAGCTAGGCCCACTGTCCCAATTTAAATAATTTTTTTAAAACCCCTAATATTTTCACATTTTTTTATTAATAATAAAGGCCTAAAATTAAAGCACTACATGAAGAAAGGACTCCATAATGTTCATTTATAATGAATTCCCCATCAAAATATGATACAATAAAAATAAAACCAACAATATCAATAACAACACTAGTAGATTTTTGCTATTGGTTTTCTTCTTTTTGATTTAGTGGGTTTTTTGCTTCTGTCTAACTACTGGTGAGATCCTTTTTTTTCTTCATAGTTGTTACATTATTGGGTATGGGTCCTTTCTTGATTTTATCTTAATAAAAACAATAGTTACAACAACACCAATAGACTTCAAATACTAAATGAAAATGTGACCACAAGCAAGTAAAATAACATAAACTTCAATAATTCAAAGACTACAATTCATTGAGCACATTCACATCCTTTTGATGAGATTTTCAATAGAACTAATGAAATTTTATCCTCTAATCTCCTACCAATACAAATGTTTTCATATTTAGATCTAATTATTTGGAAACCATTTAACCCATGTTGATTTTTTATTTCAAATTTTGTTTCTCAAGTATCCCTCAACACACTTATTACCAATTTCTATTTGAACATCCATCTTGGGGTGATATCTAGTTCTAAGGGTGAGATTTGTGCCTATCAAGAGAAATAATTCTTGCCAAGGGGAATTTAAGAATACATTTTTCATGTCACTAACTATATTCTCAAAGAGATCATATAATTTGAGCACTTCTTTGAAAAATAATTCTACCACTTGAGGAGCTTTAAAATGTGATCAGATAACAAATAAATGTTCATATTTGATTAGCCTATCTACCACTACATAAATCCAATATTTTCCATGTGCCTTAGGGAGATATATGATGAATTCCATGGATATTTTTTCTCACTTCTAATAATAAATAGATAGTAGATAATGGGAAAATAATTAAAAAAATTTTTTTATTTTTATCATATATGGTGCATTCCCTTATATTCCCAAAAAATCTTCCTTGATTCTCTTTCATGAGATACTTTCTCTAATCTTCATATAAGTTTTAAATTAGCTTGGATACCTTTATAATTGAATATTACGAATTTCTCTTAGTATATTTACCCTCATCTTAGATTCAAGGATGAAAAATAATTGTTCTTGTATAAAATGAGTCCATCTACTACCATGTATCTATCATATTTTACTAATTCATTAAGAATGTGAGTACAAAATATATTTTTAGCAACACAATCAAAACATAAACCTCCAATTAGGAGAAGTAGTCACAATCCACTTCTACATCCTTAGCACTTACAATATGTCTAAAATACAAGATCTTTATTAATCCAAACCTTGAATTTGAATTTTATTACATAAAAATGTGATTATTCTAAATTTCCTAAAATAATATCCAAGTGTTATAAATCTTCTTCCCAAATTTTAATATAAATAAATATATCATCAAAGAAAACTAATATAAACTTTCAAAATATCTTGTTGAATATTTGATTCATACATAACTATAAAGTAGGTAGAGAATTACTTAAACCAAATAAATAACTAAAAATTTAAAATTTTCAAAATGTCATTTAAATGATATTTTGTGCACATCTTTTTCTCTCTCTTTGATGTGGTGTTAGTCTAACCTCTTGTGAATCTTTGAAAAATACATAGATCAATGTAGTTAATCTATTATATTATTAATCCTTTGTTTAACTTATATATTCATGATGTCTAGTTTGTTCAATGCTTCTTAATCAACACCTATATGCATATATCAATTATTATTTTCTAGAAGAACCAATAAAGATTCAAATAGACTATAAATATGCCTTACCTACCCCATTTATAGAAGCTATCTTATATCCTTCTCAATCTCCTACTTATTTCCTCCTATGTGATGGTTTAGAGTGGTTATGATTGGTTTTGCATCTCGTTCTAATTTTATGATCAGCTAGAAACTTGTATCTAGAGGTAATGCTAGATGAAATTCATTTATATTTACCATGCTATTCTTATCTAGAATTTTCTAAATATCAACCTTATATGGGGATGTCTTACTTATAGATTATTTTTTAGGGTCAACAAATAATTAGATACAAATGCAAATTAACCCCTAAAAAACTTCTCTCCATTTATTTTTGTAACAACTCATTACATGCATCATTGAAAATTCCATTAAGTACCATGTATTTTAGTTGATTGAAATTTACGTGCCTATATTTGCTCATTCAATGAAAATTATCCTAGAGAGTGCAAACATTGAATACCTAGCACCATATTAATTTCTCCTAACAACATAAAAACCATAACATACCTTATGATCTCCAAGAACTAAATTAAGTTGACAAATTATTTCAGTGTAGATACAATTTAATCTATCACCAAACCTTCATAAATGAATTTTTTGGTAGAATCGTTATTGATGAGCACCAAAATCTAATATACAAATAACACTCCACAAACACTAAATGGATGATATTTAGGTTCTCCTAAAAAAGCACAAGATTACAGATGAGCACCAAAATCTAATATACAAATAACACTTCATGCTCATGTTGCAAGGCTTCCAACAATATCATGGAATCAAAATATTTGCAATAATACTCCAACATTCATAACTTTTTTGGAACATTTTTTTAAATTTAAACATATATTCTAAAATATAGCATAAAAAATTACTGAAAAGTAAAATATCTCCCAGGTATTATCCACGCATGCCTCAAGAAATAACTAAACTAGAGTAAACCATTCCATACATCACCAGATTGCTTCACAGCTAAACATAGAATGATGTGAGATTTTAAAGAAGAGGGGATTATTTTCCCACGGATAATGTCAATATGCACCCTTAAATGGTGCAACACATAGTCTTGTCTGATAGGAACAAACACTCAACTACATAAGATTTCATATCAGAAATAACTTTCAAATTGGCTGTGATATTGATTAACCTCTAATGAAATGTACAAGTTTTAATCTGGAATGGAACCAAAAAAGGAAAAAGAACAAAACATGAAAATTTTTTGGTTCTCTGACATCCACAAATTCTGAACAAAAATGAAACATCTCCGACCTTTTATAAGAAAGACACTCAATAAATTTAATCAACACATGAGAGATAATCCAAGGGATAGATCACAATAATACATTTGGAATATGACAAATGGTAAGGGAATTATTGAATAAGTCAACGGATGCCAACCTTCTTCAGCATTTTAAAATCTTTCAAGATATCCACATGTAAAATATAATTTCAGGACATTAACTTGTAGTACAGTAGATTTTTCAAACAAAATGTATGAACTTCTTGGATATACAAAGTGATTAGGTGGACATAAAAAAAGACGAAGAAATTTTGGTCGATCGACTTTAGGCTCCTACACTCAGGTTCTGACTTGGACTTGAAAAATTCAGAGTTAAATAACCCTGGATCTACCCTTCGTTGCATGCATAATACTAGGATTCCTGGTATTTCCTCATCTCAAGCTCCTCCTTCGCATGGACTCTAAAAGTGTACCACCCAACCTGGTTATGCCACTACTCATGATCCAAATTCTCCTAACCATATTACATAAATACTACATCACAATCTGCTTCTCCTATGTACATAAAAATTCTATATATCAATCCCTTTTTTAAAGACTCAAAAAATAAAACCATCTTCAATAATTCAACGTTCAAAGAAAATCATAAATAACACACTTTTAATACATTCTCACATAATTATCCCTTTAGGTGGGTTACTAGACATTTTAAGTTTCCCTAGGAAAATTTTTACAATTAATCTTAACACTTAACATTATTACCCGATACCCGATACCCGACAAACTTTGGCATTTACCGGAATAAAATTTATCCAAATCCCAATTTTTGCTGGACCCTTCACAATTCCTGAACTTTCCTCTCCAGACTAGAACAATTTACCAAACCTTACATGAACATTCCAACCAACTTGTCATTTTGGTACTTGGTACCCGGTACACTCAAATACACAAATTATTCCAAAGACTTCCTTTTTTAACTTTAACTTTTGGTGATCTTTTTTGCCAACCAACACCTATCATCAGAGTTTATTTTTTTCACTTGGGTCCCCCAGCCTTACAGTCTCAAGGAATTTTTTGAGACCACACAACTTTTATTAGGTACAAAATAGGTCTACCCCAATGTAGGGTTCCAACAAGTTGACAAATTGAGTGCAATAATTTTAAGGGCTGATATTGGTAAATATAAGGTGATGAAGAGGATGAACAAAATATCCTTGCAAGAAGGTTGTTAATAAAATAATATTTCTAAGTAGAAAAAAGTAAAGAAGTACATACCCAAGGTCCAAAACCATCATGTGCAAACAAGTGGTATTGTTGGATCTCTAGAGGAAGGGTTACTAATGTGAATGAATCTATGAAGGATAAGGAGGTATCATAAAACCAAATTATTGTGGATGTTTCTATTAGAAATTAGGTAAGAGATTATTTATTTATTCATGAAAAGTACTATTCCCTAGTCTAGGGTGCCCATACCCCTAAATAGTCAAATTCTCACTCGAAATTTGAATGTCAAGTTCTTCTATTTTTTCACTCTACTATTATATCATCTATTTTTGTATTTTAGCTCTATATTTTTTTGAAATCATATTAGTTTGTTATATATCTATAGTTTACCTAGCTCAAATTTACATAATAAAATTAGTTCAACTCCAACAATCACAAAAGGACACAAATAGGACCAAAACCTTGATCTACCATTCTATCTCTTCCATTGAGGATAGTAGCCAAGTGGTCTTATTTGATCAATTTTGGTTTTGCTCTCATGTAATGTTAGAAAAAAAATTATTTATACCCTAGATCCATTTCCCACATTGCAAATCCAAAATGAAATTAGGTTGAAAATCCCAAAACTTAAGATAAAAGTCTAGCCACAAGAGAGAAGCACATATGGTACTTCATCAATAACATTGAAAAGTATGAAATTGACGATGAGGATGTAATGATGAAACTCTTTATGTATTATTTATAGGAGAATACAAAAGAGTGGTATTGGAATGTCCAAGAAAACACCATTTCTTCTTGGGAATTTTTTTTAGATTCTTTCATAATTTAATATAGTGATACCTGATTGGCCTAAATTTTTTATCCACATTCTTACCACCATCCAAATTAGCATCAATGAGATGGTGATATATGTCAATAGTCAATAATCCTCCCTATGTAAAAGGTACCTTAGAACCTTAAGCCCAATGAATCAATTTGTCTTCCTATGTATTGTGGTGATTTTCATTCTAAGATTAGATAATTCTTGAGAGATAAAAATCCATAAACACTTAGTGAATAAAATGAATTTGACATAAACATTTAGATAAATATGAGTGCATCTAGTTCATAATTAAAAAGAGTCCAAGAAATTTTTTCAAAACTAGATAGGGTAATTATAAATAAATGTCCCTCAACTTAGGATAATTCGAATAAACCAATGAGAGATATGAAATATTTATTGTATAAGGTAGTAGAAAATGAGAAGGGTTTGCTACCTCATGGTGCATCCTCACATTTCAATGAAGGAAAAAAACTATGCAATAGGCCATACAAAAAATTATTAGTCCAAGAAACCACATCAAGATGATAAGAAGGTTTCCCAAAAGCATGCAAACTTTTGGCAACATGAAATGGACACAATAGATCATCTTAGGACTAATCATGTAAATTATGAGTACAGTAACTAATGATGGTTGTGAGAATTATGACGAAACCATTGGCCAATTTGACAAATTGATCTATAGTCAAAAAAATAATGCAATATGTCATGACACTCTTGATTTGAATGACAAAATTTTACATTGTGAAGGTAATGTTGGTTAGCAACAATATAAGCTTCATGCTCATTAATTTAAGACTTTGAAATCTCTCATGCAATAGAGATACAAGAGAATGAAGCCATCAAATGAGGACATTGAAACCCTAATTTATGCATCAATTATGTAGGTTCAAAGTGGTTATTAGGTAAGAAATAGGTCTACCCTAATGTAAGGGTCCAACAAGCTGAAAAATTAAGTGTGACAATTCTAAGGGTTGATATTGGTAAATAAAAGGTGATGAAGATGATGAACAAAATATCCTTATAAGTAGGTTGTTGATAAAATAAAAGTTCTAGAGTAGCAACAAGTAAAGAAATACATACCCAAGGTAAAAACCCATCATGTTCAAATAAGTGGTACTGCTAAATCTCTAGGGGAAGGGTCACTGATGTGAATGAATCTATAAAGGATAAGGAGGTATCCTAAAACCAAATTCTTGTAGATGTTTCTATTAGAAATTAGGTAAGAGATATTTCATTTATTCTTTCTTCAAATCAAGTTGGACCTTTCATTCTAGATGCAAATGAGATGACCATATAATTGAGTGTGGAGTTTCCAACATATAGTCCAACATATGTTCATTAAATTTTGAGCCACATGAGAATTTATTTACCTTTATCTAAGTTTATAAGGAATTTAGAGTACTGAGGAAGGGATTTATCTTTCATTTTTTCTATTGTGCTTGAACAACCAACTAGTACAGAAAATGAAGAACATATAATGTAGGAAACTATTGATTGAAGAAGGAAGAAATAAGTGAACAAACAATAATTGTACTGAAGAACTCATTAGGTGGTGTTATAACTTATTTCATTATACTATTTATATTAAATTTATTTCTATAAACTAAAATTATCATTTACCTCTTCCTTATTATTTTCCTCGCATTAATGTTTTAGAAATAAAATATGAGTATTTTATTATCAATTACAAATATTGTATATTTTGTACATATAGTTTTAATACTATGTAAACATAGTAAACTATCACTAAAAATAAAATTTGTAAATTGTACTAATTAATGGTCTTGAGATTATATAAATTAGATTTATATCTTTACTATATTTTTTTTTAACACTTAAAATTTAATTTTAAAAATTTACACAAACTAACATACCATACATATGACCAATAGTTGGTCTAACCCCTACCTGATTTTGCTCTATGTTTTACCGTTTTCATCTTTTTCCAATCTCTATGTAATTGCTCTTTTTTTACTTTTTGGGTTAGAAGGGAAAGAAAGGGAGCAAATTTTCTTCGACTACTTCTCAAGAGGTCCAGTCTACCCATAAGGGAACTCTATCCTTTGAAGAGAAACTCCATTTCCTTGCTAAGGAATAGTTGACCATTAATGACCTTAAGCTATTGGGTGACTAGTAGTTGGTTTGGCCCCTGGCTAGTTTTGATTTATGTTTTGCAGTTTCCATCTTTTGTTGGTCTCTATGTAATTGCTCTTTTCTTACTTTTTGGGTGTCTCATGTCTCATGAGCCCCCGTGCTTGACCTCTTTGACAATTTTGTAAATGAGTATGGACCCTTCCTGACCTTAATCTAATCAAACATACTATGTATATGACATGAACAGTCATAACCTATTTATTATAATGAAAAACAAAACATCTTATCATAAAATGACATGAGATTTGCATGTCCATTGGAAAATAATTATTAAGTCTAATAAAGAAAATTATAATAAAAATTAGTAGTAATGTCAAAAGATTTCTTGAAACCCCACAAAAAGAATTGTGAACTTAGAATCATACTTCCATATCAAATTTAACAGAAAAAACCTTAAAAAAAAAACAACAATTTTAAATTTACTATTAATTTATTAAAGTTTAACTAATTATTTATAATATTGTTTTACACTGATTTGATATAATACAACAAATAATATTGCACTTGTTTTATTTTACTCATCATATTAAACTTACAAAACAGAATTTTAAGCCCTTAAATCCTCTTATATAAAGTAGGTACTGTACAAACATGCTTATTCGGGGAAAAGACCACACATCGCATGCATTGAAAACATTTTCACCTAAATTACGGTCCATTTGAAATTTTCAGTGTCCTCCACGACCACCGCCACCACCGCCTCCATGGCCACCTCCTCCACAGCCTCCTCCACGGCCACCTCCACCATTCCCTCCTCCTCGGCCACCGCCACCTCCTCCTTGACCACCTTCACCACCACTGCGACCTCCACCAGCTTGTTGACCACCACCACCACCACAGCCAGGGCGCCCCCGCCGCCGAAGCCAGGCCCTCCAGCTCCATCACCACCACCAGGTCCTCCACCGCCACCTCCAAAGCCAGGCCCCCCTCCTCCTATTCCTCCACCACCAGGTCCATGACCAGCCATCTTTAACAAAATTCTATTAACTCTAATTCTTCTTCTTACTTTCGTATTGCTGTGAATTTTCTAACTGAGCAGGAATGTATACAATAGTCATAAATCTATGACACATATATATCTTCCTCTGCTGCCGACCTTGACGCGATATCTACCATTCTTTCAACGCGGGAAAGACCTGTTCGCTGAAGATATTTGAAGAAACCGCGTCACACGGCAGTAAATCATACCCACGTAGCACTTCTAGCGGGAACCCACAAAAATTGACACCTTTAATGTTGTGATTCGCTGTTCTTATATTATTTTCTACTGTTGATCACTTTCACAGAACTTAAGGGAGAATACAATAGATGCGAAAAGAAAGAAAAGTCACACAGTTTTTTAACAGGAAGCTTCTTTATAATATTATACACTCTGGAATTCTAGATGGCTTTGAACAATAGTGATGAAATTTGGATTTTAAAGAGTTAAAAAGAGTTTGCTAATTGTCCATCACTATCAACTAACGAACACGTTTTCTACTGTTATGCCACGTACCTGGAAATATCTTAAATTGCTTTTTCTCAATACATAATCCATTGGCTTTCCAACTAGCAGCCATATGATTATTATGCAAGAACTGGAAAGTACCAATGGGGACTTGAAAGGAATGAAATATGATATTGTAAGAAATAAAACACCTTTACATATAAAATATATAGGTTAATCTTTTAGATATAGCAGTTCATATTACAATTACTTTAAATAAATAAGTTTTGAGTTTAATTGATTTATTTAAATATGTATGGAAATAAATGTTATTAAGATAAAAAGAAAGATATTTATTACTTCATAAATAATGAAGATTATTTTGTTATACATTGTGTTTTTATTCTTTATATTTAACAATGAAATATAAATTTATTAAGTTTCAACAAATTATAAATGTGGGGTTTTTTTAAATCAAGATTTTTTCTCATAACTACAATCTTGAAACTCACAATTATGATTAGAACTTCACAACTATGGCCTCAAACCTTGTACATAGCCATAAGATTAAACCTTGTACATAGCCATAAAATTAAACTTTATACATAGCCATAAAATTAAAAGTATCGCCTTGAACCTTATGCCTTATTTCTTGATAAATGTGTTTTCCTACATATATCTAAAAAGGGTGTACTAAAATTTTCAATTGTAGTACTTAAATATATTTCATATTTAAATAATTAAAGTTAACTAGAATTTTGTTGTGATAAGGACATTTATATAAATTTTGACAATATGTATTTGGATATTGTGTGAAGAATGTGCAAAAAAGATAATTAACTTATTTATGATTAATTATCTTTAATTAATTTATAATTTAATCTAAATTAACTACGTATTATGATAAATAAATTATTTTGACTATGGTTGTTATAATTGATTTAATAATAATTCTAGTTATATGATGATTACTAATAGCATCATTCGTTGAGTTGTGCTTGCAAGGAATTATTTTTCTCACTTGAGAGACATTATCATGAGGGAAGAGGATGCCATGAATACCTAGTATTGTGGGATAAGAATGAGGTAACCAATGTTTATGTAGCTCAACAAGTCTATGTTTTATACTCTATCAACATTGATCAACCAACCAATCATGTAGTAGCCATTTACCTTGCTAGCATCAATAAATTTTCATGGACATGTAGTTGGTATCTTATTTGGTCTACATAATGTTATGTAACTTAGGAATTCTTAAGAATTTTTTATATTAGTATTTATTCACATGCATGGCACTAATCATGATACCTATTATTTGTGCATATTTTAGGGGAAACCATAGTTAAGCCTAAGCACCCTAGACTCTAATCCACTATCTTGAAACACCTAGTCCTTATGAAGTTTATCCTATGTAAAAGGGTATGGTAATATCAAGACTTTGTAATTTGAATATACATAATATTATTTGTAATATGTGTTCACCGTTAAACATTTTTACTTGTCACTTAAATCACTTATCATGTTTAACTTTGTCAAAGTGAGGGGAGTAAAATTTTGGAGATTTCAATCATTCAATAGTGGGAGTTAAAAATATGCAAAAAATAATTAATGGGAAGTTTATTTTGGTAAAACTTATAAAATCATGTTTTGGTATTTACTTTAATAGAAGAGATGGAGGTGTGGCCTCCTTCCTACCATACCAAGGGCCAATATTTTGTGGTGATTAAAATCAATCATTATTCCTCTATGATTTCCTTCGACATTTATATACTAATTTATATGTAGAAATTAAAATTTTAGAATATAGAAGTAATCAATGTCCTCTTTAACACTTGGGTAGTGATCCATCAATGGATCTTGCATTACTAATTAAGGAAAAAAAAAACCTTCAAAATGTATTAATTGTTGCAAGTATGTTGTTGGTGTTGTCATTGATGTCAACCTCTAGTATGGTCAAGAAGATTGATGCAATGTTGGTATTGATGTCACTATTAAGTGTGTTGCACTATGTTGTCTTTAGTGTTGTCACTGATGTCAACCTCTAGTGTGGTGTTGAGCAGATATTTCATATGTGGAGATTGTTGGTATTGTAGATACTATAGTCATGATGAGAAGGTTTTGTAGTGTTATTTTGGTGTTGTTGATGCATTTGGTTCACTTGGTTTCCAAGTTCTTTTGAGAAAATTTGAATAAAAGGGTTCATAATATGACAAAAGTGTGTTCAATGTTGTGCTCTACATTTCTTTATAGTAGAAGAAATTCTTGTGCGGCTTGGATATGATGATCAATGGTGTTCAGAGGTGTTACATCCATAGTTTCATGTTTTGGAACATTCTATTGTGGAAGTTGTGTTTGATAGTTTGTTTGAGTATGTAGAAGATTGTCTAAAGAAATGAGATTGCTCTGCATTTCTCTATAGTAAGGTTTCTTGTCTTGTGGATTTGGGAACGTACTTATATTGTCTATAACTTTCTTTCCTTGAGGTTTTAGGTGTTGAGGTTTTTCGTAAGACTAGTTAGTAACTTGTGTTCTATGGGACTATGTCTGGTTGCACAAAATGATGGTGTTCTCAATTTCAAGTGGTTGTGGCAGAGTTATAGAATATTCTAATGATGTTGGAATATTTTGATATGTTGTGTGGATACTATGGAGTGTTGTGTGTTCTACATGACTTCAAGAAGAATATTTGTGGTCACTTAAAGTGTTAGTTTAGGTTTGGCCAACCTGGTGTACTAGTGTTATTTATGGAGGTACCCCGTGGATTGTGGATGTGTTGAGTGGAATGGTGTTGTATGTTTGGGTCCTAGTTAACCCTTGGCATGGTCTTCCTTCACTTCTTTCCACCGTGGAAGTATTTGGTGTTGACCTATTTTGGTGATGCACATTAGAGGTGTGTATAATTCATTAAAGCTGACCTAATTTATATTTTTTAGATCATGGACAATATAAATGAAAGCTGAATTGTTGGAAATGTGTGTGAATATACGTGGCTAGTCTAAAATGCCAATTTAATAAGTGTGGTGATTTAAGTATGAGCTTTAATACCTATGACTCTAGATGTAGTGAGAAAAATGTGTCTACATTTTTAGTGTGCTTGAAGTTGTTGGGGGCAATGGGCTAAAGGTTGTGGATGGCATAGAGTTGTAGTGGTGGATTTTTATATTGCTCTAAGATAGTGAATCTCTTTGTAACAATTTCTTCTATTCTTCTTTCTTCTTGGTAGTGAGCCATATGACAGTTAGTCTTTATTTTTTTGGGTAGTGAGCCCTTGGTAGTGAGCCTAATTGTATTTAGTTTTATTTTTCATATGTATGTGAGTTAATCCTCATTGTGGTTTTTCCATACTTAGGTATTTCCACATAAATCTAGTTTTCTGATGTGTTTGGATTTTTTTGCATTACTATTTCATATGTTTACATTCTACTAATGCATGATAAGGTTTTAAATGCTAATAAGGGTTTGAAAGTTAATGAGGAATTGAATGTTTTAATATACAACTAATTCACCCCCCCTCAATTGTCCTATGTATCTAACAATTGGTATCCAAGTTGTGGTTCCTTACAGAAAGATTAATTGGCTAAGGTAGATCTAGATGGCACACAGGAAGGGTATCAAATCTCCTATGTTTTATGGAATGAATTATGCATACTAGAAACCCAAGCTAGAGTCCTTTCTAGTCTCCCTTGGATTTGGTGTCTAGCAGTTAGTTGAAAATGATATACTATGTTTGCTTTTGGTTTGATGAGTGATGATAAGATCAAGGGATATGAGAACAATGGAAAAGAAAGGAATGCCATATTGAGTGGAATTTTTGATTCACAACTTGGCAAGGTAATATGTCTGAAACCTTTAAAAGAGATCTAGATAAATTTGGAGAGTATTTATGAAGGATATGACAAATTCAAACAAGAAAAGATGTAGAAATAGAAAGAAATTTTTGAAACCCTGAGGATGTCTGAAGATGAAGATATTATTGCCTACATGCTTAGAGTGGGTGAAGTTGTCAACGTTATTAATGGACTTGGTGGTAAGCTAAAAGAAAGTGAAGTTGTGAAAAAGGTATTCAGAACTCACCCTAAATATTATAGTTCTAAAGCCTTTTCTATTGAGGGAGCTCAAAATTTGGATAATTATTCTAGATATCAGATGTTTGGTGCTTTAATTTCTTATGAATTAAGATAGTTTGTTCAAGATGCTACAAAGAAAGAAATTTATTTTAAATTGTACAAGGCAATAGAAGGTTGATAAATTAGATTCGTATGATCTTGATGAGGTGCAAGAAAATTTTGTAAGATTGAATAAGGGAACTGGGAAATACAAAGGTAAGTTACCCTTTAAATGTTCCAATTATGGAAAGATAGGTCATTATGCTTCTAAATTTCCAATAAATGTTTCAAATGATAAACCTAAGGATCATAAAGGAAATTTGTTAGCAAGAGTTGATATGTCGAAAGAGAAAATGGTGTATCTAATGATGAAGAATTTGGCTATCCTCATGATGCCAATTTCGAATGCTTGTTCATGAGTCTAAATGTTGGAACTAATTCTACTAATTCTAAATGATGTATGAAGGAAAGTGCTCTGGTAATAGGTCATAACTCTGAAGGAACTAAAACAACAGAAAATAGGAAGAGAGCATTTCTATCCTTGAAGAGATCTAGGGCTCCTCCTATTTCACACTTGTTTCACTCAAGGAAACCCTAGATATCTCAATCCAATGATGGAATCAAGGAAAGATATTAGCTAAAGGTTGTCCTATGGTTTGATTAATGAATAAAGAGGGGTTTTCCACTAAGCTAGGGCTTGAAAAGACAAGAGATGAATGAATCATGCAAAATACCATGCAAAACCTAACTAAATGACCTAGGAAATAAAACTAAAATATATAATATCAAATTAGAAATGAATAGAGGTGCACCTAGAAGAGTGATGAAGTTAAAAAAAGCTCCAAAACCCTAAAAAAATTGTTGTTGGATGCCAACTAGAAATCATACACCAGTCTCGATGATTTAGTCCTAGACTAGGGCTTTTGTGCCAAAATAGGAATCTAACAGTGTATGATCTGAAACAACTGAAATATGGAAAAAGCCTTGTACTAGGAATCATATGCAACAATTGATGTATCAGTCCCACTCTACTTTTTTAGAGGGTTGAGGTCTGATTCTATTCTCCTAGTTTTTCTCTTTCTTTCACACTTCATTTTTGGATCTGAAACCTTGATATTCAACCCATAGGTGACTTTTAGTGAAGATGACAACCTTGTTATGACTCGTTGACTTTATTCAACCTTGCAACCTAATCTTCAAAGGATCTTCAAGTTCTAAGACACCTAGATTTGCAATCACACATGTAGAGAGAGAGAGAGAGAAAAAACCTTGTTAATTGTTAGGAAATAGGGGTTTGCCTTGGTCAAACCCCTTTTAAGTAATTAAAACAAATGATGAGATAATGAAATAAGGACATGAATCATCAAACATGGAACATGAAACATGAATAATGATACCTTGAATGATGTCTTGTAAATCAATAATCTAACATAAAGTGGTCATGAATGATATAGATCTTGATCTTGAGCTTTGATATGAAACAATGCTTGTAAATGGATCTTGAATGCAACATCACAACACTAGCTCAGCAACATGTTTGATGTTTGATAACCTTGACATGATGATGGATCTTGAATTTCTACAAAAATTGATGAAGAAATCTATCGTTGAATGCTTTAGAAATACTCTTGTAAACTCTCTTGAAACTATTGTGAAGTCTTGGAATGCTTAATTCTTGATTGATTAGGATGTGAACCATATATTTTTGGGCATGTGGTTTATAGGCTACTATTGCACTCTTAGGATGTTTCACCTAAAAGGAGAGAGATAAACCTTACAAAAAATCAATATGGTTCACTCAAATTAGGAAATGTATGATGTTATTAAGGCTAAATGAGATGATATAAATGCAAATGACTGATTATGAATGAAAAACCTAAGAAATATGCAATGTATGAAAACATAATGTGATATACAAGCATGAACTAAACATGAACAAATACAAAACAGAAAAGAAGAAGACTGAATCAGAGTGCACCTAGGTAGAGAATGAAGAATCTGGAGTGTCCCGAATGCTGATAGAGATTGCTAAAAATCACCAATGGAACTCATTCACCACTGATGGTGAATCAGTCCTGTTTTTGATGAAAACTTCTAAAAATAGGTTTATGAGTGTCGAGATATGGAATCTAATAAAATCTATTTTTCTAGCCTTAAGGTGGGACTCACTCACCACTATTGAAAAATCAGTCCTCTCCCAAAATTCTATGAAATCAGGGACCAATTCTGTAGCACTAGATCTGAGGTTGTCTTCTTGTCAGGTTAATAGAGTCAAATCTATAGAAAACAGACTGTATGTTGTCTCCAAGCTTGAAATATGTTGTAGTTGACTTGAAAAACTTTGTTGACTTCTTGACCGCCTTTCAACACCTAAATACTTGATAAATTTGCATACACAAGTCTACAAACACACATGCAAAAGGGGAAAAATCGTTAAGGGTTAGGTTATTGGGATTTTCCTTGGTCAAATCCCACTTTGGTAATCAAACCCTTCATGAAGAAATGGAATGAAATGAACAAGAAAAGATGAATAAACAACATTCAAATGTCCTAAACTCACCAACCTTGTTGAAGAAATCTGAAGATATATCAATGGCTACTCCAAGACACTTGATTAATGCATGATTGAGTGATAAAAAGTGTGTGAATGCTTGAATGAATGAGTGAATTAGTGAACTTGGTGAATGGGGGTGAAAATGAGAAGAAAAACACTTATTTATACACTATTGTGCCTTAGTAACATGATGAAACCTCATCACAGGCTGACATAAGGTGATTTTGAATAAAAACCCGAAAGAAAATTTGAAATATTTTGAATTTTGAGCCAAGAGGGACTCAGTCGCCACCTATGGTGAATCGGTCCCACCTTGGACTTGAAAGTGGGTGTTAGGAATTATCTTGCATTTAATGTTGTTTGTTGGGTTTACATTCAAAAAAACACTTAATTAATCATTATGAGTGCATAAAGGGGTCAAATAAAGCATAAGAAAGGTGTAAATAGTGAAATTAAGCCTTGAAAAGCATGAAATATTGTTACAAGACTTTACAAAACTTCAAAATAGGACTTGATAAGTGATCAAAAGGTGATTTTTAGGTCAATTGTAATGAATAGAGTCTAGAAAATTGTAGAAATGTTTTACAACACTTCACAACACCTTCACAAGACATCATAATTTGAATTTTAAGGACCTAATGTGAATGTTTAAGCCACATTACAACATTAAATCAAAGAAAAATGGACCAAGCATCATGAACAAAGACCTAAATGACCATGAAAATGTCAAAGGGAAATTTTTCTATGGCACATTTAGCCCCCACTTTAGTGAGAGGATGAACTTGCTTCAAGCTCACACTAAAGTAGCCATGCATATCGAGAAGGATGCCAATGCAATTATGTTAGCAAGATGGAATGACAACAATCAAGAGGGATGATCAAGTCCCAAGGATTAAGATCCCATGGAAAACTAAACATAAGAACAAAGGAACACACGTGTTGAAATGAAAGAAGAAATGGGGGAATTGGATTGAGATTCAATCATCTATCCAACTAGTTATGGATTATATTTGGGTTGTTTGTGAGAAAAAGAGAATGCATACTCACTTTGGGGCAACAGAACTCATGGTGGTCCACCGAGTGAGAATACCCAAAAAGGTAAGATACATACACTAGTTGGTATGCACTCACAAACACATAGGTGGCTATGGGGAAAGTCGTGTCGCTGAATGGGCTTCCCGCTCAACCATATCAAAGTTATACCTCTCGATAACTTTAACAAGGTGCCACAAGGGAAAATGTTAGTTTGTGCTTCATGAGACAAGAAAATCTTCGTATGGTTAGAACCCATGAACAAAGAGCAAGGTACCACAACCATGCAAGTTGTGTTATGCAAGGTGGCAAAAATGAAAAATGAAAAAAATGTAACATGTAAAAGATGTTCAAAGGAGTCTTGTTAAGTTCATGCAAGGTCTATCACTTAGGGAACATTGTGTCTAATGTCTCCAGGAGAGGACCAATCAAAGAATAAAATATTCACAACTTAGGGGATACAGTGTGTTGCATTAGGCCACCAAGAGGAATGTGATATGCTAAGATAGATCACACTTATGAAGGAAATCACACCCAATGTCATCTATAAAGTGACAAACGCATTGTATGAAGTGACAAGGTGCACTAAGAACCAAAAATAAAAATGAAATGATGCCAATTCATGCCTCCCACTTTAAAGGAATTGCTACACATCATTTCATGAGCAATTTAAAGCAATGAGGGAAAAATGCAAAAAAAAAAAAAGACATGAGAGCCAACTTAGAAAGCCCCTATGCCAAGTCATATTTTTCTAAGTTAGGCTGCTTCACGTAAAAGAAAAAGATAATGAAAGAAAAGGGAGTTTCCCCACAGAAAGGAACACACCAAACACATAAGGGATCTATGGATTTGGGGTCAGTATGTTCATTGCTACAATGTTTTTATGAAAGAGCTCAAAACTATCATAATTCCCCAAAGCACATAGAACTGGAAGAATGACACAAAGAGAGAAAAAAAAAGGAAAAGAAAGTCCATTTTAGGTCAACATGGAAGAGAAATTTTGGTCTCAATGCTTTGCATTGTCCCCAAAAGGAAAACACAAGCGAAAAGAAAATGAAAAGGAAAAAGAAAAGGAAAATATTTCGGGTCAACATGAAGGAGACATTTCGGTCTTAATGCCCTGTGTCATCCCCAAAAGGAAAAACATAAGAAAAAGAAAAGTAAAAAGGAAAAGGGACTGATTGGTTCAACATGCAGGACACATAGGGCATCTCTACACTTTGTGTCATCCCCAAAAGGAAAAGCACAAAACAAAAATGAAATAAAAAGGAACTTTTGTGTCAACATGGAAGATACATACATGGCATCTCAACACTTTGCGTCATCCCCAAAAGGAAAACACAAAACAAAAGCGAAAGAGAAAGTGAAAATGTACGACTTATAGAAGAATAGAGGTACAAATATAGGAAGGGCACAAAGACAGAGAACATAAAACACACGTTATAGAGGAACACAATACTTACCTAAAATCAATCCAAATAAAAAGAAAAAGGAATATAAAAGGTTAGTAAGGTGAATGCAAGTCAACCATCTAACAAGTCATCCACCTCCCAATCATGTTCAGTGTATTGCGAGGGCGGTTGGTTGTCCAAAGGAAGAATTGCAAGTGCCAAACTAGGAGATGTACCAGGTTCTCCACTTGGTATAGGAGATTTATCATTTAAGCTCATGGTAGATGAAAATAAATATTTTAGATAATTATGCACTTCTTCATCTATTTTTGTGTTTTCCTCGTCATCATCATCATCAAGATTGATTACGATAGGAGGATGAAGGGTTATTTCCAAGGAAGGATGTATCAAAAGTTGTGGCTATTGGATTGGTTAATTTTGCTATAAGGGATGGACTATATTATCTTGTGGTGGGTCAGGAGGAAGAGGGTGATCATCTATTGCTTATGTCAAAGGTGGAGGTTTTTTTTCTTTATTTTCTTCCATTTGAGACTAATGAGCAAGGAGATGACAATGACAGCTATGTTGCCTATCGCCGCGGTTTTGTTTTATTTTATTTTGAAGTTGTTGAGGTGTAAGAGCAGGTTGATCCATCATAGGTTCCTTTTCTTCTGAAGGGGAAAGAACGAAAGAAATCGAAGAAGACGGGTCAATCACTTTATCTTTAGCTTTATACACTTGTTTAATGTGAGGAGGCATGACAAGATTGGTTTCATTTTCTCTTGAACATTTAAATGATAGAGGGGAAGTGTCTATGGTTAGGTGCTCAGGAGGTTGTATTGTTTGTTCAATGCCAGACTCAGGTTGAAGCATGGTTTCATCTAGGATAGGAGGAGTGGAAGTGGAGAGGGACATGTTATAAAGAGAAAATTTGGCTATGCATTTGGCTTTGAACTTTTGATAGGTTATGAAAAAGAAGTCCTTTCGAGGGGTGATGGGCTCCATAGGTTTAGGCCAAAAGGATTCTAAGGAAAAATTACCTTTAGATAATAACATATTAAAGCTACTATGGTGTATGGTAAATATTTCATTGCCATGTAGAAACTTCAAACATTTGTGAACAACTGATGGGACCACTTTCATCAAGTGGAGCCAAGGATGACCTAGCCATAGACGAAATTGGTCTAATTGTGGAATGATAGAAAATTTTACCTCCAAATTTTTGGGTCCTATCTGTAAGGGGAGTATGATCGATCCAATCATAGGGCATGCAAAATAGTATGTGTTTTAATCCATGTAGTTGGTTTGTTATAGTCATCTTGATAGAGATTATGTAATACTAAAAACTCTTCCATGATCACATTCTCACCACAGGTGAGATCTATTAATATCCCATTAGTGGGCTTATCATAGATTCTTCCAGCTATGTAAAGAGGACCATTGGGAAGCTTTTTAAGTATATCATGAGAAGAAAAATTAATATCAAGAGATTTGTTGGTTGGGACCTTACAAGGGACAACATCTATCGTACCCACCAGTTCATCCATAGGATTAACTTGGGTAACATTTGGAGTTATATCAAGTTGTTCATTATTTGTATCAACATTCATTACATGATCAGTGTTTGAAGGATCACTAGCCTTGACAAATGAAACATTGTGTTTAGGCATAAGATTGGTAAAAAAATTAAATTCTAGTTAGGGGGTGCAATGGACTTATTTCATTGATCATTGACACCCACAATGGACAAACAACCAGAGTCAATGAGGTCTTGAACTAAGTTTTTGAGATGCTTACATTGTTCGGGGTCATGTCCATTTTGGTGATGAAAATGAAAATAAGAATTACGTTTAATAGGTGGTATCAAGTGGTTTAACAGTAGGAAAGTGATCATTTGTTGTTGGAGCAATTAGTTCATTATGTTATGGAGGGTATCAGGTATGTGAGTAAATTGTCTCTTCGGGTCCCCATAGGTAAAGGGCATTGCTACTTTAACAGTTGCCACTTGACTCTGAATGCATTGGGTTGGTTGCGGAGAAGGTAGATTGAATTGTAAAAAGACTCTATTTGGTTTTCTAAAGTTTTATGTGTTGTTTTGGTTGTTTTGTTTAAACTTCTCAACTCGCTTAGAAGTGGACTTTCAATCATGACTATAAACTAAGTTGTTATAATCACAAAGGGTCATGTGTAAATGCATGAACAAAGGGAATTTCATCATAGTCAACTTATCCTGAAGGTGAGTGTGCAAGTTTTCGATAAACATATTCTACATATGTGAATTAGGGATCTAGACATCAATTTGTGCATACAATGGCTGATAACATGAAATGAAGTCAATTACTTTTTCATCGGCATTTTGTTTACATCTCATTAAATCAACCATTGTCTTTTTAGGAGTCATATGGACTTGGAAATGACTTATGAAGGCATCCACAAGTTCATTAAATGATCAAATTGAATGATTAGGTAAGTTTGAAAACCACTCCAATGTAGTGTCCTTCAAGGTCCTAGGAAAAAAATTGGCTAATATCATGTCATCAAGAACAAAGACATTGCACAAGGCTGTATAAGCATTGACATGATTAGTAGGGTCTCCTTTACCTTCGTATTTCTCAAACCTAGGCATTTCAATTCCTTGTGGCATCTATGCGCGTAATATTTCCATGGATAATGGACTATTGCAAACATGATATGCGAGTGGAGCATTTTGACTTTGGCTAATGGTGGAGATTTGTTGTTGCGTGGATGAAATTGTGTTAAAGAGTTGTGTAATGATGGGATTCGTGTAAGTGGTATGAGGTGGAAGGGAAAATGGTGATGGAGTGTATGTAATGTTAGGGGAAGTGAAAGGGGTACTAAGAGGGGTGAAGGTGGAAGAAGGAATATGTGATGCCACAAAAGAACTAGGAATGCTCATTGGAATAGCAAAAGAAGGAGTCACATAACTAACCTGTTGCATAGTTGTTGTAAATTGAGGAGTGGCATAAGTTGGTATGGATGCTATGGTTGAAGGAGGAGGATTGTGAGGTCCTCCTTGGCTTACAACAATGTTACCTGACTGGGAAGTACAGAAGGAACATGTTTATTGTATATCTCAATTGTTATTTTCATAACTTGTAAGTCATCATCACTTTCAATCAAATGATGAAGGTTTTCTATTACAGGTATAACAGTGGTGGAAATGTTTTCAAGGGATAAATCTTGTTGTAAATTTCCAAAATCCTCATGAATACTAATTAATTTTTCTTGCATAATGGATTTGTTTTGTGTGTCAACATTCGTTGGATGGAAAGGTGGAGGCATAGTAGTGGTAGTGGCCATGCCTAATGCACCATTGTCCGTACTAGGAGTAGGAGCTCTTGAGATCCCAAGGTCCACAACGAAAGTGCTATCACAGGAAGTCATGAGTCTAGAACTTCATCTCACTAAAGTATTATCAATGGGACACCAAACACTCATACAAGTACCACAAAAGATGGGGTGAATACAGATGCAATGTAATCTAGGAGTAAAAAATGAAAACAATAGGAATTCTACAAACTGAAATAGAGAAATAATAGTAGAGAACAAAAATGCAATAATTACCCAAAAAAAAGCTTGAAAATGTAGTATGAAATGTGCAAGTGGATTGATTCACCCAGGGTGGAGAATGAGTCCAACTATGATATTTTTTATTTTTTTTTCAAAAAATTGAAAGTGATTTTAATGTTTTTCATATGCAAAGTAAGGATGCAGATGCAGATTTTCAGTTTTGGAATCATATGATATGCAAAAATGAAATCTAAATGAGTCTTTCACTAATGCAATTTTAAGGAACCCTAGGATGCAAAAATAATGCAATTAAGTCATAGGATTCAAATATAAATGCAAATCAGAATGATATGATGTTCAATATGTAGGTTCATCAAAATGAACCATAGATTTTTGGGCATGAGGCTTATAGGCTACTCTTGCACTCTTAGGATGTTTCACCTAAAAGGAGAGAGATAAACCTCACAAAAAATCAATGTGGTTCACTCAAATTAGGAAATGTATGATGTTATTAAGGCTAAATGAGATGATCTAAATGCAACTAAGCAATGCAATTGACTGATTATGAATGAAAAACCTAAGAAATATGCAATGTTTGAAAGCACAATGTGATATGCAAGCATGAACCAAACATGAACAAATGCAAAACAAAAAAGAAGAAGGTTGAATCAGAGTGCACCTAGGTAGAGAATGAAGAATCTGGAGTGTCATGAATGCTGAAAAAGATCACTAAAAACCACCAGTGGGACTCATTTGCCACTAATGGTGAATCAGTCCCGCTTCTGATGAAAACTTCTTAAAACTGGTTTCTGAGTGTCGAGATCTAGAATCTAAAAAAATCTAGTTTTTTAGCCTTAAGGTGAGACTCATTCGCCACTAATGGAAAATCAATCCCCTCACAAAATTTTGTGAAATCAAGGACCAATTTTGTAGTATCATATTTTAGGTTGCATTCTTGTCGGCTTGACAAAGTAAAATCTGTAGAAAACGGACTGTGGGTTGTCTCTAATCTTGAAATAGGTTGTATCTGACTTAAAAACTTTGTTGACTTCTTGACCACCTTTCAACACCTAAATACTTGATAAATCAGCATACACAAGTTTGCAAACACACATGAAAAAGGGGAAAAATCGTTAAGGGTTATAGTATTGGGATTTTCCTTGGTCAAATCCCACTTTGATAATCAAACCCTTAATGAAGAAATGGAATGAAATGAACAAGGAAAAATGAATAAACAACATTCAAATGTCCTAAACTCACCAACCTTATTGAAGAAATCTAAATATATATCAATGGTTGCTCCAAGATACTTGATTAATGCTTGATTGAATGATGCAAAGTTCTTGAATGCTTGAATGAATGAGTGGATTAGTGAACTTGATGAATGGGGGTTAAAATGAGAAGAAAAACACTTATTTATACACACTTGTGCCTTAGTAACCCAATGATACCTCATCACAGGCCCACATAAGGTGATTTTGAATAAAAACTCAAAAGAAAATTTGAAATATTTTGAATTTTGAGCCAAGAGGGACTCATTCACCACCAATAGCGAATGGGTCCCACATTGGACTTGAAAGTGTTTCAGAAATTATCTTGCATTTAATGTTGTTTGTCAGGTTTACATTAAAAAACACACTTAATCACACCTTATGAGTGCATAAAGGGGTCAAATAAAGCATAAGAAAGGTGTAAATAATGAAATTAAGCCTAGAAAAGCATGAAATCTGGTTACACGACTTTACAACACTTCAAAATAGGACTTGATAAGTGATGAAAAGGTATTTTTAGGTGAATTGTAATGAATAGAGTCTAGAAAAGTGGAGAAATGTTTTACAAAAATTCACAACACCTTCACAAGATGTCATAATTTGAATTTTAAGGACCTAATGTGAATGTTTAAGCCACATTACAACATTAAATGAAAGAAAAATGGACCAAGCATCATGAAGAAAGACCTAAAAGACCATGAAAATGTCAAAGGGCCACTTTTCTACAAAAAATGGATGATATCATGAAGGCTTCCTTGTTTATATATGCAATCCATCTAATCTCCCATGTATTAGATCCCAGAGGCTGACATACATGAAATTTGAATTTAAAACCCCGATTTCCTACTCAAAACCCTAAAAAAGAGGCCAAATGGGATACATATGCCACTTGTGGCATATAGGTCCCATCTGGATGGGACTCATACACCCAAGGTGGTGTATGGGTCCCACCATGCCCTATTGGCTTGATAAAATGTCAGGGAGTTAGAAAATTAAGTATATTTGATGTCTATGTAAGTATTTATGCCTCAGGATCCATAATATAGGGTCTTAGGGGGCTATTAATGATGATGTAAAGGTCATAAATGCAAGAGGACCCAAAAACCAATGTGAAAGTGTAAATAAATATACTTTACAATATTTAATTAAGGATAAATTAGGTTCATTTACCTTAAAAGTGCCCTTAACCCAATGTGAATTTGGAAAACACATTGCAACACTAGATCAACGTGACATTAGGGTATGTGCAAGATCATTATGGGCCAAAAAGTGGCAATATGATGGGTATGTGGCTGACGACTTTTTTTTAACCCAAAATTGGTGAAACAAAAAGGGTTTTTAAAGGATATTCTTAGCTTTCAAAAATTATAAATTATGCTTTACTTTGTATTTAATAAGCAATTATTATTCATTTTCTATTCAAATTATGACTAAAGTCTCGATTGATAAACCAATTGAAAAACGTCTATAGCTTTCAAACGATATCACATTTTTTGAATCCGAAACATGTGTCACATTCTATGCTTCGCACACTATAGGATTAAAAAAATAAGAATGAATTTCATGAATTTTTGACGAAGTTAAGTTGGTCAGACATATGAGTTTTTTATATTTTTTAAAATTTGTAATAAAAAAAATCATAATTAATTATTTACTTGGAAAAAAATTACAAAAAAATATGCATCACATCGGGACATGAGTCCTCTACTTATATCTAAAATATTATAAAAAAATATTATCATTTTATTGTGATAAACTACTTTAATTTTTCCAAATTTAAGTACTTTGAAATGTCAAATTTTCACCAAATAGATTTTTTTAAACAAACCTAGTAGTTTAGAAACTACATTCAATTTGCTAAAAATTCTTACATATTTTTGATATAATATAGATAACTTATTCAAATTTTTACGTAAAGTTGCCTAACTCTGATTTTTTTGATTTTTTTGCCACTTAAGGGCCTATTTTTTCCATGATGATCCTGCACATACCCATTAGGTTCATTTAGTTTACAAGGGTCCTAAATTTAATGTGAAGTTTTAAATGAATACACTTTACTACACTAAATTAAGGAAAATTTAGGTTTATTTAGCTTAAAAAGGACCCAAGACCTAATTTGAATGTGTTAAACACATTACAACACTAGATCAAGGTGACATTAAGTTCATTTTAACATTAATCATTCCCAAATCAAGTAAGGAAAATGGATACTTTTTCCATTGACAGAAGAACTATGGTGAATGCTTTTCATGCAAGAGAAGAGAGCAATTACTAGATAATTGGCAATGGATGCTCAAATCATATGATAAGTGGTAAGAGTAGGTTTGTTAAAATTCAGAAGTATGATGGTGATCTTCTTAAGTTTGGTGATGATACATCTACTAAGATCTATGGAAAATGTTCAATTATTTTTTATAGAAAGAATAGAATAGATGATGTTATTTATTTCAAGGGTCTCCAACATAATCTTCTATGTAGGAAAAATGTGTTGTCTACAAAGGGTATAATCTTATGTTTCAAGATGGTGGTTGTGAAATAAAAAAAGGAAGGTCTGGAACTTTGCTTGTTGTAAGGACATAAGGGAATGTTTATCATCTCAAAGGTAATGGTGCTAAATGATTTATGTCTCAAATTAATGAAAGTTAGATGTCGCATAGAAGAATGGGTCACATCAATTTTGATAGCCTAGCAAATATCAGTTCTACTGATGTTGTGATAGATCTACCAAATATTACAGAGCCTTAAAATACAATATGAAAGGAATGTCAATTTGGAAATAAAAAAAGAAGAGGTTCAATACTAAGAAATATTCTACCATAGGTATTTTAGAGTTGGTGCATACAAACCTATGTGGACCTACCACAATAAGAATCTCTCAAGGTGGTAGGTATTTTATGTTATTAATTGATGATTATTCTAGAATGACTTGGGTTACATTTCTTAAAGAAAAATAAAAAGCTCTAGATAAGTTCAAATAATTTAATTCTATTGTTGAGAATGAAATGGATGTGAAAATAAAATGCTTAAGGTTTGATAGAGGTGGTGAGTTCACCTCCAATGAGTTTAACAATTTTTGTAATGATCATGGAATAAAGAGGCATTTTTCAGCTCCTAGAACTCTTTAGTAGAATGGATTTATGGAGAGGAAGAAAATAATAGTTCAATAAGTAGCAAGGACTATGATGAAGGTAGCAAATCTACCAGATGTCTATTGGAGAGAAGTTATTCATATTGCAGTCAACATTCTTAATAAAATTCAAACAAGAGTGAACAATTCAAAGACTCCCTATGAATTATGGTATGAATCCTCCTATTGTGAAATACTTCAAATATTTTTGAACTAAATGCTGTATCAAAAGACATGAAGAAAACTTACGAAAATTTCATGCAAGATTTGATGAAGGAATCTTCCTTCGATACTTTGCAAGAACTAAAGCATATCGGTGCTTTAATATAAGGTTGAAAAAGATTGTTGAAAGTGCAAGTGTCAAAGTGGATGAATAACCACATCAAATTTTTGTATTGATAGAAGGATACATGAATCTGATGAATCCCCTTGTAGTGAAGAAGAGGAGGAAGATAAATAAAAAGAGATGATAGTTGAGGAAGAAGCTCTAGAAAGGATCCCTCAGACTCATAAGTATGTGTAGATGAATAATTTTGAAGATAAGATAATTGGAGATATGAGAAAAGCTGTGTTGACAAGAAAAAAAGGCTACTATGATAGAGTAGCAGGTAAATATTTATTTACTTTCAAAGGTGGAACCTAAAAATGTGACTAAGGAATGAAAATATGAGAATTGGATCAAGGCTATGAAAGAAGAGTTGGAATAGATTGAGAAGAATCATACTAGGAAATTGGTCCAAAGACCTACAAATAAGAATGTGATAGGAACTAAATGGGTTTTCAGGAACAAACTAAATAAGGATGGAAAATTTGTTAGAAATAAGGATAGACTTGTGTGTAAGTGCTACTTACAAGTGGAAGGAATAGATTTTGAAGAGACTTTTTCTCTAGTGGCAAGGATGGAAGCCATTATAATGGTTTTGGATTTTGTAGCACATAAATACTTCAAGGTATATCAAATGGATATGAAGTCTCCATTCTTGAATGGTGAGTTAGAAGAAGAAGTGTGCATTGCACAAGTGGAAGGATTTCAATTATAAGATGATGTTGATATGGTTTGTAAATTGAAGAAGGCATTTTATGGACTCAAACAAGCCTTAGCTCGCTTGGTAGGAAAGGTTAGATAAGTACTTCTTGTAGCAAGGATTTAGGAAAGGTAATGTAGATAACAACCTTTACTTCAAGGTTGAGGGAGAACAGATCATGATTGTGGTAGTATATGTGGATGACATTATCTATGGAGGAAATTAAGGTATGTGCAAGAAGTTTTTAGAGGAAATGTAAGAAGAGTTTGAGATTTTAATGTGTGGGGAGATGAATTTCTTCCTTTGGTTACAAATCAAACAATCTAAAAAAGGTATTTTTATTTCTCAATCAAAGTATGCCAAGGAAATGTTGAAGAAGTTTGGAATGAAGGATTGTAAACTAGGGTGTACCCCTATAGTTACTGGTTGTAAGTTGAGAAAAAATGATGAATCTCTTAAGGTTGATTAGAGTAAGTATAGATCAATGATTAGAATAATGTTATATCTAACTATTACTAGACCAGATATCATGCATGTAGTATGTCTTGTGGAAATATTTCAAGAAGATCCTAGAGAATCTCATGTTGTAGCAATAAAGAGGATATTTAGGACTTGAAGGGCACTTTGTGATTTACTTTTTGGTATCCTAGGGATACCAACTTCTCATTGAGTGCATATAAATATGTAGATTGGGTAGGTTGTACAGGTGATAGAAGAAGTACTAGTGGGGGTGCTTTCTTTCTTAGAAGTAGATTGGTTTCATGGTTGAGTAAGAATTAGGATTTAGTATCATTATCTACTATAGAGGTAGAATCTATTGTAGCAACCTCATGTTATAAATAAGTTTTATGGATGAAGAAAACATTGAAGGATATCAAAATATCATATGATGAACCTATTTCTATCTTCTATGACAATACAAGTGCTATTAATATTTTAAAGAACCTGGTAATGCATTCAAGAATAAAACATATCTCTATCTAGTATCACTTTCTAAGAGAGAAAGTTGTAGAGAATGGGGTGAAGTTGGAATAGTTGCTTACAAAGGATCAAGTTGCAAATATCTTTACAAAAGCTCTTTGTAAAGATACTTTTGAGTATCTCTAGCAAAAGTTAGGGGTTATTGCCTCTCCTTTCAACTAGATGCATAAGTTGGTGCATCTAGTGAGGTGGGCATTCAATATACATTGTTAGTCTTGAACTAATGTTCAAGGAAACCTCTCATAGGGAGTAGGTAGCATTTTGTCAGTTGGTGTAGTCAAGTGGAGAATATTTTGTGCCGCTAAGGGGGATAGAACTTGAATACAAGACTAGAGTAGAGAGAGAGAGTAGTTGATTGTTGGTGTTGCAAGTAGTGTCAAAGTGATGCATGCAAATGTCAAAGGGATAGAGAAGGATTAAAACAAAAATATATATGTAGGCAATGTTTCAAAGGTTATTTTGTTTCCCTTTTCCATTGATGTCAAAGGGAAAAGTAATTGTTGAGGAACTCCTCAAATAGGGGTTGATATTGCAAAGAGAATAGTGTCTAAAGAACAGAGGTAAAGGGGGAGAGTGAAGTGTATCCTAGTAAGGGGGAGTGTTGCTTAATGTAGACTTACTTTTGTTGTTGATGGTTTTCAAAGCTAGTGTTGCCATCAATGAAAAGGGAGGATATTATTGTAAGAATGCTTCTAGTGTTGTCATTGATGTTAACCTCTAGTATGGTTAAATTTCAAGTGGTTATCATGTAATAAATAGGTCTATCCCAATGTAGTGGAAGCGAGTTGAAAAATCAAGTGTGACAATTCTGTGGGTTGATATTGATAAATAGAAGATGAGTGATTAGGCTGAAAAAAATATTATAGCAAGAAGGTTGTTGATAAAATAAAAATTCTAGAGTAGCAATAAGTAAAGAAGAGGTACATACCCAAGGTCCAGAACCATCATGTTCAAACAAGTTGTACTACTATCCCTATGGAAAGGGTTTTTGATGTGAATGGATCTATAAAGGATAAGAAGGTATCTTAAAACAACATGCCTGAAGATGTTCCAGTTAGAAAGGAGGTAAAAGATAATTTACTTATTCTTTCTTCAAATAAACTAGGACCTTTCATTCTAGATGTAAATGAGATGACCATAGCACTAAGTGTGCATTTTCTAACATATAGTCCAATTTATGTTTGTTAAATTTTGAGCTAGGTGAGAATTTCTTTAACTTTTTTGGGGCTCTTAAGATTCCAAAGCATCAAGCAAGAGCTTTATATTTCATTTTTCTATTGTTCTTGAACAACCAATTAGCACCCGAAATGAAGAAGAAAAGATAAAGGAAGCAATTGATTGAATAAGGAAGACATAAATGAACAAAGAATAATTTTAGTGAAAAATTCAATAGGTGGTGTTATAATTCATTTATTTATACTCTATATTAAATTTATTTCCATAAAAGAAATTGAGCATTTACCTCTTCCTTCTTATTTTTTTGGCATTAACGTTTTAAAAATAAAATAAGTATCAATTTTATTTTCTTGGTTTCATTTACTAATTATAAATTATAAATACTGTGTAATTTTTACATAATGTTTTAATACTATAAATATACCGAATTGTCACTACAAATAAATTTTGTAAATTGTAGTAATTAATGTTCTCAAGATTATACAAATCAAATTTATATCATTACTTTAGTTTTTTTTTAACACTTCTATACCTATTACTACATTTTTTTCTTTCAAAGTTTATATATGAATGGCATGTGGGTAATCTAATATTAAATTTATTTTATGTTGCATTTATGAGTGTCAAATCGCATGTATATTTAATATTTAATATATATATTATTATTATTGTAGTTTTAATTTATCAAAGGGTTGTTTTTTAATTGGTTGAACACACTTGGTGAGAATAATGTTATGTAATCTAATTTCACCATTCACCAAGGTTCAAAGCTTGTAGCAAAATAGATACCCCTCCATCTTTAACTCTCAACAAAAAAGAAGTATCAATTTAGATTTATACTCTTGATACCAATGAATTACAAAAGTAATATAAAACCTTCCAACAAAAAAATATTTTTAATTTGTAAATCCAAATATTACAAAGATCCACTCTCAATAAAACTTACAAAAATAATATTTAAATTAAAATTTAAAATTTTATACAAACTAGCATACCATACATATGACATGAATAGTTATTGCTTGCTTACTATAATGAAAAGCAAAACTTCCTATCATTACATGGCATAAAATTTATATTTCCATTTTAAAGCAATTATTAAGTCTAATAAAGAGAATTATAATGAAAAGTAGTAGTAACACCAAAAGATTTCTTGACTCCCCACAAAAGAATTGTGAACTTAGACTTATACTTCCATACCCACTTTAACAAAAAGATCTTAAGAAATAAAATTAACAATTTTAAATTATTACTATTATTATTTTGTAAGTTTAGCTAATTATTTATAATATTGTTTTACACAAAATAACATACTCTTAATTTGATATAATACAACAAATAATAGTGCACGTCTTTTATTTCATTCCTTATACTAAACTTACAAAAGAGAAATTTTAAAGCCCTTAAATTCTCTTTATAAAGAGAGAGAGGCATATCTATAGTATGGTACTGCACAAACGCTTATTCGGGTAAAATATCACACATTTCTTGCATGCAGAAACATTTTCACCTAAATTACCATCCATTTGAAATTTTCAGCGTCCTCCACGACCACCGCCACCGCCTCCTCCTCCTCCTTGGCCACCTCCCCCACCGCCTCCTCCACGGCCACCTCCACCATTGCCTCCTCCTCGGCCACCGCCACCTCCTCCTTGACCACCACCTCCACCACCACTATGACCTCCACCACCTTGTTGACCACCACCACCACCAAAGCCAGGACCTCCACCACCTCCTTGACCACCACCACCGCCAAAGCCAGGGCCACCCCCGCCACCGAAGCCAGGCCCTCCAGCTCCATCACCACCACCAGGTCCTCCACCGCCACCTCCAAAGCCAGGTCCGCCTCCTCCCATTCCTCCGCCACCAGGTCCTCCACCGCCACCTCCAAAGCCAGGACCCCCTCCTCCCATTCCTCCGCCACCAGGTCCATGACCAGCCATCTTTACCAAAATTCTGTTAGCTCTAATTCTTCTTCTTACTTTGGTATTGCTGTGAATACTCTATCTGAGCAGGAATGTATACAATACTCATAAACCTATGACACATATATAGCTTACTCTCCCGCCGACCTTGACTCGATATCTGCCATTCTTTCAACGCGGGAAAGAGCTGTTAGGTGAAGATATTTGAAGAAACCGCCTCACACAGCTGTAAATGATACCACGTAGCACTTCTAGCGGGCACCCACAAAAAATTACACCTTTAATGTTGTGATTTGCTGGTCTTATACTGTTTTCCACTGTTGATCGTTTTCACAGAACTTAAGGGAGAATGCAATAGATTCAAAAAGAAATAAAAGTTACACAGTTTTCGAACAGGAAGCTTATTTCTATATTATAGACTGTGGAATTCTAGATGGATTTGAATCTATTCTCTTGCCATTTTCCAGAGGAAGAACATAGTTCGATTACTGATTAAATAATGTGGTTGTTTCAGGTACTATATTTTGAACAACGGTGATGAGACCGGATTTTACAGTGTTAAAAAAGAATTTGCTAATTATCCATCAATATCAACTAACGAATACGGTTTCTACCGTTATGCCGCGTAATTGAAAATATATTTTTAATTGCTTTTGCCCTAGACATAATCTATTGGCTTTCCAACTAGGTAGTAGTCATTTGATTATTATATAACAACTAGAAAGTACTAATGGGGACTTGGAAAGAATCAAATACGATATTGTGAGAAATAAAGCCTTTACATATAAAATATATAGGTTAATCTATTAGACATAGAAATTCATATTATAATTAATTTAAATAAATAAGTTTGAGTTTAAATGATGTATTTATACATGTATTGAAATAAAGTTAAATAGATAAAAGGAAAAATATTTTTAATTGTTATAAATAATGAGGATTATGTTGTTATAGATTGTTCTTTTATTCTTCTCAATAATTAGCAATCAAATATAAATTGTTAAAGTTCCAACAAATTATAAATGTTACAATTTTTTTTATCAAGATTTAATCTTATGATTATGATCTTGAACCTCATAATTATGATCCTAACCTCACATCTATAGCCCTAAACTTTAAGTCCTATAAACTTAAAAGTATGGCCTTGAACAGTACCTTATTTCTTGATAGATGTGTTTTCCTACATATATATAAATATTGTGTACAAAAAATTCTAATTCTATTACTTAAATATATTTTATATTTAATTTTAAATAATTAAAGTTAATTAAAGTTTTATTATGATAAGGACATCTAGAATTTTTTTGAAAATATGTATTTGGATATTGAGCGAATGTAAGGTTTGAAACCCTAAACAATCTCACTAAAATAAATAGTAACTCATTTTCACATAAATAAAGAAATAAAAGTTTAAGATATACAAATAGCATATTACATCTCACATGTAAAAGTGTCTAATCTAGAATATTTAGTACAAGAAATTAGGTACATTATCACATGAGCTACTATCTAGTCAAGTATTATAGAGTACAAGATATAATCTATGGATGAATATGACTCCAGATCTTATACCCATCTGTTCATAACAATACAAGTATTAAAGATATAAAAGAAACATAATCCCCTGAGTATCCAAGCACCACTAACCACAATGGTCATCCACAAACCAAGAGACAAGAACATGGCTCAGGCGTTTTTCCACCCAACCATGAAGCTTATGCCTCCACAAAATTATTCCTAACATGAAGAATACCGGGCCCTACACAAGAAGCCTAGCAACTTGAAAACGGATGGCATGATGGAATCTAGTGCAACCTGATATATCTACATGCATTTCACATATGAACATGCTATGCCCTACTATCAAGATATGGTAGAGATAATAAAATAACATCCATCGATTTCAATGGTAGACATTTCTTTGGCCAAAGAAATTAAATCATAAATAGTAGGTAGATCTAGAAAATAAAATCTACTTCCCTTTGTTAGTCTATATTCAACACCCATCTCAGAAGGTAAACCCAATTAAGATAATGAAGAAAATAACATGCATATATCTAATGATAAAAAAATTAACCCTTTTCTTTTCATGTAAAATGCTTATATGAAGATCATTTATTGTTATGTATAATTGAGATGCAATCTAATTATTGACAGGAAATTTTCTTATTGACATGTAATTCGATGTCTAACAAATGATATTTCTCAATTTCATACAATATTTTATGTACATGCGACACTAACTAATATTTGATGAAATGTAGTTAAAACCATAAGAAACTAGTTCATAACATATGCAATAAAAGAATCAAATCCATAACAATTAAATGACAAATCCGTATATTCAATTTTTGAGTTTTATTGTAGAATCATCACAACAACAACAAAAAATGTTTACTAGTGTTAACTTAATAGAAAATACACTATATTTATATACTATCATTTTGAATATGTTGAGATTATGAAATAGCACAATAGTTTTATAACATTAACAAAAAATTAGTATATGGTTACAGCACAAACTATTTTTAATACGGGTCTTATAATCTCATACCCTTATATATATGTGTGTGTGTGTATCAATATACATAACTACTATTTTATATTATACAAAATATCCAATGTAGAGGTTCTTAAAATAGTTATAGATATATCAGAAACATGGTCGATTCTATTCCTATTATGCTAGTTCGAATCTTCTAATGGCCTCTTACTGAATAACGTTTCAAAAGATTTCATATGGAAATATTATATGTTCTAGTGGCTCATGGGTGTATGGTTCATGTAGAGTTGAGTGCTACTTAGACAATTGCAAGCTCAGTCATGTATTACATATTAGACAAAATAGTCATTGATTGCCACATCTCATATTCACATCATTGCTATATTTACCATTTAAAAAAGGACTGATGGATTATCTGTAGTGTGTATTGCAAAATATATTGCCATAAGGAGGATCCCATTTAAAATTCTAAAGGATATTCAATAGTATATTTGTGAAGACATATGATTGAGTTGGTCACATAGCTCTTGATTATGCTATGAGAGATGAATTTTGTAGAGTGCTAAGCCAACATATAGAATATTATTCTAATGACCCAAATGTAGATAAAAATAATTGTATTGAGTGAGAGATGACCTGGATCAAATCACCACAAAGAATGACTATCAAGCCTACTTGATCACACGAAAATTGATGACATATTGAATATGTTATAGCATCCAAGTTACTACGCCCACTCCTTATACAGGTTTGTAATCCATATATCCATTGCAATCCTCTTCTAAAATTACTTTCCACCATTTTTTACACCAATATTTAGCAGAGAGCCTCCAGTAATGATATAAAAAACCATCATGTATTCTCTTTCATTGAGATTGATGAGACCATAAATTTTCTCATATTTTATCAAAGAAAATCATCTATTTCTTCTTAATGCATTAGTGTTAAAGTGAATTTGAGTAATGATTCAAAGTACTTTAGCTTGTCTAAAGTAGAATATAAAGTAAATGTTTGATTTATTTTTAGTAATTAAATGTGATCCAAATTGCCTCTAATATGTCTCCATGAAGTGTTTAAAATGATATAATGCATACAAATGAGTTATTAAATAACTCATGGTAAGATGAAGCTACAAACACTTGCAGCTAAGAGCTCTAGATATCAACTCCAGACAAGGATTTGATGACATTATTGAAAGATAAAGAAGACTCTAGACTTCCAGCACATTCCAATATTATTGCAAAATTAATGAGAATCAGTCACTCCTAAATTGGTGGATAAGCATGTAGTTCATGACAGCTCATGAAGATCTCTTCTGCCACATTATCTTTCAATAACTCAACTTATCAAAGCAATTAAGTGTCATTAATGATAGTGGGATGTTCTTCAAGATAATCAGAAAAGATTTGGGCGAGAAAAAAGGAGAAAAATTCTTTCATTCACATAGAGAACTAGAGCTTCCCTAAAAATTAGGTGCCCAAAAATTTTGAAAAACATAGTTTCAGTAAAATAGTCGTATCTCCCTCATTTCTCAACGAAATTAAAAAATTCAAAATGATCTGGAAAGTAGATATGAAGGGATAAAAACCCTTTTGATAATTTGGCATGATTTGTAGCAGGGAAGAAGTATGTGTAAGAAATGACTGAGACAAAAGTGGCATGATGGAGAACAATAACTTCAATTTTCTTAAAGTTTTGTAAATGACCTCTCAAAAATAGGATCTTGGATCCACATTTGTAGTGGATTGGTTGGATAGATATAGAATATGAATTTTATAAATACAATGTAATCATTTGATCAAAGGGAGGGGATTAGAAATACTTGTTCTAGTCTGAGGAAATAGGATAGATCTAGTTTCATTTTCTAGTAATGTAATTCCTGATTTCTAGATTAAATTTGAATTCAAGAAATTTTTTCATTTCTAGCAATTGGGAAGTAGTTTAGTCTTTTCAATTCATGCAAGTGTGCCTTAGATTAGTTCCCTTTCATGCAAATAGGATTTATTTATGCAAGTAGATTAGATTGTCAAACAAGTTTTCTACTTTCTCTCTTACAAACAGCTATGGACACCACCTTGGATTGATAAATTAAATGATGAGGAGTATAATGACCCCATCATTTTTGGCCCCATTGTTGAGGATAGGTGTCATTAGGGGAAGAAACAATTTAGTTTGGCATATTTTTAGATTTAGATGTTCCTCATGAAAGATTCGTCTCTCAAAACCCCCCCAAAATACAAGCTCTAAAGAAAATCCCCCCTATCTATTGCAAAATATCCTTAGTTGGAGGACCATCACTCCAAATCCTAAAAAAGGATATTTCTTTAAGGAAAGAATTGATGGATTATTTCTTGCAAGAGGTGCAAAATACAATGAAGAGATATTATCTTCATTACAAAAGCTTGCAAAGAAGAGACTTATTTGGAGACCTTCAAAATCCAAGAATGCCTACCCTATTAGATTTTTGAAGTCAAAAGAGGGTTGCCCAATCAGAGATTTGAAGAACGAGTTGTTTTCAATCATGCATCTAGTAGATCAAAAGGAAGCATTGCAAGATCTCTCCAATCATCCCATGTATTTTCTAGAATAAAAAATCATGAAGAAGGTTTCTACTATAAAGGAAGGTGAATCATTGAGTTTAAATTTTTTTGTCATCTTCTTTTCATTCTCTTCTCTCAGAAAATTAAATGCATGGAAACATACTTTGAGAAAGGGAAGATATTTTTAGAACTAGTTAATGGTTATGTGTAACCTCTCTACATCATTAAGCAGAGTAGGTTAGGGTAGATTTGATTTTTGCAAATAAGTGCTTTGCACATTCTATTTCATCTTCTCTTAGGCTGTAAGCATGTAATTTTCTATGCAATTTGCTACTCTAAAAACTTGTATGAGATATTTAGGCATTATGGATGACTGGTTAGTGCAAAAAAATAATGATGAAGCAATTTGAGTTGGTATTCAATGTAAAAGATCAAGTTGTAGCTCTCAAAATTTGAAGAAATTATTTTCATGTAGCATGGAGAAAGTGAACTACAACTCATACATGATGGTTGCATGGAAAACTAAGATAAAATCAGGTATTTACTTTATTATTTTACTCTTATTCAACTTAAAGTTCTTCCACTTTACTCAATCCACTCAAAATGAAGAAGAAGAAAAAGTTCCTAAAAGCATATCTTAACATTTATAGAATGTTTAGGAGCTATTTGGAGCTAAAAAAATAAAAAAACACATCAAAAAGTAGTTCTAAAATTTAAGGAACAATTTGAACCTATCTAGAGCTATTTTGGAACTATTCAGGAGTTATCATGAGCTATCTAGAGCAACTACTAAAATAATGAATTTATTGAATTTGGAGGCTCATTATGAGTTGCAGAGGGACTTGCAACATTTTAGGTGTGGGGAAAATGATGAGACCATAAATTTCCCCATATTTTATCAAAGAAAATCATCAATTTCTTCCTAATGCATTAGTGTTAAAGTGGATTTCAGTAAGGATTGAAAGTTCTTTAGCTTGTTTAAAGTAGAATATAAAGTAAATGTTTGATTTATTTTTAGTAATTAAATGTGGTCCAAATTGACTCTAATGTCTCCATGAAGTGTTTAAAATGATATAATGCAGATAAATGAGTTATTAAATAACTCATGGTAAGATGAAGCTACAAACACTTGTAGTTAAGAGCTCCAGCTATCAACTCTAGACAACGCTTTGATGACATTATGGGAAGATTAGGAAGACTCTAGACTTCCAAAACATTTGAATATTATTGCAAAATTAATGAGCATCAATCACTCCTAAATTGGTGGATAAGCATGTAGTTCATGACAACTCATGAAGATCTCTATTGCCACATTATCTTTCAATAACTCAACCTATCAAAGCAATTAAGTGTCATTAATGATAGTGGGATGTTCTTCAAGATAATCAGAAAATATTTGGGAAAGAAAAAAGGAGAAAAATCCCTTCATTCATGTGGAGAACTGAAGGTTCCCTAAAAATCAAGTGCCCAGAAATTGTAAAAAATGTAGTCTCAATAAAACAGCAATATCTCCCTCGTTTCTCAATGAAATTCAAAAATTCAAAATGATCTCGAAAGTAGATTTAAAGGGATAAAAACTATTTTGAAAATTTGGCATGATTGGTAGTAGGGAAAGAAAAATAAATGTTAGAAAATGACTAAGAAAAAAGTGGCGTGGTGGAGGACAACAACTTCAATTTTCTTAAAGTTTTGTAAACGACCCCTCAAAAATAGGATCTTGGATCCACATTCTTAGTGGATTGATTGGATAGATATAGAATATGAATTCTGTAAATAAAATGTAATCATTTGATCAGAGGGAGGGGATTAGAAAGGCTTATTTCAGCCTAAGGAAATAGGATAGATCTAGTTTCATTTTCTAACAATGTAATTCTAGATTTCTAGATTAAATTTAAATCCAAGAAATTTTTTCATTTCCAGCAATTGTTAAGTATTTTAGTCTTTTCAATTCATGCAAGTGTTCCTTAGACTAGTTCCCTTTCATGCAAATTTACTTTCATGCAAATAATATTTCTTTATGCAAGTAGAATAGATTGTCAAACAAGTTTTCTACTTTCTCTCTTGCAAATAGCCATGGACACCACCTTGGATTGATAAATTAAATGATGAGGATTACAATGAGCCCATCATTTTTGGTGCCATTTCCTCAAATAGGTATCATTAGGGAAGGAACCAATTTAGTTTGGCGTCCTTTTAGATTTAGATGTTCCTCAAGAAAGATTTGTCTCTCAAAACCCCCCCAAAATACCAGCTCTAAAGAAAAACCCTCCTATCTAGATTACAAAATATCCTTAGTTGGAGGACCATCACTCCAAATCCTAAAAAATGATATTTCTTGAAGGAAAGAATTGATGGATTATTTCTTGCAAGAGATGTAGAATACAAGAAAGAGATCTTATCTTCATTACAAAAGCTTGCAAGGAATAGACTTATTTGGAGACCTTCAAAACCCAAGAATCACTACCCAATCAGATTTTTGAAGTCAAACGAGGGTTGCCCAATCAAATATTTGAAGAACAAGGAGTTATTTCCAGTCATGCATGCAGCAGATTAGAAAGAAGGATTGCAAGATCTCTCCAATCATCCCATGTATTTGCTAGAATCGAAAATCATGAAGAAGATTTCCACTAAAAAAGAAGGTGAAGCATTGAGTTTAAAAATTTTCTCATCTTCTTTTCATTCTCTTCTCTCAAAAAATTCAATGCATGGAAACATACTTTGAGAAAGGGAAGATATTTTTCAGAACCAATTAATAGTTATGTGTAACCTCTCTACATCATTAAGCAGAGTAAGTTAGGGTAGATTTGATTTTTGCAAAGAAGTGCTTTGCACATGATATTTCCTCTTCTCTTAGGCTATAAGCATGTAATTTTCTATGCAAGTTGCTGCTCTAAAAAGTTGTATGAGATATTTTGGTATTATGGATGACTGGTTAGTGCAAAAAAATAATGATGAAGCAATTTGAGTTGGTATTCAATGCAAAAGATCAAGTTGCAGCTCTCAAAAGTTAAAGAAATTCTTTGCATGCAACATGGAGAAAGTGAACTACAACTCATACATGATGGTTGCATGGAAAACTAAAATAAAATTAGGTATTTACTTTATTATTTTACTCTTATTCAACTTAAATTTCTTTCATTTTACTCAATCCACTCAAAAAGAAGAAGAAAAAGTACCTAAAAGCATATCTTGATATTTATGGACTGTTTGGGAGTTGTTTGGAGCTAAAAAATAATAAAACACATCTAAAAGTAGTTTTAAGATTTAAGGAGCAATTTAAACCTATCTAGAGCTATTTTGGAACTGTTCAGGAGTTGTGAGAAACTGTTCAGGAGTTGTCAAGAACTATTCAGGAGCTGTCAGGAGCTATCTAAAGCAACTACTAAAAAAATGAATTTATTGAATGTGGAGGCTCATTATGAGTTGCAGAGGGAGCTACAACATTTTTGGTGTGGGATAAATGATGAGACCATAAATTGTATTATATTTTATCAAAGAAAATTATCTATTTCTTCCTAATGCATTAGTGTTAAAGTGGATTTGAGTAATGATTGAAAGTTCTTTAGCTTGTTTAAAGTAGAATATAAAGTAAATGTTTGATTTATTTTTAGTAATTAAATGTAATCCAAATTTCCTCTAATATGTCTCCATGAAGTGTTTAAAATGATATAATGCAGATAAATGAGTTATTAAATAACTCATGGTAAGATGAAGCTACAAACACTTGCAGCTAAGAGCTCTAGATATCAAATCTAGACAACACCTTGATGACATTATGGGAAGATAAATAAGACTCCATATTTCCAACATATTCCAATATTATTGCAAAATTAATGAGCATCAATCACTCCTAAATTGGTGGATAAGCATGTAGTTCATGATAACTCATGAAGATCTCTTTTGCCACATTATCTTTCAATAACTCAACTTATCGAAGCAATTAAGTGTCATTAATTATAGTGGGATGTTCTTCAAGATAATAAAAAAAGATTTGGGAAAGAAAAAAGGAGAAAAATCCCTTCATTCACGTGGAGAACTGAAGGTTCCCTAAAAAATTAGGTGCCCAAAAATTGTGAAAAATGCAGTCTCAGTAAGACAACGATATCTCACTCGTTTCTAAATGAAATTCAAAAAATCAAAATGATCTAAAAAGTAGATTGAACGGATAAAAACCCTTTTGATAATTTTGCATGATCGGTAGTAGGGAAGGATTAGTACATGTCATAAAATGACTAAGACAAAAGTGGTGTGATGGAGGACAACTACTTCAATTTTCTTAAAGTTTTGTAAACGACCTCTCAAATATAGGATCTTGGATCCACATTCTTAGTGGATTGGTTGGATAGATATAGAATATGAATTCTATAAATACAATGTAATCATTTGATCAAAGGGAGGGGATTAGAAAGCCTTGTTTTAGCCTGAGGAAATAGGATAAATCTACTTTCATTTTCCACCAATGTAATTTCATATTTCTAGATTAAATCTGAATCCAAGAAAGTTTTCCATTTCCAAAAATTGTGAAGTAGTTTAGTCTTTTCAATTCATGCAAGTGTACCTTAGATTAGTTCCCTTTAATACAAATTTCCTTTCATGCAAATAGGATTTATTTATGGAAGTAGATTAGATTGTCAAAAATGTTTTCTACTTTCTCTCTTGCAGACATCCATGGACACTGCCTTGGATTGATAAATTAAATGATGAGGATTACAATGAATCCATTATTTTTGGCATCGTTTCCTCAAATAGGTATCATTAGGGAAGAAAGTAATTTAGTTTGGCAGCCTTTTAGATTTAGATGTTCCTCAAGAAATATTTGTCTCTCAAAACCCCCCAAAAATACCAGCTCTAAAGGAAAACCACCCTATCTGTTACAAAATATCCTAGTTGGAGGACCATCACTCCAAATCCTAACAAAGGATATTTCTTTAAGGAAAGAATTGATAGATTATTGCTTGCAAGTGGTACAGAATACAATGAAGAGATCTTATCTTCATTACAAAATCTTGCAAGGAAGAGACTTATTTGGAGACCTTAAAAATCCAAGAATGGCTACCCAATTAGATTTTTCAAGTCAAAGGAGGGCTTCCAAATCAAAGATTTGAAGAACAAGGAGTTGTTTCCATTCATCCATGCAGCAGATCAGAAGGAAGAATTGCAAGATCTCTCCAATCAGCCCATTTATTCTCTAGAATCATAAATCATGAAGAAGGTTTCCACTAAAAAAGAAGGTAAAGCATTGAGTTTCAAAAAAAATCTCATCTTCTTTTCATTCTCTTCTCTCAAAAAATTCAACGCATGTAAACATACTTTGAGAAAGGGAAGATATTTTTCAGAACCAGTTAATGGTTATGTATAACCTCTCTACATCATTAAGCAGAGTAGGTTAGGGTAGATTTGATTTTTGCAAATAAGTGCTTTGCATATGCTATTTCATCTTCTCTTAGGTTGTAAGCATGTAATTTTCTATGCAATTTGCTACTCTAAAAAATTGTATGAGATATTTAGGCATTATGGATGACTGGTTAGTGCAAAAAAATAATGATGAAGCAATTTGAGTTAGTAATCGATGTAAAAGATCAAGTTGTAGCTCTCAAAAGTTGAAGAAATTTTTTTCATGCAGCATGGAGAAAGTGAACTAGAACTCATACATGATGGTTGCATGGAAAACTAAAATAAAATTAGGTATTTTCTTTATTATTTTACTCTTATTCAACTTAAAGTTCTTTCACTTTACTCAATCCACTCAAAAAGAAGAAGAAAAAGTACCTAAAAGCATATCTTGAGATTTATGGACTATTCAGGAGTTGTTTAGAGCTAAAAAACAAAAAAAAACACATGAAAAAGAAGTTCTAAGATTTAAGGAGCAATTTGAACCTATTTAGAGCTATTTTGGAACTGTTTAGGAGCTATGAGAAACTATTCAGGAGCTGTCAGGAGCTATCAGGAGCTATCTGAAGCAACTACTAAAAAAATGAATTTATTGAATTTGGAGGCTCATTATGAGTTGTAGAGGGACCTGCAACATTTTTGGTGTCGGGGAAATCATGAGATCATAAATTTTCTCATAGTTTATCAAACAAAATAATCTATTTCTTCCTAATGCATTAGTGTTAAAGTGGATTTGAGTAATGATTGAAAGTTCTTTAGCTTGTTTAAAGTAGAATATAAAGTAAATGTTTGATATATTTTTAGTAATTAAATGTGATCCAAATTGCCTCTAATATGTCTCCATGAAGTGTTTAAAATGATATAATGTAGATAAATGAGTTATTAAATAACTCCTGGTAAGATGAAGCTACAAACAGTTGCAGCTAAGAGCTCCAGATATCAACTCTAGACAAGGCTTTGATAACATTATGGGAAGATAAAGAAGACTCCAAACTTCCAACACATCCCAATATTATGCAAAATTAATGAGCATCAATCACTCTTAAATTGGTAGATAAGCATGTAGTTCATGACAACTCATGAAGATCTCTATTGCCACATTATCTTTAAATAAATCAACTTATTAGAGAAATTAAGTGTCATTAATTATAGTGGGATGTTCTTCAAGATAATCAAAAAATATTTGGGCAAGCAAAAAGGAGAAAAATCCCTTCATTCACGTGGAGAATTGAAGGTTCCCTAAAAATCAGGCACCCAAAAATTGTAAAAAATATAGTCTCAATAAAACAACAATATCTCCCTCATTTTTGAACAAAATTCAAAAATTCAAAATGATCAAAAAAGTAGATTTGAATGTCTAAAAACCCTTTTTAGCATTTGGGGTGATATGTAGCAAGGAAGAAGTCATATGTGTCATAAAATGACTAAAACAAAAGTGGTGTGATGGAGGACATCAACTTCAATTTTCTTAAAGTTTTGTAAACGACCCCTCAAAAATAGGATCTTGGATCCACATTCTTAGTGGATTGGTTGGATAGATATAGAATATGAATTCTATAAATACAATGTAATCATTCGATCAAAGGGAGGGGATTAGAAAGGCTTGTTTCAGCTTGAGGAAATAGGATAGATCTAATTTCATTTTCCAACAATGTAATTCCAGATTTATAGATTAAATTTGAATCAAAGAAAGTTTTCCATTTCCAACAATTGTGAAGTAGTTTATTCTTTTCAATTCATGCAAGTGTGCCTTAGATTAGGGTATGTGCAGGATCATGATGGGCCAAAAAGTGGCGATATGATGGGTATGTGTAGGGTATGTGGCTGACGACTTTTGTTTTACCCAAAATTGTTGAAACAAAAAGGGTTTTTAAAAGAGATTCTCAGCTTTCCACCAATATAATTTATGCTTTAATACTTTGAGTTTAATAAAGAATTATTATTAATTTTCTATTTGAATTACGACTAAAGTCTTGATTGATAGGCTAATTGAAAAACATGTATAGCTTTCAAATGGTATCATATTTTTTGAATCCAAAATATGTGTCACATTCTATGTTTCACATACTATAGGATTTTAAAAAAAATGAATTTCATGAAGTTTTGACCAAGTTAAGGTGGTCAGACATATGAATTTTTATATTTTTTAAAAGTTATAATAAAAAATTAATAATTAATAATTTACTTAGAAAAAAATTACAAAAAAATATGCATCACATGAGGACATGAGTCATCTACTTATATCTAAAATCTTATAAAAAAATATTATCATTTTATTGTGGTTAGGGTGGTCAGACAGACACCTACTTCTAATTTTTTCCCTAAAATTTAAGTACTACTGCATTGAAATTTCAAATTTTCACCAAATAGATTTTTTTTTTTTAAATAAACCTTGTATTTTAGAAACTACATTCAATTTTCTACAAATTCTATTCTTACATATTTTTGAAATAATATAGATAACTTATTCAAATTTTTACATCAAGTTGCCTAACTCTAATTTTTCTAAATTTTTTGCCACTTAAGGGCCTAATTTTTCCATGATGATCCTACACATACCCATTAGTTCCCTTTCATGAAAATTTCCTTACATGCAAATAGGATTTATTTATGCAAGTAGATTAGATTGTCAAACAATTTTTCTACTTTCTCTCTTGCAGATAGCCATGGACACCGCCTTGGATTGATAAATTAAATGATGAGGATTACAATGACACCATCATTTTTAGTGTCGTTGCCTAGGATAGGTCTCATTAGGGAAGGAAGAAATTTAGTTTGGAAGCCTTTTAGATTTAGATGTTCCTCAAGAAGAGAAGATTTTTGAAGTCAAAGGAGGGCTTCCCAATTAGATATTTGAAGAACAAGGAGTTGTTTCTAGTCATGCATGCAACAGATCAGAAGGAAGGATTGCAAGATCTCTCCAATCAACCCATGTATTTTCTAGAATCAAAAATCATGAAGAAGGTTTCCACTAAAAAGGAAGGTGAAGCATTGAGTTTCAAAAATTTTGTCATCTCCTTTTCATTCTCTTCTCTCAGAAAATTCAATGCATGGAAACATACTTCGAGAAAGGGAAGATATTTTATCAATGAAAATCATCTATTTATTCCTAATGCATTAGTGTTATAGTGGATTTGAGTAATGATTGATAGTTCTTTAGCCTGTTCAAAGTAGAATATAAAGTAAATGTGATCCAAATTGCCTCTAATATGTCTCCATGAAGTGTTTAAAATGATATAATGCATATAAATGAGTTATTAAATAACTCATGGTAAGATGAAGTTACAAACACTTGCAGCTAAGAGCTCCAACTATCAACTCTAGACAAGGATTTGATGACATTATGGGAAGAAAAAGAAGACTCCAGAATTTCAGCACATTCCAATATTATTGCAAAATTAATGAGCATTAATCATTCATAAATTGGTGGATAAGCATGTAGTTCATGACAGCTCATGAAGATCTCTTCTACCACAATATCTTTCAATAACTCAACTTATAAAAGAAATTAAGTGTCATTAATGATAGTGGGATGTTCTTCAAGATAATCAACAAATATTTGAGTAAGAAAAAAGGAGAAAAATCCCTTCATTCACGTGGAGAACTGAAGGTTCCCTAAAAATCAGGTGCCCAAAAATTATGAAAAATGTAGTCTCACTAAAACAACGATATCTCCCTCGTTTCTCAATGAAATCCAAAAATTCAAAATGATCTGTAAAGTATATTTGAATGGATAAAAACCCTTTTGAGAATTTGGCATGATTTGTAGTAGGGAAATATTAGTATGTGTCAGATAATGGCCGAGACAAAAGTGGCATGATGTAGGACAGCAATTTCAATTTTCTTAAAGTTTTCTAAACGATCCCTCAAAAATAAGATCTTGGATCCACATTCTTAGAGGATTGGTTGGATATATATAGAATATGAATTTTATAAAGACAATGTAATCATTTGATCAAAGGGAGTGGATTAGAAAGGCTTGTTTCAGCCTAAGGAAGTAGGATAGATCTAGTTTCATTTTCCAGCAATGTAATTACATATTTCTAGATTAAATTTGAATCCAAGAAAGTTTTTCATTTCTAGCAATTGTGAAGTAGTTTATTCTTTTCAATTCATGCAAGTGGTCCTTAGATTAGTTCCCTTTCATGAAAATTTGCATGATGAAAATTTCCTTTCATGCAAATAGGATTTATTTATGCAAGTAGATTAGATTGTCAAACAAGTTTTCTACTTTCTCTCTTGCAAACAACCATGTGGACACCACCTTGGATTGATCAATTGAATAATGAGGATTACAATGAACCCATTAGATATCTCTCTTTTAATGGTGTTCATATTTTCATGCAATTGTTCGAGTCCATTTAGAGTATCTCCTTTATTTTTAAAATTTAACTTTCTCCTCATGCCAAGATCACATGATGTATTGATCATGTAGATCATTTTAATTTAAAAAATATATATTTTACTTAATTTTAGTTTTTTTACTAGTTTATCATGCATTCATTTAAATTTAAAACTTATTTTATTTGTTTTTTTTGTAATAATAAGCTATTTATATATATAAATAATAATATATTTAATATATAATTATTATATATATATAAATATAAATTATGAGATTTATCATTAACAAACATTTGAAAGTAAGATATTTTATTTTTCTAGTTAAATTATTTTTTGCAAACAAAACAACAATAAGACAGTAATTATTGTGATCATAATGCTCAATATACAATGACATACTCATGATAACACAATGCATAATATAATCATTCACAATTGAGGATGAACACAACTACATGTGTGTGTGCATAGGATTTCCATCATATCAACTATCATCAAGTGGCTAAGTCATCTCTACCTCAACCATGTTCTCACCTTTAACTTGTTCCTACACTAATTTGCACTCAATATCTCATCAATAGGTTAGGTCATAGAACCATAATCAATAAAAAAAATATTCACATCATATTAATTTACTATTATTTTAATCGCAATAGCATGCATTTTAAAATAACATCTAATTTATCATTCATGAAAAAACATTAACCCATGCTTCAAACACCTATTATCCAATGGTCCCATCTAGTTCCATTTATTATCAAATAAAGTTTATGCAAGAAAAATAAAGATATGACATCCTTTCCCACTAGGAAGAGACGTCATCTTGATGTCTTATTAGAAACACACTAAAAAATATATGAGTATCGCACTAATGCAACAAAAAGATATCTCAAAAATAAGCACCAAAATGAAGAAAAGGTGGTCTATATCCTTTACGTTATCCCATGTAGGACTATCCACAAAATATTGGTCCCACTAGACCTTATACTATGTTATTTCTCTATTATGCAACTTAAGATTGCATCTATCAAGAATTTGAGTGGGCTCCACCAACACCACTCTTGGATCTTGTACATGTGAAGCATTCCAATCAAGTATATGGATGGTGTCAAGATCATATAGATTAAGCATAGACCCATGAAACACATTATGGATTCAAGCAAGAGCAGGTGGTAGAGAAAGTCAATAAGAAACAAGTTTGATCACTTCCAATATGTCAAAAGGACTGACAAATATTAGTGCTAGTTTAGAATATTTTCCAAATGATATAGAACTTTTATGAGGTTTAAACCTCAAGAATACCTCATCTCCAGCTAAAAATTGCTTGAAAGTTCTATTCTTATTTGCATAACTCTTTTTCCTATCTACTTCTTCCTTCAATCTCCCCTTGATCAATTTCATTTGATCATCTATCTCTCTAAACATATCTAAACTAATTATAATTTTGTCGTCCATCATATCCCAATTGATAAGTGTGCGACACTTTCTCCCATATAGCGCTTCAAATGGTTCCATCCCCAAAGATGCATGGTAGGATTTGTTATAAGAAAACTTCACCAATAGAAGATAATCTTCCCAATTGTACTATTGATCCATACAATACATTCTAAGTAGGTCTTCAACTACCAGATTCACTCTCTATGTTTTTCCATTTGTTTGTGGGTAGTATGCCAAATTGAAATTCAATCTTGTTCCTAACACTATGTAAATTTAATGTTGTCTAAAATCTAGATGTCATGCGAGTATCCTAATCTAATATGAATATCTCAGGTACTCCATGGAAATGAAAGATATCTTGGATAAATCTCTTAGCTAATGTTAATAAACCATTCTTAAGATTTCCTAGAATGAGGTGCACTACCTTATTGAACTTATCCACAACTACCAAAGTGATATCATGCTTTTTCTTGTACATAGGCAACCCTTGAATGAAACCCATACTAATCACTTTCCATTTATACTTAACTATTCATGTGGGTACAAAATCCCTATTGAATTCACATGCTCATCCTTGACTCACTAGCACTCCAAGCACCAATCCACATATTCAATTACATCCTTGTTGAGTCTTGGACAAAAGTATAGAGGTCTCAATTCTGCTACCATCTTGGTTACTCCAGGGTGCCTTGAATTAGGTGTGTCATGAATTTCTTCTAGGATCAAATTTCTCAAATCCCTTGAGTTTGGAATATGCATTCTTCCTTAGAATCTCAAATTCCATTTGATTTCAACACATACCGATCGAAATGATGGCTAGGAGATCTTCTCTAAGGCTTTCTTTACTCTATAATAGTGCTCATCAACTTGTAGATTTTAAATCACTTTTTGTCTCAAATTAAACCTTGTAGAAGTCATGGCTACTAGATGCCTTCTTCTGCTAAGAACATCAACTACTCTATTTTATTTCCCCTTGATATTCTCAATACTAGAATTATATTCACTGAGGAATTCAAGCCATCTCTTTTGTCAAGCATTGAGATTGGGTTGTGTGAAAATATACTTGAGTCCTAGGTGGTATGTCTTTAATTCAAATGACTTCCATAAGAGGTAATGTTTCCACATCTACAGTGCATGAACTATGGTTGCTAACTCTAAGTCATGCAGTGCATAGTTCAACTTATATTGCTTTGACTTCCTCGATTCATAAACCACCACTTGTCCATTAAGAATTAGCACTCCTCCTACTCCTCTTGATGCATCAATTATCATCGTGAATTATCTATTTGGATCAGGTATAGTCAAAATTAGAGTTGTAGTGAGCTTTTCCTACAAAATTTGCAAAGCTTTCTCACACTTTTTAGTCCACTCAATTTTGTTTTCTTTCTTTTAGATTGATGATATCATTGGGGTATCAACATAAATTTGTGTCACACTTTTGGCCAACTTATCAACACAACTGAATTTAAGTAATTTTAACTAAAAATTAATTTTGGTCAAACACATGATCTTGTAAGATTCATTCTAGCTAAGTTATATATGTCCACATCTTTTCCAACTAAAATTTTTGGTTAAATGCATATTTAACACCACTTTGAGTCCGATTTACTAGAAAAATAAATTTATTTGAGAAACTTGATGTTTCAACAACTTCTACTCGTGTAAAAATATATTTTTTAAATATAAAAATACCCTTTTGTAGACCCATAAGTTTAGTTTTTGAAAATGTACATATTTAATAGTTTAATTATTATTATTATTTTCCTTTTTATTTTTACTAAATGTAGGTTACTAGCACAAAACATTAGGTTGATTACCATGTCAAGGAAAAATAGTAAAACGTATTAAAAAAAAATTGAAAAAAATGTGATGCCCTCGATATAAGAATCTATATCAAGATGGTATATTTTTTTTTCTATTTTAGATAAATTATTAAGATGAAATTTAATGTTGACTGGAAACAACTAAATTTTAATATGCACAAATTTTAATATTTATTTAAAAATATATAATTATAAAAATTGAAAAAAATATATCCATGCCCTAAAGTTTCAAGTTATAAATACACACCAAAAAATTGAAGGAAAAAAATAAATTACTATATAAAGATTGACGTCTATTGTACCTTCATTTTTCATTATTTTATCAACACCTAAATTATAGTGGTAATTTATAAAAAACTATATTAAAATATTTTTTATATTTTTTTCAAAAAAAACACAAACATAAAATATACTTAAAAATAAATATTTTATTAGTTTACATCTTTTCAAAATTCAAAACATATCAAGTGTTTTTAGTGATTCAAGTTTAAAAGTTGGATTAGTGTTGGCCATTTCCTTTATAAAAGTGTGACACAACTTTGTACTTTTACCCAGTGTTGAAATTCTAGAAAACTCTTCTACAAAATTCATATAGTATCTTGCAAGTCCCATGAAGCTTCAGAATTTAGTTACATTCTACGGTGGAGGCCAATCAACTATTGCCTTGATTTTCTTTGGATCTACTACAATCTTTTCTGTTGAACTATGGTTGCTAACTCTAAGTCATGCACCTAAGAAATATATGAATACATTATTCATTGTTAATGAAATCTATAGGAGCATTGGTTAACCTGAATAGGACTATAATAAATTTGTAGTGTCCATAATGATTCTTAAAAGTTGTCTTGGTGATATCCACCTCTTTACTCCTTAATTGGTGATATCTAGATTTGAGATCTATATTAAAGAACATTGTATCCCCTTTCATCTGATCAAATACTTTGTCAATTCTTGGAAGGGGGTATTCATTTTTAATATTTTACTTGTTCAACATCCTATAGTCAATGCACAAACACAAAGTTCTATCCTTCACAAAAATAACTAGTGCACCCCATAGTGACACACTCGGTTTAATAAAAAATTGGTTCAACAACTCATGTAATTGGTTCTTCAATTAATACAACTCGATGGTGGTCATCCTATAGGGAGACTTGGAATGAGGTTCATTTCTAGGTAGCAACTTAATAAAAAATTACAATTCTTGTTTTATTGGAAACTCTATTGATTCCTCTAGAAACACATCGTGAAATTCTCTAAGGATAGGGTAGTCATCAAGTATTGGCTTCATAATATCAAGGTCACTAATGTGAATGACATAAATGGAACACCGCTTCCTTTGGGCCTTCTTTAGTAGCAGAGCTTAATTTTTTCTAAGTTCCAAAGGTCTCACAAAGCTATGAATCTGAACATGATTTTCAAAATCATCCAAACATCTTACAATCTTATCTTCATAATTTACTATAGACTTGTGTTCAATAAACCAATTTATTCCCAAAATCACAGCATATGTCCCTAAGAGAGCTATTGATAGGTTCAAGACTTGAGTCTAAAAACTAGGAAGTTTTAACTCACAACAAGAAAGATAAGAATCTACCCTCTTTTCTTCCTGATTTCCATACTGAAGAATTCATGAATTAGCCATGTGTCCTAGTCTAACTAATAACTTTGAAACTATTTTTGGACCTACAAAGCATCAGTTGCTACAATATCAATTAATATAGAAACATGTTGGCAATAGAGCTTATCGATACACTAATTTGGTGTAGCTTAGAAGTCATCATGTCAGTTGTCTACAACTGCATAGATTTAATGTTGAGGTTCCCCTTACTAATTTATTTCCCTTTATTCTTCCAAAATTTGAGGTAAAATAATAGTATAGTGATCTCCTCTTTAGACAAAGTATTCACCATGAGGTGATCTTGGTCCTTTAGGCATTTCCATCCTATTATTGTTGATGTGGTTAGACCTTTTATTGCCTCCATTGTCATTCCCATATGTGTTATCCTAGAAATTATTTCCTCACTTCATGTTTCAGATCTGCCAACTGTTGCCTCCCTACTAGTTATTAGAAATTTTTTCCTCACTTCTTGCGGTAGTTAGCCACTTGCTAAAAAATTTCCTCTTGTTTGGTAGCCTTTTCCAATTCTTCATCCATATTCAAAGGGTTATGGCTGTCCACATTTGATCCAATCTAGGGCTTCAATCCCAAGATAAACTTCCTAATTCAAAAGTGTTCATCCAATTGATACTAAGGTACATACTTAAGCAATTTGGTGAACTTTTCCCAATACTGAATCACTAGCATGTTACCTTGAATCAAATTTTGGAACTCTATCTTCTTGTAAAAGAAGAGTTGAGGTAACCACCTCTTCCTAAAATGTTGAAGAAATATTTCCCAAGTTGTCTCCCCTTGTAGTAGCTTATTTTCATCTTTTTTATTGTCCCACCAACTAGTTGCTTCACTAGCAAGTTGATATACAAGCCAAATAACCTTGGTATAATTAGATAGATTCCTAAGTTCAAATTATTTCTCCATCTCAATGATCCAAGCTTTAGTTCCATCTCTGTCAATTTTTCCATCAAATTTGGACAGTTCAATCCTCTTACAGTCCTTACCCAATTCTTCTTCAATTCTAACACTATGATTTATATGGTATTCATTCTCTTGATTTCATTCCTCTTGGTTCCTTGTAACCTCTTGTTCTAAGTTGTTCATCATGTTCCTTGTTTCAGTTAGAAGGTTGAGAATTTTTTCCAACATATCATTTTTCTCATTGTTGCTCGGTCCATTGTGGTCAATGTTCATATTTTGCACCATGGTTGGTTATTTTTACTATATTTTTTGACCCCCTATGAAAAATTGTCTCTCTAATCCAAAATTTTTCCTTAGTAAAGGTTGTTGATCTTTTCTTTGGTTTTCAAAACCTTATCGAACCTTTCCTAGGTTGTCACAATCTCATTCTCACTTGATACTTTAAATTTTAAGTTAAATTCATTCCTTGGAGCTGGTCTTTCATCAAGTTTTTGAGAAATTCATTAAGGCTTGAAGTACTTGACACATCTTTTGCAAATTTTGATGAAGTCCAAGTTAAAGTTATTTCAAAGTTTTGTAGAGGTTTCGAAATCTCTATTAGCTCTTGATGAGGTTGGAAAAAATTCCCTTTCTTCTAATGGTGAGCCTATCATCAAATAATTTTGTTCCAAGAAGAAATGAAAAGAATATTACATTGGAGATTAAGCATTTCAATACTTTATATTAGTTTCAAAACATTTGTTAGCTCCTAATGAGATTGTTGAAACCAATTGTTTTATCGAATAACCTTTTCCTAGCCATTTCTTTTTAAATATTTAAAAAGCAGCTAGGGTAAATGGGGATATGTGAAATCTTGCACACACCAACCTAAAAAAGGGGTTCTTTAACTAATCATCCAATCCAACACTAACTGCGTATGTTTTAAAGTGATTTCAAATATTTAGAAGGCACATTCTAATATCAAGTGAAGAAAGGATTAGAGTGGAGTAAAAAGGAGAACATGTGCAACTGGTGATTATGGGGAGCTCTAAGCATAATTGAGGTACTATTTTATTGATTGAGCTATAATTTACTAGAAAATAGTGCAATTACACTCTAAGGTGAAGAATTACTTTGACCTATGTTTTCCTCTCTACATAACTGGATGGGTACCTTAGGGATTCGGTCATAATGTACTATAGTATTAGGTTTATGAGAATGTTTCTAGCTTAACCAACACAATTCTAGAGACAGGTATACTAAGTTAGGGTGTGTAAGTTTAAATGAGTTCAAGGATAGAATTGGAAAATCTAATCCACCTCCATTACATGGAGGTTAATAGAGAGTGGGTTACTACAAGCTGCTACATTCCCAATGGCTATTCAATGTCTAGAATTAATAATAGAATGTGTTACTCATTATGATCTTGGAACACAAGACATCAAGAAAAATGATAACCGGTTGGCAGTAAGGATTCAAAGATCTACCTTTTCTTCCTATTTAAAAATTCCAAAGAGAGAGCAATACTCAGCTTTTGATTTCACCTCTTCACAAATTACTTTTTCAAAAGAGAAATGGGTCTATAGAAATGTAATTTCAAAGGAGTGGTTTTCCACACCTAAGAAGGATAAATCTCAACTACCAAAGAATCTACTCAGGATTCACTTCATAAACGATATTTCTAATATAATTGCTTTCATACATGCTAAGGGAAAATGAGAGGGCTCATGAATTTGAAGAATGGATGTATTTCTTCATTTAGATCATTATTGGAGGAAACCAATTCTCGGATAGCGCACAACCCATATGTGACCAAGTGCATCATATGATTACTAGTTTTGAGGTCAAAATGTTTTTATACATGTCCTCATATTTAATTTATGCTATTGCAAACACTAGACCTTGTCCTAAACTAAGGCCAAGCTCAACTCTATGCAATGAAGATCCCATCTTTGATTACTATGATAAGGTGTAATTGGGAAAAATTTATCACCATCATAGAAGACTTAATGACACTTTTACCATGAGGGTAGCTTGGGAGATACAAGGGGACATTGGTTTAAGAATTACTCCTAAAGCCATTCAGCTAATTGATATTTATGGAATTCATTTCATACTATTCCATATGGTTTCTTATATCAAGATCAAAGGATGTAATGGTGCCCCATTGAAACTTCACAAGTTTTTTGAAGATAAATTTGTGTTAATAGATTTCAAGAGGCAAGTGGAAGAAGTGAATAAGTGATGTCAAGAAAGGAAATAAGGTTGGCATACAGTTCCTAATCATATGTGATTATTTCTATTGAAATTCTATGTCTGATGCACTCTTCATTGAGAGAGACATGGTCAAATATACTTTGTAATTCTATGATGCAAGGTTTCCTTTTGAATGTAAATATTTTGTAAATAACAATCTACAATTAGGTCCTAGATTCCATCATGTCCTTGGTCTAGAGGATTATTGGGTTGATTTCCTTGATGAGTATTTCATAAGAAGATGCAATTGGATGAGATTGATTGTGAATCAAATAAGGACAATCAACTTAGGTTTGAATATCCATGATATTCAAGATGATGAGTCTAATTTGGTGGATCCTATTTTTGTTAAACATATCCAAATTTATCCTATTGCACATCTATGGACTAGAGCATTAGAGAATTTGAGACTATTGAGGCTAAAAATATAGTTGTCTTGAGGAATCAAGAGTTGGTTTCTAAGAAAAATGCAGAAAGAAAAGAACACCGGCTCAAACACACATTACCTAGCCACAAAGGGAAGTTAGTTGACCTCCTATGACCTCAGTAACATAATACTCTACCTCAGAAAATGTGTCATTAGAATGGAAAAGTGGTCGAGGTGATGAACCCTGAAAAGGAAATTTACCAAAAGAACATGCAATGAAGATGCTCCCGAGTCTCCTTAGCAAGACAAAGATAAAGAAGCAACAAGAAGAGAAGAAGAAGAAATAGTCAATGTCTCTACTTCCCCATCTCAAGTAAGTGTCTCTTCCCCTTCTCCTGATATTTATATTGACATAGATGTGCATGCCTCCCCTAAGATTGGATAGAATAATTATTCTTCCCTAGAACAAGAACAATCTATCACTCCTCCCTTGAGAAGAAAATTATTCACCTCCTCTAGTTGTAAATCAAAATCCACTCCTAGAACTTCCTCTTTCTTGAGAAAACATTTTCAAAGAAAAGAAAGATTGTTCCAGTGACTCTCCCAAAGAAGGACCTTGTAGGTTAGTTAATCTAGATGACCCCTAAGCCCAAGAGACTAGAAACTATTTCTAGATTATTGGAAGATGATCAAACTGGAAACATATGTGTAGAAGTAGCTCATCCTTCTACACAAAAATAAGTAAGACAAGATACTACTAGTGAATTTAATGTTACCAAAGTAAACTTAAGACCATATACAAGAGACGGAGATTTACAAAATTTCCAAATTACAAGAACTATAATAGTAGAGAAAACAGCCAAAGATAAGAAAAGAAAGCATAAATTAAAAGGTAAAATCAAAGTCCTAACAAAATTTTTGAAGTCTATCTTTGACATTTCTTCACAACCAATCACCGAAACTAAAGCTCCATTTCACCCATCATCAACAATTGGAAGGGAGGTAGTGATCAAGATACATAATCATATAAATTTTTTGGGAGGCTATATAGATGAATGGGTCATGAACATATCAAATAAGTAGAATCCACTCATCTTGGATATGAAGAAGGTATTCAAGATGTAAACACTCTAAAAGAAGAAGTGGAGAAGGATATTTCCTTGGCTAAACTTGAAGTGATGGTGTGGACCAATATTCTAGGTGAACTTAAATGAATGATGGAGCTAGGTCTCGAGAAGCTATTCAATGAGAAAATCCTTCTAAACATCATAGATAACAGTTTCAATTTGTGGAAAAAAAGTGTTGAGTAGAAACTCCACATTGTCAAAAAATTCCTATAAGAGTTTGGTAAAGTGTTGATGGACTACAATGACATTAAAAATCAAGTCTATAAGAACTCTAAACTTGGACTACAATTTGTGAATGAAGGTGATAGTTGTTGGGAAAATGTGTCTCAACCTTGTAATTATTTAAGGTATTGTTGATACATAAAGTAATTCTAATACATCCACAACTTGGGGGGAATAGAGGGGTTTCCACCATGTGAGGGGTCTAGGGGAATCATCCCTCTTGTTGGGGGTCTAAGGGTAGCGCACCTTAGTTAGGGATCACGAGAAGTGCCCCCAAAAGGAAAATTTTATTTATATTTTATTATTATAAATATGGATTGTTCATCATTATGTGTTAGATCTGATAGTCGATATTTTATTAGTTTCACTTTCCCTAGAAGGAAACCCTATTTTATGAGGGTGTTGTATTACAAATATGCATTGTGATGTATTCTAAGAGCCTGATAGTAGTCGTGTTTCCTTTGGATCTCTAGTTGGTGATACTCCCATGAGAATCTTGCTCTGCAAGTATATTATAATCTTTGTGGCTTTTGAATAATATAAAATAGACAACTTTTGGAGTGTGGGGTTTTTCTCTCGAAACGGTTTTCCCCACATAAATCATTGTGCTATAGAATGCATGATATTTATGTTTATTTGTATTTAATTTTTTGTAACTGTTAAAGATCTATCAATTTTTTACATTATTCTCCTCTCAAGATTAGTGTAGGAAGTTATTCTGCTACCTTAGCTTCCTTACAACAATGGAGACAAGGATGTGGAATCTTTAAAAGAAATTTTTGAAAGAATGTTTGATGGCATCACTAATACACAACCTTTCAATGCTAAGAGTCTTAGAAGGTTCAATAAGATTGTTTTGGTTTTGTTTCAAATATTTGGGCTTGCAGCCACTTATGAAAGAAGACTTGAAGCTAGATGAGATAACAAGGCTATTTGGAAGCTCTAAGCCAAAAACGTCACCATTCCTCAATAAAAGGAAATGCTAGATATTATAAAATCTTTCTATGTGTTTTGAATGAGGATTGCCACCTCATCAACCTAGTCAACCAAAAGACCAATGAACAAAGTGTTGGCATATTGTTAATATTAATGCCAAAAGAAGGATCAGAGGTGAGATGTAACTGATCTTACAAGTGAGGATGTTGGAATAATGTAAAAGTGTCATTGATGTCAAAGGAGAGATCAGAGGTAAGATGGAATTGATCCTATAGGGGAGAATGTTGGCATGATGAAAAAAGGTGTCATTCATGCTTGGACGTTATGAAGATCAGAGGATTTGTGTCTTGGTTTGGAAGTCATGGTGTAGATTTATGGAGATGAGTAGGTATATGTGAATGTTGCAAAGTTGCTCAGAATACTAAAAAAGTGTCATGGAATGTTGACGTGATGTTGTAGAGGGTTCTTCTAGAAGACAAAGATGAAAATGGGAAGCAAATTTTATGTGGGTTTTCTAAGTGCATTCTAGATATGTAACCTACATAATCAGAAGATGATTATTCTGCTCAAGAATGATTTATTTATGCTCTCAGTTTAGACTAGGGTTTGCAAATAAACCCTAAGTGTTGCAGTCATGGAAATTGAACAAAGCTTATAATTTCATGTTGATTGTGTATTAGCAGTTGTAGATAGAATAAGTTATAACTTATTCCTTTGCACTCATTCAGTGACTAGCCGGTTTACCTAGCTTCCCAGTTGTTGGTGTTTGCATGCCCATGATCAAGATCTGATGGTGCACGTTCAAAGGTTGGAGATCAATGGTGCCCACTAGCTCATAGAGAATAAAGTGAAATAACCTATATCAAGGATACTACACCATATTGGTAGGAGCTACTTTAAAGTCCCTTTGACAAAACGATTCACATCATTGAAGAAACTACAACATATTGGGAGGATATGCTTTAGATTCCCTTCAATGAAATGGATATATTGAACTAACAATAAAAATTAGAAGAGAAAAATTCAAGACTTCTCTAATGGAAAGATCAAAGAGACTTTTGGATATCGGATTGAGAATTTTTAAGTCCCTTCGACACAACGAAGGCACTTGATCAAGGAGAAAGATAAATATCGATGAATCAAAATGTTGGTCCCTTCGACACAACAAAGGAACTTCATTGAGGAGAAAGATGGATATTGGCTTAAAAAAATGTTGGTCCCTTTGACACAATCAAGGCACTTGAAAAACCTTAAGTTGGGACCAGACAAAGTGTGAGGTGATGATGGAGAATGATGACATGTGAGGACAAGAGGTTGTGTCTGATTGATCAAAATATCAAGTCACATAAGTGTTGTTTACTACTTGATGTTGATGAGGATGATAGATGGCATTAGCTTGCCAGCCCACTGAGAATTGGTGGGAATGTTTCTTTGGCCAACAGTATAGTGGGCTTGTGATGCATGTCATGTGGGCCCAGTGCTTGACAAGCTACAGATTGATAGTGATGATTCAAATGACTCTTTAATTTGATGGTCTAGATTAAGAGGTGAGTGATAAGGAGGACAAGTGTCCTAGTGGACAGGTGGCAATGATGGTTGCATCGCACACACAATTCACATCACTGTTGTGAATTGAATGATAGAGGAAGAATAGAGATGTGTGATATGCTATGCATCCCATTCATTGGTGGAAACTGCATGATGATAATCTCACAATGTCCATAGTATGTGTGGTGGGACCTGATAGAAAGGCATTAGTGGAAAATGATGACAACACATATGGGTGGCATAACATGATTGTATGACTAAGTTTCTTCACATCAATGAAGTAGAAAATGAAGTCTCTATCAAAGTAGTGATACCTTATGAGGATGGAATGAATGCCAAAGATCAAGATTTGAAGATATGACATCATAGATTTGATCTTGGTGCCAAAAGTGTGAATGTGATGAGCTTGAGTAAAGTGATTGGAATGAGATGAAGATCAACAACACATGTATAAATAAATATAATCAGATGGGTGTGTTTTAAATTTTGGAAATGGATAGAGATCGAATGATCATGGCACGAAGATAAGAGATTGATGACACCTAGATTTGAATGTGAAGATCTCAAATGGCCAAGTCTGTGTGAACAATGGTTTTGACTAGTAATTGACATGTAGTGGATAGAATTAATTGGTTCAACTACTCTAGTGACCATTTGATTGGAGATTTTATTTGTAGGTTAGCATCATAGATTGCCAGGTCGAGGGAGATCAAAATCAAATTGAATAAATAGAGGATAAAATTTAATGCATATCTAATTCTAGGGTTTTGCAAGTTTTCTCATTTTAGTAGATTCAAAAAATCAGTATAGAGTGTGTGTGGTTTGATGCATTGATAGCTTGTTGTAGAAGCTTGTGTGTAAAGGAAACCCTACCAAAAAAATTTAGACATAAAATTTTGAATATGCAATTGATCTGGATGGTTGAGCATGGCTTAAGGCTTTGATTGTAGATCGACGGAGTCAAGAAAAGAGAAGAAAATTAGATAATTGTCTAAGTTGTTGTGTGTACAAGAAAAGAGTGTAGAGAGAGTATAGTGTAGCATATAGATAATGCAAAATTTGTGAATGAGTTGAACCCAAATAAAATATAAGATTTCAATCTAGGTTAACATTCAGAGAGTAGAACAGAGAATATTCTAAGTGTAGCATAGAGAAAGAAGAGAAGAGAAGAGTGAAGGTATGTGTTGTTGAGATTGCAACATCAGTAGTAGAGAGAATGTATCCATAGGTGTAGAACAAAGATTGAGTAGTTACATATTAGACTTGTAATAGAGAACTGGATTCATGTGAATCATTTTTATTTGTCATTATAAATCTGATTGGTTGGTACCATCAGATAACTGAATTGGTGCTCAGTATAGGGAGTTGGTGCTTCCTTGTAGTTGGTTCTTCCTTGGAATGGGTACCCCTACAACTAGGGGATTGGTGTCTCCTTAGGGTTGGTTCCCTTAGACATTGTAAACAAAATATTTGATTGTGATGTTGGATTTGAGTAGTAGACTCAAGCAGCCTTTTTCATCATGGTTTTTCTCATCTTAGGTTTTTCATAGTAGGTTCTAATCTACACATTAAAGGCTTAAGGAATTAATCTGCAAAAAGTACTTAGAGCTAAAAGGAATTAGTTTTAAGTGATCTACTGATTCACCCCCCCTCTTAGTAGATTTTTTTGTTCCAATAATTGGTATTAGAGCACTAGGTTCCCTAGGAGAAGGTTAATCAGCTCGGTTAGATCTTGGTAAAGTGAATAAAAAATGGTCATTCAGGAAGGCTCATCTATAGAAGAAGTACCTCTCTTTGATGGATCATACTATATGGTTTGGAGTAGTAAAATGAAGACATATCTGGAATCATTAGGATTTGATATCTGGATGTTAGTTGAGAAGGGATACAAAGCTCCTACTACTTCTCCCACTAATTGTTGGAAATATGTGCCTCAAACATTACAGGCTGAAACCTCCATGAGTGTCGAGTCAGTGTGATAGGTTCCATGTCTAGCGGACTAGTAGTTTGTTTTATTCATTTATGAACAAGTCATTGTGACCTTTCCATTGTCTTGCCGAAAGGTTGCACTATGGTGTCTATCGTTGTAGCATGATGTATTCATTATGACATCAAAGTGATTGGGAGACCTTTGGCCAACAGGTCATTCAATCGTGCATCGGTGAGACTCTTGGCGACTATGATCTTCGGTGAAACTTAAGGTTCTTGCTAAGATGTCTCAGTGAAGTGTTAATATCTTGGCGACAGCGGTTACTTTGAGGTCCTCGGGGTAACTCATTATGGCTCGGTGAGAAGTCACCGCGAAATCAAATGTTATGCCGACTGTGTTTTATCGGAGAGACTTAGCCAAAGGAAGTGTCTTCGGTAAGATGTCCTACCAAAGTGGATATGTCTTAGCGACTAAGACTTATGTTAGAATCTTTGATGTATCTTAATGAACTTGGGGAAATGTCTCGGCGATAAGCTCTTGTCTTGCCAACTAGTCTTCGGAGCTCGTTATGACTTAATCTCATCAATATAATGTCACACCGAAAGCTATGTGTTTGGGTGACAGATGAAGCTCTTGGGATAAGTCATAGAGATCGGTAAGTTTTCTCAGCGAAGGGAAATGTCTTGGCGATGGGTAGACACTTTGAGGCAACATATGGAGATCGGTATGAACTCTTGGCGATAGGAGTAAGTCTTGTTGACTTCTACTTGGTGCTCGATAGGCTTGGGGACTTTGGTGTAACTTTAGTGTTTCACTATGACCTTTTGGCGAAAGTGATAAGTCAGACTGACATCGGTATGAGGTCAATGTGGCATCGGTGAGACACTTTTAGTGTCTCACTGAGATGCCAGTGCATTATGAATTATGTTGACCATCTGACTGTCATACATGGAATCTCGTGGATGAATAGAGGAAGCCGAAGGTGAACCATTAGCAGTTGGTTCATTGCGATAGTTCTGTGAGAAAGCTCAATAGTCAGGAAACACCATGGATATAGTTGGAAGTTGCAGATGCTTGGGGTTTGGATTGTAGTTTGATCAACAGTGAAGTGTGAAGAATTAAAACTGTATCTGTAAAGGCTATATCTTGGATGTTTTCTGTTCGAAGAAGATTCATGATGAATGTTGTTGTATAATGACACCAGAAAGATAAGTCTGGAATTGTATGTAATTTTGATTACTATAATACAAAGTGATTTCTCTTGGTGTGGTGGGTTTTTCTCCTGTAAGGGTTTTCCCACGTATATCTGGTGTTCATGTGTGTTTTTCTAAATACTCTATTTCTATAATCTGTTTCATAGTGCATCTCAACTTAATTGTAATTGAAAATGTAAAAGTACTTCTGTATTCTTTCCTGAGGTATTGATGTTAGGAGAATTGTTTTCCGCATCTAGTTTTTCTTACACTAATACTGTTGGAAAGAGAATTTATGAAGACAATTCTCAAGCAAATTTTGCAGTTATGAGTGGGTTGTCAAGATCTATGGCTATTAATACCATGCACTCTCAAACTACACATGATGTTTTGAATAGGTTAAAGAGAATGTATGAAGGTGATGAGAGTAATGTGCAGGCCAAGATTCAAATATATGGAGGTGAGTTTGAAAGCCTGAAGTTGAGTGAAGATGAGAATCTATGAGAGAAGTTGTAGCTAGAGGAGAAATGATAGAATCATCTACTTCCAGATCTAAGGAGACTAATGAAGAGGAAGTTGATTACATCAAAAGATTGAAAAGGGTCTCTAGAAAATATAGAGGTAAGCTACCCCTTCAAAGTTTTAACTTTGGTACATAATGTCTTTTTGTTGCTAAATACCCTCACAATGAAAATGATAACCCTAAAAGAAGAATCTACACACAAGAAAAGAAAATAGGTTATTTGACATTAGTGGCAGCCCAGATGATGAGCATGAAAGTGCATATGAGATTGAGGGGAATGAATTCATGTTCATGGGTTTTGGAACAACCTTTGATGAAGAAGTTGAAAATTCTAATAAAGAATAAGTTGAAACCTTTGATGAAGAAGGATAATTTGACTTTGAAGGTAAACTCATTTGTGCTCTAGATGAGATTAAAGGTTTGAAGAAGGAAAATGAAGAACAAAGAATTCATGCACAAATAGGAATAGATAAGTTGACCAAAAGTCTTGAAGAATCCAATCAAATGATAGTCAACTTGAAGACTCAAGTGGAAGAAGCAAAGAGAAAATAAGTTGCAGTTAGGACTAAACTACAGTCTGAAAGGTTGGAATTTTTTTGCTTCTATGCTTGGGAGATAGAATACCAATCTTCACACTCTCTCATTCAAGGAAAACCCTAGAGATCTCAATCTAAAGTATGCAAAGGAGAAAGAGATCTTGTAATAGGACTATCCTAGGGTCTAATTATAAACTAATAAGGGATTCACCAACAAGCTAGGGCTTGGAAAGACTAATGAAATGCAAATAAAAATAGTCAAACCTAATGTAATGTAATGGTTCACTAAAGGCCTAAAAAAGCATGTAAAATAGAAAAGAAGGTTGAGAGATGAAAGGGGTACACCTGGAAACTTGAAGAGGACTGGATGAAGCTCTAAAATGTTGAGAACACTAATTTCAATGCTAACTAGAACTCCTATGCTAGACTGGGTGATTTAGTCCCAGGTTAGGGTTTTTGGGTAGAAACTGAAATCTGGGAGAGAGGTGTCTGGTACTTTTGAAAACTACAAAGTTTCCTATACTGGGAATAATATGCCAGATGTGGCATATAAGTAGATAGTTAGGTTTTTCTGGAAATTCAAAGTCTGATTCTTCTCTCCAATGTGTGCTTTGTCCTTTCTACTTGATCTTTGGATCTAAAAACCTCAATTTTCAAACTATAGATGTCTTCCAATGATCTCCAATGTAAAGTGATAACTTTTACAACTTTTAACACTTGACAACTCTCTCCAAACTTTCTCTTCAATGTTCATTCAATCTAGATCTAAAAATAACACACTAAAGAGAGGTAAAAAACTTGTTTTGTTAGTAGAAAGGGGTTTTCCTTGGTCAAACCTTAAAATGGAATGAAATACAAAAAGAGAATGATGAATAAACAAAATTTAATGTTGAAACTCACCAAACCCTAGCAATAAAGTGTTGCAAACATGTAATAAGTGGCTCCAATGGATATAGATCATGACTCTTGCTTGAATGTGATAGATCTTGAATTGAATGCTATCTTGAATCATAAAACCCTACATCACAATTGTTAGCTAAAAAAAATACATGATACATGATGACTTTGACATGATGCTTGATGCTTGAATAATTCTCTAAAACACTTGTTAATTAGCACTTGAATGCTCTTGAATTCTCTTGTAAACACTTGAATTCTCTTGTGAACTCAAATTTGCTAGGGTATATGCTCTCACAAAAGTATTAGGTGAAAATGAGTGAAAGAACCTTACATATTTGTACTTGTTTATGCCAAATTTCTTGAAATTACAACACTATAAGCCGACATCAAATCTAGGAGAATAAAATCTCACCAAGAATTTGATTTACATTTAATTTTGGGCTACACTGGGAACATACACCAGAAGTGGCGTATGAGTCCCATTAGACATAATTATGGGACACATTTTCAAAAATGCTTAGAAAGGTGTGAAATCAAAATCGGGACCCAAAACCCTAGGTGGGACTTATATGCACAAGGTGGCCTATGAGTACCTAATCACTAAATCTAGGCCACACAACCTAAAAACATCTAATTTATGATTAGATTTTGATTTATGTTAGGATTATCCTCAAAAAGATGCATTAAATTAGGCTTGTGGATGCAAAATAAGGAAAATTAAAGCATAAAGAAGGCCAATTATTTAATAAAACCATAGAAAAGTTTGAAAGTGTGTTACAAAACTTTACAACACCCTAAACAAGGTATGATTAGTTTTTACAAGGGATCAAGACCTAATGTAAGAGTGTTTTAAACACATTACAAGTCAAGGCATCATTAAGCTCAATTTTATAAGTAGGGCCCTAACAAGTGTGAAAATGTCGTGGATGACATATTTTGACACTACATTTAACCCCCATTTTAGTGAGAGGATGAACTTTCTTCAAACTCACACTAAACTACATGAATTCACATCAAGAGGGTTCTAAGTGCAATAGTGTCAGTAAGATAGGATGGTAATGATCAAGAGGGGTGATCAAGACCCTATGATCAAGATCCCATGGAAAACCAATATAGGCACAAAGAACACACATGAAAATAATATAAAGAGCACCATTAAGGCAAAAGCATACACTGCCAAAGACAAAGAGAAAATAATATCAAAACAAAAGGGGTGGATGGATCAAGATTTCACCATTTATTCAACACGATGTGGATCAAATCTAGGTTGTTTTTCCAAAGAATGCACGCTCACTTTAAGGAAACAAAACTTCAATTCATTTGTTGGGTGAGTAATCCAATGAGGTGAGACAAATACACACATGACTAGTATGCACTCACACACACACACACACACACACACACACACACACACACACACATGAGTGGCTATGAGAAATTCATGCCTCAAATAGGCTTCCCGTCAAACCATACCAAAGTTATACCTCCTTATAACTTCGATAAGGTGCCATGCAATACTGAACTTTGAGCTTCATGAGACAAGTAAAGCTTCATATGCTTATAACTCATGAACAAACAAGATGGATCCACAAGCATGCAAAGTGTGTTATGCAAGGTGGCCATATAATTGAAATTGTAAATGCAAAAATAAAGAACGTTCAAAGGAATCTTGCTTAGTTCACTTGAGGTCTTAGCTTAGGGGACATTATTCCTAGTGTCTCAAAGAGAGGACCAATCAAAGAATAAAAGATTCACAACATAGGGAATGCAGTGTGTCACATCAAACCACTAGGAGGAATATAATATGCTAAGAGAGATCACAATCTTGAGGGACATAACACCCAATGTCACCAAAAAGTGAAAAATGCATCACATGAAGCAAGAAGACTGCACCATGAAACATGAAAAGGAAATAATTCCAATGTATTCCCCCACTTTAAATAAATCGCCAAACACCATGTTGTGAGAAATTACTTTAAAGTAGAAAATTATAAATGCTAACAATAAAGAGGACATGAGAGCTAACTTGCAAAGCCCTATGCCAAGTCATATGTTTCCAAATGAAGCTACGTCATGAAAAAGAACAAAGGTTTTCCTCCAAAATGAAACTCCAAACACACATAAGGGATCTATGGATTTGGGGTTAGTATGTTATTGCTACAATTTTTTTGTAGAGAGCTCAGAACTATCATCAATCCCCAAATACTCATGGAACTGGAAGAATGACATAAAGAGAGTGAAAATAAAGAAAAACCTTTTGGGTCAACATGGACGAGACATGAATGTCTCAACGCCTTACATCATACCAAAAAGGAAACACAAGACAAAGAAAAGATAAAAGGAAAATATTTTGGGTCAACATGGAAGAGACATGAATGTCTCGACACCTTGCATCATCCCCAAAAGGAAAACACAAGACAAATGAAAAGATAAATGTTTACAACATAGAGAGGAATGAAAGTACAAGTAGAAGAATATCATAAGGAGAGAGAGAGATATATATACATCAAACAAAACATTACGGGAGATCATATTACACACATGCAATCACATAAAAAGTAAAAAACACACAAAAAAGAAATAATACAAGAGACTAGTATGGCACATGTGAGTAAACCTATTAGTAGGTCATCTGCATCCCAATCGTGTTTATTATATACAGAAGGTGTAAAAGTAGACAAGGGGATAATAACAAGTATCAAACTAGGATCATCACCAAGTTCAACACTCTTCCTCAGAGAATTATCATTTAGGCTCATGGAAGAGGAAAACAATGTATTCAATTCATTATGCACCTCTTCATCAATTTTGGAAATCTCCTCATCATCATCCAAGTTAATCACAACAGGAGGTTGAATGATAATTTCCCAAGAAGGGTTTGGCTCCTATTGTAGTATAATATCATTTTGTTTTGGTGAAGGGGGAGACTTATCATGCAGTACTTCGGTCAAGTTTGGGTCTTGATTTTCTTTGTTTATTTCTTCATTTAGCTTTCGAGCAAGGGCACAATGTCTACACCTACATTCTCTAGCACCTCTATTTCTTTTAGTTCACTTTTCAAGTTGCATTTGTGTAGGAGAAAGATGATTGACCATAGGTTTATTTTCTTCCCTAAGGGGAGGAATGGAAGGAACCATGGAAGGTTGTTCAACCACTTTCTCTTTAACCTTGAAAACTTGTTTTATTCTAGGAGGCGTGATGGGATTGTTTTCATTATCTCTTGGTCAGTGGTGGGTGGAGGCATGTTTCAGAGGGATAATTTTTCTATACATTTTTCCTTGAACTTTTGGTAAGATTTGAAAAAGAAGTCTTCTTGAGGTTTAATAGGTTCCATGGGCTTAGGCCAGAAGAAGTCTAAGGAAAACTTTCCATAGGAAGAAAAAGGGTTAAAACCACTATGATGCACAGTGTAAATTTCATTTTTAAAGGGAAGCTTTAAGCATTTATGCAAAATCAATGGGACCACTCCCATTGAGCATAACCATGGGTGACCGAGCTTCACACAGAATTGGTCTAGTGTCAATATGATGGAGAAAGAGACATCTGTGTTTTTGGTCCTAATTTTAAAGGAAAAGTGATTGATCCCATTGTAGGGAAAGCAAAACAATTATGCATCTTTATCCATACTCTTGGTTTGTCATATATTTCTTGATAGAGCTCATGCAAATATAAGAATTCCTTGGTGATCATATTCTCTCCACAGGCAGGATCTATCAATATCCCATTAGTGGGCTTGTCATAGATTCAGCTGACTATGTAAAGAGGACCATCAGGTGCATGTTTAAGTATATCCTTAGAAGAGAAAGAAATGTCAAGAGGGTTTTTAGTTTGTACATTACGATGTTGAGTTTGGACCAATGCAACCACACCATCAATATGATTTTGTTCTTGTTGATTAGTATCCATAAGACTTTGTTGAATTGTATATATGTTTTCATAACCCTTGTCAACATTCATCACATTAGTATTTGTAGTTTCACTAGCTTTGACAAATGAAATATTATGTTTCAGCATGGGGTTGGTAAATATTTGTAAGTTTTGGTTAGGAGGGGCAATGGACTTAATTCCTTGATCATTAACACGTCTAGTAAAAAGCCGACTGGAACCAATGAGGTCTTGCACAAGATGTTTAAGATGCTTAAAATGTTCTATATCAGGTCCATTTTTTTAGTGATAATGGCAATAAGCATTTGATCTAAAGTTCGGAGGCAAAGGCTTATTAGGATCAGGAGTTTTAACAAGAGGAAAGGTGATCATTTTTTGTTCTAAGAGTTGTGACATTGTGTTATGAAGGGTATCAGGTGGGGAGTGACTTATCTTTCCAAGTTCCTATAGTTAAAGGATATCATTGCTTTTACGGTAGCTAATTGGGTATTAACATGTTGAGTTGTTTGCTGAGGGGGATTTAGTTGGAGGAAACCTTTATTCTACTTCCTAAGAGGTTAGTAATTGTTTTGGTTTGTAGATATGGACTTATTAGTTTGGCTAGAGGTGGACTTTGCATTAGGAATACTAACCAAGTTTGGATAATTACAGTGTTGGAATATGGCTTTTAGTTTTTTCATTGATGGCAATTTAAGTAATTGATCTAGTCTACACTTCCATATCTGACCAAACCGGAAGATAGAGTAAAGAACATGGTATCAGGCTGAAATTGATTTTGTCGATCCATATGCTTTACCAAATCATCAGTTTGGGTTGTGGATCTCAAGGAAGGTCATTGGGTATCTGGAATTTCTTATTATCAAGTTTTGTTCCATCGCATCAATTGGTGTACAAGTTAGGAGATCTGATCGTTTGATTTTTTGTTCAATAGTACTAGAAGGCTGACTAAGTGAATGTGGGGTGTTGCATATGTTCAAGGAGAAATTGTTTGGAGTATTCTTGTATTGGAGATTTTGTTTTGGGTTCTCACTATGCTATGGCCAACTTTGGTGGATGCACATTAAATTTTATTCATGATTTGAGTTGACAGTTGGTAAATATTTTCTATTTTATTGAAGCCGATATGAAGTGATTAAATCCCTAGTAGTAGATGTATGTAAGTGATCGATTATTTAATTTTGTGTGGTGTTTGATGTAAGTCAATGTGTGTTACAAATATCAAAAGGCAATTTGAGCGATTATGCACATTTTCACTTGTGCAATAAAGGATTTTGAGAAGCGAATTGAAACAGAATAGAGCAAAGTGCATAATCAGATAGAAAGTCTAGAATTCAATCTATGAGCCTAACAAAAACTATAATGAGGCATTTGTAGATGATATCTTCTTAGTTCAACTCTTTTGATGTAATCCAATATTTTGTAATGTAGTGAGCCTTCCTTATCTTGAGCAGTGAACTCTAGGAAATGTGCCTGAATGCAAGTGCATTCCCCATTTGTAAAACACTTATATTTTGAGTTCTCAAATTATGGATTGAACTCCACCATGGTTTTTCCCCTAACATGGTTTCCACGTAAAAATCCTTGTGTTATGGTGTTGTGGTTTATTGTTTTATGTTTATGCATCTTTCTTTTGTTTGAAAGGTATAGGCACTTGAGAGATCAAATTAATAAAGTTAAAAATTGCACAACACTGATTCACCCCCCTCTTCATTCATTTTTGTTCATGCCCAAACCACTGGTTCCATCATAACTTTTTTCTTGAATCATGAGAAACCCTTTACCATATTGCTTTATTGGAAGTGGTGTCTCATCTCCTTTATAGACCCAGTCAGATACATTCTCAATATCCTCTTTGCCAAGGTCTCCCCATTTGAGGAAAGTAATTTTGGGAGGTACATGAATCAAGACCTTAGGTTCCATGTTGTAACATGACTTTCCATATGTCTTTGGTGAATTTGGCATTGTCATAATGTAGAAGGAAGTGTTCATGTTGTACTCTCTACATCTCTTCTCTTGGATCTAGATCTCAGGGCCTTTGGATTTGGTAGTGAAAGCAAAGGATGTAGAGGTAGATGACTGAGAGATAGTAGATGTTCTGGTGAGTGTTGAGGAATCAATGTATTTGGATGAGTTTGATGTTGACGCTTCACTGTTAAGTGGTACCTAATGTTTAGAGATGTCTCACAAGTTATTGCAATACTCAAAGGGATCAAGGTCACCCTCAATAGTAATTTCGGTTCTATGGTAGGGAAGCTTTAGGCATTAATGTAACTTGGAGGGAACAACCTTCATGGCATGAATCCATGGTTGACCGAGGAGAAGATTATAAGGGATCTCCAGATCCAATACTTGGAAAGTAGTATCCAACATCATGGGTTCCACTCAGTGTGGAAGTGTTATTGTTCCTTGGGAGGATCATTCATCATCATCATAACCTCTTATGACTATGCTCTTTTTCTTATCCACACATGCTTCAAAAAAACCCAATGCCTTAACCAATTTTAAGGAACAAAAATTCAATCTCGCTTCGTTGTCTATCAAGACTCGTTTGATGCTATTTTGATGGATGAAGGCTTCAATGTGTAGTGAGTAATTATGGTTCATCTGTTGGGTTGAGTGTTCTTTTTCAGAGAAGGTAACATGGTGAGAGCTCACAAGGAATCCAACCATGGCTTGAAATCGGTTGACATTGAGGTTGTCTAGGACAAAGGTTTCCTTCAACATCTTATCTAGGATGGCGCTATGCTCGAGTGATGTGTGTAGTAGTTCCAATATGGATATTTGTGTTGGGGTTTCTTTGGCTTCTCCAACAAGTTAAAATGGCCTTTAGCTTGAGACTACTTGGGAGGTGAAGGGGCAGGCATGGTTATTTTAGTTCTGCAAGTGTTTACAGCACACTCTGGGGTCTTCTTGATGGTAATGGTGTTGACATGTTCGTTAAGAGTACAAAGATGTAGGATTTTTGGTGTAATTATAACCAATAGTCATATAATTGGTTGTGTTATTGTTTTTAGTACCTGAACCAGAGGCTTTCCCTGAACTGTGGTCTTGAAGGGGAGTCTTGTAGATAGTGTGATCTTGATTGGAAGTTTGTTTTTGTTGTCCCTCTACCTCAATTACTTTTTCTTCAATAAGGTTCTGAGTAATATTTTTTAGTTTTCTACAAGTAGATGTTTTATGACCTTTATCTTGGTGATATTCCCAAAAGGCGTTATTGTCCCACCAAGAGGGTTTAAAATCTTACACATAAGATGTGGGTTCCCATAGTTGTATGAAAACTGATTGAACAAGTTTCTTCAATACGATTTCAATGGGTTCTCCAAGGGGAGTGTATTCATGTTTAATGTATTTCCTAGGCGGTCTTTGTTGTCCTAGTCCCTGATTATTTTGTAGGGAATTTTCCATTGGTGTAGGGGTTTGTGGTGTAGTCATTGAGGCTTAAGGTCCTCTTAGAGTGAAAACTAGACCAATTTTGTGTATAGTTTTGGTGTCAACAAACTCATCATTCATGACATTTTGTTCCAAGACCAGTATTTGTTTTTTTCATTGAATTTTTGTTGATTACTGGTGCTCTTAGAGAATCTGAGGGTTCCTTTAGCAACAAGTGATCTCTCAATAATTGTTCCTTTTTCCACTAGGTCTACAAAGTGTGCACAACAATGAACTTGCAAGGGATCTTTTAAAGAATCTAGGAGGTTTTCAACAAACATGTCCACCTTTTATTTTTCAAGGATCTCCATTTGGCATTGACTCACCAAGTTTCTCCATCTTTGGAAATATTTGATAAAGGACTCTCCCTCTTCTTGTTTCGAGGTACACAAGGTGGCTAATGTGATATCGTTTTTAATGTTAAAGGCATAATTATCTACAAATTTGTTGGCCAATTCAGACCATGTTGTTATTCCCCCAGGTAATTGTAAAAACCACTCAAGTGTAGGACCCATAAGAGTTCTACGGAATAACCTCATCAAGTATGTGTGCTCTAAGGCAATGTCAATACAAGTTGTTCTAAATTCTCTGATGTGCTCTATTGGGTTGATTGTCCCTTTCTATTTTTAAAATATTGAAATTGTGTATCCTTGAGGAAAAGGAGGCATGTAGATACTCCTATCAAAGGGGTATGGGTGCAAATCCTACATGTTGTAGGATTTTTTAGTTGTTACTTGCATGTTCTCCACTTGTTTCGGTAAAGAAAGCATTAGTGTAGTTAGAGCATCCACTTGTGGGTTTTTTAAGTCATTCATATTGTCAGGTCCCACATTTTCTGTAGGTACATGGTAGTTGTATGAAGGTATCTATTGTTGTACCTAAGGTATATGTGTATATGTGGTATTTATGTTGGGTTGTGCATGAGTACCTTTTTGTCATGTGTTTAGCGTAAAGGTATTTGATCAAAACCCTAGTTGTGCTAGAATCTTGGTATGTGTACCTTGTTGTCCTTGTGTAACACTTTTTTGAGGGATAACATGAATATATGTGGGACCCTTGACATTAACCCTAGATGTGGGTCTTGAACCTGAAAATATTATTCTCATGCATCCAATAGGATTGTTCAAGGTAGTATTCATGGTGTTTGTTCATGTCACAAAGGGATTAGTATTCATCGATGGTGTTGTTGACTGTATTATAGGTGCAGATGTTGATTGGGTCACATCCTGTGTCATAGACTGTGTAGTAGATGATGTTTTAGGTGGAGCTGTGAAAGGAATTCCAAAAGCGAGAGAAGTATGAACCATTGTAGAACTCTGTGAAGCTCCTCCTAAAGGTATGTTAAGAATTACCTGTGGTATAACATTCTGTGGATATGTCTCTTATGACCTTGGTTTTGGTTTGAGACATTTGTAGGTAAAGGCACCACTTATAGCATGTTTATGTCAAATCCATATGGTAGTTTAAATCCATCTTCTATTATTTTTGCTAAAAATTTCTCAATGTTGAGCATGATGAGATCATCGACAAATTCAACAACCTTAGGATCCTAGGTTGCCGCCTCAAGTTCTTCAATAGTGATACAACCTTGGTCATCTCTCTCAAGGAATTTTTCAAATGGGTTGACATATGACTTTGGAGGTTTTTGTGATGTTGACCTGAGGCTCATTTTTCTAGTGGGATTGTAAGAGTCCTCATGTTGTTGTGAAGTCTCTATTTCTAATTGTCTCTTTTGTAATATGGTCTAAACCATAAGATAAGACTTGCTCAAAGAGGGATGACACATAAATGTGAATCATAAGGTATGAAACTACCTAAGATGTGAAATTATAAGCTATGATTTTTTGTTTTTTTTTTGGTATATATTATGACATGCAATGAATAAGGTATGACTTAAGATAATGTCTAAAATGAAAATGTCTAGGATATGAAAGTTATGCTATATTTTTTGGTCTTTTAGGGATAAAATATGACATGCAAAGACTAGGGTATAATGCAAGATATATGTCAATATCCATGGACAACTATGGGATGAATCACTAACTGACCAAGTTTGATGCAAGGGTCCAACTAGGATTTCCAACATGATGTTTTAGGATCAATACCGAAATAACCAAGTGATCGGTTGACTAGGTGGAATTCAAACTAACCTAGTGAGTTTGAGGTATTCCACTAAGATGATAAAGGACAGATTGTAAGATGATATGTCAAAGGAAATCATATTTGAATCTATGTTTTCAATCAAGGGAAGATAGTTTATCTACCCTAAGTCTACAATGTATAATGGACAAAGATTTCCCTAAGTGTGCTAAGGATGATCTAAGTAATGCAATGATGAAAGTAATAGGAAAACTAAGGATGAACCTATGTATGAGCAAGTCATAGGTCTGAATTGAGTTTACAAAAGAGAGTAGATCAGATAATGAAATCCTACAATAATTGTTCTGAGTTTTCAATTTTCCATTTGAATGTCAAATTTTCTGTGACAGGAAGATGTGCCATTCCAGACTACAAATGCAATTCAGAGTATTAGATGGGTCACAAAAAATGGGATCCTACAATAAATCATTCGAGTTTTCAGTTTGTTGAAATGTAGGGATTTCTATGACAAGAAGAAGCATTGTTCTAGATTGAAAAAGTGGTTTAGAATATCAAATGCATCACAAAAACTATTGGATGTGGTTTATAGTGATAGATGTGGTTTACTGGTAAAATCAAGTCTCAAGTCTAGATCTAGTTTCAATCTGCTAGTTGAAAATTTTTCTATGATACTAGATAGATGCATCATTGCAGACTGCAAATGTAGTTTAGAGTATCAGATGTGTCATAGTGGCTTATGGATGCAGTTTTCTATCTTAGATGTGTTGCATTTCTACAATTCTGACTCAGTATGCTAGATGTGGGTTTCTACGTGACAGATGCAACTCAGTATGCTAGATGCAGGTTTCTGTGTGACAAATATGTTGAATAGTGAAATGATCCTAAGATTTGACACATTTCTGACTTGTTTAAGGTTGAATTTTGAACATTTTTGTTTGATCAAATATTATTGAACATACATGTAAGACACACCAAGAAAAATGTTTGAAATAAATAAACAGACATTTACAAATCTTAAGGCTAACAAAGGAAATATCTTTTGAGTTCCCACTTGGATTTCTCTAGCCGCGCTTATTCTAAGCATAGAAAACAATAATAAATCCATCCTAATTAACAACAAACTACTATGTGTAGACTCAAAGCAGGGTTCATTAACTGTTTAATTTATAAAATAAATCCTATGTGAAGACCCAAAACATGAAAGAAAGCAAGATAAGATTGGAGTTTCAATTTTTTTCTTTTACAATCGTCCTGCAAAACCACACATTAGAAGTATTTGAATATTTGTATTCTTTTTATCTTCATCAATCGTCCTACAAAAACTATGTTAACTCCAAATCACATGATGTAAACTCCAAATTAGTCATAATAAACATTAATTATTAAAATCATAACTCAGAATTTTGAAAATCAAAAAATTATTTTTACCAGTCAGATGCATCGTAGGAAGCCATAGATGCATCGGTTGAAGTCAAATGCAGATTTTCCCTCTATAGATGCAGTTCATGATGTTAGATGTGTTGTTCAGTGCTACAGATGCACTGATTTGTACCTGTTCCTACAAAAAAAAAATTATGAATTTTTTGAAGCTTGTGACTTCACGTCGGGTTCACCAAATGTGACATGGGAAAATAAATAGGAATAATGAAAGCATAACAACATCAACAATCACAAAATTTGTAATCATGCTAAGGTTCACCATATCAATAATGAAGTGCAATGCGATAACATAAATTAAATAAACAAGAATACTATAATCTAATTCCCATTCTTGCTTGAATCCTCTCCATTATTCTTCTCCACTTTGCTTTGAAAAATCTCAATGCCCTCAGATTCCGAGTGTGCAATATTAGCCTCTAAGTATTTTGACAACAAAACTTTGAAGATTATGATTACCCGTGAATGAAATTCAAAGCTTCTCTTATAGAAGCTTCAAAAATTCAACAGTCAAGATTGATTTGCATTCGAACTATTCAAATTGAGTGTGAGGAACTAATTGAATAGTTAAGTGAATTTGATCGATCAGTTAAGAGGTGTAACTGAAAGAATGTGCGAGTCAAAAGGAGGTGACATATTAGTTAGGTGAGTGAAATGGGAGAAAGTGTTAGTCAAGAATGGAGATAATTATGCATGAGATATTTAATTGAAAAGGTAGGAGACATGTGCTCAAATAAAAGAATTAGTTATAAAATTAATTCATTTTTTTTGTGGAAGAAGTTGTGTACGTGATTCCAAAATCAGTTAAATGACTTATTCAATTTATGGAGTCGCTTTAGATGAGAAAATAGAGTTAATTAATTAAATGAATAATCATTTATTTAATTAAATGTAGGAGGAAATGAATTTATTGGATGTGTAATTAAAAAAATTTAAGAAACTTATTTAATTAGTAAGAAGAAAGAATTTAATTTAAATGTGTAATTAAATAAATTTAGGAAACTTATTTAATTAATAAAAAGAAAAGATTATAATTAATTAGTGACGTAATTAAAGTAAATTAATGTAATTTACTTAATTAATCAAATTTAGAAGAATAATGAAAATGAATTAATTAAATGTTTAAAACTATTTAATTAATTTAGAGGAAGTGCGATGTTAGATTATAATTAAATGATAAAATCATTTAATCATTTTGTGGGTATCTTGAATTAATAATGAAAAATGCAGTAGCAGGCCTAAGCCATTTTTCAATGTCTACACTTTGGTATCTCATGCTCTCTCATATTTTTTGGGGCTTATGGAAGGAGAGGAACAACAAAATCTTAAGGGATGCTTCTCTTTCCCCTCTCTCTCTTTTTTCAAAATTGTGTCATCTATTAGGGAGAATTTTTTTTAGGCGGTTGAAAATATTGATATTCTAAGGTATGTGATGGTCTCTGATTATGATGTTGTGGTGGTTGTGCAATGGAAACTATCTTATGATATTACTAAGCATTTGAAGAAAGATAAATCAGATAGGGAAGGGCTTGTTTGGTTTTCTCCTCCTCCTAGTTGGCATAAAATCAACTTTGATGGTTCAGCTAAAGGAAATCTAGGTCCTACTGGCTATGGGGGAGTGTTAAGAGACCATAATGGTAGGTTAATTTTAGTGGTGGAAATCCCTTTGGGAATCCATCCAAACCACTTTGTTGAAGCTACTGTAGCCTACCTGGGCATAAAGATGGATAGAGACAAGGGGATCTAAAAGTTATTGATTGAAGGGGACTCCTTTAATATTGTTAATTTCCTTAGGAAGGGTTCTCCCCCTTCATGGACTATTGAAAATTTAATTTTTGATGTCCTTTCTTTGTTGTAGGTTTTTAATGAAGTTTATATATCACACACCTTTTGGGAGGCGAATCAAGTGGCTGACTAGATGGCGAATCATGGGGTGACGTCAGCAAGGCATTGGGAGGCTAATGATCTCCTACCCTTGGAGTTAATTAATTTTCTCAATAATGAAAAATATTAGCATGTTGGTGATTGCCATCTCCTCAGCTAAAGGCTTGTGTGGTTATCATGGATGTATCAGGTTGATTAGACACTCCACATTGGTGAAGATCATTGGAATTTGTGGGCATTCAAATTAGAGAAGCATGACCCTCTTTACCATTATTTTCCTCAGTACTACACTTGGAAGGCACCCATGCTTTCTGGGTATTTTTTTCCTCTTTCCTTATTGCATATTCACAATTGTTTGTGGTTTTTCTCTACATCTATGAAGTTTTCGATGATGGGTGGGGAAAGGTGAGGAATGGAACCACTTTCCTGTGATGAGTTCAAGACCAATGCGGATGTATGGGCTATTCTGCAAAAGGGAGGGGTACCCATTTTATGGAAAGGCTACATGGCTTTAAAAATAGTGTCTCCAAATACTTTTTTGATGCCTGGCATGGCCGCATTCTAAGCATGTTTGGTCGGGATACCACTATTAATGAAGATTTCACAGTGGAGGTAACTGGGATGTCAAGTGAAAGAAGGAAGTTCTATAGAGATAAGAATTTTTTGAGTTCTACCAGGCACAATTTTCTTCAAGATAGAGAGAGAGATAAAATGGTGAGGTTGGATTGTTTCATATATGATAGGTCCAAGATTAAACCTATTTGGCAGGACGTGGCTATGGCGGTAATGCGGTATTCCACCCTGGATGGAAAATAGATGGCCCTGTATGGTCACCACTTTGTAATGCTGAATAATTTTCAGCAGGGAAAGCTCATTTCCTTCCCCTTCTACCTATTTCTTTCTATGGAAGATGGAATTTTTAGTTTTAGAAAGAATCCTAGAAACCCTTTTTTGCATGATGGTTTGATGTTGCTTATTGTTGACTTCATTATGGCTAACTATATTGGTGAAGTTCCTCATCCCTCTGATTCAGAAAAGAAGAGGAAGGGGAGTTGGAAATGTCAGGTTGAGGAGGTCAGGGAGAGTGAGGGGATAGAAATTGAGATGGATTCAAAGGCATGGTTTGATGGGTACAACACTGACCTAGACTATACACCCTTGACTATTGGGAAGAAACCCTCTACTTGCAAGGTTAAACTCTCCCTCCCACGAGTAAAGCACAAAATTAAGGAGGTCTATGATGAAGATGTTGAGGAGGGGCTCTGTAGTGGAAAGGAGGATAAGTTTTGGGAATTGGTGTGCTCT
>VDFB02105785.1:504086695-504164615 GCA_007258455.2 Sequoia sempervirens | reverse complement strand
TGAGGAGAAAGTTAAATTTTAAAAATAAAGGAGATACTCTAAATGGACTCAAACAATTGCATGAAAATATGAACACCATTAAAAGAGAGATATCTAATGGGTTCATTGTAATCCTCATTATTCAATTGATCAATCCAAGGTGGTGTCCACATGGTTATTTGCAAGAGAGAAAGTAGAAAACTTGTTTGACAATCTAATCTACTTGCATAAATAAATCCTATTTGCATGAAAGGAAATTTTCATCATGCAAATTTTCATGAAAGGGAACTAATCTAAGGACCACTTGCATGAATTGAAAAGAATAAACTACTTCACAATTGCTAGAAATGAAAAACTTTCTTGGATTCAAATTTAATCTAGAAATATGTAATTACATTGCTGGAAAATGAAACTAGATCTATCCTACTTCCTTAGGCTGAAACAAGCCTTTCTAATCCACTCCCTTTGATCAAATGATTACATTGTCTTTATAAAATTCATATTCTATATATATCCAACCAATCCTCTAAGAATGTGGATCCAAGATCTTATTTTTGAGGGATCGTTTAGAAAAGTTTAAGAAAATTGAAATTGCTGTCCTACATCATGCCACTTTTGTCTCGGCCATTATCTGACACATACTAATATTTTCCTACTACAAATCATGCCAAATTCTAAAAAGGGTTTTTATCCATTCAAATATACTTTACAGATCATTTTGAATTTTTGGATTTCATTGAGAAACGAGGGAGATATCATTGTTTTAGTGAGACTACATTTTTCATAATTTTTGGGCACCTGATTTTTAGGGAACCTTCAGTTCTCCACGTGAATGAAGGGATTTTTCTCCTTTTTTCTTACTCAAATATTTGTTGATTATCTTGAAGAACATCCCACTATCATTAATGACACTTAATTTCTTTTATAAGTTGAGTTATTGAAAGATATTGTGGTAGAAGAGATCTTCATGAGCTATCATGAACTACATGCTTATCCACCAATTTATGAATGATTAATGCTCATTAATTTTGCAATAATATTGGAATGTGCTGAAATTCTGGAGTCTTCTTTTTCTTCCCATAATGTCATCAAATCCTTGTCTAGAGTTGATAGTTGGAGCTCTTAGCTGCAAGTGTTTGTAACTTCATCTTACCATGAGTTATTTAATAACTCATTTATATGCATTATATCATTTTAAACACTTCATGGAGACATATTAGAGGCAATTTGGATCACATTTACTTTATATTCTACTTTGAACAGGCTAAAGAACTATCAATCATTACTCAAATCCACTATAACACTAATGCATTAGGAATAAATAGATGTTTTTCATTGATAAAATATCTTCCCTTTCTCGAAGTATGTTTCCATGCATTGAATTTTCTGAGAGAAGAGAATGAAAAGGAGATGACAAAAAATTTGAAACTCAATGCTTCACCTTCCTTTTTAGTGGAAACCTTCTTCATGAGTTTTGATTCTAGAAAATACATGGGTTGATTGGAGAGATCTTACAATCCTTCCTTTTGATCTGTTGCATGCATGACTAGAAACAACTCCTTGTTCTTCAAATATCTAATTGGGAAGCCCTCCTTTGACTTCAAAAATCTTCTCTTCTTGAGGAACATCTAAATCTAAAAGGCTTCCAAACTAAATTTCTTCCTTCCCTAATGAGACCTATCCTAGGCAATGACACTAAAAATGATGGTGTCATTGTAATCCTCATCATTTAATTTATCAATCCAAGGCGGTGTCCATGGCTATCTGCAAGAGAGAAAGTAGAAAAATTGTTTGACAATCTAATCTACTTGCATAAATAAATCCTATTTGCATGTAAGGAAATTTTCATGAAAGGGAACTAATGGGTATGTGTAGGATCATCATGGAAAAATTAGGCCCTTAAGTGGCAAAAAATTTAGAAAAATTAGAGTTAGGCAACTTGATGTAAAAATTTGAATAAGTTATCTATATTATTTCAAAAATATGTAATAATAGAATTTGTAGAAAATTGAATGTAGTTTCTAAAATACAAGGTTTATTTAAAAAAAAAAATCTATTTCGTGAAAATTTGAAATTTCAATGCAGTAGTACTTAAATTTTAGGGAAAAAATTAGAAGTAGGTGTCTGTCTGACCACCCTTACCACAATAAAATGATAATATTTTTTTATAAGATTTTAGATATAAGTAGATGACTCATGTCCTCATGTGATGCATATTTTTTTGTAATTTTTTTCTAAGTAAATTATTAATTATTAATTTTTTATTATAAATTTTAAAAAATATAAAAATTCATATGTCTGACCACCTTAACTTGGTCAAAACTTCATGAAATTCATTTTTTTATAAAATCCTATAGTATGTGAAACATAGAATGTGACACATATTTTGGATTCAAAAAATATGATACCATTTGAAAGCTATAAATGTTTTTCAATTAGCCTATCAATCAAGACATTAGTCATAATTCAAATAGAAAATTAATAATAATTCTTTATTAAACTCAAAGTATTAAAGCATAAATTATATTGTTGGAAAGCTGAGAATCTCTTTTAAAAACCCTTTTTGTTTCAACAATTTTGGGTAAAACAAAAGTCGTCAGCCACATACCCTACACATACCCATCATATCGCCACTTTTTGGCCCATCATGATCCTACACATACCCTAATCTAAGGCACACTTGCATGAATTGAAAAGAATAAACTACTTCACAATTGTTGGAAATGGAAAACTTTCTTTGATTCAAATTTAATCTATAAATCTGGAATTACATTGTTGGAAAATGAAATTAGATCTATCCTATTTCCTCAAGCTGAAACAAGCCTTTCTAATCCCCTCCCTTTGATCAAATGATTACATTGTATTTATAGAATTCATATTCTATATCTATCCAACCAATCCACTAAGAATGTGGATCCAAGATCCTATTTTTGAGGGGTCGTTTACAAAACCTCCATCACACCACTTTTGTTTTAGTCATTTTATGACACATATGACTCCTTCCTTGCTACATATCACGCCAAATGCTAAAAAGGGTTTTTAGACATTCAAATCTACTTTTTTTATCATTTTGAATTTTTTAATTTTGTTCAAAAATGAGGGAGATATTTTTGTTTTATTGAGACTGTATTTTTTACAATTTTTGGGTGCCTGATTTTTAGGGAACCTTCAATTCTCCACGTGAATGAAGGGATTTTTCTCCTTTTTGCTTGCCCAAATATTTTTTGATTATCTTGAAGAACATCCCACTATAATTAATGACACTTAATTTCTCTAATAAGTTGATTTATTTAAAGATAATGTGGCAATAGAGATCTTCATGAGTTGTCATGAACTACATGCTTATCTACCAATTTAAGAGTGATTGATGCTCATTAATTTTGCATAATATTGGGATGTGTTGGAAGTTTGGAGTCTTCTTTATCTTCCCATAATGTTATCAAAGCCTTGTCTAGAGTTGATATCTGGAGCTCTTAGCTGCAACTGTTTGTAGCTTCATCTTACCAGGAGTTATTTAATAACTCATTTATCTACATTATATCATTTTAAACACTTCATGGAGACATATTAGAGGCAATTTGGATCACATTTAATTACTAAAAATATATCAAACATTTACTTTATATTCTACTTTAAACAAGCTAAAGAACTTTCAATCATTACTCAAATCCACTTTAACACTAATGCATTAGGAAGAAATAGATTATTTTGTTTGATAAACTATGAGAAAATTTATGATCTCATGATTTCCCCGACACCAAAAATGTTGCAGGTCCCTCTACAACTCATAATGAGCCTCCAAATTCAATAAATTCATTTTTTTAGTAGTTGCTTCAGATAGCTCCTGATAGCTCCTGACAGCTCCTGAATAGTTTCTCATAGCTCCTAAACAGTTCCAAAATAGCTCTAAATAGGTTCAAATTGCTCCTTAAATCTTAGAACTTCTTTTTCATGTGTTTTTTTTTGTTTTTTAGCTCTAAACAACTCCTGAATAGTCCATAAATCTCAAGATATGCTTTTAGGTACTTTTTCTTCTTCTTTTTGAGTGGATTGAGTAAAGTGAAAGAGCTTTAAGTTGAATAAGAGTAAAATAATAAAGAAAATACCTAATTTTATTTTAGTTTTCCATGCAACCATCATGTATGAGTTCTAGTTCACTTTCTCCATGCTGCATGAAAAAAATTTCTTCAACTTTTGAGAGCTACAACTTGATCTTTTACATCGATTACTAACTCAAATTGCTTCATCATTATTTTTTTGCACTAACCAGTCATCCATAATGCCTAAATATCTCATACAATTTTTTAGAGTAGCAAATTGCATAGAAAATTACATGCTTACAACCTAAGAGAAGATGAAATAGCATATGCAAAGCACTTATTTGCAAAAATCAAATCTACCCTAACCTACTCTGCTTAATGATGTAGAGAGGTTATACATAACCATTAACTGGTTCTGAAAAATATCTTCCCTTTCTCAAAGTATGTTTACATGCGTTGAATTTTTTGAGAGAAGAGAATGAAAAGAAGATGAGATTTTTTTTGAAACTCAATGCTTTACCTTCTTTTTTAGTGGAAACCTTCTTCATGATTTATGATTCTAGAGAATAAATGGGCTGATTGGAGAGATCTTGAAATTCTTCCTTCTGATCTACTGCATGGATGAATGGAAACAACTCCTTGTTCTTTAAATCTTTGATTTGGAAGCCCTCCTTTGACTTGAAAAATCTAATTGAGTAGCCATTCTTGGATTTTTAAGGTCTCCAAATAAGTCTCTTCCTTGCAAGATTTTGTAATGAAGATAAGATCTCTTCATTGTATTCTGTACCACTTGTAAGCAATAATCTATCAATTCTTTCCTTAAAGAAATATCCTTTGTTAGGATTTGGAGTGATGGTCCTCCAACTAGGATATTTTGTAACAGATAGGGTGGTTTTCCTTTAGAGCTGGTATTTTTGGGGGGTTTTGAGAGACAAATATTTCTTGAGGAACATCTAAATCTAAAAGGCTGCCAAACTAAATTGCTTTCTTCCCTAATGATACCTATTTTAGGAAACGATGCCAAAAATAATGGATTCATTGTAATCCTCATCATTTAATTTATCAATCCAAGGCAGTGTCCATGGATGTCTGCAAGAGAGAAAGTAGAAAACATTTTTGACAATCTAATCTACTTCCATAAATAAATCCTATTTGCATGAAAGGAAATTTGTATTAAAGGGAACTAATCTAAGGTACACTTGCATGAATTGAAAAGACTAAACTACTTCACAATTTTTGGAAATGGAAAACTTTCTTGGATTCAGATTTAATCTAGAAATATGAAATTACATTGGTGGAAAATGAAAGTAGATTTATCCTATTTCCTCAGGCTAAAACAAGGCTTTATAATCCCCTCCCTTTGATCAAATGATTACATTGTATTTATAGAATTCATATTCTATATCTATCCAACCAATCCACTAAGAATGTGGATCCAAGGTCCTATATTTGAGAGGTCATTTACAAAACTTTAAGAAAATTGAAGTAGTTGTCCTCCATCACACCACTTTTGTCTTAGTCATTTTATGACATGTACTAATCCTTCCCTACTACCGATCATGCAAAATTATCAAAAGGGTTTTTATCCATTCAATCTAATTTTTAGATCATTTTGATTTTTTGAATTTCATTTAGAAACGAGTGAGATATTGTTGTCTTACTGAGACTGCATTTTTCACAATTTTTGGGCAACTAATTTTTTAGGGAACCTTCAGTTCTCCACGTGAATGAAGGGATTTTTCTCCTTTTTTCTTTCCCAAATCTTTTTTTATTATCTTGAAGAACATCCCACTATAATTAATTACACTTAATTGCTTCGATAAGTTGAGTTATTGAAAGATAATGTGGCAAAAGAGATCTTCATGAGTTATCATGAACTACATGCTTATCCACCAATTTAGGAGTGATTGATGCTCATTAATTTTGCAATAATATTGGAATATGTTGGAAATATGGAGTCTTATTTATCTTCCCATAATGTCATCAAGGTGTTGTCTAGATTTGATATCTAGAGCTCTTAGCTGCAAGTGTTTGTAGCTTCATCTTACCATGAGTTATTTAATAACTCATTTATCTGCATTATATCATTTTAAACACTTCATGGAGACATATTAGAGTAAATTTGGATTACATTTAATTACTAAAAATAAATCAAACATTTACTTTATATTCTACTTTAAACAAGCTAAAGAACTTTCAATCATTACTCAAATCCACTTTAACACTAATGCATTAGGAAGAAATAGATAATTTTCTTTGATAAAATATAATAAAATTTATGGTCTCATCATTTATCCCACACCAAAAATGTTGTAGCTCCCTCTGTAACTCATAATGAGCCTCCACATTCAATAAATTCATTTTTTTAGTAGTTGCTTCAGATAGCTCCTGACAGCTCCTGAACAGTTCTTGACAACTCCTGAACAGTTTCTCACAACTCCTGAACAGTTCCAAAATAGCTCTAGATAGGTTTAAATTGCTCCTTAAATCTTAAAACTACTTTTAGATGTGTTTTATTGTTTTTTAGCTCCAATCAACTCCCAAACAGTCCATAAATATCAAGATATGCTTTTAGGTACTTTTTCTTCTTCTTTTTGAGTGGATTGAGTAAAATGAAAGAAATTTAAGTTGAATAAGAGTAAAATAATAAAGTAAATACCTAATTTTATTTTAGTTTTCCATGCAACCATCATGTATGAGTTGTAGTTCACTTTCTCCATGTTGCATGCAAAGAATTTCTTTAACTTTTGAGAGCTGCAACTTGATCTTTTGCATTGAATACCAACTCAAATTGCTTCATCATTATTTTTTTGCACTAACCAGTCATCCATAATACCAAAATATCTCATACAACTTTTTAGAGCAGCAACTTGCATAGAAAATTACATGCTTATAGCCTAAGAGAAGAGGAAATATCATGTGCAAAGCACTTCTTTGCAAAAATCAAATCTACCCTAACTTACTCTGCTTAATGATGTAGAGAGGTTACACATAACTATTAATTGGTTCTGAAAAATATCTTCCCTTTCTCAAAGTATGTTTCCATGCATTGAATTTTTTGAGAGAAGAGAATGAAAAGAAGATGAGAAAATTTTTAAACTCAATGCTTCACCTTCTTTTTTAGTGGAAATCTTCTTCATGATTTTCGATTCTAGCAAATACATGGGATGATTGGAGAGATCTTACAATCCTTCTTTCTAATCTGCTGCATGCATGACTGGAAATAACTCCTTGTTCTTCAAATATTTGATTGAGCAACCCTCATTTGACTTCAAAAATCTGATTGGGTAGTGATTCTTGGGTTTTGAAGGTCTCCAAATAAGTCTATTCCTTGCAAGCTTTTGTAATGAAGATAAGATCTCTTTCTTGTATTCTACATCTCTTGCAAGAAATAATCCATCAATTCTTTCCTTCAAGAAATATCATTTTTTAGGATTTGGAGTGATGGTCCTCCAACTAAGGATATTTTGTAATCTAGATAGGAGGGTTTTTCTTTAGAGCTGGTATTTTGGGGGGGTTTTGAGAGACAAATCTTTCTTGAGGAACATCTAAATCTAAAAGGACACGAAACTAAATTGGTTCCTTCCCTAATGATACCTATTTGAGGAAATGGCACCAAAAATGATGGGCTCATTGTAATCCTCATCATTTAATTTATCAATCCAAGGTGGTGTCCATGGCTATTTGCAAGAGAGAAAGTAGAAAACTTGTTTGACAATCTATTCTACTTGCATAAAGAAATATTATTTGCATGAAAGTAAATTTGCATGAAAGGGAACTAGTCTAAGGAACACTTGCATGAATTGAAAAGACTAAAATACTTAACAATTGCTGGAAATGAAAAAATTTCTTGGATTTAAATTTAATCTAGAAATCTAGAATTACATTGTTAGAAAATGAAACTAGATCTATCCTATTTCCTTAGGCTGAAATAAGCCTTTCTAATCCCCTCCCTTTGATCAAATGATTACATTTTATTTACAGAATTCATATTCTATATCTATCCAATCAATCCACTAAGAATGTGGATCCAAGATCCTATTTTTGAGGGGTCGTTTACAAAACTTTAAGAAAATTGAAGTTGTCCTCCACCACGCCACTTTTTTCTTAGTCATTTTATAACATTTATTTTTCTTTCCCTACTACAAATCATGCCAAATTTTCAAAATAGTTTTTATCCCTTTAAATCTACTTTCGAGATCATTTTGAATTTTTGAATTTCATTGAGAAACGAGGGAGATATTGCTGTTTTATTGAGACTACATTTTTTACAATTTCTGGGCACTTGATTTTTAGGGAACCTTCAGTTCTCCACATGAATGAAGGGATTTTTCTCCTTTTTTCTTTCCCAAATATTTTTTGATTATCTTGAAGAACATCCCACTATCATTAATGACACTTAATTGCTTTGATAGGTTGAGTTATTGAAAGATAATGTGGCAATAGAGATCTTCATGAGTTGTCATGAACTACATGCTTATCCACCAATTTAGGAGTGATTGATGCTCATTAATTTTGCAATAATATTCAAATGTTTTGGAAGTCTAGAGTCTTCCTAATCTTCCCATAATGTCATCAAAGCGTTGTCTAGAGTTGATAGCTGGAGCTCTTAACTACAAGTGTTTGTAGCTTCATCTTACCATGAGTTATTTAATAACTCATTTATCTGCATTATATCATTTTAAACACTTCATGGAGACATTAGAGTCAATTTGGACCACATTTAATTACTAAAAATAAATCAAACATTTACTTTATATTCTACTTTAAACAAGCTAAAGAACTTTCAATCCTTACTGAAATCCACTTTAACACTAATGCATTAGGAAGAAATTGATGATTTTCTTTGATAAAATATGGGGAAATTTATGGTCTCATCATTTTCCCCACACCTAAAATGTTGCAAGTCCCTCTGCAACTCATAATGAGCCTCCAAATTCAATAAATTCATTATTTTAGTAGTTGCTCTAGATAGCTCATGATAACTCCTGAATAGTTCCAAAATAGCTCTAGATAGGTTCAAATTGTTCCTTAAATTTTAGAACTACTTTTTGATGTGTTTTTTTATTTTTTTAGCTCCAAATAGCTCCTAAACATTCTATAAATGTTAAGATATGCTTTTAGGAACTTTTTCTTCTTCTTCATTTTGAGTGGATTGAGTAAAGTGGAAGAACTTTAAGTTGAATAAGAGTAAAATAATAAAGTAAATACCTGATTTTATCTTAGTTTTCCATGCAACCATCATGTATGAGTTGTAGTTCACTTTCTCCATGCTACATGAAAATAATTTCTTCAAATTTTGAGAGCTACAACTTGATCTTTTACATTGAATACCAACTCAAATTGCTTCATCATTATTTTTTTGCACTAACCAGTCATCCATAATGCCTAAATATCTCATACAAGTTTTTAGAGTAGCAAATTGCATAGAAAATTACATGCTTACAGCCTAAGAGAAGATGAAATAGAATGTGCAAAGCACTTATTTGCAAAAATCAAATCTACCCTAACCTACTCTGCTTAATGATGTAGAGAGGTTACACATAACCATTAACTAGTTCTAAAAATATCTTCCCTTTCTCAAAGTATGTTTCCATGCATTTAATTTTCTGAGAGAAGAGAATGAAAAGAAGATGACAAAAAAATTTAAACTCAATGATTCACCTTCCTTTATAGTAGAAACCTTCTTCATGATTTTTTATTCTAGAAAATACATGGGATGATTGGAGAGATCTTGCAATGCTTCCTTTTGATCTACTAGATGCATGATTGAAAACAACTCGTTCTTCAAATCTCTGATTGGGCAACCCTCTTTTGACTTCAAAAATCTAATAGGGTAGGCATTCTTGGATTTTGAAGGTCTCCAAATAAGTCTCTTCTTTGCAAGCTTTTGTAATGAAGATAATATCTCTTCATTGTATTTTGCACCTCTTGCAAGAAATAATCCATCAATTCTTTCCTTAAAGAAATATCCTTTTTTAGGATTTGGAGTGATGGTCCTCCAACTAAGGATATTTTGCAATAGATAGGGGGGATTTTCTTTAGAGCTTGTATTTTGGGGGGGTTTTGAGAGACGAATCTTTCATGAGGAACATCTAAATCTAAAAATATGCCAAACTAAATTGTTTCTTCCCCTAATGACACCTATCCTCAACAATGGGGCCAAAAATGATGGGGTCATTATACTCCTCATCATTTAATTTATCAATCCAAGGTGGTGTCCATAGCTGTTTGTAAGAGAGAAAGTAGAAAACTTGTTTGACAATCTAATCTACTTGCATAAATAAATCCTATTTGCATGAAAGGGAACTAATCTAAGGCACACTTGCATGAATTGAAAAGACTAAACTACTTCCCAATTGCTAGAAATGAAAAAATTTCTTGAATTCAAATTTAATCTAGAAATCAGGAATTACATTACTAGAAAATGAAACTAGATCTATCCTATTTCCTCAGACTAGAACAAGTATTTCTAATCCCCTCCCTTTGATCAAATGATTACATTGTATTTATAAAATTCATATTCTATATCTATCCAACCAATCCACTACAAATGTGGATCCAAGATCCTATTTTTGAGAGGTCATTTACAAAACTTTAAGAAAATTGAAGTTATTGTTCTCCATCATGCCACTTTTGTCTCAGTCATTTCTTACACATACTTCTTCCCTGCTACAAATCATGCCAAATTATCAAAAGGGTTTTTATCCCTTCATATCTACTTTCCAGATCATTTTGAATTTTTTAATTTCGTTGAGAAATGAGGGAGATACGACTATTTTACTGAAACTATGTTTTTCAAAATTTTTGGGCACCTAATTTTTAGGGAAGCTCTAGTTCTCTATGTGAATGAAAGAATTTTTCTCCTTTTTTCTCGCCCAAATCTTTTCTGATTATCTTGAAGAACATCCCACTATCATTAATGACACTTAATTGCTTTGATAAGTTGAGTTATTGAAAGATAATGTGGCAGAAGAGATCTTCATGATCTGTCATGAACTACATGCTTATCCACCAATTTAGGAGTGACTGATTCTCATTAATTTTGCAATAATATTGGAATGTGCTAGAAGTCTAGAGTCTTCTTTATCTTTTGATAATGTCATCAAATCCTTGTCTGGAGTTGATATCTAGAGCTCTTAGCTGCAAGTGTTTGTAGCTTCATCTTACCATGAGTTATTTAATAACTCATTTGTCTGCATTATATCATTTTAAACACTTCATGGAGACATATTAGAGGCAATTTGGATCACATTTAATTACTAAAAATAAATCAAACATTTACTTTATATTCTACTTTAGACAAGCTAAAGTACTTTGAATCATTACTCAAATTCACTTTAACACTAATGCATTAGGAAGAAATAGATGATTTTGTTTGATAAAATATGAGAAAATTTATGGTCTCATCAATCTCAATGAAAGAGAATACATGATGGTTTTTTATATCATTACTGGAGGCTCTCTGCTAAATATTGGTGTAAAAAATGGTGGAAAGTAATTTTAGAAGAGGATTGCAATGGATATATGGATTACAAACCTGTATAAGGAGTGGGCGTAGTAACTTGGATGCTATAACATATTCAATATGTCATCAATTTTGGTGTGATCAAGTAGGCTTGATAGTCATTCTTTGTGGTGATTTGATCCAGGTCATCTCTCACTCAATACAATTATTTTTATCTACATTTGGGTCATTAGAATAATATTCTATATGTTGGCTTAGCACTTTACAAAATTCATCTCTCATAGCATAATCAAGAGCTATGTGACCAACTCAATCATATGTCTTCACAAATATACTATTGAATATCCTTTAGAATTTTAAATGGGATCCTCCTTATGGCAATATATTTTGCAATACACACTACAGATAATCCATCAGTCCTTTTTAAAATGGTAAATATAGCAATGATGTGAATATGAGATGTGGCAATCAATGACTATTTTCTCTAATATGTAATACATGACTGAGCTTGCAATTGTCTAAGTAGCACTCAACTCTACATGAACCATACACCCACGAGCCACTAGAACATATAATATTTCCATATGAAATATTTTGAAACGTTATTCAGTAAGAGGCCATTAGAAGATTCGAACTAGCATAATAGGAATAGAATTGACCATGTTTCTGATATATCTGTAACTATTTTAAGAACCTCTACATTGGATATTTTGTATAATATAAAATAGTAGTTATGTATATTGATACACACACACACACATATATAAGGGTATGAGATTATAAGACCCGTATTAAAAATAGTTTGTGACTGTAACCATATACTAATTTTTTGTTAATGTTATAAAACTACTGTGCTATTTCATAATCTCAACATATTCAAAACTATAGTATATAAATATAGTATATTTTCTATTAAGTTAACACTAGTAAACATTTTTTGTTGTTGTTGTGATGATTCTACAGTAAAACTCAAAAATTGAATATACAGATTTGTCATTTAATTGTTATGGATTTGATTCTTTTATTGCATATGTTATGAGCTAGTTTCTTATGGTTTTAACTACATTTCATCAAATATTAGTTAGTGTTGCATGTACATAAAATATTGTATGAAATTGAGAAATATCATTTGTTAGACATCGAATTACATGTCAATAAGAAAATTTCATGTCAATAATTAGATTGCATCTCAATTATACATAACAATAAATGATCTTCATATAAGCATTTTACATGAAAAGAAAAGGGTTAATTTTTTTATCATTAGATATATGCATGTTATTTTCTTCATTATCTTAATTGGGTTTACCTTTTGAGATGGGTGTTGAATATAGACTAACAAAGGGAAGTAGATTTTATTTTCTAGATCTACCTACTATTTATGATTTAATTTCTTTGGTCAAAGAAATGTCTACCATTGAAATTGATGGATGTTATTTTATTATCTCTACCATATCTTGATAGTAGGGAATAGCATGTTCATATGTGAAATGCATGTAGATATATCAGGTTGCACTAGATTCCATCATGCCATCCGTTTTCAAGTTGCTAGGCTTCTTGTGTAGGGCCCGGTATTCTTCATGTTAGGAATAATTTTGTGGAGGCATAAGCTTCATGGTTGGGTGGAAAAACGCCTGAGCCATGTTCTTGTCTCTTGGTTTGTGGATGACCATTGTGGTTAGTGGTGGTTGGATACTCAGGGGATTATGTTTCTTTTATATCTTTAATACTTGTATTGTTATGAACAGACGGGTATAAGATCTGGAGTCATATTCATCCATAGATTATATCTTGTACTCTATAATACTTGACTAGATAGTAGCTCATGTGATAATGTACCTAATTTCTTGTACTAAATATTCTAGATTAGACACTTTTACATGTGAGATTTAATATGCTATTTGTATATCTTAAACTTCTATTTCTTTATTTATGTGAAAATGAGTTACTATTTATTTTAGTGAGATTGTTTAGGGTTTCAAACCTTACATTCGCTCAATATCCAAATACATATTTTCAAAAAAATTCTAGATGTCCTTATCATAATAAAACTTTAATTTACTTTAATTATTTAAAATTAAATATAAAATATATTTAAGTAATAGAATTAGAATTTTTTGTACACAATATTTATATATATGTAGGAAAACACATCTATCAAGAAATAAGGTACTGTTCAAGGCCATACTTTTAAGTTTATAGGACTTAAAGTTTAGGGCTATAGATGTGAGGTTAGGATCATAATTATGAGGTTCAAGATCATAATCATAAGATTAAATCTTGATAAAAAAAATTGTAACATTTATAATTTGTTGGAACTTTAACAATTTATATTTGATTGCTAATTATTGAGAAGAATAAAAGAACAATCTATAACAACATAATCCTCATTATTTATAACAATTAAAAATATTTTTCCTTTTATCTATTTAACTTTATTTCAATACATGTATAAATACATCATTTAAACTCAAACTTATTTATTTAAATTAATTATAATATGAATTTCTATGTCTAATAGATTAACCTATATATTTTATATGTAAAGGCTTTATTTCTCACAATATCGTATTTGATTCTTTCCAAGTCCCCATTAGTACTTTCTAGTTGTTGTATAGTAATCAAATGACTGCTACCTAGTTGGAAAGCCAATAGATTATGTCTAGGGCAAAAGCAATTAAAAATATATTTTCAATTACGCGGCATAACGGTAGAAACCGTATTCGTTAGTTGATATTGATGGATAATTAGCAAATTCTTTTTTAACACTGTAAAATCCGGTCTCATCACCGTTGTTCAAAATATAGTAACTGAAACAACCACATTATTTAATCAGTAATCGAACTATGTTCTTCCTCTGGAAAATGGCAAGAGAATAGATTCAAATCCATCTAGAATTCCACAGTCTATAATATAGAAATAAGCTTCCTGTTCGAAAACTGTGTAACTTTTATTTCTTTTTGAATCTATTGCATTCTCCCTTAAGTTCTGTGAAAACGATCAACAGTGGAAAACAGTATAAGACCAGCAAATCACAACATTAAAGGTGTAATTTTTTGTGGGTGCCCGCTAGAAGTGCTACGTGGTATCATTTACAGCTGTGTGAGGCGGTTTCTTCAAATATCTTCACCTAACAGCTCTTTCCCGCGTTGAAAGAATGGCAGATATCGAGTCAAGGTCGGTGGGAGAGTAAGCTATATATGTGTCATAGGTTTATGAGTATTGTATACATTCCTGTTCAGATAGAGAATTCACAGCAATACCCAAGTAAGAAGAAGAAGAATTAGAGCTAACGGAATTTTGGTAACGATGGCTGGTCATGGACCTGGTGGCGGAGGAATGGGAGGAGGGGGACCTGGCTTTGGAGGTGGTGGTGGAGGACCTGGTGGTGGTGATGGAGCTGGAGGGCCTGGCTTCGGTGGCGGGGGTGGCCCTGGCTTTGGCGGTGGTGGTGGTCAAGGAGGTGGTGGAGGTCCTGGCTTTGGTGGTGGTGGTGGTCAACAAGGTGGTGGAGGTCATAGTGGTGGTGGAGGTGGTGGTCAAGGAGGAGGTGGCGGTGGCCGAGGAGGAGGCAATGGTGGAGGTGGCCGTGGAGGAGGCGGTGGAGGAGGTGGCCAAGGAGGAGGAGGAGGCGGTGGCGGTGGTCGTGGAGGACGCTGAAAATTTCAAATGGATGGTAATCTAGGTGAAAATGTTTCTGCATGCAAGTAATGTGTGATCTTTTACCCGAATAAGCGTGTTTGTGCAGTACCATACTATAGATATGCCTCTCTCTCTTTATAAGAGAATTGAAGGGCTTTAAAATTTCTCTTTTGTAAGTTTAGTATAAGGAATGAAATAAAAGACGTGCACTATTGTTTGTTGTATTATATCAAATTAGGAGTATGTTATTTTGTGTAAAACAATATTATAAATAATTAGCTAAACTTGCAAAATAATAATAGTAATAATTTAAAATTGTTAATTTTATTTCTTAAGATCTTTTTGTTAAAGTGGGTATTGAAGTATGAGTCTAAGTTCACACTTCTTTTGTGGGGAATCAAGAAATCTTTTGTTGTTACTACTACTTTTCATTATAATTCTCTTTATTAGACTTAATAATTGCTTTAAAATGGAAATATAAATTTTATGCCATGTAATGATAGGAAGTTTTGCTTTTCATTATAGTAAGCAAGCAATAACTATTCATGTCGTATGTATGGTATGCTAGTTTGCATAAAATTTTAAATTTTAATTTAAATATTATTTTTGTAAGTTTCATTGAGAGTGGATCTTTGTAATATTTGGATTTACAAATTAAAAACATTTTTTTGTTGGAAGGTTTTATATTACTTTTGTAATTCATTGGTATCAAGAGTATAAATCTAAATTGATACTTCTTTTTTGTTGAGAGTTAAAGATGGAGGAGTATCTATTTTGCTACAAGCTTTGAACCTTGGTGAATGGTGAAATTAGATTACATACCATTATTCTCACCAAGTGTGTTCAACCAAATAAAAAACAACCATTTGATAAATTAAAACTACAAAAATAATAATATATATATAAAATATTAAATATACATGAGATTTGACACTCATAAATGCAACATAAAATAAATTTAATATTAGATTACCCACATGCCATTCATATATAAACTTTGAAAGAAAAAAAAGTAGTAATAGGTATAGAAGTGTTAAAAAAAACTAAAGTAATGATATAAATTTGATTTGTATAATCTCGAGAACATTAATTACTACAATTTACAAAATTTATTTGTAGTGACAATTCGGTATGTTTATAGTATTAAAACATTATGTAAAAATTACACAATATCTATAATTTATAATTAGTAAATGAAACCAAGAAAATAAAATTAATACTTATTTTATTTTTAAAATGTTAATGCCAAAAAAATTAGAAGGAAGAGGTAAATGCTCAATTTCTTTTATGGAAAGGAATTTAATATAGAGTATAAATAAATAAATTATAACACCACCTATTGAATTTTTCACTATAATTATTTTGTGTTCATTTATGTCTTCCTTATTCAATCAATTTCTTCCTTTATCTTTTCTTCTTCATTTGGGGTGCTAGTTAGTTGTTCAATAACAATAGAAAAATGAATAATAAAGCTCTTGCTTGATGCTCTGGAATCTTAAGAGCCCCAAAAAAGTTAAAGAAATTCTCACCTAGCTCAAAATTTAACAAACATAAATTGGACTATATGTTGGAAAATGCACACTTGGTGCTATGGTCATCACATTTGCATCTAGAATGCAAAGTCCCAATTGATTTGAAGAAAGAATAATTCAATTATCTTTTACCTCCTTTCTAACTGGAACATCTTTAGGCATGTTGTTTTATGATACATCCTTATCCTTTATACATTCATTCACATCAAAAACCCTTTCCATAGGCATAGTAGTACAACTTGTTTGAACATGATGGTTTTGGACCTTGGGTATGTACCTCTTCTTTACTTATTGCTACTCTAGAATTTTTCTTTTATCAACAACCTTATTGCTATAATATTTTTTTTAGCCTAATCACTCATCTTCTATTTATCAATATCAACCCATGGAATTGTCAAACTTGATTTGTCAAATCACTTCCACTACATTGGGATAGGCCTATTTATTACATGATAACCACTTGAAATTTAGCCATACTAGAGGTTAACATCAATGACCAATTGTTGACATCAATGAAAACACTAGAAGCATTCTTGCAATAATATCCCCCTTTTTCATTGATGGCAACACTAGCTTTGAAAACCATCAACAACAAAAGTAGCTTTGCATTAAACAACACTCCCCCTTACTAGGATAAACTTCACTCTCCCCCTTTATGTCTATTCTTTAGACACTATTCTCTATGCAATATCAACCCCTATTTGAGGAGTTCTTCAACAATTACTTTTCCCTTTGACATCAATGGAAAAGGGAAACAAAATCACCTTTGAAACATCACCTACATATTTTTTTTTGCTTTAATCCTTCTCTATCCCTTTGAAATTTGCATGCATCACTTTGACACTACTTACAACACCAACAAGCAACTAATTTCTCTCTACACTAGTCTAGTATTCAAGTTCTATCCCCCTTAGGGGCACAAAATATGCTCCACTTGACTACACCAATCGAGAGAATGCTTCCTACTCCCTATAAGAGGTTTCCTTCAAAATCAGTTAAAGACAAAGAATTTATATTGAATGCTCACCTTGCTAGATGCACCAACTTATGCGATCTAGTTGAGAGGAGGAGGGGCAATAAGCCCTAACTTTTGTTGGAGATACTCAAAAGTATCTTTACGAAGAGCTTTTGTAAAGATATTTGCAACTTGATCCTTTGTAGCCAACTATTCCAACTTCACCTCATTCTCTACAACTTTCTCTCTTAGAAAGTGATACCGGATAGGGATATGTTTTATTCTTGAATGCATTACCAGGTTCTTTAAAATATTAATAACACTTGTATTGTCATAGAAGATAGAAATAGGTTCATCATACGGTATTTTGACATCCTTCAATGTTTTCTTCATCCATAAAACATATTTATAACATGAGGTTGCTACAATAGATTCTACCTCTATAGTAGATAATGATACTAAATCCTAATTCTTACTCAACCATGAAACCAATCTACTTCTAAGAAAGAAAGCACCTCCACTAGTACTTCTTCTATCACCTGTACAACCTGCCCAATCTACATATTTATATGTACTCAAGGAGAAGTTAGTACCCCTAGGATACCAAAAAGTAAAGTTTAGAATTCCCTTCAAGTACCTAAATATCCTCTTTACTGCTACAACATGAGATTCTCTAGGATCTTCTTGAAATCTTTCCATAAGACATACTACATGCATGATATCCAGTCTAGTAACAGTTAGATATAGCATTCCTCTAATCATTGATCTGTACTTACTCTAATCAGCCTTAGGAGATTCATCATTTTTTCAACTTACAACTAGTAACTATAGGGGTACACCCTAGTTTAGAATCCTCCATTCCAAACTTCTTCAACATTTCCTCGACATACTTTGATTGAGAAATAAAAATACCTTTTTTATATTGTTTGATTTGTAACCAAAGGAAGAAATTCATCTCCCCACACATTGAAATCTCAAACTCCTTTTACATTTCCTCTGAAAACTTCTTGCACATACCTTAATCTCCTCCAAAGATAAAGTCATCCACATATACTACCACAATCATGATTTGTTCTCCCTCAACCTTGAAGTAAAGGTTGTTATCTACACTACCTTTTATAAATCCTTGCTACAACAAGTACTTATCTAACCTTTCCTACCAAGCTCTAGGACTTGTTTGAGTCCATACAATGCCTTCTTCAATCTGTAGATCATATCAACATCATCCTATAATTGAAATCCATAAAATTGTTCAATGCACACTTCTTCTTCTAACTCACCATTCAAGAATGGAGACTTCATATCCATTTGATATACCTTGAAGTATTTATGTGCTACAAAAGCCAAAACCATTCTAATGGCTTCCATCCTTTCCACTGGAGCAAAAGTCTCTTCAAAATATATTCCTTGCACTTGTGAGTAGCACTTACACACAAGTCTATCCTTATTTCTAACAAATTTTCCATCCTCATTTAGTTTGTTCCTAAAAACCCATTTAGTTCCTATCATATTCTTATTTGTAGGTCTTTGGACCAATTTCCAAGTATGATTCTTCTCAATCTATTCCAACTCTTCTTTCATAGCCTTGATCCAATTCTCATATTTTCATTCCTTAATCATATTTTTAGGTTCCGCCTTTGAAAGTAAATAAATATTTACCTGCTCCTCTATCATAGTAGCCTTTTTTTCTTGTCAACACACCTTTTCTCTTATCTCCAATGATTCGATCTTCAAAATTATTCATCTACACATACTTAGGAGTTTGAGGGATCCTTTGCAAAGTTTCTTCCTCAACTATCATCTCTTTTTATTTATCTTCCTTTTCTTCTTCACTACAAGGGAATTCATCAGATTCATGTATCCTTCTATCGATTCAAAACTTTGATGTGGTTATTCATCCACTTTGACACTTTCACTTTCAACAATATTTTTCAACCTTATATTAAAGCAACAGTATGCTTTAGTTCTTGTAGAGTATCGAAGGAATATTCCTTCATCAGATCTTGCATCAAATTTTCCCAAGTTTTCTTCATCTCTTCTGATATAGCATTTACTTCAAAAATATTTGAAGTATTTCAAAATAGGAGGTTTCATACCATAATTCATAGGGATTCTTTGAATTGTTCACTCTTGCTTGAATTTTTTTGAGAATGTAGATTGCAATATGAATAGCTTCTCCACAATAGACATCTAGTAGATTTTCTACCTTCATCATAGTCTTTGCTACTTATTGAACTATTATTTTCTTCCTCTCCATAAATCCATTGTACTAAGGAGTTCTAGGAGCTGAAAAATGCCTCTTTATTCCATGATCATTACAAAAATTGTTAAACTCATTGGAGGTGAACTCACCACCTCTATCAGACCTTAAGCACTTTATTTTCACATCCATTTCATTCTCAACCATAGAATTAAATTCTTTGAACTTATCTAGAGCTTATGATTTTTCTTTAAGAAATGTCACCCAAGTCATTCTAGAATAATCATCAATTAATAACATAAAATACCTGTCACCTTGAGAACTTCTTATTGTGGTAGGTCCACATAGGTTTGTATGCACCAACTCTAAAGGACCTATGGTTGAATATTCCTTGGTATTGAACCTCTTCTTTTTTTATTTCCAAACTCACGTTCCTTGCATATTGTATTGTAAGGCTCTATAATATTTGGTAGATCTCTCACAACATCAGTAGAACTGATATTTGCTAGGCTATCAAAATTGATGTGACCCATTCTTCTATGCCACAACTAAATTTCATTAATTTGAGACATAAAGAATTTAGCACCACTACCTTTGAGATGATAAACATTCCCTTATGTCCTTGCAACAAGTAAAGTTCCAGAACTTCCTTTTTTTATTTCATAACCACCATCCTAAAACATAAGATTATATCCTCTGTAGACAACACATTTTCCTACACAGAAGATTATGTTGGAGACCCTTGAAATAAAGAACATCATCTATTCTATTCTTTCCATAAAAAATAATTGAACCTTTTCCATAGATCTTAGTAGATGTATCATTATCAAACTTAAGAAGATCACCATCATACTTCTGAATTTTAACAAACCTACTCTTACCACTTGTCATATGATTTGAGCATCCATTGTCAATTATCTGGTAATTGCTCTCTTCTCTTGCATGAAAATAATTCACCATAGTTCTTGTGGCAATGGAAAAAGTATCCATTTTCCTTACTTGATTTGGGAATGATTAATGTTAAAATGAACTTTTAATGTCGCCTTGATCTAGTGTTGTAATGTGTTTAACACATTCAAATTAGGTCTTGGGACCATTTTAAGCTAAATTTAAACCTAACTTTTCCTTAATTTAGTGTAGTAAAGTGTATTCATTTACACCTTCACATTAAATTTAGGACCCTTGTAAACTAAATGGACCTAATGTCACCTTGATCTAGTGTTGCAATGTGTTTTCCACATTCACATTGGGTTAAGGGCACTTTAAAGCTAAATAAACCTAATTTATCCTTAATTAAATATTGTTACAAAGTATATTTATTTATAGTTTCACATTGATTTTTGGGTCCTCTTGCATTTATGACCTTTACATCGTCATTAATAGGCCCCTAAGACCCTATATTATGGATCCTGAGGCATAAATACCGACATAGACATCAAATATACTTAATTTTCTAACTCCCTAACATTTTATCAAGCCAAAAGGGCATGGTGGGACCCATACACCACCTTGGGTGTATGAGTCCCATCCAAATGGGACCTATATGCCACAAGTGATGTATGTGTCCCCTTTGGCCTCTTTTTAGGGTTTTGAGTAGGAAATCAGGGTTTAAAATTCAAATTTCATGTATGTCAGCCTCTGAGATCTAATACATGGGAGATTAGATGGATTGCCTATATAAACAAGGAAGCCTTCATGATATCATCCAGTGTCATAGAAAAATGGCCCTTTGACATTTTCATGGTCTTTTAGGTCTTTTTTCATGATGCTTGGTCCATTTTTCTTTGATTTAATGTTGTCATGTGGCTTAAAAATTCACATTAGGTCCATAAAATTCAAAATATGACATCTTGTGAAGGTGTTGTGAATTGTTGTAAAACATTTCTACACTTTTCTAGACTTTATTCATTACAATTCACCTAAAAATCACCTTTTCATCACTTATCAAGTCCTATTATGAAGTGCTGTAAAGTCTTGTAACCAAATTTCATGCTTTTCTAGGCTTAATTTCACTATTTACACCTTTATTATGCTTTATTTGACCCCTTTATGCACTCATAAGGCGTAATTAAGTGTGCTTTTTAATGTAAACTTGACAACAACATTAAATGCAAGATAATTCCTGACACACACTTTCAAGTCCAAGGTGGGACCCATTTGCCATTGGTGGTGAATGAGTCCCTCTTAGGTCAATATTCAAAAAATTTCAAATTTTCTTTTGAGTTTTTATTCAAAATCACCTTATGTCAGCCTGTGATGAGGTATCATCAAGTTACTAAGGAACAAGTGTGTATAAATAAGTGTTTTTCTTCTCATTTTAACCCCCATTCATCACGTTCACTAATTCAATCATTCATTCAAGCATTCAAGAACTTTGCATCATTCAATCAAGCATTAATCAAGTATCTTGGAGCAACCATTGATATATATTCAAATTTATTCAACAAGGTTGGTGAGTTTAGGAAATTTGCATGTTGTTTATTCATCTTTCGTTTTTCATTTCATTCCATTTCTTCATTAAGGGTTTGATTACCAAAGTGGGATTTGACCAAGGAAAATCCTAGTACTGTAACCCTTAACAATTTTTCCCCTTTTGCATGTGTGTTTGAAAACTTATGTATGTAGATTTATTAAGTATCTAGGTGTTGAAAGGTGGTCAAGAAGTCAAAAAAGTGTTTCAAGTCAAATACAACCTATTTCAAGCTTAGAGACAACCTACAGTCCGTTTTATGTAGATTTGACTCTGTCAACCTGACAAGAACACAACCTCAAATATGGTGCTACAGAATTGGTCCCTGATTTCACAAAAAATTGGGAGAGGACTGATTCTCCATCAGTGGTGAATGAGTCCCACCTTAAGGCTAAAAAACTAGATTTTGTCAGATTCTGGATCTCGACACTCAGAAAGCTGTTTTAAGAAGTTTTCATCAGAAGCAGGACTGATTCACCATTAATGGAAAATGACTCCCACTGGTGATTTTTAGTGATCTTTGAGCATTCAGGACACTCCAGATTCTTCATTCTCTGCCTAGGTACACTTTGATTCAACCTTCTTCTTTTCTGTTTTGCATTTGTTCATGTTTAGTTCATGCTTGCATATCACATTGTTCTTTCAAACATTGCATATTTCTTAGGTTTTTAATTCATAATTAGTCAATTGCATTGCTTATTTTCATTTAGATCATCTCATTTAGCCTTAATAACATCATACATTTCCTAATTTGAGTGAATCACGTTGATTTTTCATGAGGTTTATCTCTCTCCTTTTAGGTGAAACATCCTAAGAGTGCAAGAGTGGCATATAAGCCTCATGCCCAAAAATCTATGGTTCATTTTGATGAACCTGCATATTAAAAATCATATAATTCTAATTTGCATTTATATTTGTATCCTAGGACTTAATTGCATTGTTTTTGCATCCTAGGGTTCTTTAAAATTGCATTAGTGAAAGACTCATTTAGATTTCATTTTTGCATATCATATCATTCCAAAACTGAAAATTTTCATCTGCATCCTTACTTTGCATATGAAAAGAATTATTAAAATCACTTTAAATTTTCTAAAAAACACAAAAAATCTCATAGTTGGACTCATTCACCACCCTGGGTGAATCAGTCCACTTGCACATTTCATATTACATTTTCAGGCATTTTTTTCGGTAATTACTGCATTTATGTTCTCTACTACTATTTATCTATTTCATTTTGTAGAATTCCTATTATTTTCATATTTCACTCCTAGATTACATTGCATTTGCATTCACCCAATCTTTTGTGGTACTTGTATGAGTGTTTCATTGATACTACTTTAGTGAGACAAAGTTCTAGACTAATGGCTTCCCGTGATAGCACTTTTGTTGTGGACCTTGGGATCCCAAGAGTTCCTACTCCTAGTATGGACAATGGTTCATTAGGCATGGACACTACCACTACTATGCCCCCACCTTTCCATCCAACGAATGTTGACACACAAAACAATTCCATTTTGTAAAGAAAATTCATTAGTATTCATGAGGATTTTGCACATTTACAACAAAGTTTATTCCTTGAAATTTTTTCCACCACTGTTATACCTGCAATAGAAAACCTTCATCATTTGATTGAAAGTCATGATGAATTACAAGTTATGAAAAGAACAACTGAGATATACAATAAACATGTTCCTTCTACTTCCTAGTCAGCTAACATTGTTGTAAGCCAAGGAGGACCTCACAATCCTCCTCCTTCAACCATAGCATCCATACAAACTTATAACACTCCTTAATTTACAACAACTGTGCAACTGGTTAGTCATGTGACTCCTTCTTTTGCTATTCTAACTAGCATTCCTAGTTCTTTTGTGGCATCACATATTCCTTCTTCCACCTTCACCCCTCTTAGTGCCCCTTTCACTTCCCCTAACATTACATACACTCCATCACCATTTTCCCTTCCACCTCATACCACTTACACCAATCCCATCATTATACAACTCTTTAACACAATTTCATCCATGCAACAAAAAATCTCCACCATTAGCCAAAGTCAAAATGCTCCACCCACATATCATGTTTGCAATAGTCTATTATCCGTAGAAATCTTATGCACACAGATGCCACAAGGAATTGAAATGCCTGCGTTTGAGAAATACGGAGGTAAAGGAGAACCTACTAATCATGTCAATGCTTATACAACCTTGTGCAATGACTTTGTTCTTGATGATAAGCTATTATCCAAAAAATTTCCTAGGACCTTGAAGGACACTACATTCGAGTGGTTTTCAAACTTACCTAATCATTCAATCTGATTGTTTAATGAACTTGTGGATGCCTTCATAAGTCATTTTCAAGTCCATATGACTCCTAAAAAGACAATGGTTGATTTAATGAGATGTAAAAAAAATGCCAATGAAAAAGCAATTGACTTCATTTCATGTTATCAGTCATTGCATGCTCAAACTGATGTCTAGATCCCTGATTCACATCTACAGAATACATTTATCGAAAGCTTGCACACTCGCCTTCAGGATAAGTTGAATATGATGAAATTCCCTTTGTTCATGCATTTACACATGACCCTTTGTGATTATAACAACTTAGTTTATAGTCATGATTCGAATTCCACTTCTAAGCAAGTTGAGAAGTCTAAACAAAACAACCAAAACAATGCGTAAAACTTTAGAAAACCAAATAGAGGCTTATTACAATTCAATCTACCTTCTCCGCAACCAACCCAACCTGTTCATAGTCAAGTGACAGTTGTTAAAGCAGTGATTCCCTTTACCTTTGGGGACCCGAAGAGATAATTTACTCACTTACCTGATACCATCCATAACACAATGACCTAATTTCTCCAACAACAAATGATCACTTTCATACTGTTAAACAACTTGATACCACCAAGCCTTTACCACCTACCTTTAAACCTAATTCAAATTATTTTCATTTTCATCACCAAAATGGACATGACACCGAACAATGTAAGCATCTCAAACACTTAGTTCAAGACCTCATTGACTTTGGTTGTTTGTCCATTGCGGGTGTCAATGATCAAGGAAATAAGTTCATTGCACCCCCTAACTAGAATTTACAAATTTTTACCAATCCTATGCCTAAACACAATGTTTCATTTGTCAAGGCTAGTGAACCTTCAAACATTGATGTAATGAATGTTGATACAAATATTGAATAACCTGATATAACTCCAAATGTTACCCAAGTTAATCCTATGGATGAATTGGTGGGTACGATAGACGTTGTCCCTCGTAAGGGCCCAACCAAAAAAACTCTTGATATTACTTTTTCTTCTCATGATATACTTAAAAAGCTTCCCAATGGTCCTCTTTACATAGCTAGAAGAATCTATGATAAGCCCACTAATGGGATATTAATAGATACCACTCATGGCGAGAATGTGATCATGGAAGAGTTTTTAGTATTACACAATCTCTATCAAGATGATTATAACAAACCAACTGCATGGATTAAAACACATACTGGTTTTGCATGCCCTACGATTGGATCGATCATACTCCCCTTACAGATAGGACCCAAAAATTTGGAGGTAACATTTTCTATCATTCCACAATTAGACCAATTTTCTCTATGGCTAGGTCATCCTTGGCTCCACTTGATGAAAGCGGTCCCATTAGTTGTTCACAAATATTTGAATTTTCCACATGGCAATGAAATATTTACCATACACCATAGTGGCTTTAATATGTTATTCTCTAAAGGTAATTTTTCCTTAGAAGCCTTTTGGCCTGAACCTATGGAGCCCATTACCCCTCAAAAGGACTTATTTTTCATAACCTATCAAAAGTTCAAAGCCAAATTTTCTCTTCGTAACATGTCCTTGTCCACTTCCACTCCTCCTATCCTAGATGAAACCATGCTTTAGCCTGAGTTTGGCATTGAAAAAACAATACAACCTCTTGAGCACCCAACCATAGACACTTCCCCTCTATCATTGAAATGTCCAAGAGAAAATGAAACCAATCCTGTCATGCCTCCTCATATTAAACAAGTGTATAAAGCTAAAGAGAAAGTGATTGACCCATCTTCTTCGATTTCTTCCATTCTTCCCCCTTTGGAAGAAAAGGAACCTATGATGGATCAACCTGCTCTTACACCTCAACAAATTCAAAATAAAATAAAATGAAACCGTGAAAATAGGGAACATAGTTGTTGTTGTCATCTCCTTGCTCGTTAGTCTCAAATGGAAGAAAACAAAGAAAAATAACCTCCACCTTTGATAGAAGCAATAGATGATCACCCTCTTCCTCCTGGACTACCACAAGATAATACAATCTATCCCTCACAACAAAATTAACCAATCCAATAGCCACAACTTTTGATACATCCTTCCTGGAAAATAACCCTTCGTTCTCCTATCGTAATCAATCTTGATGATGATGATGGTGAGGAAAACAAAAAAATTGATGAAGAAGTGCATAATGATCTAAAATCTTTATTTTCATCTACCATGAGCTTAAATGATAAATCTCCTATACAAAGTGAAGAACCTGGTACATCTCCTAGTTTGGAACTTGCAATTCTTCCTTTGGACAGCCAATTGTGCCCTCACAATACATTGAACATGATTGGGAGGCGGATGACTTGTTGGATGGTTGACTTGCATTCACCTTACTAGCCTTTTACATTACTTTTTTCTTTTTCTTTGGATTGATTTTATGTGCATTTGTGTTCCCCCATAATGTGTGTTTGATGTTCTCTCTCTTTGTTCCCTTCTTATATTTTTACCTCCATTCTTCTATATTTCATACATTTTCACTTTCTCTTTCTCTTTTGTTTTGTGTTTTCCTTTTGGGGATGACGCAAGGCATTGAGATGCCAGGTATGTATCTTCCATGTTGATGCAAAAGGTCCTTTTTATTTCACTTTTGTTTTGTGCTTTTCCTTTTGGGGATGACGCAAAGTGTAGAGATTCCCTATGTCTCTTCCATTTTGACCCAATCAGTCCCTTTTCCTTTTTACTTTGTCTTTTTCTTGTGTTTTTCCTTTTGGGGATGACACAAGGCATTGAGACCGAAATGTCTCCTTCATGTTGACCCAAAATCTTTTCCTTTTCTTTTGCCTTTTCATTTTATTTTCGCTTGTGTTTTCCTTGTGGGGACAATGCAAAGCATCAAGACCAAAAATCTCTTCCATGTTGACCCAAAATGGACTTTATTTTCCTTTTGTTTTTGCTCTCTTTGTGTCATTCTTCTAGTTCTATGTTCTTTTGGGAATGATGATAGTTTTGAGCTCTTTCATAAAAACATTACAGCAATGAACATACTGACCCCAAATCCATAGATCCCTTATGTGTTTGATGTGTTCCTTTCTAGGGGGAAACTCCCTTTTCTTTCATTATCTTTTTCTTTTACATGAAGCAACCTAACTTAGAAACATATGACTTGGCATAGGGGATTTCTAAGTTGGCTCTCATGTCTTGTTTTATTTTTGCATTTTTCCTTCGCTACTTTAAAGTAATTGCTCACATAATGATGTGTAGCAATTCCTTTAAAATGGGAGGCATGCATTGGCATCATTTAATTTGTAATTTTGGTTCTTAGTGTGCCTTATCACTTCATACGATGCATTTTTCACTTTGTGGATGACATTGAGTGTGATGTCCTTCATAAGTGTGATCTATCTTAGCATATTACATTCCTCTTGCTAGCCTAATCGCACTGTATCCCCTAAGTTGTGAATATTTTATTCTTTGATTGGTCCTCTCTTGGAGAAATTAGATACAATGTTCCCTAGGTGATAGACCTTGCATGAACTTAACAAGACTCCTTTGAACATCTTTTACATGTTACATTTTTGCATTTTTCATTTTTTCCACCTTGCATAACACAATTTGCATGCCTATGGTACCTTGCTCTTTGTTCATGGGTTCTAAGAATACGAAGCTTTTCTTGTCTCATGAAGAACAAACCAACATTTTCCCTTGTGGAACCTTGTTAAAGTTATCAGTAGGTATAACTTTGATATGGTTGAGTGGGAAGCCCATTCAGCGACACGACTTTACCCATAGCCACCTATGTGTTTGTGAGTGCATACCAACTAACATATGTATCTTACCTTTTTGGGTCTTCTCACTCGGTGGACCACCATGAATTCTATCACCCTAGAGTGAGTATGCATTCTCTTTTTCTCACAAACAACCCAGATCTAATCCACAACTAGTTGGACATATGATCGAAGCTCAATCCAATTCCCCCATTTCTTCTTTCATTTCAACACATGTGTGTTCCTTTGTTCTTATGTTTAGTTTTCCATGGGATCTTAATATTTGAGGCTTGATCATCCCTCTTTATTATTGTCATTCCATTTTTCTAACATAAGTGCATTGGGATCCTTCTCGATATGCATGGCTACTTTAGTGTGAGTTTGAAGCAAGTTCATCCTCTCACTAAAGTGGGGGCTAAATGTGCCATATAAAAATGGACCTTTGACATTTTCATGGTCTTTTAGGTCTTTCTTCATGATGCTTGGTCCATTTTTCTTTGATTTAATGTTGTAATGTGTCTTAAACATTCACATTAGGTCCTTAAAATTCAAATTATAATGTCTTGTGAAGGTGTTGTGAAGTGTTGTAAAACATTTCTATAATTTTCTAGACTCTATTCATTACAATTGACCTAAAAATTACCTTTTGATCACTTATCAAGTCCTATTTTGAAGTGTTGTAAAGTCTTGTAACAAGATTTCATGCTTTTCTAGGATTAATTTCACTATTTACACCTTTCTTATGCTTTATTTGACCCCTTTATGCACTCATAATGATTAATTAAGTTTTTTTTAAAGTAAAATCAATAAACAAAATTAAATGCAACATAATTCCCACCACCCACTTTCAAGTCCAAGGTGGGACCCATTCGCCATACGTGGCGAATGAGTCCCTCTTGGCTTAAAATTCAAAATATTTCAAATTTTCTTTCAAAATTTTACTCAAAATCGCCTTATGTTTGCTTGTGATGAGGTTTCATCAGGTTACTAAGGCACAAGAGTGTATAAATAAGTGTTTTTATTCTCATTTTAACCCCCATTCATCAAGTTCACTAATTCACTAATTCATTCAAGCATTCAAGCACTTTGTGTCATTCAATCAAGCATTAATCAAGTGTCTTCGAGCAGCCATTGATATATCTTCAGATTTCTTCAACAAGGTTGGTGAGTTTAGGACATTGGAATGTTGTTTATTCATCTTTTCTTGTTCATTTCATTCCATTGCTTCATGAAGGGTTTGGTTACCAAAGTGGGATTTGACCAAGGAAAATCCCAATAACCTAACCCTTAATGATTTTCCCCTTTTGCATGTGTGTTTGTAGGCTTGTGTATGCAAATTTATCAATTATTTAGGTTTTGAAAGGTGGTCAAGAATTCAACAAAGTGTTTCAAGTCAAATACAACATATTTCAAGCTTGGAGACAACTTACAATCTATTTTTTGTAGATTTGACTCTGTTAACCCGACAAGAAGACAACCTCAGATCTAGTGCTATAGAATTGGTCCCTAATTTCACATAATTTTGGGAGAGGAATTATTTTCCAACATTGGTGAATGAGTCCCACCTTAAGGCTAGAAAACTAGATTTGTTAGATTCTGGATCTCGACATTCATAAACCTATTTTCAGAAGTTTTCATCAAAAGCAGGACTGATTCACCATCAGTGGTGAATGAGTCCCACTACCGATTTTCAGCTATCTCTGTCAGCATTCAGGACACTCCATATTCTTCATTCTTTGCCCAGGTGCACTCTGATTCAACCTTCTTCTTTTTTGTTTTGTATTTGTTCATATTTAGTTCATTCTTGCATATCACATTGTGTTTTCAAACATTGCATATTTCTTAGGTTTTGCATTCATAATCAGTCATTTCCATTTATATCATCTCATTTATCCTTAATAATATCGTACATTTCCTAATTTGAATGAACCATATTGATTTTTTTGTGAGGTTTATCTCTCTCCTTTTAGGTGAAACATCCTAAAAGTGCAAGAGTAGCCTATAAACCTCATGCCCAAAAATATATGGTTCACATCCTAATCAATCAAGAATTAAGAATTCCAAGACTTCACCAGAGTGTCAAGAGAGTTTACAAGAGCATTTCTAAAGCATTCAATGGTAGATTTCTTCATCAATTTTTGCAGAAATTCAAGATCCATCATCATGTCAAGGTTATCAAACATCAAATATGATGTTGAGCTAATGTTGTGATGTTGCATTCAAGATCCATTTACAAGCATTGTTTCATATCAAAGCTCAAGATCAAGATCTACATCATTCATGACCACTTTCTGTTAGATTGTTGATCTACAAGACACCATTCAAGGTATCATTATTCATGTTTCATGTTCATTGTTTGATGATTCATGTCCTTATTTCATTCTCTCATGATTTGTTTTAATTACTTAAAAGGGGTTTGACCAAGGCAAACCCCTATTTCCTAACAATCAACAAGGTTTTTTCTCTCTCTCTCTACATGTGTGATTGCAAATCTAGGTGTCTTAGAGCTTGAAGATCCTTTGAAGATTAGGTTGCGAGGTTGAAGAAAGTCATTGAGTTATCACAAGGTTGTCATCTTCACTAAAAGTCACCTACGGATTGAATATCAAGGTTTTAGATTTGGAAATGAAGTGTGAAAGAAAGAGAAAAACTAGGATAATAGAATTAGACCTCAACCCTCTAAAAAAGTAGAGTGGGACTGATACACCAGTTGTTGCATATGATTCCTAGTACAAGCCTTTTTCCATATTTAAGTTGTTTCAAATCATACACTGTCAAATTCCTATTTTGGCACAAAAGCCCTTGTCTAGGACTAAATTGCCGAGATTGGTGTATGAGTCCCAATTGGCATCCAACAATAAATTTTTAGGGTTTTGGAGCTTTTTTAGACTTAATCACTCTTCTAGGTGCACCTCTATTCATTTCTAGTTTGATATTATATATTTTAGTTTTATTTCCTAGGTCATCTTGTTAGGTTTTTCATGGTATTTTGCATGATTCATTCATCTCTTGTCTTTCCAAGCCCTAGCTTGGTGGAAAACCCCTCTTTGTTCATTAATCAAACCATAGGACAACCTTTAGCTAATATATTTCCTTGATTCCATCATTGGATTAAGATATCTAGGGTTTCCTTGAGTGAAACAAGTGTGAAATAGGAGGAGCCCTATCTCTTCAAGGATAGAAACTCTCTCTTCCTATTTTCTGTTGTTTTATTTCCTTCAAAGTTATGACCTATTACCATAGCACTTTCCTTCATACATCATTCAAAATTAGTAGAATTAGTTCCAACATTTAGACTCATGAACAAGCATTCAAAATTGACATCATGGGGATAGCCAAATTCTTCATCATTAGATACACCATTGTCTCTTTCGACATAACAACTCTTCTTGAAAATTTTTCCTTTATGATCCTTAGGTTTATCATTTGAAACATTTATTGGAAATTTAGAAGCATAATGACCTATCTTTCCATAATTGGAACATTTAAAGGGTAACTTACCTTTGTATTTCCCAATTCCCTTTTTCAATCTTACAAAATTTTCTTGCACCTCATCAAGATCATACGAATCTAATTCATCAACCTTTTATTGCCTTGTAGAATTTAAAAGAAATTTCTTTCTTTGTAGAATCTTGAACAAACTCTCTTAATTCATAAGAAATTAAAGCACCAAACATCTGATCTCTAGAATAATTATCCAAATTTTGAGCTCCCTCAATAGAAAAGGCTTTAGAACTATAAGATTTAGGGGGGGTTCTTAATACCTTTTTCACAACTTCACTTTCTTATAGCTTACCACCAAGTCCATTAATGACGTTGACAACTTCACCCACTCTAAGCATGTAGGCAATAATATCTTCATATTCAGACATCCTCAAGGTTTCAAATTTGGCTTTCTATTTCTACATATTTTCTTGTTTGACTTTGTCTTATCCTTCATAAATACTCTCCAAATTTATACAGATCTCTTTTACATGTTTTAGACATATTACCTTGCCAAGTTGTGAAGTTCTAATCATAATTGTGAGTTTCAAGATTGTAATTATGAGAAAAAATCTTGATTTTAAAAAAACTCACATTTATAATTTGTTGAAACTTAATAAATTTATATTTCATTGTTAAATATAAAGAATAAAACACAATGTATAACAAAATAATCTTCACTATTTATGAAGTAATAAATATCTTTCTTTTTATATTAATAACATTTATTTCCATACATATTTAAATAAATCAATTAAACTCTAAACTTATTTATTTAAAGTAATTATAATATGAACTGCTATATCTAAAAGATTAACCTATATATTTTATATGTAAAGGTGTTTTATTTCTTACAATATCATATTTCATTCCTTTCAAGTCCCCATTCGTACTTTCTAGTTCTTGCATGATAATCATATGGCTGCTAGTTGGAAAGCCAATGGATTATGTATTGAGAAAAAGCAATTTAAGATATTTCCAGGTACGTGGCATAACAGTAGAAAACGTATTCGATAGTTGATAGTGGTGGACAATTAGCAAATTCTTTTTAACTCTTTAAAATCCAAATTTCATCACTATTGTTCAAAGCCATCTAGAATTCCAGAGTGTATAATATTAGAAAGAAGCTTCCTGTTAGAAAACTCTGTAACTTTTCTTTCTTTTTGCATCATTTGTATTCTCCCTTAAGTTCTGTGAAAGTGATCAACAGTAGAAAATAATATAAGACCAGCGAATCACAACATTAAAGGTGTAAATTTTTGTGGGTTCCCGCTAGAAGTGCTACGTGGGTATGATTTACTGCCGTGTGACGCGGTTTCTTCAAATATCTTCAGCTAACAGCTCTTTCCCGCGTTGAAAGAATGGTAGATATCGCGTCAAGGTCGGCATGAGAGGAAGATATATATGTGTCATAGATTTATGACTATTGCATACATTCCTGCTCAGTTAGAAAATTCACAGCAATACGAAAGTAAGAAGAAGAATTAGAGTTAATAGAATTTTGTTAAAGATGGCTGGTCATGGACCTGGTGGTGGAGGAATAGGAGGAGGGGGGCCTGGCTTTGGAGGTGGCGGTGGAGGTCCTGGTGGTGGTGATGGAGCTGGAGGGCCTGGCTTCGGCGGTGGGGGTGGCCCTGGCTTTGGTGGTGGTGGTGGTCAACAAGTTGGTGGAGGTCACAGTGGTGGTGGTGGTGGTCAAGGAGGAGGTGGCGGTGGCCGAGGAGGAGGGAATGGTGGAGGTGGCCGTGGAGGAGGCTGTGGAGGAGGTGGCCATGGAGGAGGCGGTGGCGGTGGTCGTGGAGGACACTGAAAATTTCAAATGGACTGTAATTTAGGTGAAAATGTTTTCAGTGCATGCGATGTGTGATCTTTTCCCCCGAATAAGCATGTTGTACAGTACCATACTATAGATATGCCTCTCTTCTATATAAGAGAATTTAGGGGCTTCGAAATTTCTGTTTTGTAAGTTTAATATAATGAGTTTAACAAAACAAGTGCAATATTCTTTGTTGTATTATATCAAATCAGTGTAACAATATTATAAATAGTTACTTAAACCACAAAGTTATGATAGTTATTTATTAATGAATTAATAGTAATAATCTAAAATTGTTGTTTTTATTTTTTAAGGTTTTTTCTCTTAAGTTTGATATGGAAGTATGGGTCCAAGTTCACAGTTCTTTTGTAGGGTTTCAAGAAATCTTTTGACATTACTCCTAATTTTTAATTATAATTTTCTTTATTAGACTTACGAATTGTTTTCCAATGGACACGAAAATTTCATGTTATGTTATGATAGGAAGTTTTGTTTTTCACTATAATAAGTAGGGAATGAGTATTCATGTCATATGTATGGTATGTTTCAATTAGATTAAAGTCAAAAAGGGTCCATACCCATTTACAAAATGGCCAAAGAGGCCAAGCAGGGGGGATCATAAGACATGAGACACCTAGAAAGTTAAAAAAAAAAAAACCAATTACATAGAAACTAGCAAAAGACGAAAACTGCAAAACACGAAGCAAAACCAGCCATAGGCTAGACTAGCTACTGGTCACCCAGTAGCTTAAGGCCATTAATGGCCTACCATTCCTTAGCAATGAATTGGAGTTTCTCTTCATAGGACAGAAGCCCCTTATGCGTAGGCTAGAACTTCTAAGCACTAGTCAAATCAGAGCTCCTCCCTTTCTTTCCCTTCTAACCTAGAAAGTAAAAAAAGAGCAATTACAAAAATACCAACAAAAGACTGAAAGCCAAGGGTCAAACTAGCTAGTGGTCTTATGTATGGTATGTTAGTTTGTATAAAATTTTAAAATTTATTTTTAAGTGTAAAAACAAAATAAAGGAAAGATATAAATCTAATTTATTTTTTAGTGACAACTTAGTATGTTTACATAGTATTAAAACAATATGTACAAATTATATAATATTTGTAGTTGATAAATTTTTTTTTCGGTAAAAGGCACGAGCCTAAGTATTTATATTAATATTTATAAACAAAATTACTAATGGAAACAAAAAAAAAAAAACACTTATTTTAATTCTAAAACGTTAATGCAAGGAAAATAATACAAGGTAAATACTCATTTTAATTTATGGAAATAAATTTCATTTAAATAGTATAAAGAAATAAGTTATAACACCACCTAATAATTTCTTTAGTACGATTATTCTTTGTTCAGTTATTCCTTCCTTCTTCAATCAATACTCTCCTTCATTATATGTTCTTCATTCTGGGTACTAGTTGGTAGTTTAGACACAACAAAAAAATTTAAAGATGAAATCCCTTGCTCGGTGCTCTAAAATAATTAGAACCTTAGACAAAGGTAAAGGAATTCTCACCTGACTCAAAATTTGATGAACATAAGTTGGACTATATGTTGAAAACTACACACTCAGTTATATGGTCATCTCATTGCACCTAAAATGCAAGGTCCAACTTGATTTGAAGAAAGAATATATAAATTATCTCTTGTACCTATTTTCTAACAAGAACATCTACGAGATTTTATTTTTTTATGATACCTCCTTATCCTTTATAGATTCATTCACATCAATAACCCTTCCCCTAGAGATCTAAGAGTACCACTTGTTTGCACATGATGGTTATGGACCTTGGGTATTCACTTTTTCTTTACTTGTTGCTACTCTAGAAATTTTATTTTATCAACAACCTTCTTGCAAGGATACTTTGTTCATCCTCTTCATGACCTTCTATTTACCAATATCAACCCTTAGAATTGTTAGGCTCAATTTGTCGACTTGGACCCATACATTGGGGTAGACCCATTTCTTACCTAATAACCACTTTGAACCTACAAAAGCAATGCATCGATTAGGGTTTTTATGTCCTCATTTTGTGGGTTCATTATCTTGTACCTCTATTGCATGAGAGATTTAAAATTCTTTAATTCATGAACATGAAGCTTATATTGTTGCTGACAAACATTACCTTCACATTGTAAAATTCGGTCATTCAAATCAAGACTGTCATGACATATTGCATTTTTTTTTTACCATAGACCAATTTTTTAAATTGGCCAATGTTGTCCTCATAATTCTCACCACCATCATCCTCATTTACAAATTCATCCTCTCTACTCAAAGAAAGTGCAACCACACAATTTAGTGGATCACCAGGGAGGAAACATGACTTACACCATTAGTTACTATCCTAATAATTTACATGATTTGTCCTTAGATGAACTGTTGTTTCCATGTCATGTTGCCAAAAGATCACATCCTTTTGGGCAGCCTTCTTATTTTCTTGATGTTCTTTTTGGACTAATTAGTTTTATATGGCCTATTGTGTAATTGTTTCCCTTCATTGAAATGTGAGGATGCACCATGAGGTAGCAAACCCTTCTCATTTCATGCTACCTTATACAATAAATATTTCATGGCTCCCATTATTTTATCTAACTTATCTTGAGTTGAGAGAGGTTTATTTATTACTACCCTATCTACTTGTAAAAAATTTGCATTGACTCTTTTTAATTATTAATCATATGCACTCATATTTATCTTAATTTTTATGTCAATTCATATTATTCACTAAGTTTTTATGGTTTTTTATCTCTCAAGAAATATCTAATCTTAGAATTAAAATCACCACAATACAAAGGAAGACACATTGATTCATTAGGCTTAAGGTGCTCAGGTACCTTTCTCATAGTGAGGATTATTGACAATTGAAATATGCCACCATCTAATTGATGCTCTTTTAGGTGGTGGTAAGCTTTTGGATAAAATATTTAGGTCAATCCTATCCCCATATTAAATTATGAAATAATCTAAAAAATTACCCAAAGAAGAAACATTGTTTTCTTGGAGATTCCATTACCACTCTTTAGCACTCTCCTATAAACAATGCATAGGGAGTTTCATTATTACATCATCATCCTCAATTTCATACTTACTAGTGTTATTGATGAAGTACATTATGTGCTCCTCTCTTGTGACTAAATTTTTACCTTAAATTTTGGAATTTTCAGCCTAATTTCATTTGGGATTTGTGATGTGAGAAAATGGATCTATGGTCTAAATCAAAACTTTCTTGACATTACATTACAGAGGAATAAAAATTGATCAAATAAGACTACTTGGCTACTATTCTCAATGGAAGAGCTAGAAGGGTAGATTAGGGTTTTGGTCCTCTTTGTGTCATTTTTTGATTAATTAGATTAATTTGGACTTGAACTAATTTGATTATGTAAATGTTAACTAGGCCAACTATAGATTTACAACAATCTGATATGATTTCAAAAAATTATAGAACTAAAACACATAAATAGATAGAATAGTAGAGTGTAAAGAGAGAACTTGACATTCAAATTTTGAGTGAGAATTTGAATATTTAAGGGTGTGGGCACCCTAGACTGGGGAATGGTACTTTTTAAGATCTATAAACACATTTCAATAGGTTATAGATTGTAGGTTCTTCTTTCTTGGTTTCAGCTTTAAAACTTCATTTGTTGATAAATAATTCTCCTTTCCCTATTCTTTTGAAAGATGGTGCTTGAATTCTTTATCTTGTAATTAAGCCTTGAATATTCTCCAAAACTTTCTTTAGATTTCCTACCTACACATAAGAGAGATGAGAGAAAGTTGTGATATATTGGGGCTTTCCTATGTCAAACCTTATTTTGGTGTTTCCACCTCCACAATGGTTATGATGATGTAAAGAGTTATTACCCTCAATCGAGTAGAAGAAAATAGATGAAAAAATGGTAAATCATAATTACTGCAACTCACCACTCAGGTCTTCTTTCCTTGATGGATTAAATTAATTGTACTCACCTCATACAAGTATAATTGGATTCTTGATTTAAGGTACTACAATTGCTATTACTCACAAAATTAATGGTCACAAAACATGAATAATCTTATAAACATGATGCATCGCTAATGAAAAACTTGATTGATAAAAGGTGGCATAAAATATTTATTATTCTCCTCTTGAATTCTTTTTAGGATGCACAATTGGAATTAAAAGTTCCTTCTAGATTTCTTCTTTTGTTCTTCATTTTAAGTGGTGAAAAAGAATTATTTATATCCATTTCTTCATTTTCCATAAAATTAATTGTGAAAACTCAACAAATGAATTTAAATTTATAAATGTATAATTTTTCACAATGAAATATTTAAAATTGAGCCAAAATAGGTTGTTCAAAGGTGTGGGTGTCCTAGATAAGACCCATTTTAATAAATTATATTTTGTTAAATGAATATTTGATATTAATTCTCAATTATATCCCAATTTCAATGAAACAACCATAAAACAGGAAAATTGTCAGAACAATTAGGTCCAAACACATATGAGGGAGCTAAACCTAGTGTAAAATTTTCATGGGTGACAATTTATAATGCTACATTTGTCCCCCACTTTAGTGAGAGTATTAAATTACAGTCATGCTCACACTAAAGTAAGGATAAGCTAAGAAGGGTCCTTTCATCAAAACATTGAAGAGGTAGGATGAAACCAAAACTAGGGGATGCGCTAGCCTCTAAGAATAAGATCTTACATGAAAAAAATGCAAAGATAAAGGAACCTACATACATAATATGAAATTAAAAAAAGATATAAAATAAAGCACACACAATAAAAACATAGATTAAATATAATGCAAATACAAAATATGATGCAAAATAATCCAAACACAATGCAAAGATGATTGAAAACATGATGCAAATACAAAAAAATAAGATATGGCATCATAGAGTAGCAAGATCTACATATTACTTTCTAGGATCCATACAAAAGGAATTCATCAATCACATGCTAGAAAAGTTCAATAATTTTTAGGGGACCCCTAAAGGTATCACAAGATAGTGAAGTTTGATATTCACAAGGTGATCTTGATAAGAAATGACGTTGGATATTGAATTCCAATATTAACTTGATGAGTTTCCACAAATTGTATAAAATTAAAACATGCAAGGGATATTGAGGTCGGATATTCATTAGGTGAGTTATCATGTCAACCTTACCAATAATTATAAGCAAATCTCATTGTTTATAAAATAATTATAATAAGGTTCTATAAAATATGATCAATATTCCATAAATGCATCACAAAGTTACAATTGTGTGATGCAAATTGAAGCACATAATGTAATGTATTCCCCCACCTCAAAGTAATTGCTAATTCCAATCAGAAGTAATTTTATTTAAGGTATAATAAAATGATATTTGTTAAGACATGAGAGATTGTTGGGAAACCCTACGTCAAATGATATGTTCCCAACAATGTTGATTCATGACAAGGGGTTTCCCTAAAAAAAACCACATAATAATAGTACAAAGATAACATATAGGTGATCTGCCAATATGAGGTCAGTATGGATGAGAGATAATGTATAATAAGATCATTCTCAAAATTGACATCATTCCCCAAATAATTTTTGAATTACGAACACAAGGGAGGAATAACACATGAAGATAACATAAAAAGGATTTTGGGTCAACATAGAAGATACCTAAATATCTCAACACCTTGCGTAATTCCCAAAAGGAAACAAAAGAACAATACAACATGCATGACATAAAGAAGAATGGAGATACAAATATAAGAAATGTCATGGAAGATTCAATTCCTTTGTATCCTTGTGCCAACAAGAACAACAAGAACAACAAGGGTCAATCAAAGAAAACTAACAAATACAAATATACATTAAGTAGCACATTATGGGGAGTTCACATTATGTGCAAAAAGAAACAAAAAGATAAAAAGCGTGTACTACAGATGTGAATCTATCTATAGAAAATCATATGCATCCCAATATTCCTCATTATAAATAGAAGTTAGACAACTAGCTAAAGGGACTACAACTAGTGAGATACAATATTAAGAAACACTTAGGTTCAATACCTAATGGGTCACTCACCAAAGGAGGATAATCACATCTATATTCATAGATTTTTCAAATATTGGAGATAGATCTTTATGCTCTTGTTCTTCCATTTTATCTTCTACTTCACTATCTGAATGTATTATAATAGGATACATATTAATGCTATCATCCATGCCAATATCTTGTGTATTTAGAGAAATTTTAATTCTTCTGTTTTGGCTCTAATACGTAAGGTTTGAATTCATTGTTTGGTGAAGTATGTGGGCTAGAGTCAAGTGATGATGAAGATGGATGGGTAGGAAGTATTTCATTAGAATTTGGTTGTATGGATGGAGGATTATTTGGTAAGGGTTTGTAATTATCAATGAGTTGATGAGCTTGTAGTTTGATGTATTCCTTTTTGCTCTTTTCCACTTCAATTTTGTCTCACACTAGATTTAGCTTTTGAAGGTGGGATCAATGCATTCCCCAACATTGGTTCCTTTTCTTCCATTGTAGGATAAATTCAAGATACTATCAAAGGTTTGGAAACCATAAGTTTTAGGTTTTCATGTATAGGTTTTTTTTTCTTAGGAGGTGCAAAATATATCACCAAAGGCCTTTTCAAATGGTTGTCTAATGGTCCTTCATAGGATGGTGGAGGGGGGGTCTATGACATATATGGCAGGTGATCGAGGAAGAATAATTGGCTCGGGCCCAAGTTCGTTCACTATATATGAAGTAGGAGGAACAACCATCATAGCCACTAGAGACTGACAAGCCTCAAGTAGAATATTACTCAAGAATAATTGGGATATTTTGTTAGATTTAAAATTTTGATATGACAAAAATAGGTAATATTCATGCAAATGAATGAGATGAGTTGGTTGAGGCCAAAAATAATCAAGAGAAAAAATTCTACAATTATCTAAAGGATCAAATCAACTATGGTATATGATATGTATTTATCCTTCAAATGAGAATATTAGAAATTTTTGAATGAAAAATGGGAACACATTCATGGAGCTAAGCTATGGATTCCCTAACTTCCCATGAAATTGGTCTAACATTAAAATTATGGTGAACAAAATATCTAATTTTTTAGTTCCTACTTTGACTAGTAAAGTTATAGAGGTAATTGTGGGACAAATAGAACCATCGCGAGCCTTTAATAATGCTTCAAATTGTTCATAATAATCTATACAAATTTCATGCACATAAAAAAATATTTGGTAATCTTATTCACCATAAATATTGAATCAATGAGCATACCCCTTGTGGGTTTGTCATGAATTCTACTAGTGATGTAGAGAAGACCATCAAGTACATACATAGAAGCATGAATGTGTGTGAAAGTAATATTGGGTAAGAGATTTATTTTTCAAGGATGAGACTCAATCATGTCTATGTCATCAAAGACTTCATTATCACTTTGTTCAACAAAATTAGTTGTATGGATTGGTACAATAGATTCATAAATATTTGTTAGTTTTGATTAGGCAGTGATACCAATTTATTCCCTTTATAATTTACCCATCCAACTGGATGACATTATAATCTATGAGGTATTTCACTTGGTCCTTTAGACAAATACATCATTTTATATCATGCATTGGAGTTTGGAGATATTGATGAAAGGATTTTGCATTAAAATTAAAAGGTAATGGTTTAGCGATATCAATATACATTTTTGAAGGAATTTGAATCATGTTCTTATCTAATAGCTATAACATAATGGGTAAGTGCACAAAGATGGTTCCCAAAAAGGGGACTTAAGTGGCCACTGTTTCTCTGAAATAAGGAAATATTGACCTTGGACGTGAAATTGAGGATAGTTACAATCAAAATTTTGAGATGGAACAAAAACAAGGATCGAAGTTCTTTGAATCTACTTTCTAAACTACTAATTTATTTTGAAAATGGTTGATATTAAGGGGTTCAAACGAGGGATGTACACAAATTGGTGTTGTTTTTGTCAAAAAAACATAATAGAGCAACTCTTGTACAACCCTAGAATGGTGAATTGTTTTTTAGTATTTTTAAAATCGCTATGGTCATAAGTTAGTTAATAGTATGTAGTTGATGCACAATTTTTCTGATAATTTTTTAATGAATATTTGATTTTTTACTAATTTTTGAAGTGGACACTTCCTAAAAAATAGAATTTTGGCTATGCTACCCCTACAAATTTTGGAAACTAATTGATGTTTTTTAAAAGATTGTAGAATGGAGTCTAGTTTCTAAAAATTTAATTTATTTGAAATTTCAATGAATGCTTAATTTATAATGAGAAAAACACAAAACGCTACTTTTTGTGAAAAAAGAGAAATACAAACAAAAAAAAATTATGGATGAAAGGATTAACATTTTCAAAAAGTGAAAAAAAATACATCGTTGGATAACTAAGAGAGAACCTAACATTACCCAGATGTTCGATTTGTTTGATATTGAACCACGTGCGATCCTGAAGGTGAGATGAACCCGATAATGTGAAATATCATAGAATTTTCAAAAATACGTCTTTGGTCATTGGGAATGCCCTCGAAGCCTTTAGGTTGGTATTCCAAGGAAAATACCAATTCCAAGGCTTGGGGATTCCCAAAGCAAGATATAACACAGGCGTGTTATAACGCGCTCACGTTATATCTCTGTTTTGACCTAGTTTTTGTGGGGAGCATGTCTAGCAAGACATATTGCGAGTGTGATATAACACACTCATGTTATGTCTTGCTTTATGTTAAATGCTACTCTATTGAATTTATGTTTATATATTTGTATGTTTGTATGTATATGTATGCTTGTATTTCATGTATGTATGTATGTATGTATGTATGCCTATATGTATCAATGCATGTATATTGTATGTATGCCTATATGTATGTAAGATTGTATCTATGCATATACATGTATACTTGTATGTATGTAGGATTGTATGTACATATGTATTATGATTGTATTTATGTATTTATGTATGTCTTTAGAGGGAGGGATAATTTTAAGAGAGAGAGAGCGGGGGTGGAAGTGAGAGTTTAAGAGAGATGGAGTGGGAGGGAAGGGGTTGGAGTGAGAGGGACTTAGCAAGATAGGGTGGGAGGGATAGAGGGAGGGAGAGAGAGAGGGGGGGTGGGAGAGAGAGAATTGAGAGAGAGTGAGAGTTATGTAGGTAGGGTTCCAATGGGAGAGACTTGAGAGTGTGATGGGGGTGAGAGGGAGAGACTTGAGAGGTAGGTAGTGAGATGAAGTGTGAGAGAGAGGGAGTGGGAAAGGGAGTGTGAGTGAGAGACCTGAGAGAGGGAGAGGGTGTGGGAGGGATTGACCTGATAGAGGGAGAGAAAGAGGGGGGTGGAGTGAGAGGGACTTATCTAGGTAGGGTGGGAGGGATAGATAAAGAGAGGGGAGGGAGAGAGAGAGTTACCTAGGTAGGTTGCCACTGAAAGAGAGAGGGTGTGGGAGGGAAAGACATGAGAGAGAGGGAGTGGGAGAGAGTGGGAGGGAGATAAAGAGAGATAGATAGAGGAAGTGAGAGAGGGTGGTAGAGATTGATTGAACGAGAGGTGCGTAGAAAGAGGGAGAGGGTATATAGAGACAATTAAAGAGGGTATATAGAGAAAATTAAAGAGGGTAGGAGAGAGGGAGGGAGGGAGAGGTGAGATGCATAGATAGAGAGAAAGCGATAGGGGTTGAGGGTATAGGGTTGTGGGATTAGGGCGAAGGACCTATACGGTTGATGGTTTATAGGGTATCAGGGTTTAAGGGTTGAGGGTTGAGGGATTAGGGTCAATGGTAGAGGGTATTGGGTTGAGGGTATAGGGTAGAAGGTGTAAGGGTTTAGGGTTGAAGGGTTTAGGGTTTAGGGTAGAGGGTTTATGGTATAGGTTTGAGGGTATATTGTTGAAGGATTAGGTTGAAGGTCAAATGTAAAGGGTAGAGGGTATAGGGGTTGAGGATTTAGGGTTTACGGATTGAGGGTTGAGAGATTAAGGGTTGAGGGTTGAGAATTGAGGGTTGAGGGTTTAATGTATATGGTAGAGGGTTTAATTGTTTAGGGTTTAAGCATTGAGGGTTGAGGGTTGAGGGTTTAAGGTTGAGGGTATAGGATTGAGGGTATAGGGTATATGGATTGAGGGATTAGGGTTTAAGGGTTGAGGGTTGAGGGTAGAGGGTAGAGGGTTTAAGGGTTGATGGATTAAGGGTTGAGGGTTTAGGGATTAGGGTAGAGATTTTTCTTGGATTTAAGGGTGTAAGGGTTGAGGGATTAGGGTTGGGGATTAGGGTTTAGGGTAGATTGGGGGGTAGAGGGTAGAGGGTAGAGGGTAGAGGGTAGAGGGTAAAGGCTTTAAGGGTTTAGGGTTTAAGGGTTGAGGGTTGAGAGTTGAGGGTTGAGTGTTTAAGGGTTTAAGGGTTTAGGGCTTAGGGTTTAGGGATTAGGGTAGAGAGGGAGGGATGGATGGATGGAGAGAACAGGAGGGAGGAACATATATATGAGGGTTGAGAATAGAGGGTATAGGGTTGATGACCTATAGGGTTGACCGATTAGGGTATTGGGTTGAGGGTATAAGGTTGAGGGATTAGGGTTGATGTTACATATGGTTGAATCATCGGGGTGAAGAATTTGATGTGTAGGGTAGAGGGTATCGAGGTTGAGGGTTTAGGGATTAAGGGTTGGGTGTTTAATGTATAGGGTAGAGGGTTTAAGGTTTGAGGGTTGAGAGTTTAAGGTTGATGGTAGAGGATTGAGGGTATAGGTTTGGGGGATTAGGGTTGAGGTTCCAATGTACAGGGTAGAGGGTATAGGGGTTGAGGTATTAAGGTTTAAGGGTTGAGGTATTAAGGGTCAAGAGGGTTGAGGGATTAGGGTAGATAGTTTACTAAGTGGGTTTAAGGGTTGAGTGATTAGGGTAGAGGGTAGAGGGTGGAGGGTTTAAGGGTTTAGGGTTTAGGGTTGAGTGTTTAAGGGTTTATAAGGTAGAGGGTTTAAGGGTTGAGGGTTTAAGGTTGAGGGTAGAGGATTGAGGGTATAGGGTTGGGGGATTGGGGATGAGGGTCCAATGTATAGGTTAGAGGGTATAGAGGTTAGGGGATTAGGGTTTAAGGGTTGGGGGATTAAGGGTCAAGAGGGTTGAGAGATTAGGGTAGAGAGTTTACTAAGTGGGTTTAAGGGTTTAATGGTTGAGGGATTAAGGTTGAGGGTAGAGGGTAGAGTGTTTAAGGTTGAGTATTTAAGGGTTTATAGGGTGGAGGGTAGAGGGTAAAGGGTTTAAGGGTTGAGGGTTTAAGGTTGAGGGTAGAGGATTGAGGGTATAGGGTTGGGGGATTATAGTTGAGTATCCAATGTACAGGCTAGTGTTATGCCTTGCATACATGCCCCAACTTTTTATTGGCAAAGTTGGGGACCCCCTCTTCTTTTCTTCTTTTTGTTTTCTTTGTCTTTGTCGAATACAGAACCAGAACAAGAACCTTTCCAAGGTTCCTGTTCTTGGTTCCGTCCCAATCCTAGTTCCCCTACTTCACCTTGGTGTGTCGTTCAAGTTTGTGTCCCGTCTTGTCCCCATCTTGTTCTCTGTCCTATTCTTTTTGTTTCGTTTTGTCTTTCATCATTGTGTTGCTCATTTGTTTTCATCGCTTTTGCTTCATCTCAGTCCTTCTCATCGTGTCATTTTTTTGTTTATGTTTTCTCTTTTTCATCGTCTTTATTTTTGTGTCATCCGTCTTATTTTTGGAAAATTAGAAAAATACAAAAAAATTGTAAAACTTTGAAAATACAAAAAAATAGAAAACGTTAAAAAATACAAAAATTTACAAAATATGATGATTTAAATATTTATAATATTTTTATTATTAATTTATTATTTTTGAAAACTTAAGTAATATAAATATTTTATTATTTAAAAAGATTTATAAAGTTTAAATATAAAAATAATAATAATAATAAAAATGTTTATAAATATTTATAAGGGTTTTAAATAAATAAATTTGAAATAAATTTAAAATTTAAATATTGTAAATCTTTTATAAGATTTATATTATTTATTTAAATTTGAAAATAAACAAATCTTTTGAAAATTTCTAAAACCATAAAAATCGTAGAAGGGAGTTATATAAAAGTAAAAAACAAAAAAAAAGAAAGTTGATGAGCCCACAAAAACCATGAACCCGATCGCACTATGGTAAAAAAGTACTATGGGCAGAGTGGGAACCGAAAATAAAAAATGGAACAAATCAAAAGAAAAATGTTCCATTCCGATTTTGTCCCGCATCTGCCAATATCGTGTTTGTAGAACCAGACCCCGGGAGAACCCTGAACTAGGACAAAAAGAAAAATGTTTCCAACCCTGAATTTGTTCTGGCTCTTCCTTGCATTGGTTCTGGTCCCGCTCTAAGCAACTCTCGCATCACCACAGGCAATAGAAGGTGAGTGTTATGGTTTTGACCCCACGTTGAAAGAATTTTGATCTGCCAAGCATGCAAAGTGTGGAAATGCAGACAAGAACCCGAATTGTTCTATAGAATGAATGAAGATAAATGTGGTCTCATGGATACTGTAATTACAAGAGTTGCACAAATACAATAATGGAAAAGGATTTTAGAAATGTGAAAGCATAGATAGGGCGTGACAGGTGAACTGATTTACAGAATGCTCCAAAGAGATATCAGCTCATGGAATGCAATGACTGTGGATTTTAATACAAAATGTGGGAGTGTGCGCAAAGAGAAATGGTACGTGAGTTTCCTCCAAAATACCTCTCAAAAGAATCTGAGCTCATGGAATGAAATGATTGCAAGTTATGCACAAGACACAATCGCCTGGGAAAAGACAAGGAATAAAAATTGTTGAAGCACAAAAAAGGCACACCAAATGTTTGATGAAAAGAGATTCCATCTCAGGGGAACGTGATTGCATATCAAATACAAAATGCATTTGTTGCAAAGGAATTAGAAACCCTCAAGCGGATGCACAGGGCGCATAGAGTGTTTAAACAAATGCCTCATAAGAGATGTCGTCACCTATAATGTAATGTTGCAAGAAGGCACACTGGACTGTATGACATAATGCCTCAATAGAAATGTCATTTCACTGGGTGCAATAATAGAAAAAAGTACACAAACCAGATTTTTTGGAAGGCTTTAGAAACTTTGATGCAAATGCAATCGGTAGATGTAAACCTAAATCCCTTGACCTCTGCCAACATTTCCTCCTTCCCGCATTAGCACAGAGGTTTTGCACCAAATGTCGTAGTTGTAACCGCCCTGAATAACGTGCATGGGAATGATGAAGGCAATGCGTGAGGGGATACATAGCACACCAAGCACGCAAATTGTTGACAGAATACCTTGATGAAATGTCATTTCCGTGGAATGCAAGGTTGCAGTATGTGCACAAGATGGATTTGATCGATAAAGTGATGCAAAGTGTGGAAGCACAGACAAGCACGTGAACCATTTGAACAGAATGCCTTTCAAAAGATTCTCATCTCATGGAATGTCGAGATGCAGGATATGCACAATATTAAGAATGGACAAGGCATTTAAACTGTTTCACAGAATTCTGCTGAAGAAATCTTATGTCAAGAGATGCAATTGGTTACAAGATATGCCTAAAATGGATCTGCGCAGGAAATATAGGACGCGATGACTGCAGGACATCAGATCTGTTGAAAGGCTTTAAAATCTTTAAAACATATGTGAAAACATGGCCAATACATGGGCTATTTGAGAAGGAGCTCAAAGACATTTCATCGCATAGAATAAAATCATTGCAAGCATGTATGGAAATGGGATTAGGAGTAAAGGTATCATGCTCTCTTTACTAAGCTCACCTCTTTTTTTCATTATCATATTTTAATCCCCTGGTGGCATATATTGAATTAGGTTTGGTAATATCCTTGGTCTATTTTTATTTGGATCATTGCACCTTGGAATAGCTTGAAAATAAAATCTTTTATTTGAATACCTAGTGATGTGGGGTAAGTTGAAGTGGATAATGTGGTCAGCTTTTAATTCTTATTGAAAAGGGGTTTTGAATTGAGTTATGCTTCCCTCTAAATCGTGATAAAAGGGGATTTAGGTATCTTTTTGATTCAAAGGGCAGGCAGTAACGAGATTTTGATCCATATGCATTGTATTTAATGCTATTTCATTTTAATGATTTAAAATAACATTCAATTCAAAAGAGGGTTTGATTATTTCAATTTTAGAAATTAAAAGTGGAAGTTTTCATTTAATTGAAATAATTTAAAATCCAATTATGTGAATTAATTAATTGTGTGAATCAATTAATGCATTGTGTTTTACAGGTTCTTTTTGAAGAATAGAAGGATAAATTTTTAAAAGCGGGTTTACAAAACTCACATGCAAAGAAGAAGATTCAGAAGGATCATCAAACAGGAGAAAATTGAATGCTTGGTGGGCCCACTCAAGTTTATTTCTGGGAAAGATATTTATGTTCATTGTGCAAAAAGGGAAACTGAAAGTCAGATTGGAAACTGCAACTATTAACTGAAGCTAGACTAGAGAGTGGAGTTTGAAACTAAAATCAGCTGAAACTAAACTGAGAGCTGAAACAAAAAGTTATCTTTCTGATTAAATGGTGTGCACAAAAAGCTATAGCTTTTTGATATTTTAGTTTTGGAGGAAATTATGGAATGATGAGCTATTAATTGTCAAATTAAGCTCATTGTAAACGGTTAGACACTTAGCAAAATAAATTAGAAGTTTTTACAGCTTAGCTGATTAGAGTTTTACAGTAGGATAGTTAATGGAGTTTTATATGATTCTTAGTTTAAGATCAGATAATTTGAAGACATAGGTTTCTGTACACTGGTGATCTTGCCAGATTTGTAAATGTTGCTTATCTTTTTTATTGATAGTAGAAGTATCCATACTTAAACCTACTTTAGGTTATGCTTTGGAATGATGTCTGTTTTATTAATCATTTGATTTGGAAAGCTTTCAAGAAATGGAATTCTATCTTTTTCTTTTTTTTGAATGATGATTTGCAGTCTTCCATTAATACTTGCACTGTGGATGAATAGCTATGTATTGATTATAGGTTGATTTTTTTGAAAGTTTTGGTTTAGGAATTCCTTGGAAAGCAACATGTTTGATTAGTTGAATGAATCAACATTCTTCTTTCTTTTGTGTCACTGATCTATCTTTTTCCTTTTCTTTATACCCCCTGTTAGAGTAGGTTTAAATAAGATTTCAATCTTACAACAATCAAGAAGCTCAATAACTAGTAGGTCCCTTGAACATTACAATTACATTGACCATTGAGCAATATCAACACAGTTGAGAACCAACTACCAGGACCTTGGGAGTTAGATTAACATGCATTATCTTTCTTTTTCAGGAGAAATAAAATAGAGATATTTTGTTTAGATGTTGTTGTGCTAAATTGACCACCAACAGGACTGGCACTAGAAGGAGGGCCTTTGAGCAATTTTGGATTGTTGTGAGTTGGGGTGGGTTAGATCTTTGAAAAAAGCAGCTCTGATGGGCAACCCTTTGTATGTACCTATATTTATTCATTAAATCCCTGGTCAAATCTATAATAGGATTCCTTTATTTTTCCCTGACAATGGACAAAATGCTTCTAAACATGTGAATATTTGCATGGATTTAGCCATTTTTCTCCAGATTCAGCATGAGGATATCATCTGTAAATTGTTCATCAAAACACTTCAAGGTACAGCGAGGCAATGGTATGTTAATCTGCCACCAGATTCTATTTGTTCATGGATAGAATTAAAAATATTATTCTTGGATCAATTCGATCCTTATACACATATGCGAAACTCGCGAAACCCATCACTTCAATTTGCAGTCGTGAAAAGGTTACCATGTGAATCAATTATGCAATTCAATCACAGATTCCTCATGTTTAAGCGAGTTATAGATTTAGACCTAGTTATTAATGATTGTGTGGTAAAATAACATTACTATTGGGGTTCGCATAATTTATTGGTAGCAAGAATTAAATGTTGTGGTAAAGTTACCACTATATGGGATGCATTTAATAAAGCTCTCTTGCTCACACAATTTGGACAAAACATTAAAGCATGCCTAATCAAAGTAAGAAATATAATGATCTTGTACTAAAAAACTGCCACGCTTCACATCTTTGCACTGGTTTATCCATAATGCCTACCTACATGAAAATTTAGGCTTTGCAAAACCCAACGATAGGGGTAAATATTCCACTTGCCATTGAAGTTGTAACTATATCAACTCTTTTTGGTCATACCCCAACACATAATGCATTACATCATAATGAAATTGTAAGTAAAAGATTTGATGAGAAAGTATGTCAATTTGATGTTTTATCTGACAAAGAATATGAAATGGATATAAAGTTAGAACATAATGCAAATCTCATATTAGAATCTAGTTTCATTAGAAACATTAATACTAACAATGATATTGAAAGAAATAAGATATCAACATAGGACTATTGTCATAAGAAATCAGCAATACCTTCCAACACTTTGAACAACTCTTGTGATTGTCAGGAGAATCAGCATGATGAGGGATGTACAAAGGATAGTGAGAGATGTTGGCTAGATATCCCACATGCTCAAAATTGAATAAGGAAGAAATTTGAAGAATTAGGAGATATAAAATTATCAGAACTTGTTAAATGAACTGGATGTGGGATACATTGAACAAATCAACATTCCTAGATGGATTTCCATGTTTTCCTGGGTAGGGTGGAATTATATTTCAGACATCAGATCACTGTTGAAGAAATACTTACAAGAGATCCCCAGAGTATGTATCCACTCAATGAGAGAGATGAGACAGTTAGCATACATATAAATGATAATGATTCCATTCGAAATAATGAGAGTAACTATGAGAACATGTTGAACTTTTCCCCATCATCTAATGAACTTGATCCTTGCAGCATGATGGATTCAACAACTACAGAAGCTTCTCTACCTTGTGGAGATCTGCTCGATGTGTAAAATGAGTTTATTGATGATTTTATAGGTTCTTTCATGATGATGAATAAGGGAGAAACACCCTTTGATGAGTTAACACAAGAAAATGACTCTGCTGATTTAAATGATGAACACATAGAAACTAAGAACAACATGACTATGAATGAGGCTGCAAATGGATCTCATGGTGAAGGACAGAAAGTTCAGTGTCAAATTAATTTTTCAAAGGAAAAAGATCAAATGGATGTTCAAGTTATTCAAGGGCTGCCTGATAATCATTTAGATCAGACTTACCCTTGTTAGGAAAATAAAATGGATCTCAGTGCTAATGAAGATACTAACATTGATGGAATTAGTGGTTGGTTGCAGCAAGGAATGAATGAATGGCAACTCCAAAGAATATCAAAAGAATGTCAAGAAAGTGACCAAGAGGTTGTCTCGAAAGTTGAATCCCTTCAACATGATGAAGAGAATGAAATGAGACAGTATCTTCTTGGTTTTGATCTTGTTTATTCAAATGTGTTGTTCGAAAAAAAATCCTTGCTTACCATGTACTAGTGAATTTGATCTTAACACTGAGAAGCTTGACACTGACTTGCACATTCTAGTTGATGATAGGCAGAAACATGAATTGAAGAAATGTTTTCCTAAATTTGATTATGTTTATTCAAATGAGTTGTTCGAAGAAAATCCTTGTTCACCCTGTATTAGTATTTCTGATATCAATGTTGATGAGTTCGATGTTGATTTTCAAACTCTTTTGGGTGACATGTTTGAATAGAGTGCTAATAGAAATGCTTCAACTCAAGAGGAGGTAGGTTTGTGAAATTTGCAAGTTGATAACATGGGTAACTTATTGCTTAATCCTCCTGAGGAGACCCAGATAATTTGTGACTATGTGCCCAAGGTGAAAGGAACAATGTTGTCACATGATAGTTCTGGTTGTATAACAAACCTTGTTGTAGATGACTCATGTAAGATTCTTCCTTTTGATTCCTCTTCTGAGGTAAGTGGTTCTAATTTCTTGTTGTCTATAAAGATTGCCATATCAGGTAAGGAAATTTTTGAACAAATTGTTTTAAAGGTTGACGAAGTTGATCCTTTAGTTGATGATGTATGTACTTTGAGGAACATGATTGAGATTGATAATCCCTGTGAAGTCAAATACACTAGTTTGTTGTTAGAACCTAGTGTTGATTGTGATAGGGATATACATGAAAATTTTGAATAAAGTTTAGATGTATTGAATACGAATGGTATATCGGTAATAGATGTTTTTTTATGTTGACATGCATGTACTGGAGCGAAAAGAAGTGTTCCATGTGCTAAGACCTCATAAAGAGGAAATCATACAGCATGAGCAGACCACAACAACTAAAGATCTTCTAAATTAGGTGGTTTCTTTCCATTATGCTCCATGTTTTAATGATTTTCAGTTTGATTATGACGTTGGGGATGATCAAATGTGTTTGTGGGTAAATCATGACAAAGTTGAGGACCCACAACTATTAATATTTAAAAAATTATAACCTCAGAATGAATTTAATACACATAAACTTTACATTTCTGATTATAAAGATAAATTTGCTAGGTTTAGAACTGTACCTAACAAGTTATGATTGTTGCACATAAAGAACAATCGATCAAGTCAATATACAAATTTTTACAGTTTTGTGTCTGTAGAGCTAGTTTTAGAGTTAGTTTAGGATTAGGATTGGTTAGTGTTAGTTTTTGGTTTAGCTAGTTTTATTTTTTGTCTTGGTTTCTATTGTTTGTTTTGATTTTCTTTCTTTTGTTCTGCGATTTTCTTGTTCCTGTGTCCTCTTTTTTTTTTTTTGTTTCTGGGTTTGTCTCTTTCTCTTTTGTTTTTGGTCATTTTCTATTTGTTTGTTGCTTTTTTTCTCATTTTCTATTTTCATTTTGTTGGTTTGTTGTGCCTGTTTGTGTGTTCTTTTCTTCTACTCTTCTCTTGTTTGTTTCTTTTCTTTCTTCTGGGGGGTTTCCTCTCATTGAGAGTGAAAGATGAATTGTTGTATGCAAGTTATGCTGAAAGGTGAATCTGTTGAGAGTTTGCTATCTGTATTTTCAAACACTTGATCAGTCAATAGCTTTGAAAATTTTGATTTACTTTCATCCATCTCAAACTAGGGAATGTTAGCATGAATTAAAACTTGGTACATTATATAGTTTTGGGGAGTTTTTGAAAGTCTATCATGATCTACACACTTTAATTAAGAAATCCATCAGTTAGTTTACATCGGCTGGGGTCGCTCTATTCCAATAGAAAAATCTAAAGGGTTACATTTCTTTCACGATGTCCATGGTGGTTCTCAACCTTCTACTTAGACTTCATTACTTGAGGATTGAGAGAAATGAGAAATTATACTTCAAAAGAATCAACATCTAAAAAAAAAGAAATAAAGAAATCTGAAAATGAAATCAATCAGCAAAGGTGATTCGAGTATTTCTACTGAGGCTATAGGTGTCTAGCTGGTAGTAGAGCGATGCTTAGAGAGAACCGGAGGTATCTTTGTCGGGGCTATAAACGCCTGTCTGGCAGCAGAGCTATGCCCAGGATATCATTGCACATTAGAAAGGTAACTCACAACTATGTAGCTTGGATAGAGTCTTCTCCACTTTTATCACAACAACAAGTATGGAGGGGAATGAATCATTTGCACACACAAATAGGTTTCAGTTTCATCTCAGATATCTGTCGTGTCCTAGTTTTATTGTGTTTTCACTTCTTAGATTGCCTTGAATGAACGTAAACCATAGATTTTGGGTATTTGGAGGGTTGTGCATTTTAAAATTCTTAGAGAATTTTCCCAGCCGAGTTTCCATTTGTTATGCCTTGCATACATGCCCCAACTTTTTCTTGGAAAAGTTGGGGACCCCCTCTTCTTTTCTTCTTTTTTTTTTCTTTGTCTTTTTCGAATCCAAAACCAAAACAAGAAACTTTCCAAGGTTCTTGTTCCTGGTTTTGTCCTGATCCTGGTTCCCCCTCTTTTCCTTCGCCTGTCATTCAAGTTTGTATCCTGTTTCATCCCCGTCTTGTTCTCCATCTTGTTCTTTTTGTTTCATTTTGTCTTTTGTCATTGCGTTGTTCTTTCATTTTTGTCATTTTTGATTCGTCTCGGTCCTTGTCGTCGCTTCGTCGTGTCATTTTTTTGTTTATGTTTTCTCTGTTTCTTCATCTCTATTTTTGCATCATCCATCTTATTTTTGTAAAATTAGAAAAATACAAAAAGAAATTAAAAAAACATTCAAAATACAAAAAAATTGTAAAAATTTGAAAATAAAAAAAATTAGAAAACGTTAAAAGATACCAAAAATTGCAAAATATGAAAATTTAAATATTTATAATCTTTTTATTATAAATTTATTATTTTTGAAAATATAAGTAATATAAATATTTTATTATTTAAAAAGATTTATAAAGTTTAAATATAATACTAATAAAAGGGTTTATAAATATTTACAAGGGTTTTAAATATACAAATTTGAAATAAATTTATTTTAAAATTTAAATATTGTAATTCTTTTATAAGATTTATATTATTTATTTAAATTTGAAAATAAATAAATATTTTGAAAATTTCTAAAATCATAAAAATTGTAAAAGGGAGTAATATAAAAGTAAAAAACAAAAACAAAAAAAGTTGAGGAGCCCACAACAATCATGAACCCAATCCCACTATGGTAAATAAGTACAATGGTCGGAGTGGGAACCAAAAATAAAAAATGGAACAAATCAAAAGAAAAAATTTCCATTTTGATTTTGTCCTGCATCTGCACATATCATGTTTGTAGAATTGGACCCGGGGAGAACCCTGAACCGGGACAAAAAGAAAAATGTTTCCACCCCTGAATTTGTTCTGGCTCCGCCTTGCATTGGTTTTGGTCCCGCTCTAAGTAACTCTCTCATCCGCACAGGCAATAGATGGTGAGTGCTATGGTTCTAAACTCGCGCTAAAATAGTTCTGATCCACCAAGCATGCAAAGCGTGGAAGCACAGACAAGAACGTGAATTGTTGTATAGAATGCATCAAGATGAATGTGGTCTCATGGATACTGTAATTACAAGAGTTCCACAAATACAATTATGGAAAAGGCTTTTAGAAATGTAAAAGCATAGATAGGGCGCAGAGGGTGACCTGATTTATAGAATGCTCCAAAGAGATATCACCTCATGGAATGCAATGGCTGTGGATTTTAATACAAAATGTGAGAGCGTTTGTAGAAAGCAATGGCGTGTGAGTTGCCTCAGAAATTCCTCTCAAAAGAATTTGATCTCATGGAATGAAATGATTGTAGGTTATGCATAAGAGGCAATCGTCTGGGCAAAGACAAGGAATACAAAATGTTGAAGCACAGACAAGGCACACCTTACGTTTGATGAAAAGAGATTCCATCTCAGGGGAACGTGATTGCAGATCAAATACAAAATGCATTTGTTGTAGAGGCATTAGAAACCCTCAAGTGGATGCATAGGGCACGCAGACTGTTTAACCAAATGCCTCATAAGAGATGTCATCTCCTATAATGTAATGTTGCAAGAAGGAACACTCGACTGTATGACATAATTCCTTAATAGAAATGTCATCTCATTGGGTGCAATAATAGCAAAAAGTACACAAACTAGATTTTTTGGAAGGCTTTAGAAACTTTGATGCAAATGCAATCAGTAGATGTAAACCTGAATCCCTCGACCTCTGCCAACATTTCTTCCTACCCACATTATCACAAAGGTTTTCCACCAAATGTTGTAGTTGTAACTGCCTTGAATAACATGCATGCAAATAATGAAGGCAAGGCGTGAGGGGTTGCATATCACACCAAGCACACAGACTATTGACAAAATACCTTGATGTAATGTTGTTTCTGTGCAATGCAAGGTTGCAGTATGTGCACAAGATGGATTTGATCGATAAAGTGAGGCAAAGTGTGGAAGCGCACACAAGCACGTGAACCGTTTGAACAAAATTCCTTTTGAAAGATTCTCATCTCATGGAATTTCGAGATGCAAGATATGCACAATATTAAGAATGGACAAGGCAGTTAAACAATTTGATTGAATTCTACTGAAGAAATGTTATCTCATGAGATGCAATTGGTTGCAAGATATGCCTAAAATAGATCTGCGTAGGAAATATCGGAGGCCATGACTACAAGAAATTGGATATGTTAAAAGGCTTTAAAATCTTTAAAACATATGTGAAAACATGGCCAATACATGGGCTATTTGATAAGGAGCTCAAAGAAATTTCATCACATAGAATAAAATCATTGCCAGCATGAATGGAAATGGGATTAGGAGTAAAGGTGTCCTCGTTACTAAGCTGACCTCTTTTTTTCATTATCATATTTTAATCCCCTGGTGGCATATATTGAATTGGGTTTGGTAATATCCTTGGTTTGTATTTATTTGGATCATTGCACCTTGGAATAACTTGAAAATTAAATCTTTTCTTTGAATACCCATTGATATGGGGTAAGTTGAAGTGGATAATGTGGTCAGATTTGAACTCTTTTTGAAAAGGGGTCTTGAATTGAGTTATGCTTCCCTCTAAGCCATGATAAAAGGGGATTTAGGTATCTTTTCAATTCAAAGGGCAGGCAGTAACGAGATTTTAATCCATATGCATTGTCTTTAATGTTATTTTGTTTTAATGATTTAAAATAACATTCAATTCAAAAGGGTGTTTGATTATTTCAATTTTAGAAAATAAAAGTGGGAGTTTGCATTTAATTGAAATAATTTAAAATCCAATTATGTGAATTAATTAATTGTGTAAATCAATTAATGCATTGTGTTTAGAGGTACTTTTTGTAGAATGGAAGGATAGAGTTTTTAAAACTGGTTCACAAAACTCACGTGCAAAGAAGAAGATTCTGAAGGATCATCAAACTGGAGAAAATTAAATGCTTGGTGGTCCCACTTGAGTTTATTTTTGGGAAAGATATTTATGTTCATTGTGCAAAAAGGGAAACTCAAAGTCAGATTGGAAACTGCAACTATCAACTGAAGCTAAACTAGAGAGTGGAGTTTGAAACTAAAATCAGTTGAAACCAAATTGAGAGATGAAGCATAAAGTTATCTTTCCGGTTGAATGGTGTGCACAAAAAGCTACATCTTGTTGATATTTTAGTTTTGGAGGAAATTATGGAATTATGAGCTATTAATTATCAAATTAAGCTCACTGTAAAGGGTTAGAAACTTAGGAAAATAAGTTAGAAGTTTTTATAGCTTAGCTGATTAGAGGTTTACAGTAGGATAGTTAATGGAGTTTTTTGCAATTCTTAGTTTAGCTGAGATAATTTGAAGACATAGGTTTCTGTCCATTGGTGATCTTACCAGATTTGTAAATGATGCTTATATGTTTTATTGACAGTAGAAGTAGCCAGACTTAAACCTGCTTTAGGTTATGCTCTTGAATGATGTTTTTTTTATTAATCATTTGATTTGGAAAGCTTTGAAGGAATGTAATTCTATCTTTTTCTTTTTTTTGAATGATGATTTGTAATCTTCCATTAATACTTGCATTGTGGATGAATAGTTGTGTAGTGATTATAGGTTGATTTGTTTGGCAATTTTGGTTTAGGAATTCCTTGGAAAGAAACAAGTCTGATTAGTTGATAGAATCAACATTCTTCTTCCTTTTGTGTCCCTAATCTATCTTTTTCCTTTTCTTTATACCCCCTTGTTAGAGTAGGTTTAAATAAGATTTCAATCTTACAACAATCAAGAAGCTCAATAACCAGCAGGTCCCTTGAACATTACAATTACATTGACCATTGAGCAATATCAGCACAATTGAAAACCAACTACTAGGACCTTGGAAGTTAGATTTGCATGTGTTATCTTTCTTTTTCAGGAGAAATATAATACAAATATTTTGTTTAAATGTTGTGCTAAATTGACCATAAACAGGACTGGCGCTAGAAGGAGGGCCTTTAAGCAATGTTGGATTGTTGTGAGTTGGAGTGGGTTAAATCCTGGAAAACCCAATGCTGATTGGGAACCCTTTGTTTATACCTGGATTTATTCATGAAATCCCTAGTCACATGTATGATAGGATTCCTTTATTTTTCCCTGATAATGGACAAAATGCTTCTAAACATGTCAATATTTGCATGGATTTAGCCATTTTTCTCCAGATTCAGCATGAGGATATCATCTATCAATTGTTCATCAAAACACTTCAAGCTACAACGAAGCAATGGTATGTTAATCTACCACCAGATTCTATTTTTTCATGGATAGAATTAAAAATCTTGTTCTTAGATCAATTTGATCCTTATACACATATGCAAAACCCATCACTTCAATTTGCATCCATGAAAAGGTTACCATGTGAATCAATTATGCAGTTCAATCACAGATTCCTCCTTATGTTTAAGCGAGTTATAGATTCAAACCCAGTTATTAATGATCGTGTGGAAAAAGAACATTACTATTGGGGTTTGCATAATTTATTGGTAGCAAGAATTAAATGTTTTGGTAAAGTTACCACTAAATGGGATGCATTTAATAAAGCTCTCTTGCTCACATAATCTGGACAACACATTAGAAGCATGCCTAATTAAAGTAAGAAATATAACGATCTTGTACTCAAAAACTGCCACCCTTCACGTCTTTGCACTGGTTTATCCACAATGCCTACCTCAATGAAAATTCAGGCTTTGAAAAACCCAATGACAGGGGTAATGTTCCACTTACTGATGAAGTGTTAACTATATCCACTATTTTTGGTCATACCCCAACACATAATGCATTACATCATAATGAAATTGTAAGTAAAAGATTTGATGAGAAAGTATGTCAAGTTGATGTTTTATCTGAAAAAGAATATGAAATGGATATAAAGTCAAAACATAATGGAAATCTCAGATTGGAATCTAGTTTCATTGGAAACGTTAATACTAACAATGATATTGAAAGAAATAAGATATCAACACAGGACTACTATCATGACAAATCAGCAATACCTTCAAATGCTTTGAACAACTCTTGTGATTGTGAGGAGAATCAACGTGATGAGGGATGGACAAAGGATAGTGAGAGATGTTAGCTAGATATCCCACGTGCACAAAATCAAATAAGGAAGAAATTGGAAGAATTAGGAGATATGAAATTATCAGAACTTGTTAAACCAACTGGATGTGGGATACATCGAACAAATCAGCATTCCTAGATGGATTGCCATTTTTTCCTGGGTAGGATGGAATTATATTTCAGACATCAAATCACTGTTGAAGAAATACTTACATGAGATCCTTGGAGTAAGTATACACTCAATGAGAGAGATGAAACAGTTAGCATACATAAAAATGATAATGATTCCATTCAAAATGATGAGAGTAACTATGAGAACATGTTGGTCTTTTCCTCGTCATCTGATGAACTTGATCCTTACAGCATGATGGATTCAACAACTACGAAAGCTTCTCTACCTTGTGGAGATCCGCTCGATGTGGAAATTGAGTTTATCAATGCATTCATTGGTTCTTTGATGATGATGAATAAGGGAGAAACACCCTTTGATGAGGTAACACAAGAAAATGACTCTTCTGATTTAAATGATGAACACATAGAAACTAAGTGCAACATGACTATGAATGAAGTTGCAAATGGATCTCATGCTGAAGGACACAAAGTTGAGTGTCAAATTAATTCTTCAAAGGAAAAAGAGCAAATGGATGTTCAAGTTATTCAAGGGCTGCCTGATAATCATTCAGATTAGACTTACCCTTGTCAGGAAAATAAATTGGATCTCAATGCTAATGAAGATACTAACATTGATGGAATTAGTGGTTGGTTGCAGCAAGGAATGAACGAATGGCGAATCCAAAGAATATCAGAAGAATATCAAGAAAGTGACCAAGAGGTTGTCTCAGAAGTTGAATCCCTTCAACATGACGAAGAGAATGAAATGAGAGAGTATCTTCTTGGTTTTGATCTTGTTTATTCAAATGTTTTGTTTGAATAAAATCCTTGCTTACCATGCACTAATGAATTTGATCTTAACAATGAGAAGCTTGACATTGACTTGCACATTCTAGTTGACGATAGGCAGAAACATGAATTGAAGAAATATTTTCCTGAATTTGATTATGTTTATTCAAATGAGTTGTTCAAAGTAAATCCTTGTTCACCATATATTAGTATTTCTGATATCAATGTTGATGAGCTCGATGTTGATTTTTAAACTCTTTTGGGTGACATGTTTGAAGAGAGTGCTAATAGCGATGCTTCAACTTAGGAGGAGGTAGGTTTGTGAAATTTCCAAGCTGATAACACAGGTAATTTATTGCTTAATCCTCCTGAGGAGACCCATACAATTTGTGACTCTGTGCCCAAGGTGAAAGCAGCAGTGTTGGCACATGATAGATTTGGTTATATAATGAACCTTGTTGTAGATGACTCATGTAAGATTCTTCGTTTTGATTCCTCTTATGAGGTAAGTGGTTCTAATTTGTTGATGTCTAGAAAGATTTCCATATCAGGTATGGAATGTTTTGAACAAATTGTTTTAAGGGTTGAGGAAGTTGATCCTTTAGTTGATGATGTATGTACTTTGAGGAACATGATTGAGATTGATAATCCCTGTGAAATAAAATACACTAGTTTGTTGTTAAAACCTAGTGTATTGTGATAGGGATATACATGAAATTTTTGAACAAAGTTTAGATGTCTTGAATATGAATGGTACATCGGTAATAGATGTTTTTTTATGTTGACATGCATGTACTGGAGAGAAAAGAAGTGTTCCATGAGCAAAGACCTCGTAAAGAGGAAATCATACAACATGAGCACACCACAACAACTGAAGATCTTCTAAATCGGGTGGTGTCTTTCCATTATCCTCTATGTTTTAATGATTTTCAGTTTGATTATGATGTTGGGGATGATAAAATGTGTTTGTGGGTAAATCATGACAAAGTTGAGGACCCACAACTATTAATATTTAAAACCTTATACCCTTAGAATGAATTTACTGCACATAAACTTTACATTTCTGAGTATAAAGATAAATTTTCTAGGTTTATAAATGTACCTAACAAGTTAAGATTGCTGCACATAATGAAAAATCAGTCAAATCAATGTACAAAATTTTACAGTTTTGTGTTTGTAGAGCTTGTTTTAGAGCTAGTTTAGGATTAGGATTGGTTAGTGTTAGTTTTCTTTTTTTTCTTGGTTTCTATTGTTTTTTTTGGTTTGTTTTCTTTTGTTTTGCGGTTTTCTTGTTCCTATGTCCTCTTGTTTTTGTTTTGTTTATGGGTTTGTCTCTTTCTCTTTTGTTTTTGGTATTTTGTTGTTTGTTTGTTGTTTTTGTTCTCGTTTCCTATTTTCATTTTGCTGGTTCGTTGTGTCTATTTGTGAGTTCTTTTCTTCTGCTCTTCTCTTCTTGTCTATTTCTTTTCTTTCTTCTGGGGGGTTTCATCTCATTGAGAGTGAAATCTGAGTTGTTGTATACATGTTATGATGAAAAGGGAATATGCTGAGAGTTTTCTATCTATATTTCCAAACACTTGATCAGTCAGTAGCTTTGAAAAATTTGATTTACCTTCATCCATCTCAAACTAGGGAATGTTAGCATGAATTAAAACTTGGTAGATTATATAGTTTTGGGGAGTTTTTGAAAGTCTATCATGATCTGCACACCTTAAGAAATCCATTAGTTAGTTTACATTGGGTGGGGTAGCTCTATTCCAATAGAAAAATCTAAAGGGTTACATTTCTTTCACAATGTCCATGGTGGTTCTCAACCCGCTACTTAGGCTTCACTACTTGAGGATTGAGAAAAATGAGTAATTATACTTCAAAAGAATCAACATCTAAAAAATAAGGAAATAAAGAAATCTAAAAATGAAAACAATCAGCAATTGTGATTTGAGTATCTCTACCGGGGCTATAGACACCTAGCTCACAGTAGAGCGATGCTTAGAGAGAACCAGAGGTATCTCTATTGGGCTATAGACATCTGTCTAGCATCAGAGCTATGCCTAGGATATCCTTGCACGTTAGAAAGGTAACTCACAACTACGTAGCTTGGATAGAGTTTGCTCCACTTTGATCACAACAACAAGTATGGACAGGAATGAATCATTTCAACATGCAAATAGGTTTCAGTTTCATCTCAGATATCTGTCGTGTCCTAGCTTGATTGTGTTTGCACTTCTTAGATTGCCTTGAACAAACATAAACCATAGATTTTGGGTATTTGGAGGGTTGCGCGTTTTAAAATGGTTAGAGCATTTTCCCAGCCGAGTTTCCATTTGTTATGCCTTGCATACATGCCCCAACTTTTTCTTGGAAAAGTTAGGGACCCCCTCTTCTTTTCTTCTTTTTGTTTTCTTTGTCTTTGTCGAATCCGAAACCAAAACAAGAACCTTTCCAAGGTTCTTGTTCCTAGTTTTGTCCCGATCCCGGTTCCCCCGCTTCGCCTTCATGTGTCGTTCGAGTTTGTGTCCCGTCTTGTCCCCGCCTTGTTCTCCATCCTATTCTTTTTGTTTCGTTTTGTGTTTCGTCATTGTTTTGTTCGTTCATTTTCGTTGTTTTTGCTTCATCTCGGTCCTTGTCGTTGCCTCGTCGTGTCGTTTGTTTGTTTCCATTTTCTATGTTTCTTCGTCTCTATTTTTGCGTCATCCATCTTGTTTTTGGAAAATTAGAAAAATACAAAAAAATGAAAAAAACTTTCAAAATACAAAAAAATTGTAACTTTGAAAATACAAAAAAAATAAAAAACGTTAAAAAATAGAAAAAATTACAAAATATGAAAATTTAAATATTTATAATCTTTTTATTATAAATTTATTAGGTTTGAAAATTTAAGTAATATAAATCTTTTATTATTTAAAAAGATTTATAAAGTTTAAATATAATAATATTAATAATAATAATAATAAAAAGGTTTATAAATATTTATAAGGGTTTTAAATAAACAAATTTGAAATAAATTTATTTTAAAATGTAAATATTGTAATTCTTTTATAAGATTTATATTATTTATTTAAATTTGAAAATAAACAAATCTTTTGAAAAATTCTAAATCTTAAAAATCGTAAAAGGGAGTAATATAAAAGTAAAAAAAAAAGAAAAAAAAAGTTGAGGAGTGCACAACAACCATGAACCCGATCCCGCTATGGTAAAAAAGTACAATGGGCGGAGTGGGAACCGAAAATAAAAAATGGAACAAATCAAAAGAAAAATGTTCCATTCTGATTTTGTCCTGCATCTGCACATATCATGTTTGCGGAACCAGACTGAGGGAGAACCATGAACTGGGACAAAAAGAAAAATATTTCCACCCCTGAATTTGCTTTGGCTCCGCCTTGCATTGGTTCCGGTCCCACTCAGAGCAACTCTCACATCCACATAGGCAACAAAAGGTGAGTATTATGGTTTTGACCCCGCGTTGAAAGAATTTTGATCCACCAAGCATGCAAAGTGTGGAAGCGTAGACAAGCACGTGAATTGTTCTATAGAATGCATCAAGATAAATGTGGTCTCATGGATACTGTAATTACAAGAGTTGCACAAATACAATTATGGAAAAGGCTTTTAAAAATGTGAAAGCATAGATAGGGCGCGGTAGGTGAACTGATTTACAGAATGCTCCAAAGAGATATCACCTCATGGAATGCAATGGCTATGGATTTTAATACAAAATGTGGGAGCGTGCACAGAGAGCAATGGCACGTGAGTTGCCTCCAAAATGCCTCTCAAAAGAATCTGAGCTCATGGAATGAAATGATTGTAGGTTATGCACAAGACGCAATTGCCTAGGCAAAGACAAGGAATACAAAATGTTGAAGCATAGACAAGGCACACCGAATGTTTGATGAAAAGAGATTCCATCTTAGGGGAACGTGATTGCAAATCAAATACAAAATGAATTTGTTGTAGAGGCATTAGAAACCCTCAAGTGGATGCATAGGGCGCGCAGACTGTTTAACCAAATGCCTCATAAGAGATGTTGTCTCCTGTAATGTAATGTTGCAAGAAAGCACACTGGACTGTATGACAAAATGCCTCAATAGAAATGTCATCTCATTGGGTGCAATAATAGAAAAAAGTACACAAACCATATTTTTTGGAAGGCTTTAGAAACTTTGATGCAAATGCAATTGGCAGATGTAAACCTAAATCCCTTGACCTCTGCCAACATTTCTTCTTGCCCGCATTAGCACAAAGATTTTGCACCAAATGTTGTAGTTGTAGCCACTCTGAATAACGTGCATGCAAATGATGAAGGCAAGGCATGAGGGGTTGCATAACACACCAAGCACACAAACTGTTGACATAATACCTTGATGAAATGTCATTTTCGTGGAATGCAAGGTTGCAGTATATGCACAAGATGGATTTGATCGATAAAGTGATGCAAAGTGTGGAAACGCAGACAAGCACATGAACCGTTTGAATAGAATTCCTTTCAAAAGATTCTCTTCTGATGGAATGCTGAGATGTAGGATATGCATAATATTAAGAATGGACAAGGCACTTAAACTGTTTGACAGAATTCCACTGAAGAAATGTTATCTCATGAGATGCAATTGGTTGCAAGATATGCCTAAAATGGATATGCGCAAGAAATATAGGATGCCATGACTACAGGACATTGAATCGATTGAAAGGCTTTAAAATCTTTAAAACATATGTGAAAACATGGCCAATACATGGGCTATTTGACAAGGAGCTCAAAGACATTTCATCGCATAAAATAAAATCATTGCAGGCATGTATGGAAATGGGATCAGGAGTAAAGGTGTCATGTCCCCATTACTAAGTAGACCTCTTTTTTTCATTATCATAATTTAATCCCCTGGTGGCATATATTGAATTGGGTTTGGTAATATCCTTGGTTTGTTTTTATTTGGATCATTGCAGCTTGGAATAGCTTGAAAATTAAATCTTTTCTTTGAATACCTAGTGATGTGGGGTAAGTTGAAGTGGATAATGTGGTCAACTTTGAATTCTTATTGAAAAGGGGTCTTTAATTGAGTTATGCTTCCCTTTGAGCAGTGATAAAAGGGGATTTAGGTATCTTTTGGATTCAAAGCGTAGGCAGTAACAAGATTTTAATCCATATGCATTGTCTTTGGTTAAATGCAAGAAGATGAGTCCACGAAACATGGAAGTTTTTGCCTTAGGCAAAAAAAAGAAATTGGTTTCCAAAAAATGGGATCCTGCTTTTTAATAAACGGGATCCCGAGCCTAAATTTAAAGAACGGGATCCCATTTTTTAAAATTTCATTTTGGAAAAATTTCAAAACGGGATCACGTTTTGAAATTTTTCCATAAATTTCCAAAATGGAAAGTTTTCAAAATGGGATTCTGTTTTGAAAATTTTCCATTTTGAAATTTAATTTTGAAAAAATTCCATTTTCAGAAAGTTTTCAAAACGCGATCCTATTTTGAAAACTTTTCATTTTGGAAATTTTCCGTTTTTGGTAATTTTCAAAACGGGATCCTGTTTTACAAGATGGGATCCCGTTTCATAGAACCATAAAAATGTTTTTTATGAAATGGGATCCGCTTTAAAAAACGGGATCCTGTTTTTTAAATTATGAATTTTTGGGCAAGTTTTTGGCTTGTTTTTTGGTTCGAGAAATGGCTTGGGGACCTGAACCTAAGCTTTGAACCTGGTTTGACCTGCAAATTGAAGGTCCTGTTAATGTCACAGGGAAATAGTGACTTTGGACATATGTTTGAAGACCTATTTTGTAGAATTTTTTTACGAAATTAAAACCCATTATAGATGAGATAGTGCAAATTCCAAATATGTCATTTTTTTAATAATTTGATTATTTTTTCTATTTTTCAATTAATTTCTAATGAAACTAGTCCATAAACTTGAATTATCAGTTTTTTTAGTATTTTAATAACTTTTGATCAACATAACATTTTGATGAATAAATTACATGAGAACAAACTTCAGACAATTCTTTTCAATTTAAAAAATAAATAAATCAAAAAATGATAAGGTTAGGTCATCTTATGCGTGTCATACACGACAATTTTTCAAAATTACAAATATGCCAAATAAAAATTTAATAAAAAATAATAATTCAATAAAAAATTACAAAAAAATATCGAAAACAAGCTTCAGTGAGTCACAAATCTTTTCAAAAAAGGATTTAGAAAAATATGATAATTTAGGTCAAAATATGGATGTCATACACGTGCATGGTATGGTATAAAAAAGTGACTTTTAAATAGTGGTTTTTAGAAACGCCTACTGAAACTCAATTTTTACAATCTAGGTATTAAAATAAATTACATATTTAGAAACTAGACTCCGAGTACTACATTTTATGATTAGTGACTTTTTTGAAGATACCATCTCTAAGTGCTTCAAATTTTAAGGTCAAATGTGTCAAATTCTGAGAATCAGGGAAAACACTTCCACTTTTTGGCAAAAAGTGGACTCAACTTCTTGCACACACCCCTTTAATGTTATTTTGTTTTAATGATTTAAAATAACATTCAATTCAAAAGGGAGTATGATTATTTCAATTTTAGAAAATAAAAGTGGGAGTTTGCATTTAATTGAAATAATTTAAAATCCAATTATGTGAATTAATTAATTGTGTAAATCAATTAATGCATTGTGTTTTACAGGTACTTTTTGAAGAATGGAAGGATAAAGTTTTTAAAGCTGGTTTACAAAACTCACGTGCAAAGAAGAAGATTCTGAAGGATCATCAAACTGGAGAAAACTGAATGCTTGGTGGGCCCACTTGAGTTTTTTTCTGGGAAAGATATTTTTATTCATTGTGCAAAAAGGGAAACTCAAAGTCAGATTGGAAACTGCAGCTATTAACTGAAGCTATACTAGAGAGTGGAGTTTGAAAATGAAATCAGCTGAAATAGAAAGTTATCTTTCTGATTGAATGGTGTGCACAAAAAGCTACAACTTTTTGATATTTTAGTTTTGGAGGAAATTATGGAATTATGAGCTAGTAATTGTCAAATTAAGCTCATTGTAAAGGGTTAGACACTTTGGAAAATAAGTTAGAAGTTTTTACAGCTTAGCTAATTAGAGTTTTATAGTAGGATAGTTAATGGAGTTTTCTACAATTCTTAGTTTAGCTGAGATAATTTGAAGACAGGTTTCTGTACACTGGTGATCTTGCCAGATTTGCAAATGTTGCTTATCTGTTTTATTGATAGTAAAAGTAGCCAGACTTAAACCTACTTTAGGTTATGCTCTGGAATGATTTTTGTTTTATTAATCATTTGATTTGGAAAGCTTTCAAGGAATGTAATTCTATATTTTTCTTTTGTTTGAATGATGATTTACAATCTGCCATTAATACTTGCACTGTGGATGAATAGCTGTGTATTGATTATACGTTTATTTGTTTGGCAATTCTGGTTTATGAATTCCTTGGAAAGCAATAGGTCTTATTAGTTGAATGAATCAACATTCTTCTTTCTTTTGTGTTTGTGATCTATCTTTTTCCTTTTCTTTATACCCCCTTGTTAGAGTAGGTTTAAATAAGAAGCTCAATAACCAGTAGGTCCCTTGAACATTACAATTACATTGACCATTGACCATTGAGCAATATTAGCATAGTTGAGAACCAACTACCAGGACCTTGGGAGTTAGATTACAATGTGTTATCTCTCTTTTTCAGAAGAAATAGAATAGAGATATTTTGTTTAAATGTTGTGCTAAATTGACTAACAACAGGTAGAGGGTATAGGGGTTAAGGGATTAATGGTCAGGAGGGCTGGGGGATTAGGGTAGAGAATTTACTAAGTGGGTTCAAGGGTTTAAGGGTTGACGGATTAGGGTTGAGGTTAGAGGGTAGACGGTAGAGGATGTTGCGACCTACAAAAGTTGGCTAAATTTTTAGGGCCAATGTAAAATTTTGCCTAATGCATTCAGAAGTATCCTACAGAATAATCCTAAGTAACTCACTTTGGGAGCTTATATTTTGACACCTATGAATTGTCATGAAAAATCACTTTGGGGAAACATTGAACACCTATTGGAGATGTCATATGTCCATTTGCAGCTTCCCATGATCAGTTTTAATAATTTTTTAATACCCTTGTTTGGAGGCCCAAAAGTTGGTTTGATGTTTGCAGTTGTTTAAACTTTCTAAGTAGACCATCTTTGAGGTGTTGAAATGTTGCACCAGTTGAATGTCAAGTCCCACCAATATTTTTCCATGATTCTCTACATCTTTATGAAGCCCCATTTCAGTTGGAATAGTACCATGTATCCATTTGCTAAGTTTTTTAGCTTAAATCCGTTTGCAACATCTTTAGCTCCATTTTCATCAATATTGGACGTCATTTGATACATTATTTTAATGTTCTTATGTTGTGGTGAATACGTCCCAGGGGCCAGTTTACAAAGGAGGTACTTGATTTTTGATGGTTGGCCAAAGTTTGAGGAAATGGGTTTTCTCTAAATAACTGATTATGGCCACACACAAAAATTCTCGACTCTAGCAACCACCATTTGGTTGCAATGAAATTTCTCCGTTTGGGCCATAAACATAATTAAAATGTGCCTATTTTCTAATGTTCTCAAATGTCAAAATTTAAAATATTGTGTATTTGTAAAAGATGCATTTAGGGGAAATATAAAAGCAATTTCAAAAGTTTGGCAGGAAAAGCAAGTTTAATTATTGCTTTCAATTGGCCGAAGACATGGTAGCATGACAACATGGGTTCATGGGAGAACTCATCGCTCATCTCTAGTTTGAGGCTCTTCTTCCCATTTGTATTGGTGATTGGCGATGGTAGTTATTCTTCATTGCCCATCGTAGATTGAATAGTCTCCTTCCTCATCATATTGGAGATGAGTGCCCATCGCTAATAGTTGACTCCATTTTCTTGCTACAATAGTGATGTGCCATGGAAACCTGGAAATGATGGAATATGAGTAGTGAGTCTGTAGGTGTTGTTGGATGGAAATATTTGTGGAAAATTTGATGTTGGGGAATTAAATGTGAAGGTGAGTTCACGGGTAAAAATAAAGGAACAAAGAGGATTTCTATAGCTAGTAAATGTAATCACGTTTTTGGTCTTCCAGCCAATTTTTGGAGGCTCTATTTGATCAAATTTTGCCACCCGATGATCTAAATGTCTCGTTTGACCATTCCCAATGCTTGGACAAGGATTTTAAGCATGTTTCAGATGATTTTTTGTTGCCAGCAGCTGCAAAAACGCCCATGCATCAAGAAAAACGACCTGCACATTCTCTCCAGCTATGGCTGCCAGGATTCATGGTGGAACAATTGAAGTGAAGGATAGTCAACCTATGGAGTTCTCCTTATCGTGCATCACCAATAAATATCACATTTTCCACTTTGGATCAGAGATGGGCGATATTTTCTTCTTCTCCATCATTCATCACTAATGGAAATAGCATTCCCAAATATATTAGCGATCAATGATGAGATGGGCTACATAGTTGTTATCAGGCATCACCATTTCATATTTGATTTCTCAAATAAATTTGCAATATGCGATGGTGTTGGGAAATATTCGAAAGTAAGTTTGCAGTGGGCCTGTGCTTTCAAGAAGATTTGAAGGTAGTTTTTAATGTGTTGGGGGTAATAAATAAGTGTTTCCTGATAATTTTTGAAGTATGCACCATTTAAATGATAAATTTTAAATGTGCAAAGTAAAGGTGAAAAGTGAGATTTAAATAAAATTTATTTTCCCAACAATGTAGTAATTGTATCCATTTTCATAAAGTTTTAAAACATTTAAATTGAAAGTAATGAGGGCATGGGTAAATAATTTATTAGTGTGAATATTTTATTCACTGTGGGATGTTTTATTTGTTGGAGAAGAGTTTTTCATGGATATGACCATTTTCACACAGCTGGGTGAAAATGAACAAGGGGGAGATAAAATATTTTGTAGGTAAATGATATTTGTCAACAACAGAACAAAGAGAATGATGAGTTTTCACAAAGAGGAATATTTTTTTGTTCCAGAGCAGTGGAGTGTGGAGCAAGAAAACAAAGAGAAGGTTGAAGATTCTTTAGCAAGTAAATGGAAATTGTAGATCAATGAACCTGAATATGCCATGTGTCTTCTTCTAATCTCCATTTAGGGTTTTGCACTTTCCTTAAGTGCATATTTTTGTTTCTGTTGGGGAGGTTGTTGTTCACTACTTGGTCTTAGTGGAAGCATTTTGCAATAGGGTCAAATGTATAGTGTTTATTTTAGGTTTATGATATTTTCTGAGTCTTGTAATTGAGAATGTAATTGTAGCACTATCATATTAGATAAATAAATTAACATCAGGCATATCAAAATGCCATGTATATTGAGAAAAATTTGAAATACTCAATGATGAAAGGGTATTTGACTACAAGTGTTGGTTATCCCAACCCACCTCATGCAAATAGAATTCAAGGATCAAATAGAAGAAATGATTGTCAAGATGACAATGCTTCTGCTGTTATGATTTCTCCATCATCACAGTATGAAGATCATGGTGAGCTCCAAGTTGAATTCCAATGAAATTTGAGCAATGTTGATCAAAAGTTTTTTGTACAAGAATTGTATGAAATGAAGAGACACAAGGGAGAATCACCATATAAACTATTTTTGATGTTTTTGGATGGTTTGATAGAAGTTCCCAAAGATTTTAGACTTGAGGATTCTGTGTGCATTGATTTATTTTGTGAGATTTATGAATCTAGGTTGAGTACTTTACCAGAGGAATTGAAGCCCCATAGCTTTGATCAAATTCCTAATTAGATAAATATTCTAGAATCAGCCAAGTGTGGCTCTACACAAAATGTGGATTCTAAAAATGGAGACAACAACTGTCCTCTTGAGAAAAATCAGATAACAATGCAAACAAGTGAAGAGAATATGTCAGAGGATGAACATTGTAATCAACTTACAATCAACACATGTGCAGATCCTTGTAGCAATGATGAAGAAAAATATTCATGGGATGATAACAAAGTAAATATGCAGGAATGCTTCTCTTGTGATATCTCAGATGATGGAGAAGTAAATGAAACATTGGGTGTTACTCCATGTCATGATATGATTAGAAATTTCAATGTATGTGTTGCTGACTTTTCATTACAAACAAGTGATTATGATCCTAAAAGTGCAGCCTCAAGCATTCATTTTGAAGATTTTGAACATAGTTTGTGTAGTGATATTTTTTTTGTGACGAGAATCATGATGGGGTTGATAGTTTTGATTGCTTCTTTGAAGATTGTGATTGCTTTTCTGAGGATGATATAGAAGCATATTTCTCACTTGAAGAATGCAATGATATAGATGCTCATGATGTCCCTTGTCCACCAGTGAAGGAACAAAATGTATGTGGTGAATGCGTGGAATGTACTCCAAGTTTTATATCACTGGACCATGTTCATTGTGTGAGTAATGCAGAATTTGAAGATAAATATGTGTATAATCAATATGATAATTCAGAACATAATGTTGAATATGATGAAGATGTTAATGAGTGTGCTTATGCCCTTGCTCTTCATGATTGTTTTTATGAAGCAAATATTTAAATGTTTGTGATACATCAAGAGCATGATGCTGAAATAATGGATTCATTTTGGAATGATCAAGTAGCACATTGTGAGGAATATATGGATTTTGAGTTAACACTATTTCCCATGAATGATATTAAAGAGCTTGTTGATTCATATGATAATAAAGTTGCAGATTGTGTTGATACTGTAGAAATTCTTGATCCATATATAGAGCAGCCGAGAAATGAGAATAATGGTGAATCTCATGTTGGTGAGTGCGAAATTGAGTACAACCACTTCTTGTTTGATGCTCCTGATCTTCATAGTGTGCACACAGACATGTTTCCATCCCATGTAAGAGGAATTTATATAAAAGGAAATGAAGATTCTAGTTCTATTGCTAATGAGGAGTTTTCAGCTAACAATGAGTTTTTTCACTTTTGGGTCAGCACACATATCAATTGATATTGCACATAAGGTTATCAATGCACATGGGGGTCCTTTTGCTGTCCCTATTGATGTTGAATTGCTTGAGCCTATTACTGAGGTATTTTGCATTGAGTTGAATGATGATGTGAAGAATGCATTAGAATATGTTATCAAACTTGAGATGAGTGCATTTACTCATCTCTTGGATGCTAATGATGCATATGATCCATGTTTCTACGATACCAAGGTCTGTTCTGATGTACTTGAACCAAAATGTCAAAAAATGTGTCCATGTTGCAGTGAATCATATAAGGATGCTCCAGAATATGCATCTTTTATCTTTGACATATGCCAAGATGATTTGCATGACACATAACAAGTTGTTTATGAGAGCTTTTAGTTTGATGTGCAAATTGATTTTGATGTCAAAATTTGTTATGTCAACGATCAAATGGATTATGAATGTTTTAATTTCTCAGTTCAGTTGAATGAGCATTTAGTGGAACATGACAATGAGCTGGCCAAGGTAAAATTTCATGATGATTATGGATTTCAATTAGTGTTTTATTGTAGATTGTTGATTGACAGAATTAGTGGTGACATTCGAAAGAATAGTGATATGGTAAGGCATGTCAATGATGGGGTTGGTTTGTTGGCAGTTCATGGCACTGTTTTCAGACTTGGCCTACTACAAATAGTGGAGAACAAAGTGTTTGACAGAGGTAAATATTGGTACTTCATTTTTGGGGGCTTGGGGACACCAAATAAAGTTCAAAAAATGAATTCCAATGCAACATAAAGGAGCAGTTCAGGATACCCAATGGATAAGACACATGGTCTGCTCTCCCAGAGATCTAGAATCTCATCATGCTCGCAAGGGGCATGTGTCCCCAACGGAGCCACTATTGGGACCTAAAAAATTTGGCTAAATTTTTGAGGGCCCATGTAAAATTTTTCCTAATGCACTCAAAAGTACACTACAGAATAAGCCTAAGTAGCTCACTTTGGGAGCTTACATTTTGACACCCATGAATTGTCATGAACAATCACTTTGGGGAAATGTTGAACACCTATTGGAAATGCCATATGTCCATTTGTGGCTTCTCATTATCAGTTTTAATAAGTTTGTAATACCCTTGTTTGGCAGCCCAAAAGTTGGTTTGTTATTTGCAGTTGTTTAAACTTTCTAAGTAGACCATCTTTGAGGTGTTGCAATATTGCACTAGTTGAATGTCAAGCCCCACCAATATTTTTCCATGATCCTCTACATCTTTATGAAGCCCCATGTTAGTTGGAATAGTCCCATGTATCCATTTTCTAAGTTTTCCAGCTTGAATCCATTTGCAAAAAGTTCAGATTTGCAAACTGGATAGTGTAAAATCTGCTAAAGTAGCCTTGCATATTGAATTGTATTTCATGACCTATCAACCTGCATGCTAAGGTGAATGTTCTCCTTGATTTTGTATATGTTTATCTACCACTTTTCTTATTTGTATCCCTCCAACTCTTTGTTTGCTATTTTTTCAAAGCCCATTCCAAATGAACTTTTTCAAGGTTTTAAAATCAGTATTTCCAGATTCTCAGAGGAGGCAACTTTGAGTGTTAATATCTCGCACATGTGATCAAATCAGGTCAAATGCTCTTGTACACATATTCAATGTACCCAACTGACCTAGTGTGTCCAGTGGCAGCTCCCTAGAAGTTTTTTTAATTTTTTTTCAAAGTGGTGACTTTGAGAACCCTGATTGGTTTTGAATAGGTGTAGTTGCAGAAATGGCCCACTAAGCAACTTTGACATTGAATAACTTTCACCTCAGGATCTCTTTTGTTGAACCATATTTTTTATTACATTATGGGGTCAAATTTCTACACGCTTGTTCAATTTTGTGCCTTTAGGATAAGTTTTGATGGGTTATTTAGTTGCTTTCTAATCGCAACATGGCAAAAAATGTTCTAAAAGGTTTTAAATTTTGCAATTCTAATGACAACCCATTTCTTTTTTTGGTTTGATACATCTAAAACCCCATTTTCATCTAGATCGAAGGTCATTTGATACATTATTTTAATGTACTTCTATTGCAATAAACACGTCCCAGGGGCCATCTTATAAAGGAGGCACCTGATTTTTATGGTTGGGTGAAGTTTGAGGAAATGGGTTTTCTCTAAATAATTTACTATGGCCACATGCAAAAAATATCGACTCTAGGGGTCACCATTTGTTTGCAGTGAAATTTCTCTTTTTGGGCCACAGGCGCAATTAAAATGTACCTATTTTCTAATGTTCTCAAATGTCAATATTTTAAATATTGTGAAGAGTTTAAATATTGTGTATTTGTAAAAGATGCATTTAGGGAAAACATAAATGAAAATTTCAAAATTTTGGGAGGAAAAGCAAGTTTAATTCTTGCTTTCTATTGGCCAAAGTCAGGGCAGCCACAACTTCATGGGAGAACTCATCGCTCATCTCTGGTTTGAGGCCCTTCTTCCCATTTGTATTGCCGATTGGCGATGGTATTTCTTCTTCATCACCCATTAGGATTGAATATTCTCCTTCCTCATCATATTAGTGATGAGTGCCCATCGCCAATAACTGTCTCCATTTTCTTGCTGCAATAGCGACACGCAATGGAAACCTAGAAATGATGGAATATGCAGTAGTGAGCCTGTGGATGTTGTCAGATGGAAATATTTGGGGAAAATTTGATGTTGGGGAATTAAATGTGAAGTTGATTTCACAAGTAAAAATAGAGGAACAAAGAGGGATTTCAACAAGGAGGGATTTCTACAGTTGTTAAATGAAATCACGTTTTTGGTCTTCCAGCCAATTTTTGGAGGCTCTACTTGATCAAATTTTGTTTCCCTATGCTCTAAATCCATCCTCTGACCATTCCCAATGCTTGGGAAAGGATTTTAAGCGTGTTTTATATGATTTTTTGTTTCAAGTAGTTGCAAAAACGCCCCTGCATCAAGAAAAACGACTTGCAAATTTTCTCTTGCTATGGCTTCCAAGATTCATGGTGCAATAGTTCAAGTGAAGGATAGTCAACTTGTGGAGTTCTCTTGATCGTGCATCGCCAATAAATATCACATTTTCCACTTTGGATCAACGATGGGCGAGATTTTCTTCTGCTCCATCATTCATCACTAATGGAAATTAACATTCCCAAATATATTAGCGATCAACGATGAGATAGGTTGCATAGTTGTTATTGAGCATCGCCATTTCATATTCAGTGGGCTCATGCTTTCAAGAAGATTTGAAGGTATTTTTTAATGTACTGGGGTAATAAATGAGTGTTGCCTCATAAATTTTGAAGTATACATCATTTAAATGATAAATTTTAAATGTACAAAGTAAAGGTGAAAAGTGAGATTTAAATAAAATTTATTTTCTTGACAATGTAGCAATTGCAACTATTTTCATAAATAAGTTGAATATTTTAAAACATAAATTGAAAGTAATGAGAGAACAGGTAAATAATTTTATAATGTGAATATTTTATTCACTATGGGATGTTTTATTTGTTGGAGAAGAGTTTTTCACAGAGAGAACCATTTTCACACAGCTAGGTGAAAATGAACAAAGGGGAGATAAACTATTTTGTAGGGAAATGATATTTTTCAACAGAACAAAGAGAATGATGAGTTTTCACAAAGAGGAATATAGTGAACATGTGTCTTCTTTTGATCTCTATTTAGGGTTTTTTAGTTTCCTTAAGTGCAATTTTTCTATTTCATTTGGGGAGGTTGTTCATTGCTTGGTCTCACGGGAAGCATTTTGTAATAGGGTCAAATGTATAGTGCTTATTCTAGGTTTCTAAGGTTTTCTAAGTCTTGTAATTGAGAATGTAATTGAAGCACTGTCATATTAGATAAATACATGACAATATATTCTGGGTCATTTTTCTCCATTGTAGACATTGCATAAGTTATGAATATAATGAAATCAAGGGTTTTTGTTGTTCATCTTCTTGTATTTCCTTGAATGTTTGTTCACTGTTATTACTCTTATTCAAGGAGTAAGTTAAATTGTACTAACAAGAATGAAGATTTGTGCAACTATATGCTTGGATAAATAAAGTATGTTTGGTTTAGTTTCTATTATCAATGGTGTAATGCATCATCTAATAGGAATAGTTATGACAGAGTGGATGTTGTAATGATATTGAAATTATTTGATTTAGGTGACTCCACCCTAGAATATGGCATTGGTCCCTTGATGTTGCAATTTCCTGAGATTATTTTGTGTGCAACTACAACTTTAAATAAAATTTACTTATCTATCTATGTACATTTCTTTGTTGAGCTTTAATGAATCATATATCTCATTTTTAGTGTGTACACTACCATAAAGGCCAGCCATACATTTAAGGTATTGTGTCTGCTAAGCATATAGAGGAGATTTATTTGTTTACTATGTGTTTGATACTGTGGCACACAAGTATCTAAAAGCACAAGGTTGGGATCACCCTCCCAGGTTTGACAGAGCCTGAAATGCAAAAGATTTCATTCTCTTTGATTGAATCTTGTTTGTTGGCCATATCAACCTGTTGAGTCTGAATATGAGAGAGTCACTACTATTTAGGACTCATTTCATTTGTTGATTTGGGAACCAACATAGGGTTTAAGGGTTTAGGGTTTAAGGATTGAGGTTTTAGGGTTTAGGGTTGAGTGTTTAAGGTTTTATAGGGTAGCGAGTAGAGGGTAGAGGGTTTAAGGGTTGAGGGTTTAAGGTTGAGGGTGAAAGATTGAGGGTATAGGGTTGGGGGATTAGGGTTGAGGGACCAATCTATAGGGTAGAGGGTATAGGGCTTGAGGGATTAGGGTTTAAGGGTTGAGGCATCAAGGGTCAAGAGGGTTGAGTGATTAGGGTAGAGAGTTTACTAAGTGGATTTAAGGGTTTAAGGGTTGAGGGATTAGGGTTGAGGGTTGAGGGTTTAAGGGTTTAGGGTTGAGTGTTCAAGGGTTTATAGGGTAGAGGGTAGAGGATAGATTGTTTAAGGGTTGAGGGTTTAAGGTTGAGGGTAGAGGATTGAGCATATAGGGTTGGGGGATTAAGGTTGAGGGTCTAATGTATAGGGTAGAGGGTATAGGGGTTGAGGAATTAGGCTGTAAGCATTGAGGTATTAAGGGTCAAGAGGGTTGGGGGATTTGGGTAGATATTTTACTAAGTGTGTTTAACAGATTAAGGGTTGAGGGTAAAGGGTAGAGGATTAAGGGTAGAGGGTAGAGGGTTTAAGGGCTTAGGGTTTGAGGGTTGAGGGTTTAGGGTTTAGGGTCGAGTCTTTAATGGTTTATAGGGTAGAGGGTATAGGGTTGAGGGTTTAAGGTTGATGGTAGACGATTGAGGGTATAGGGTTGGGGGAATTTGGTTGAGGGTCCAATGTATAGGGTAGAGGGTATAGGGGTTGAGGGATTAGATTTTAAGGGTTGAGGGATTAAGGATCAAGAGAGTTGAGGGATCAGGGTAGGGAGTTTGCTAAGTGGGTTTAAGGGTTTAAGGGTTGAGGTTTTAAGGTTGAGGGTAGAGGATTAAGGGTATAGGGTTCAGGGATTAGGGTGGAGGTTCTAATGTATAGGGTACAGGGTATAGTGGTTAAGGGATTAGGGTGTAATGGTTTAGGGATTAAGGGTCAAGAGGGTTGAGGGGTTACTGTGGAGAGTTTAGTTAGTGGGTTTAAGGGTTTAATGGTTGATAGATTAGGGTTGAAGGTAGAGGATAGAGGATTGAGGGTAGAGGGTAGAGGGTTTAAGGGTTTAGGTTTTAGGGTTGAGTGTTTAATGCTTTATAGGGTAGAGGGTTTAAGGGTTGAGGGTAGAGTATTAAGGTACCTATAGGGTTGGTGGATTAGGGTTGATGGTCCAATGTATGGGGTAGAGGGTATAGGGTTTGAAGGATTGTGGTTTAAGTGTTGAGGGATTAGGATAAAGAGTTCACTAAGTGGATTTAATGGTTTAAGGGTTGAGGGATTATGGTTGAGGTTAGAGGGTGCAGGATTGAGGGTAGAGGGTTTAAGGATTTATGGTTTAAAGGTTGATGGTTTAGGGTTTAGGGTTGAGTGTTTAAGGGTTTAAAGGATAGAGGGTAGAGGGTAGAGGGTTCAAGGATTGAGGGTTTAAGGTTGAGAGTAGGGGATTGAGGGTATAGGTTTTGGGGGACTAGGGTTGAGGGTCCAAAGTATAGGGTAGAGGGTATAGGGGTTGAGGGATTAGGGTTTAGGGATTGAGGGATTAAGGGTCAAGAGGGTTGGAGGATTAGGGTAGAGATTTTACTAAGTGGGTTTAAGGGTTTAAGGGTTGAGAGTTTAAGGTTGAGGGTAGAGGATTGAGGGTATAGGACAACTGGGGGATTAGGGCTGAGTGTCCAATGTAAACGGTAGAGGGTATAGGGGTTGAGTGTTTATGGTTTAAGGGTTGAGGGATTAAGGGTC
>VDFB02105785.1:504056555-504086539 GCA_007258455.2 Sequoia sempervirens | reverse complement strand
TTAAGGGTAGAGGCTAGAGGGGAGATAGATAGAATTAGGGTATACTTGGGTAGTGGGGAGAGAGATAGAAGTAAGGTATATAGGGTATAGACAAAGAGAGAGAAAATAAATCTATTAAAAAACCAACTTTCTCATAACATGAGTGCATTTTGAAGTAGAGATATGACCATTTTTAGCAAGAATTAGCACGCTTGTTTTATAATGTGAGTGTGTTATAATGCGAGTGTGTTATAATACAAACATTTTATAATGTGAGTGTGTTTTGGCTTGCTCTAAAAATGGTAAAAAACTCAATATACCCGTGATCTCAAGGACCACATTCCACATATTCTCATGGTTCTATGCATGCTCTACCAAATAGTATCTTTTTGATGATGTTGTGAAGTGTGCATTCATTTTTTAACATTCCACCACCTTTTTCATGATCTTTCCACCACCATTGCGTGAAATAGCAGATTTTTCACATTAAAAGGAATAGAATATCAGTTTGAGTTTGAATTCTAGTGAAAATTGATATACAATTGAAGTTTGGAGGGGAATAAGCTTTCAAAAAAGTCAAATTGTTAAGGAGTTTGAAGAAAGAAGCAAAGGCTACATAATTGGGTAGAACTCCTCCATTTGAAACTCTAGCTTTTTGGGTATGTGAAGTCTTTACACATTTTCTTTCATTCTATTATGGCTTGCTTTTATTTTTTTTATTTTGCATACTCCATGTTAATCATTGTTTGTTTTTCATTATAACCTTAGGTTGTCAATGATAATTTTAAATTACACAATTCTATACACTTTCCAATTAAATTTTTAAACCACATCTCTTTGAGGCATTTTGTTATTTAACAATTGACTTACCTTGTGTATGCTTCCACATTTTGTATACACATATATATGACATAAGTTTTAAGGAAGTAAAATAAAACATCATTTCTCAATCCTTTATTATGGATGTGCATACCACTCTCTGAAGTTTTCTTTGAGGTAATTTGTCAAATAGTTATACCAAATAGATGATTACCTTGTCTATACTACCAAATTTTTCATACATGTCTCTAAAAAATTGGAATATACTCCTCCCACATTGATATATCTTAGAAACTATTTGCGTTTTCATCTCTATTTCTAAATTTACCTCATCACTAAACCTACCTCATCACTTATGTTGTGATATATTTTAAATTTTTCCTTGATTATCCTACCTACAAGGGATTCTAACCCTTCTCTCCACTATTACAAGACTCTTTATTCAATCCTAAGTTAGCAACATAGGGAAAGGTGCAGCCTATCTTGCAATCATGGATCAAAATGGAAGCATGGAAAAAGAATTTGAATTGTTTGAAAATAATGTTTTTGTATAAATGTATGCAAAATGTGGTAGCATTGACAAGCTAGTGAGCTCACTCACTAGCCTGCAAATGTGGTAGGGTTGAGAAGGTAGGGGCAGCGTATGCCTCATAGAAATGGGGTCTCATGGTGATCGTGAGACCCCATTTCTATGAGGCATATGCTACCTCTACTATCTCAACCGTATTGCATTGGCAGGCTAGTGAGTGAGACCCCAATGCTATGAGGCATACACTGCCCCATTTCTAGTGAGTGAGTGAGCTAGCTTGCCAATGCTCCACTAGCTTGCCAATGCAGTAGGGTTGAGAAGGTAGGGGTAGTGCATGCCTCATAGAAATGTGGTCTCACGGTGATGTAGATCACCGTGAGACCCCATTTCTATGAGGCATATGCTGCCCCTACCCTCAACCCCACCACACAGGCAAGCTAGTGAGTGAGCTAGCTTGCAATGCTCCACTAGCTTGCCAATGTAGAAGGTAGGGTAACGCATGTCTTAGGAATGGGGTCTCACCATGAGACCCCATTTCTATGAGGCATACGTTGCCCCTGGCTTGAGGTATGTCACCATGAGACCCCATTTCTATGAGGTATATGTTGCCCCTACCTTCTCAACCCTACTACATTGGCATGCTAGTGAGTGAGCTAGCTTTCCAAGACTCCACTAGCTTTCCAATGTGGTAGGGTTGAGAAAGTAGGGGCAGCGTTAGCCTCATAGAAATGGGGTCTCACGATGTTGAGACCCCATTTCTATGAGGCATACACTACCCCTACCTTCTCAACCCTACCGCATTGGAAAGCTAGTGGAGTCTTGGCAAGCTAGCTTGCCAATGTTCCACTAGCTTGCCAATGCATCACTAGGTTGAAAAATGGTTGGCAAGCTAGTGAGTGAACTAGCTTGCCAATGCTCCACTAGGTTGACAAATAGTTGAAAAGTTATCTTAGCCCACTTCACACGTATCACCCTCTGACGACATTGGAACTAACATAAATGGAATCATCAGTCGATTTTGACAACATATCAAATCTAGTTCAACCAAGTAATATATCTACTTAGTTTTTGAAATTCCATAATGTTATCTTACTTTGTAGTGTATTTGTAATGTTGAATAATTTCAAGATATTTGCTACACATATCAATGCAGGGCATGTTTATGCAGTTATTGCAGATAAAGACAATGAAGAGGGAATGGATTATTACTTGTGTCATTGTGTTGAGGCCAAAAAGAAATTGGAGGCCCCAGTTATAGATGGAGAAAACATTGAATACCCTATAGGATCAGTTGTCGTTACTGGAACGTGGCTTAGAAGGTACCCACATAAGAGTGTTAAACATTGGCTATTTCAGGACTTTGACATGCATCATAAGATTCTTCATTACTCGAACCTTGTCATGGCATCCAATGTTCATTTATCCAAATATGGGGGTAGACCTCTGAACAAGACCTTGTGGAAGGTTCGTGATTCTGACCATGAGGCAATACTTGACACAATAAAGAGGAGAGTAGACTCAGATGGTTCGTTGGATTAGTTTGTAAGTATGCACATTGGTTTTTATTAATTTATACTTGTATGCGCATTGATTTTTTTGATGCCAATGCTATCATCTTCTTTTACATTTCCTATTTGTAAGTAACCTACTAAAAATTGATTGGTGTCCCCTTGCAGAAAATACAGATTTATGGGCCATCAAAGAGAATCTTAGCCAAAAAAGTAATGCAACATCCTTATTTTGATGATATAGATAAATCTCAATTATGATTTTATGCCATTAAAAAAGTATGCGCAAAGCTTGGTGAGGGAATTTCAAGTTATTCATTTGAAGTTAACCTTATCATGAGCACCTATGATGTAGACATTATAAGAGCATCTCAAGTTTCAAGTTATTCTATTCATGAGAGGTGTTGTGTGCAATAGGTATCTTGGAACTCCCAGTGAAGATGTATGGCCAGGAGTGACTAAGTGGAGAGAATGGAATGCCTATATGTAAGTGCCTTCCATCTATTTTCATTTCATTTCCATTTTGTATGCTATTTCTTTTTCTTCTTTTACTTTGCGTATTTGGAAGTAAACTACTAAAAATTGATTGGTTTCTCATTGTAGAAAATGATGATTTAAGAGCCATCAAAGAGAATCTCAGCCAAAAAATAAATGAGACATCCTTATTTTGATGATCTTGACAAATCTCAATTTTTATTTGAAGTCATTATAAAAGAGCGTGTGAATCTTAGCGAGGGAATCTCAAGTTACTCATTTGAAGTTAACCTCATAATGAGAACCTATGATGTAGAAATTATAAGAGAATCTTGAATCTATGAGTGAAATTGTAAAATATTTGTGAGAATGGAGTAACCAAGGCATTGTAATGAGATTTACTTGTAATGATATTTACTCAAATATTGAAATTTGGTGCAAGGGCACCAAGGTTATTGAGCAAATTTGGTTCATGGAAGTCTTAAGTTAGTTTTGTGTTTTGAGTTTTTTCAATTGAAAAAGGTCATACTAGACCAATTTATAATATAATAAGTCATGTTAGTTGGTTTTGGGGTCATTTTGGAGTTCATGTTGCATATTTGTCAAAATGATATAAAATTGCAAAAATTTAAAACTTGTCAATGTGAAAAAAGTGTAGAGAAATGTAAACTTGAAGAAGCCCAAGGGTCATGTGAATTCAAAGGGAATTTAGAGCCATTTTCATAGGTTGGTTAAGGTTTAAATATGTTAGGAACTCAAAGGAAGAGGTTGTTGAAGGTTTTTGTGAAGGAAAAATAATAAAAATCCCTTGATTTCTCTTGTAATTTTGTGTGTTTCATTGAATTTTTTTGTTGCATAATATTATACTTGGTCGTACAAAAGTATTATATCATAAAATATTTCACAATTGGTAGAGATAAGTGTTATCTATATTTTTTTCTTTTGAGTGATTGAAATTCATTGAGTTTTAAGAATTTTATTGTCAAATTACTGATTGTGGTTCTATACAGCCAGCCATAAGGGTTTGAAGACTATAAATGAATAAATGACTCATTCCATCTCTTGTTTCTATTTGTGGCTCAATGGAATGAGTCAAAAATAGTAGGATTAGATGTAGGAATAAGATTTAGGAGTAGGGAAAATGTTTAGGAATGTTTTCAGTTGTTGTCCCAGAGGAAATTGGGTTAATTTTGGCTTTAAAATGGAGTTTAGATGTTGGGTTTTGGTGAAATTGTCTTAGGAAAGATTAAAATATGATTGATTTGGCATGAGAAGGAATATATTGAAGTGTTTGAAGCTTTGGAAGGGTAGGGAAGGGGAGTTGAGTGCCCGGGCATGATGCCCTAGGTAATTGTCAAACTATGTATTTGGAATGAAATTTGATGGTTAGAGGAGGGAAGTTGTAGAAACTCTTGGGGGCAGCTAATTTTGATGAACCTTCAAGCATGTGCAGACATAAATAAAGGTGTTTGAGGCCTTGGTTGGCTGTGTAGAAGCTTGGAACAATATTTTTAAATAAACCCCTTTGGAATGGCATAAAGTGAGGGTTTCATGTTTTGGTGTCATAGGAAGTGATTCTAATAGCAATACATGGAGGCAATCAAATCACTTCAACAATACAAAAGGTTTCCAACCTCCTTCCTTCCCTTAAAACTCAATCTTGGCTTATTTTCAACTTTTCACCTAGTCACTCTTGTAGGTCTGCAAACCTATTTTTCCCACCTTAACTCTTAGACTTCCTTAAAAAACATGTGCAATAAACCATCATTTTAGGCACCTGTTTAAGCCTTGTTCAACATACATGAAACCCTCATAAGACTCTTTTGGATCAACTTTCACAAAACAAGCAAACTACGCTATCCACAAGGCCAATTGGGTCAAATTAACAAAGCAACCCCCCTTTATTCTTCTTATCACATGAAAACCACCATTGGGAAGCATCAACCAGTCTACCAAACCACCAATTCCTCTATTTTTAGGGCATGATAAGCTCTATAAGGTAACAAACCCCAAAACCATCTTCTTTCACAAGTTAGGAAAGGGTTTATTGAAAACCCATACTCCAAACCTTCCCACAGCCATCCAAAGCCTAAAACACCTTCCAAAAGGCCTACACAAGATTAAAATTTCAAGAGATAGTGCTTCCCCCAAATATTTCTTCAAATCCTAGCACTAAACCACCATTTTCCACTAAAAAATGCACCATTTGACATCTACGACATCACCTAAAAACCCTCTATTCGCCTCCCTTGCACATAAAACTTTGCGCATATGTTTTATAACCCTAACTAAGCCTTTCCACTAAGTCACATAAGTATACAGTGGGTGGAAGGCTTAATATGACATTTTAATGCACTCAAACCCCTTAAAACAGGGTATACAGACTGACCCTCAGTAATTGGCTTCTAAAATGCACAAAATCACTTCAAATCCAACCAAACCAAAACTAAAATAGAGTTATGTCTACTACCCACCGAATTCCATCAAAAAGAGAGAATAATCACCTTGTACGAAATTGTACAGTTCAAGGAAACATCATATTTATGGTAAAAATATAGAAAATTGCAAGGAAAAAATGAATTTTATTAATTTTCTTCTAAGTACAACATCTTCAACCTCAACCTCAAATCATGTGAGGAATTTTTAAACACACACCCAAATACATTGTCCCAACTGAATTAAACCACCAAAGAAATAATTTTTCAAAAATCTAACCATTGTCATTCAAATTTATTGCAATTTTGCAACTTACAAATTTGACAATTATTCCATTTTAACTCTTTATTGCACTATAAACTCGCTAATCACCTAAATGACACAAAAATGACCCCCCTAGACACTAGAATGGCCTTGACATGGACTTATTACATCCAAATACTCAAACTTTGAAAGAAACCAAACTAAGATTCCCCAATTTCATGTTTTGGTCATGGTGCACTTGCATTGGATTCTTTGATCAAAAGTTGTGGATTTATGCTAAGGATGATAAATTTACACTAGGAATGGTCCTCTTTTACACCAAAACATGCGGATTCGCTATGAGCTACATTCAAATGGCTCGATCTCTTAAGGGTTCGAAGTGCAAAAGGGAAACAATCTTTGACGAGGTATTATTCAAAAACCATGGTGCTTACAAAAACTTTTTCTAAGCCTACGAGATCATGTTGGGCCCATCTACAATAAAATCTCTTATTTTTTGTTATCTTAAATTTGTTTTCCCGTGGTGTCAAATTTTCACTTGATGAAAAAAGTGTCAAATGCAAGTAGTGCAAAGTTGCAAAGTGGTACAACTTTTGTTCTGCAACTCATGTGACCAAATAGACTATTCCAACACGTCTAAATAGGTATTTTTACTAAACACATGGTCCTATTTCACACCCAAACACATGGAATCGCTCTCAACTACATTCAACCAGATCGATCTGTTAAGAGTCCAAAGTGAAAAATGGCTGCAAACTTCAGTATGTTGTTACTTGGATACTGTGATTCTTTGAAAATTCCCGTCTGATCCTATGGGATCATGTTGGGCCTTTCTACAATAAAGTCTCTCGATTTTTGCTATCTCAGAGGCATTTTTACGTGGTGGTGAATTTTCACTTGAGCAAAACGTTGTCAAATGCAAGTAGTAGAAAGTTGCAAAGTGGTGCAACTTTCATTTTGTAACTCGTGTGACCAAACAAACTATTCCAATGCATCCAAATATGTATATTTATGTTAGGAATGGTCATCTTTTGCACCCAACCATGCGGAATCGCTCTGAACTACGTTCGACTAGATCTATCCCTTAACATTCAGAAGTGCAAAATGGCTGCAAACTTCAGCATGTTGTTACTCGGATACCGCAACGCTTAAAAACTTCCCATCTAATCCTATGGGTTCATTTTGGGTCCATCTACAATAAAATATCTCTATTTTCACTATCTCAGAGGTATTTTTATGCGGTGGTGAATTTTCACTTGGGGAAAAAGTTGTCAAATGCTAGTAGAAAGTTACAAAGTGGTACAACATTCATTTTGTAACTCGTGTGACAAATAGAATATTTCAACACATTCAAATAGGTATTTTTACAATATACACGGTCCTCTTTCATACCCAAATATGCAGAATCGCTTTGAGCTACATTCAACCAAATCGATCCCTTAAGAGTCTAAAGTACAAAATAGCTGCAAACTTTAGCATGTTGTTATTTGGATATTGTGATTCTTAGAAATTTCTCATTTGATCCTATTGGATCACACTGGCTCCCACTACAATAACCTCTCTCAGTTTTTTCTATCTTGAAGACATCTTCGTGTGGTGGTGAATTTTCACTTGAGGAAAAAATTGTCAAATGAAAGTAGTTGAAAGTTACAAAGTGGTGCAATTTTCATTCTGCAACTCATGTGACCAAACACACTATTCCAAGATATTTGAATAGGTATTTTTAAGCTAGGAATGGTCCTCATTCACACCCAAACACATGGAATCGCTCTCAACTACATTCAACCAGATCGATCTGTTAAGAGTCCAAAGTGCAAAATGGCTGCAAACTTCAGTATGTTGTTACTCAAATACTACGATGCTTTGAAAATTACCATCTGATCCTATGGGATCATGTTGGGCCTCTCTACAATAAAGTCTCTTGATTTTTGCTATCTCCGAGGCATTTTTACGTGGTGGTGAATTTTCACTTGAGTAAAATGTTGTTAAATGTAAGTAGTAGAAAGTTGCAAAGTGGTGCAACTTTCGTTTTGTAACTAGAGAGAAGTACCTAGAGAGATTGACATATGTCCTACACCTATAAAGAATGAAGTTTCAAGAGTATCTGATAAAGAAGGACTGTGGAAAATGTACTTTGATGGTGCAAGCTCCAAAGAAGGATCTAGTGCAGGAATTTTATTAGTATCACCTAATGGAAATACTTATAAGTTCTCTTTTACATTGTATTTTGTTTGTACAAATAATGTGGTAGAATATGAAGCTTTATTATTGGGATTGAGACTTGTTGAAAAACATGGAATAAGAAAGTTAATGGTAATTGGTGATTATGAGCTTGTGATATCCCAAGTAAGAGATAAATATGCTTGCAAAAATAACAGACTGAAGCAATATATAGGAATGTTGTTTGGGATTCCATTAAGCAGTTTGATGCTTTTGGAATTGATTGGATGGAAAGAGGACATAATAGAGTAGCTGGTTTAATTGATAATATTACATTAAGACCTGATCATATAACTTTCATAGGAATTTCCAAGGTTGAGATACAAACAAGGCCATCCATCCCTGATAATGTATATAATTGGAAAAAAATTAATGATGATGAGGATATCCTCATATTCCTAAATCGTGTTGATAAATATGAAGGTAAGGAGATTTATTTTGCTAGATTTGTTGAGAATATTGATGGAAATGACATTGTTTTTGGAAAAGAGGTCATCCAATTAAAAACAAATAAAATCCCCAAAGGCTTGTGGCTCTTGAAAGGGTCTTTGATAGTCAAGATACAAACAAAGCCAAAACAACCATTGCTCACCCAAAAGACTTAGAGGAAATGAACTTGGGGACTATAAATTCCCCAAATAAAGTCTATGTGGGAAACAAGATGAAGCCAAAGGTGAAGGAAATGTTAATTTCCCTACTTAGAAAATACAGACATGTCTTTTCTTGGTCATATGATGACTTGAAAGCTTACAGAGAGGAATTATTTCAACATGAAATTCCTTTAAAAGAAGATGCAAAACCTTTCACGAAAAAGCAGAAACTAATTAATCCTACTTTAGCTCCCAAGATGCAAGAGGAGTTGGTAAAGTTGAGGGATGTTGGTATAATAAAACCCATTAGGAATTCTTCATGGGTATCTAATCTAGTGCCAGTAAGAAAAAATAATGGTGACATAAGACTATGTTTTGATTTCAGGAACTTGAATGTATCCTCATTAAAGGACAATTATCCATTACCAAACATGGAAGCTATAGTATAGAAGCTAACTGGCTATGAGTTACTATCAATGATGGATGAATTTTTAGGATATAATCAAGTAAAAGTAAAGGAGTCTGAGCAGTACAAGACTACATTTTCTAATCCTTGGGGTACCTATGTTTATGTTACGATGCCTAAATTAGCTTAAAAAATGTAGGTGCCACTTTTCAGAGAGCTATGGATGTAACTTTCTAATATTTTATTGATTTATTTATGGTTGTGTATCAAGATGACCTGACCACTTATTCTAAAAAAGAAGAAGATCATTGCATGCATTTGGTGAATGTATTTTTCAGGTCACTAGAATATGGAGTATCTTTGAATCCAAAGAAATGTGCCTTTCATGTTATCAAAGGAAAGTTGCTAGGGAACATTGTGTCCAAGGAGGGAGTAAGGATAGACCCTGAAAGAGTGGCAGCCATTGACAAGATCCCTCAACCAAAAAATGTCAACGAAATTTAGTCATTTTTTGGACAAATAATTTTTTTGAGAAGATTTGTAACCAACTTTGCAAAAATCACAAGACCTATCTCTAAAATGCTAAAGACGGGTGAAAAGGTGCTCTAGAATTAAGAGCCTAGTAAAGCTTTCAAGAAGATAAAACAAGCTATTAAAGAGGTTCCAGTTTTGAAATCTCTTGATTTTTCTAAACCAATGTACATTTTCTCTTTTGCCTCATTTCATACCATTGTTGATGCATTACTACAGAAAAATGAAGAAGGTTTTGAACAAACTATTGCATTTTTTAGAAGATCTTCACAAGTTGTAGAATTGAAGTATGAAACTACTAAGAAATAGGCATATTCTTTGGTAAAGGTTGTGAATAATTTCAAGACTTATTTGCAAGGGGCTACATTTATAGCTTTTGTACCAAGTGTTGTTGTGAAGGATATCTTTAATCAACAAGAGACAATAGGTAGAAGGTGTAGATGGATCAACATGATCCAAGAATTTAACATTGATGTTTAGATTACCAAATCGGTGAGAGGACAAGGCCTAGCCAAGTTAATGATAGAAGCAAATCTGGAAGCTAATCAGGTTAATCAAGCTGAAGTAATTGATGTTGCACATCTCTATGATATGCAAACATGAGGATGCTATAAAAAGATTATCCAATATTTACAAACCTTACAGTGTCCTGGTGATATGGCTGACAAGGAAAAAATAACATTAAAATTGCATGCTATCAAGTATATGATTATTGAAAATGAGTTATGGTGGAGAAGCCTGGATGTTGTACTTCTCAAATGTGTATATGGAAAGAAAGCATTGGAAATTCTGCAAGAAATGCACAATGGGGTGTGTGGTGGTCATTACATGGAAAAAACCACTGCACACAAGATTTTGAGAGTTGGATTCTGGTGGCCCACCACTTTTAAGGATGCTCACAAATTTGTTAAAACTTATGATGCTTGTCAATAGTTCTTAGGAAAGTTGAGGTTTTCAAGAAATTTATCACTTAGGCCTATGACACTTGAATCCCATTTTCAACAATGGGGAATTGATTTCATTGCGGAAATACCAGAAAAATATAGTGGAGGCCACTCATGATTTCTTGTTGTCACTGACTATTTTACAAAATGGGTGGAAGCAATACCCACAAAGAAGGCAACAAGCAAGGTGGTAGTTGATTTTTTGCTAAATAATATTCTTATTATATTTGGAGTCCCTAAGAGGATTATCTCATATAATGTTATTTTCTTTAGATCAGATGAATTCAAGGACTTTTGTGAAAAACATAGCATACAAGTCTATTACTCTCCATCTTACCATCCTCAGGGAAATGTTCAAGTTGAGTCTAGTAATAAGAGCTTAATGAAGATAATCAAGAGAGTTATGGAAAATAAGAGAAAGGCTTGGAACTTAAAGTTAAAATTGGCACTCTCGGTAGATCGAGTGACTGTGAAAAAGGCTACTAGTTATTCACCATTTGGCTTAGTATATGGTCTAGAGGCTAGATTACCACAAAATAACTTGCTGAAATTTGTGATGATATGCAACACAAAATAAATAATATGGTGCAGTTAGATGAGACTAGGAGGGAATCTCAAGTTAAAAACATGAAGATGAAATTGTAGGTTAAGCGTCTATATGACAAGAGAGATTCTCCCAGAAAGTTTGAAGTAAACAATATGGTGCTATCCTGGAATGCAAGAGCTTAGGATATGGGCAAGCATGGGAAATTTGAAGCTTGAAGCTTTATGGAATAGACCTTATTTGATAATCAATACTCATTGGGAAGATTCATATTTCCTTAAGAGATTAACAAGTGAACTTTTAGAACTGTTAGTACATGGACAATTCTTAAAGCCATACTTCTCCTAAGTATGGTTTTCTCCATCTATGTTTGGATTTTGTATATTATGTATATAGGTGTGTTTCCTTTTGTTGTGTTTGCTTGGTCCTGCTACCTTGTCTGGGCAATTCACTAGTTTGGGTCCTTTTGTTTTAATCCACATTTTTGTCTACTTCAACCTGAGATTGTTGGAATCTCGCCATGCTTGCAAGAGGCATACGCCCCTATTCAGAGCCACTAATGGAACCTACAAATTGAATGTTCCATCTTAGACCCTTGTCACTTTTGAATGGAGGACTGATATATTTGAGGGTTTAGGGTTCATAATTCATGAGTTTTTATAATGTTATATTTTGTTGTTGACTCCCTATAGGCCAATGCTAGTCATTTTTATTTTTAAAATATCCTTTGTAGTATTGTGGCCTAGGAATCCTTAAGTCATTTTCTATTGTATCACCCTAGAGAGTCCCCTTCATTAAAAAAACTTATGAGCACATTCCTAAAGTTTTCACTTAAGTCAAATGACCTTTTGTCCTTATCACTCATCGTGAATAGCTACTGGAAATTCTAATTTAAATGAGTGAGGAGAGAGGTTATTAGTATTATTGAAGGATCGCTCATCGCTAATGGTTTTTTACCACTCAATATTGTAATAGCGACGAGCAATGCCCTTTGGCCTTATGATCTTATTTTCATCGCCTCTCATGGATATGTTATAAAATGATTTTCCAAATCAAAAATGCACGAGGAAATGAATTTCCATTGCATCACTTCTCGCAAAAAAATTTTCAGTGCGAACTTGTTGATTAGCAATATGCGATATGTAATGACATCATGGTAATCTCTCATTGCCAATTTCTTGCAAATTTTATGAGGAGGATTAGCGATGAGCGATGACCTGATGTTCTATCATTTATCTATGATCCATTTCAAAGCCTTAGTTTTGATTAGCAATGAGCAATGAAGTTCCTCATTTTATAAGGTTTCTTTCACTAATCTGGGTACATCTTATTTGTTATACATTTTGTGCCAATAATTGTTCATGTAGTTGTATGTGTCGAAGTAAGATGCTTTCACTATATCTCTTCTCACTAATAGGACTCAAGGTGGAAATTTGGATCTACGAGGAGCAATGGAAATGAACATTGATCAAAGGACGAGCCATAGATCCAAGCGCTGAGAAATTATTGCATAAAATATTTGCATTGCTAATGAAGCTAGGAAAATATGAAGTAAATCAGTGACAAGTGAAAATTGCTACATCAAGATGCAACATGGTGAAATCCTGAGGATTTCATATAAACCAAAGAGGAAGGTGGCAAGATGAATTAATAACCATTGATATTGTTGTAAAGCTGAAGGATCAACAATTAGGGTTTAAACGTGAATGGTTAATTATCAGTTCACTCACATGAGCTTACTATCAAGTATTAATGGTGGCACTCCTCTCTCTCTTGGCCATAACAGAAAGTAGATACTTGGTTGATTGTGCGTTTGAATGTATTGGCTAGCGGAAAGGATATAGGAAGCTAAAGAAATTGTGGGGCAAGCTCCAAAGATTACTAGTAACCAGAATTGCATAATTTTCATCCAGGTAAGCAAAAAAAATATTTCCTTCTAATTAGAGTAGTAAGGTGAATGTCTTGAATAATTGATAGGAAATTGGGGGAATTTTCTATTTGCTCATTACTAGTAATTTCAGCTTCATAATTGACCACTATATAAATTTTGAGAGATCGTGTCATGTTCAATAGTAGTGTTTTGTTCCATCATAATTGTAAAGGGTTTCATTTGGTCGTAAGAAATTGTAAACCATAGTTCCATTTGCATTACAAACATGAGTGGCCCAGAGCCTAGTGATTCTAGTGTTAGACTTGAAAGAGACCAAAATAGAAGAGGGTTAAAAGAATTAAAACTTAGGATGCTTCAACTGAGGTTAAGTCTCAGCCAGTGGCAGTGTCCAACCCTTCACCAAGTACTCCTATAATGTCCACTAGGTCTAGAAGTGAAAAGAATGAAACAAAAAAAATTATGCAACATGCCTCTGGAGGTGTCAAAGAAGGAGGGTCACGAATTGGTAAAAGGGCTATAGGTCAAGTTGTTATGACCACTAGTTTATTGATAATGCTAGCGAAATTGGTGAAAAACCCCAACCCCATAGTGGATGGAAATTGTTCAGGTATGCTTTCAATAGCCAAAATTCTAGTAGGACCACATGTTTTTTATGGGGGTTGAACCTTGGAATGTTGGTGGTCCAAAATGTGTGTGTAGAATTGGATTCAATGATGGAACTGGAAAGGCACTATAACCCTACTGACAGGACAATCAAAAGTGAAAATGGTGATTTAATTCTGGAGGTAGTGAAGGATAAGATGATAGATGTATTTGGATTAAATCCCAATTATACTGCAAAGTTAAGATGTGTTGAATTGTATGTTGAGTATGAGAGGAGAAAAATTGCATTCAAAGAATCATTTCTTGTGTGACATAGGAGCGGGGATAGATTCACTGCTAAGGATGTTGAGCCTTTTTGAGTGTGAAGAGTTTGAAGTCTATTTAAAATAAATTTATTATTGTTTAAATCAAGTACTGGCTCAGTGTAACGCCCCATCGCGCAAACCCCAAAGAACAACTAAAAATGCAACATTTTTTTTTTGAAAACTTTAAGAATAACACTAAGTTTACTTATGCAACTAGCATAGCTAATGATTACATATTAAACATCTAAGTCCCTTGGGGTACACGAGATGACATTGCGTAATCTTTCCCATAACAAAGTTGATAAAAGTAATTACCAATTCTACTAACGTAACCCAATCATTCACATGTCTTAATTTAAACATGTATTAAAGATAAGAAATAAGTCAAGAATGAACCATATAGAAACCATACATGTATTCATAACAAATTGTACTTGGAAATATAAAGAACATATTTTCTCAAATATAACACAATATTAATGATATTAACAATTACGATTCAAGAATTAATTACATAATGTGATTATACATTACATCAATCTACAAGTACATCTCATTGATCAATAACTCAAAGTTACATAATAAGTCTAACCATTCACATGGGAAGGTTAAAAATCAATACACAGTATAGTAGAAGTCCAAGTATACATCTGGAAACATATAAACTTTGGATCAAGATGTCTCTGCAAAACTCTGCACTGATAGGTACAACTACAAGATAGGGAACCCAATGGGATGTGTAGCACATTCCACCCGACCACCCCCATGCTAGTAGTAAATAAAGAAGGGTCCCCGACCAAGAACATCCAAGCAAATACACAAGACTAAACTACAAAACATGAAAAACTAGAGCACACATAAAGGGAAACATAACATCGAAAGGCCACTTCCAGAGGTTAGCAACAAAAAAACTCAAGGGAAAACTAGAGGAGTGTCATCACACAGTCATACATGGGTTATCCTGACTACCTATCTCTAGACGCTGGCCCCCATCTATGGTTATCATGAAAACCTCTCTAGGAACCAGCCCCATAGGGTGACTCGTGCAGAGCCATTAACCTCTCATGGAGATGAGGCAACAATCTTGCCAACCACGGCCTTCTCAACCCACCTTTAGTCTATGTAAGCACTAACAGGTGGTTGAGGCATCCACTATTATCTTGTTACTGTTTAGCTACCCACCCCCTAATTAATTAATTAGGTTATCACTTATTACTCAAACTCTAACGTGGGTTATCCTGACAGCCCCTTTGTGCGTCGACGCCCACGTAGAGCCACTCTCCGTAGAAACCCAAAATATAACAAATTCCAAGGGGTTGTAACAACAAGAACACCACTACAAAATAGAACAACTGCATGAGGTGAAACCATCTCACTAAAGGTCATGTAAATCAACTCCCATAAGAACAATACAACCCAAATAAATAAACTCAAAATCACAACTAAAGTCAAAATAGAGACAAGTATCAAATGAAAAGGTCATATAATAAACCACCATTTTCCCATTCCTTTGGAAGTTTTAAACAATAACCCTAACTCCTATAGAAAAGCTGACTAACTTAAGGGTCCCCACATGCTTACATCCCAACTTATGGAAACCAGAAAAGAACCCAAAGAAAATCAAAGAATTAAATAATTATTCATCTTCAAGATTTTTTTTAAGAATGCAAATTTACTATACTTAACAATCACATTTTAAGATAACTTATTGCATGATATCCACCATGGAAATTAAACTATCAGTTTACTCAAACTATTTCATTTATTAAAATCACTTGATTTGATTTCATAAAATATTTTCTTTCAACTTATCCATTAACATTATGAAATCATTGCAATTAACCTTCGTTATAATTTTATAATTATGGACAATATATATATATATATATATATATATATATATATATATACATACATACATATATATATATATATATATATATATATATATATATATATATATATATATATATATATATATATATATATATATATATATATACATACATACATACATATATACCTACACACACACACACATATATAGATACATATACATATATAATATATACATATATTCATTTAAATAAATCAATATTTAATAAAAATGAATTTTAATTAATATATATATAAAATAAAATTTAAAATATTCATGTGTTGTGGGGAGGCCGCAGCCCACACAGGGCTGCGTACAGCAATCCAAAGGACTATTGTGCACACACTGTAAACTGTGCCATGCATAGCTTTGCAAGCTGCGCCAATGGAGGGGGTATGGCAGTTGCCGAATCCCTCCCAATAATATATATTTTTTTATTAAAACAATTTCGCCGTACGGATCAACACCTACGGCCCTAAAAAAAATGAACAGTATTTTCTGGGAAGAAAATTTTTTAGAGGACTTTTCTTAAATCACAAACACACACACACGCGCACACACACATATATATCTATATTTTATATTAAAAAAAAAATTAATACATATGCATTATCTGGGCATATTAGCAAGATTTACCAGTAGAAAATAAATTATTTACCCATAAGTTTTTTCTACAAAAATTGTAAAGAAATTTTCTACAGGGGTTTCCATTTCATTTTTGTTTTTTTTTTAACCAGAAGATTCCATTTGCAACCTATAGAGGTTTTCTATTGTTTTCTTTTGTACTATTCCTACTGTTTAATAATAATTTTCTATGAGACTCTCTGATTTTACTGTAAAGTTTTCTATAGAGGTAGTAAAATAATCACAAAAAAACTTCAACAACCGACAACAAAAATTTTCTACAAAATAACTTTTAATAAACTTTTCTACACAAAAACTTCCAACAAATTTTCTACAGAATAAAATTTGTACAAACAATTTTTTAAACACAACAAAATAATTAAACAAACAGTAAAGGAACCTATTTTCCTAAAGCTTGAAGGAATGAGGTTGGAGCAAAGTTTCACCTTCAAAGTTTAGCTTCTAAAAACCTTTCCAAAATCTTCACTTCCAACAAGATGAAAAATGTAAGCATTAAATAAATTCCAAAAAACCTTGTCAAATTTTAACCAGAAACCCCCAAAACCAAAAAACCATTCTACAACCAATTTTCTTTCTGTGAAGCAACTTCTTGCCATTCATAGCATGCCAATATTCTCTCTGAGAATATTTTTAAACATAATTTTTATTCAATTCCCCACTTACTCCCGTAAATATTCTAATTATAATCTAACTATTTTTATTTTTTAATTATTTTCTTTTGATAATAATAAAGCATTATATGCTATTTAATTAATTTAAAAATTCAAGAACTAATACTAGTTACCTTATGCAAATTAAAAATTACAATTCACATTAGAGGATCTAATATTTTTTTTAAAACTATCCATTCAATCAAGAAAATTTAATTAATTAACTTTAACTACAATTTCCTAAAAATAATTATATCAACTAAATAACATTAATTAATCGAACACATAAAATAAAGATTAATTAAATAAAAAAAAATTACATACTAAAATAAATAATCAACACTAACCCAAACTTAAACAAAGACGAGGTTGAGACAAAGACACCGTTAGACTCACAACAAGGTGACAAACTTGGGACATGGACACTTCCTTATCAACTCCCTTTTCAACATCATACTTGTTGGGTTTATGGGACACACTCAAACCTATTAAATAGGTGGAGTTGGTGTCCAATACCTACATCCTACATAGAAACAAATTTCATGTAGCATGTAAATCTCCATTGCAGACACACCGTGGAAGGTAATCACGGGGTAGCAAGGAACTTGTGAGCAAGTGATGCCACTCTTTCCTTTCACCAAGACTCACTAGAAAACACATCAGAAACCATAGTAGCATAGAATCACAACATCACCACATATATTATTAAAGAAAACCATAACCTAACCATATAACATAATCGCCATGTAATGTATCATCAAGCATCATAAGTAATGTCAAGTGTAGCAAATCAACCAAACTATGAATCCACACAACCAAAACCGATGAAGTGATCACCATTACAAACCAAGTACAAAATCAACACAAAAGAGTATAAAAAACATGAGGGGTATTACATCCTCCCCCCTAGAACATGGATTACTCTTGGAAGCCACTAAATAAATATGGGTAAGCCTCTCTAATACAGGATGCATCCTCCCATGTCACTGAAGTCTCATTATTCGAGTCCAATTGAACCCACATCTATTCAATATCTTTTCCTCTGAGGGAAAGTCTCTGATGTTGTAGCATGACCACGGGCTCAAGTGCTAGCTACCCATCCTTGACCTGAAGAGAATTCCAATCAAGTACATTAGTAACATCCAGATAATATGGCCTAAGTATTGAAACATGAAAAACATTGTGAATCCGCGATAGACTGGGTGGCAATGCTAGGCGATAAGCAATGAGGCCAATCCTCTCCAAAACTTCAAATGGTCCTACAAATTGAGGTGTGAGCTTGGAACCCTTTACATAACGGATTGGGCTCTTTCGCGGTCGCACTCTCAGAAAGACTCGATCACCAACAAAGAACTGACAGTCAACTCTATGTGCATCAACATATTTCTTCTGTCTATCTTGAGCTGCCACAAGATGCTCTCTAATGTGAGCTACCTGCTTTTCCATGTCCTAAAGCATTTCGGCACCTAGGAGAACTCTTTCCTCAATACGGTCCCAACTTAATGGGGTCCTGTAAGGATGACCATATAGCCACTAAAAGGGAGCCATACCAATCGAGCTATGATATCCATTATTGTAGGAAAACTACACCAGATGCAAATAATCATCCCAACATGACTGTTGATCCATCATGTACATACGAAGCATGTACTCAAGAACCTGATTAACTCTTTATGTCTAACCATTTGTTTTAGGATGGAAGGCAGAACTAAAATTCAGTTGTGTTCCTAAGACATGCTGCAATGATGTCCACAATGCAGATGTGAACACTAGATTTCTGTCAGAAATGATTCTCTGTAGAATACCATGCAAATGAACAATATCTTCCATGAAGATTCTAGCAATAGAAGAAGCAGTGTAAGATGATCAGACAAGGAGAATTGTGCCACCTTGGTCAATCTGTGAACTATGACCATGATAGCATCATGACGTCGAGAAGCCATAGGAAATCCCATAATAAAGTCTATTGAAATTATGTCCCACTTCCATTCCAGAATGAGATGAGGTTGTAAAAGGCCTGCAGGATGCTGGTGTTCTTCCTTGACCCTTTGACATTCCAAAAATCTAGCCACCAAATCTGTAATATCTCTCTTCATGCCAGCCCAAAAGTACAGTGCACAAAGATTTGTATACATTTTCTAAACTCCTGGGTGAGCAGAGTAGGGAGCTCAATGTGCCTCAGTCATAATTAGAGTCTGAAGACCCTCAACAGAAGGCACATACATGCGACCCATATACCTCAAAATACCATCTTACTCCAGTGAGTACCCTATAAGATTTCCTTCTAAAGCTTTGCCAGATATAATTTATGAATTCACTTCCTGATACCAGCTATCTGTGGGAAGTGCTGTGAGGACTTGACTCCTCAAATCCACCTCAAGAGCTACTGCAAAAATCTCATGTCTCCACCAACTCAGAGCATCTACCACTACATATTCCTTGCCCTGAACATACTTGACCTCAAAGTCATATTCACATAGGAATTCCATCCATCTCCTCTATCTAGAATTTAGGTTCAGCTGAGTAAAAATGTATTACAAATTGTGATGATCACTATGACCCAATAATAAGTCTCTCCATCTCACAAGGGCATGTTTGCAATTTGATGGTTTTAGTTAGGTGAATATTGACAGTTCAACCCATGAACCAGAACTACATTTGCTATAGTTGGTATTCAACGGAGTAATACATTGTTCTGATCAATGTCAAACAACATTTGAGACCCTTAAGGATAGGTTGACTAGTGCACCAATATTGGCGGTTCCTGAAGCCTCATAGAAAATTATTATTAATAGTAGGAATACTACAAAATAAAACAATAGAAAACCTCTGTAGGTTGCAAATGGAGTCTTATGGTTAAACAAAAAAAATGAAATGAAAACCCTTGTAGAAATTTTCTTTACAATTTCTGTAGAAAAAACTTCTGGGTAAATAATTTATTTTCTACTAGTAAATCTTGCTAATATGCCCAAATAATGCATATGTATTAATTTTTTATATATATATATTTCATATTAAAAAAAAAAATTAACGCATATGCATTATCTGGGCATATTAGCAAGATAATTTACCAATAGAAAATAAATTATTTACCCAAAAGTTTTTTCTACATAAATTGTAAAGAAAATTTCTACAAGGGTTTTCATTTTATTTTTTATTTTTTTTTTTTAACCAGAAGATTCCATTTGCAACCTACAGAGGTTTTCTATTGTTTTCTTTTGTAGTATTCCTACTATTTAATAATAATTTTCTATGAAGCTCTCTGATTTTAATGTAAAGTTTTCTACAGAGGCAGTAAAATAATCACGACAATTTAACTTTAATAGCCAACAACAAAAATTTTATATAGAAGAACTTTTAATAAACTTTTCTACACAAAAACTTCCAACAAATTTTCTACAGAATAAAATTTGTACAAAAATTCTTTTAAATGCAACAAAATAATTAAACAAACAGTAAAGGAACCTATTTCCCTGAAGCTTGAAGGAACGAGGATTGGAGAAACGTTTCACCTTCAGAGTTTAGCTTCAAAAATCCTTTCCAAAATCTTCACTTCCAACAAGATGCAAAATGTAAGCGTAAAATAAATTCCAAAAAACCTCGTCAAATTTTAACCAGAAACCCCCGAAACCCAAAAACCATTCTACAGCCAATTTTCTTTCCATGAAGAAAATTCTTGCCATTCATAGCATGCCAATATTCTCTCCGAGAATATTTTTAAACAAGAATTTTTATTCAATTCCAAACTTACTCCCATAAATATCCTAATTATAATTAACTATTTTTTTTTAATTATTTTATTTTGATAATAATAAAGCATCATATGCTATTTAATTAATTTAAAAATTCAAGAACTAATACTACTTACCTTATGCAAATTAAAAATTCTAATTCACATTGTAGGATCTAATATATATTTTTTAAACTATCCACTCAATCAAGAAAATTTAATTAATTTACTTAACTACAATTTCCTACAAATAATTGTATCAACTAAATAACATTAATTAATCACACATAAAATAAAGATTAATTAAATAACAAACATTTATATACTAAAATAAATAATCAACACTAACCCAAACTTAAACAAAGACAAGGTTGAGACATAGACACTGTTGGACTCACAACAAGGTGACGAACTTGGGATAGGGACACTTCCTTATCAACTCCATTTTCAACATCATACCTGTTGGGTTTATGGGACATGCTCAAACCTGTCAAATAGGTGGAGTCGGTGTTTAGTACCTTCATCCTGCATAGAAACAAATGTCATGTAACATGTAAACCTCCATTGCAGACACATCATGAAAGGTAATCACGGGGTAGCAGGGCACTTGCGAGCAAGTGATGCCACTCCGTCCTTTCACCAAGACTCACTAGCAAACACATCAGAAACCATATAACCTAACCAAACAACATAATCACCACATAATGTATCATCAAGCATCATAAGTAATGTCAAGTGCAACAAACCAACCAAACTATGAATCCACACACAACCAAAACCGGTGAAATAATCACCATCACAAACTAAGTACAAAATCAACACAAAATAGTATCAACAACACAAGGGTTATTACACTCAAGAATTTGAGGTTAGGATAGCACCTGATTTACTAGTGATGGTGGCGGTTATACAACATAATAATCAAAATGTTGGCTTTGATTATGCTAACTTTGTTGTTGAATGAATGCATGAAGATTTTCTCAATCTGAAAAAGGAGGTGCTCGCTTTCTATTTTCCCCATTACTCTTTGTTTATTCATATGATCTTATGGGAAGGTGATTATGAATGGAAAAGAAAACTAAACTTGAAGCCTAGGCACAGTGAGAATAATGTTCTACCTATGAAAATGTGGACATATATATGGGATTCAAATTGCTCCAATTCCAATTACACATTGTTTGCTAATGTTGTAAGATATGGTATCTTAGAGTCATTGGGTGTAGCACCTATGTTTAAACTTTCTCCATAGATCGGAAGTCTTATGTGGCCAAAAGATGAACTAGGTTCTAAAGCCACACATAATTGGGTAGATCCATTTCTACACTCTGAGTACACTATGATCAGGGCCTATGGAGCTAAGGTGGCACCTCATTGTCTACCTTTGTATGTTTTAGAAAGATTGGCTTTCATGGAGCTCATGTGGCAAATTGATGTCAGGGATTATGAAATGTTTAGAAAGATTAGAAAAGGAACTATGTTGCATCTCAAATGTTCTTTTGCTTACTTCAAAGTTGCTGCCCCTGATGGGTATGAAAAGCTTGGAATTATGGTAAATAATCTCATAATCCGTATTAATGACATTAGAGTTTTTGATCCAGAGGGGTTTGTGGTAGGAAGAAGAAGACAAAAAATATTAGTCATCATACACGATGAATTTTTATATAGAGATAATGTACTAATAAATTTGATAAGTGATGAGGTTGTCATGACTAGGAAAAGAGAATGGACAACTATGACAAACATTGAAGACAAATTTATGAAAAGTAATTCCTTCTACATAAGTCCATATAGTGTGATTAGAAACCCCTTGGAAAGAGCTTTCACTATGATAAGGGACTATCAATCTTGGGAGTTTAATGTAAAGGTAAAGGAGGATTTTAACAAAGCACAAGCTCTCCTAGAACAACAACAACAACAGGCTATGGATATCCCATAACAACCTATAGATGTTCAAGATGTTAGGGAAAAACAAGTGGTAGAACATGTGCCAAGAAATGAAGAGGTGGAGCATAAATTTCCCCCTCCTCATATAGATGAAACTCATAGTTTAGATGTTCCCCCTGAGAGAATTATCAAATGGTAGTATGATAGAGAAAGTGATGATGATCCTAGGATTAGGGAGTGTGATGAGTTTTTGGCTGATGATAAGTTTTTGCAAACCAAGGAATTTCAGGATTTTATGATTCAACAGTGGAGTAAGGAGATAAAGAGAGACTTGAATCAGCCCGAGCTAATGTTGAACCTTCTCATCAAGATGAACCTTAAAAGCCAGAATAAGAGAAAATATGGACTGAAATTATAGTTATTACTCCCGCTAAAGCTCAAAAAATTGTCAAAGATAGTGGAATCATGTTGTTACTAGGGTGTCCCATCATTGTTTCCATAACACATGATGTAATTAGGAGAGATCATCACGCTTTGATATCTGAATACCAATTTGAGGATAAAGTATTTGGTTATAGATATAGCCCAAAATTGCATACTCTTGCAATATGGTCCATGGCGCCTAATACTAGTAAACATGAGGTGGCTAGGCCTATTGAAGAAGTTATTGGTTCACTAGAGGTCAAAAGAGATACTAACATAACTCCTATCCAAGAAGTTGAGTTAATTGCACATGTTGCAATGCTTAGTGTGGATACTGCACATATTTCTCAGAAGAAATATGAATCTTTGGTTAAAGAGTATAATAAGGCCTTGAACGAACTGAATAAAATGAGAGCCATTGTTCTGGCTACTTAGAATAACATAACTCAGCCATCTTCTTCTTATTCATTTGATATGTCTACACAGGATAGGGAAACCTTGGCCTGAAGAATTGATGATTTGAAAGGTCAATTGACTACTGAGAAAGAAAATGTCAGGCAGGCCAAGCTTGAAACTATCAAGGTGGAAAATGAAATCTTTGAGGATGTGTTGAAGTACAAGGTGACCAAGTTGGTCCACAAGGCTAATGATGTTTGGGCCACATATAAGAATATTCATGAGGCATATACAAAGTATCTGCAAGTACAGGAGGCCTTCAGGAACAAATGGAATAATTGGATTACTAGCATAAGTGCTTTGAAAGAAATTATGACAAAGATGAATTAAGACCTCGAGGAACCTACCAATATTCCTCACATCTTGCAAACTATTGACTCAATAAATGAGATAACAACTTTCCATAAAAAGGTTAGGTATACAATTGAAGAGTAAGTTGAAGATATTCAAGAAGATGGAAGAATGTGGTATGCCTTAGATAATGAATCAAAAGGGTGAATTGCATCCATTTGACAGCTGGAAGAAAGACTTGGGAGGAATTCTTGGAGCATCTATGATGACCTTGAGTGTCACTGACTATATTTTGCTCAATTCAAATATTGACACAATGGTGGAAATTGAATCAAAGATGGATATATTTATTAAAGAAGCCAGGATTTAATTGATGACAGGTATTCTCAGTACATTACTAAGGTGCAAGATTTATTGAATATAAAATATCCCACTAAGGATGAATAAAATAATTGGTTAGAGAAATACACAATGAATATGTGTGGGGGCTAGTGAATGAGAAGAATAATGGACAGGAGGAGAATAATACATAGCCTGAATACAGTATAGATTAGGATTTTGGTATAACATTGTAGAATATTATTCTCTCCTCAAATTCAAGTGAATAGCATGTGGTACTAATCTAGATTAATGAATTTTAACCTTTTTTCTACCTTCATTGTCTGGCTTCATAAGTTTTGTTGTTTTGATTTTCCCACGGTTGGTATGTTTTGAGTGCATGGAGAATATTTTGATACTGTTGTAACAAACTAATGATGTTTTTGGATGTGGGACCTATTATCCACAAAGAGTTGAGGTCAATTTTTCCTCATGTTTATTTGGTCCACGTGAAGACTCAAGTATAATTGAAAATGGAATATTGTTACAAGCGCTCCAATGAAATCATGACATGTGTGTTATCTGGTCTAGAGTAGGTTTTCTCCTTCATCTCGATAAGAATGAATTTAGGGATAGAAGCATGAGAGTTAGAATTTTTTTGAGTTAATACAGTGAAGTTGTCAAGATACTACGAATCAAGTTTTAGAGTTTTTGTCCTAAGTTTCTTTTGGAGTTTATACTTGTGCATGTAAACCTAATAATGATATAGCATTTATAGTATAGAGTAACATCAGTTTCATGTCTATTTTCTCTCCTTATATGTGTAAATTATAAGTTATGAGTGAAAGTAATCTAGGATTTCTTTTGCTTGTCTCTATCATTACTTGATAGATGTTTATTTTCATGCTTGCTTATTGATTCAAGGAATTGATGTAAGTGCTTGGGTGAGATTAATAACATATAAGAACTAGATACTAGGATATTTGTAAGTAGTAATAATCATGAACATCACAAAGAAATGTTGTAATGCAAGATTTCTTGAGGTTATAGGTGCTATTGTTTAAATTGTTATCAGGTCACATAGAATGATATTGACTTCATGCTGGGATAAAGGTACTGGTTCATGCAGAGTATTTGTTGTTCATTTTCAATATTGATTCATTAGATACTCAATCTTTAAATCATAAAATCTCAAAGAGATACTATCATTGTTTTCTTGTGTTTAAATTATATTCTCTCATGCTCAATAAGTGTGACATTGATAAATAAGCTACCAACTTATTTGATGCATATTATTGAATGGTTTTATGAGAGATATATGTTATTGACAATGTATTTGATTGTAATTGTGAAAAGTGTTTAAGTATACATTGTGGGATCACCCTCTCGGGTTTCACAGAGCCCAAAGAGTAGGAATAGAAGTCTTGCAACCTATATTCATTTGTTGGCTAATCCCTTTAGAAGTACTAGTAATTGGAAATGGTAAAATCCATAGGTATTTCTGGAGATCAGTTTGGTTCTTAAAAAATAGCCAACAGATTGGTGACTCTGCTAGGGAACTATTTAAGTTTAAAGTCTCTAAGTTCAGACTTGGTACAACTAGAGTCAGTTGTTAGTTGAGATATTATTTACTGTTTAAAGAACAATCAATTTGAAATATGTCGTATTCGTCCCGTCATATTGAGTCTTATGCGTCAGGTGTTATTTCATTCTGCCACCTTTTGTCGAGTAATGTTTAATGTAATTTTGAGTAACAAGTAGAAAATCAAAGTGCAATCACTTTTGTTTCCTAGTATTCTAGGTGAGTGACTTTGAGTTTCCCTAGTACCAGCTTATGAAGATTAGTTCTCAAAGGGAAAAAATCTGAAGGATTTTGTGAGTACTTGACATTATGAGGGAAGACCCACATGCAAAGAAGCCTTGAGAAAAGGAAGAATATGAACCTACAAAGGAAAAATCAACTTCCAGATGGGTTAGGAAGTATACGAATCAAGTAAGTCTATTGATTCCATCCTAATGTATCCTCCCTAATTTCAATGTTGTTGATATAAGTAGTGCTAGTGTCCATGAAGAAGGACATGAAGTTCAAGGGTCTAACATAGACCAAGGATTTTTTCATGTTGAACAAGTATTTGACATTGAGCAAAACATTTCAAGAGAGGAAGATAGGTGGGAGTTTTGGGAGAAGAATAAAAGTTATTTGAGCCTTTGACTCTTGGACTTGGCTCTATTTTTAATGGAAAAAATTTCAAGCCACAAGGTAAATCCCTTGATGAGCTTGAGCCAATTCACTTTTCTCTTGAGGAAGACCCTACTAATCAACCTTACTTTACTCCTACCCCAACTGAGCATGGGGATATTCAAGAGAATGAGGAAGAAATAGATAATGACATGAAAGCCATCGAAGAAGAAGATCTAAGGCTTCAAGAACAAGAAGAAAAAATAATGGAGTTTAAAGAGAAGGAAGATAGGATTAGAGCTAAGCAGCTTGAGATAGATGCTAGAAGGAAAAAAATGGAGAAAATGAGAGAAGATGCTACAAGGCATAAGACTTTTGACAAAAATATTTCTAAATTTACCTCTAAGATGACTCATGATATTCCTGAAGCAATAGCCTCAATGGGAGCTTCAGCTACTAATACCTATACAACATCTATCTCAACAACTAGAGCCTCAGACCCTCCTATTAATACTAAGAAAATGTCATTTGTAGATCATGGGAAGAGACCTATTGATCAACCTAAGAAAAATAATTTCAAAACTAATGACAATACAAATAATTCATCTACCAAAATCCCCACATATAAGGCCAAAATTGATCCAACCCTATCTATTGCACCTCCAGATCTTGAGATATTAAGGTTGCAGTTGGAAAGTGAAAGGCTGCGAGAAGATTTGAAGAAAGCTGAAATGATAGGTTCTAATGCAGAAATGGCTAGGAAGATTGCATTCCTTAAAATTTCCACCCATATCCCAAAGGCTTCAACTTTTGGACATACTGATAGTGAGTCACAAAAGAAGAAATCTGATGGACACACTCCTAGAGGAAGTGGTGGTGGAGGAAAAAATAGGAATGATAATTCTTATTTTGAATATGATGAGGGAAGTAAGAAAGGGGGAGGTGATAGTGAAAGTGGAAAGGGTAAAGATAGTAGCCACTCTGATAGTGGGAAAGATGATGAGCATAGAGATGACCATAGGGATCAATGTACTAAGATGCCACTCCAAGTAGATAGATACCAACAACTGTGTTTCACTAGAATACCTGGTTACCCTAACCTGTTCCCTAAGGATTTCAAGCTTGCTCTTGCCAAATTTTCTAGAAATAATGCCTTGAGTGGTGAAGACCATCTCAAATCATTTGCTAATGTTATGGATGATTTTGAGGTGGAGGCAAAAGATGTTATGATGAAGTTTTTCATTTAGTCTCTCATTGAGGAGGCACGAGAATGGTATAGGAGTTTACTTGCTGAAAGTATGGCTCTTGGGAAGAATTCAAGAGGGATTTTAGAGAACAATATGGTGACAATACTGATTCCAACTTTCTATTGAATCAATTTAACCATATTGTTAAAGGATCCAATGAATCTGTTGTTGAGTTTAATACAAGACTCTAGAAGGATAGGAAAAGGTTGCCTCCTCATCTACAATTAAATGATCATTTTTTTTTTGGTAAATTATTGCAATTCTTTTGATGCAAAAATGAGTTACCACTTGATAGATAAGCATCCTTAGTCATTAAGGGAAGCTTTTAAAATGGCAGAGCATATAGAAAATATTAGCAGAGTAACTGGTAAAGTTGGTAGAAGAGATTATCCAAAATTCTTCAAGACCACCCATACAATACCAATTGGTATAATGGGAAGCCTATCTTGAATAATCAAAGAAACACCCAAAATAGAGTTCCTCCAGACCCTCTACAAAAGAATTCGGGAAATTTTATTGAAGATACTCCTTGGTGTATGACTTGAAAAATGCCACACTCTTCACAGCAATGTGTAGTAGCACAGATCGTGGAAGTAGAGGATGACATACCTAAAGATTGTGATCAACAAGATCAAGAGGATGGTGATGTACTTATGATTATGGGTGATTCTGATGTTTCCTATAGTGAATGTTCTTCTTATGAAGATTCTTATGAAGTGGATGTAGATAATCAAAGGAAAATTTATAATGCACATCATCAACAAGTTTTTTTAGATGAAGAGGTCAATAGTGATGTTTAGGTTTACAATTTGGAGGCAATTGAAGATGGTGTTTCATTAGGAAGACCCTTTGAGGAGGAGATTGCAAAATATACTATAGTCTTAGCTGTCCAAGCTAGGAGTTCCTAACATTTGAGGAATAGAACTGTTGGAGGTGAACAAGGTAGTCCTGTTGGTTTATTCATCAAGGAACAGAATGCCAAGCACAAAGAACATGAACCTAATGAATAGGTAGAAGCAGTCAAAGTTAAAGAAGGCAAGGGAGATAAAATTTGGCCAAACAGAGCAGAAAATCCAAAAGTTATTCAAGGACACAAATCCTCTGCTGAAAAGTAAAAAACACAAAAGAATACTCCTAAAGCCACAAGGAAGGATGCTAAACACAAGGCTAAAGCAACCATAAATCAATAGAAAGATAAGAGAAATGAAAAAGGTATGCCTTCCATTAAACTTCCCAAATATCCTCCTATTGATATGTTTTAGTTACTTAGCCAAGTTAAAGTATATGTACCTTTTCTTGAAATGATGAGGTTAAAGGAACATAAAAAAAAGGTAGTGGCCCTTATCAATGGTGTTGTTATAGCCTATAATGATTTGGTGGTGCTCACTCCACCCAAACTAAGTGAAAAAGACGAGAAAGGTAAAGAAGTTGAGGGAGTAATTACTAAGATTCCTCATATTTTCTAGGAAATTATGTGAATACTTGTCCTCACAAGATAGATCCATTTTTCCTTACCTTGGTAGTTAGGGGAAATTTTATAAAAAATGTATTATTGACTCTGGTGCATCCAACAATATCACGCTAGTTAAAATCATGGATGCACTAGGTTTAAGGGTTGATAGAAATCATGGCAAGTGTTATGCCATGGATTCCAGAGAGGTCCCTGTGATAGGTGTGATAAATGAACTTCCCTATATGTTGGCAACTTACCCTGACAAAGAATTTAAAATAAGTGTGGTAGTAGTAGATATCCCACCTAATTATGGAATGTTATTATCATGAAAATGGAGTGCATCTATGGGAGGTAGTAGGTAGTGTGACATGTCTTATGCCACATTCCCCATTGATGGTAATAATGTACAAATAATAAAAGAACATAGAGTACCACATGCATTGGAGCATGTTCCTAAAGATGAAACAATTCTCTTCATAGATACCAATATTAGTGAGTTCAAAGTAGAAGAAGTACCCAGAGAGATTGAGAGATGTCCTGCACCTATAGAGAATGAAGTTTCAAGAGTATTTCATAAGGAAGGATTGTGGAGAATGTACTTTGATGGTGTGAGCTCCAAAGAAGGATCTGGTGCAGAAATTTTATTAGTATCACCTAATGGAAGTACTTATAAGTTCTCTTTTACATTCTTTTATTTGTACAAATAATGTGGAAAAATATGAAGCTTTATTATTGGGATTGAGACTTGATGAAAAACATGGAATAATAAATGTAATGGTAATTGATGAT
>VDFB02105785.1:503906595-504056455 GCA_007258455.2 Sequoia sempervirens | reverse complement strand
TGGGAAGAAAGCACTATTTTGGAGTGCCTCATGGGGAGGTTACCCTATTATTAGTAATTTGATGGACACGGACAAAATCAGCCAAATTTGTTCAGACAAATGGGGTATTCATGTAAGTGACTACATTATATTATTAGGCATTAACCAAGCTTGCAAATGGGAGTGGAAAAAATTTGAAGACCATGACATACCGTTGGTGGAGATTAATAACCTTAGACAAGTATTAAATGATAGATTTATTTTGTTTAAGCAGGGAGGGGACGAGATTATCTGGAATGGATCAAAATCAGGCTGGTATAATGTGAGGGATGACTATAAAATAGCATATGGGCAGCAAAAAAGAACCAAAACTCAGTTACCTATCGAAATATGTTGGAATAGAGTGTGCATGCCAAAGGATGGCATCTTCACATGGGTAGAATTGCAATGTAGAATTTTGACAGCAGATTTGTTTAAAAGAATTGGATTTCAGGGCCCTTCAAGATGCTCACTATGTTATAATAGTGAGGAGAATTTCAATCATTTGCTTCTAACATGCCCCTTTTCCCTTGAATGTTGGCAGTGGCTTTGTGCTAAACCTGGTTGGTTATCAGTATTGCCAAATGATATATTCACACTATTCAAATCTTGGCCAATTCTTTTTAGGGACAGCTTGTGTGGAAATTTTTGGCTCATTTCTCCTTCAATTTTGATATGGGAACTATGGAAGGAGAGAAATAGGAGAGTATTTCAAGGGAAATCCATGGAGATAGAAATGCTTATGATTAAGAATGAAGCTATCATTGTGGAAACAATGAACTCGAGAATTCATGCCCAAAGCAAAAAAACAAAATTTTATACAGGCTGGGATGACAATATGTTCAAGAACTAGTTTGGTCTAAAAACTCCTCAAGTTATTGGGAACGGGTGTCAAGTCAGCAAACACAATAGAGCAAATTGTAAATGGAGACCTCCAAATATTAGATGGTTCAAACTTAATTTTGATGGAGCATCTAGAGGGAATCCAGGTCCATTAGGAGCAGGTGGTGTGATTCACTCTTGGCTGGGGAAAAACTATTGCAAGATATTGAAAACCATTGAAGATTGATACAAACAACATGGCATAATTTAAGGCTCTAGGGAAAGGGATATCCCTTTGCGTAGAATTGAACTTGGAAAAGGTAGAAATTGAAGGGGATTCAGCTATCGTGGTAAATATGATAAGAGCTAAGAAAGTGTTGAGCATGAAATTACAATCTTTACTAGATTCAACAATAAACCTAATGGATAAGTTTGAAAATGTAATGATTAACCATATTTATAGAGAAGGAAATACAATGGCAGATGCCTTGGCAAATATGGGAGCTGATGGAACAACACTTAAATAGATAACTCCATGAGGAGCAAGGTTTTAGGTGGGTAAGGCTTTTAAGGACATCTGAGAGGAAGAGTAGAGAGACGTTTAGGATTCTAAGAGTGGAGAGTCAAGTAAGAACGCAGAGAAGGAAACAATGGCTACTACAAACACCATTCACAAATAGGTCCGCATTGCATAATTGGTTTCACTTTGTATGTATTATTTTAATGAAAAAAAGTATTGTTCATGTGGTGCCCTCATCTGGCTTTATAATGGAGACCGTGTTCCAGATTTCTTCAAAAAGTATTTTACTATTGGATGGACTAATGCATCAATATCTTACTACTCTTTAATACTTGTTTTACAGTAATCTTTTGTAGAATATTTTAGTACTTGTTTTACATGTAGTTTGTAGTCAAAGAGTGCAGGAAGGATGTCGTAGAAAGTCAGTCAGAGAGTGCTAGAAGGATGCCATAGAAATAGTATGATGGTGCTGGAAGGATGTCACAGAAAGACAATCATTTCAACTATCGAATCCATCCCTCTACCAATCAGCTTTACTTCCACAGAGTTCATTTGAACTACTGTTCACTACCAAAGATGGTCCAAATACTGCACTTGCATCACCATGAATTGCAGTAGTTCCATGATCTGCCTGATTCACACTCGTCTGTGGTTGAAGTTGTTGTTTAGTATTTGAACTCCCATTTAGTTCATTAAATCTATCTACAAAGAGTTGATCAACAGGAACATCAGAATTGTTGAAATTGCTTAAGATGGTCCAAATATTGCACTTGCATCACCATGAATTGCAGTAGTTCCATGATCTACTTGATTCACACTAGTTTGTGGTTGAAGCTATTGTTTAGTATTTGAACTCCCATTTAGTTCATTGAATCTATCTACAAAAAGTTGATCAGTAGGCACATCAGTATTGTGGTTGAAGCTATTGTTTACATGTGTTGAGAAATTGTTTGCACTGAAGGAAAGGTAGAAGTATATTGAGGAATAAATTTATTACTTGTCATGGGTGCTTTAAAAATGCCTTCCCTACTGCCATCTTGCGGATTCAAATGGTCCATGGTCTATGTATACAATGTTTCTTGATTATTCCCAGCATCATGATGCTTTCTTTGTTGCATAATGGCTTTAATTGATAAAGGTGAGGCAGAGGATGAGGTTGATGCACCATCATCACTAGAGCAGGTCACCTGATGTGATTCAACATTAACTTGTGACCTCTAATCGAAACAATGATGCTCTGAAAAATTTGTCTGTTGTTAGGAAATCACGATCATGGACATGACTTTTGTTCACTGACATTCAAAGATTGGTCACAAGAACTGAATCCCATCGATTATTGATTGTGTCAGTGAACAACTGTCACAATCAAAAGAGTAGATAAGTTTGAAAATAGTCAAATACCAGTAGTCAATACAGCAGCTGGTAAAGAAAGGACAAATACAATGAAAGTGATATCAGTCCATATAGGCATTGACATACCCACAAACAGTTCAGCAACAATTATAGAATATACATAACACTGTATGTTCAACATTACAATGACTTTCAGTCTAACAAAACAGCAAGTAGCCATTAGCATAGCAAAAGAGAACTATAATATTCATCAGCGGAAGTAAGTAGAGCCTCTTGAAGAGTTAGACTATGAGTTCAAAGTTATACATAGAGCTGGTTGGGATTGATGGACATGTTCTCTTGGGCTTCAAGCAAATTCACCGTCAGCAATTCACCTCCAACAATTCATCATCAATAATTCATCGTCAATAATTCATTGCCAACAATTCATCGCTATCTTCTTTATAGGATCCATGCTTGCTTAGCTCATTTCGTGGGTTGAAGATAGTCTGGTCACACTTTCAATGAATTTGAGGCCTGAAGAATTCTTATTTGTGGAGTTACTAAGAGTAGGAGAAATTTAAGTCATGATTCTGTTTGTTTTATCTTCTGTTGAGGCTTCAAGTCTTGTAAATCCTTATAATTTTCATTTTTTAATACAATCTTCTCGGCTTCGGCCCCTTATTTATAAAAAGAAAGTAAATAACAAAATCCTCTTGTCAAACACAAGAGATGAGACTAGCACAAAGAGTGCATTCTTTGAGAAAGTTCTGGATAATTTATCTGCAACTTCAAAGGAAATGGAACTCAATCAAGCTAAAGGGTTGCATTAACTCAAACAAATACTAATCTCCACTAGACTGAGCACTTCACATATGTACTTTAGCCACTTGATTCATCTTAGCTAATTCATAATCTAAAATTTAGAACTTCATGAAAAATTGAATCTTAAGATAATGGGCATATGATATATGCTCAAAAGCAAACTACCATACCACATATTCTAAAGCAGCACATTCTATTTATATATCCATATTATAGTCAAGCAACGGAAGTTTCAATAAATGGTAGCTAATAAACAAAATCTATGTTGACTCTTCGACAGCTGATCAATGTTTGGGAGCAGAGCATATCCCTAATATTATTCTTATTCTCCAATTCAAAAATCCTAATGATCATATAAAAGCGTGGGTATTTATGCTACTAGGTGTTAAAATTTGATACCAATGTCTCCAAAAGTTAAAAAATAAAACAATATTAAAAATGAATGGACTCCATCGAAAGAGCTAAAGTCGGCGGCACGTCGAAGTCGTTGTGGTTGGTGCTGACTGTTTACGAAGTATACTTTGGCAGATATAAGCCAGACAATGGAAGGTAATATTATGAGAAAGCAGAATATACTCCATAAGATTTATAGAATAGAACATAACAGGTGGATGATTTCGATGAAATCTAATGTCTAGGAGTTTCAATGGTTCTAAAAATGAGCTCCAATGATTACTAAATATCTGATCATACGGAGATCACTAGAAAGATGATGATGGCAGTTTTGCTGCTTTGTTAGTTGGGACAGATACTTTTAAATTCATAATCTCTTCATAATATTTCATATCACACAGGCCAATCATCTTGACGACAGATTTGAATTTGCTCGAGATTAACTATAGTCTCTTTCACTAGTTGGTGGGACGTCGTAGGATATATAAATTATATTATAGTCATCGGCTTCAAACTTTTTCTTGTATCATCCTGACGACAGATCGAATTTGCTCGAGATTAATTATAGTGTCTTTCACTAGTTGCTGGGATCTCGTAGGATATATAAAATTATATTATCGTCATCGGCTTTAAACTTTATCCTGTACAATGTTGGAAACGCTATCTTAAAACAATTACTTTATCACTCAATGAAGATACGAAAAAAGATAAAAAATTAACCAGCGAAATTTGTTGGGTATAAAGTTTGAAAGTGTATATTTCAACTTTGTCAATTAAATATATGTTTTAGATTGTTCTATTTTAATTATCATTTAGCTTAAAGTACTTTTGTTTACATATGAAACTTGATTATATTTAATATTGGGAATTATAATTCATATTTCAATTTATGTCATATATATATATATATAAATTTTTTAATAATATATAAACATTGAGAGATATCCTTCTCAAGATGTGTATTCCATTTTTTTTGTGAGTAATTGATTAAAAAATAGACATCTTGAGAAGGAAACCTCTTGACATTTTTATACATATTATTAAAAATAATAGATATATGCTAGTACATCAGAACATGGAAGACAAAATTATTATGGTTAGGGTTAGGGTTAGGGTTAGGGTAAGGGTTAGGACTATGGTAAGGGTTAACATTAAGGTTGTGATTAGGGTTAGTGTTAGGGCTAGGATTGTGCATAAAATTTGGATCCAGGGTCTGGTTATGGTTAGGGTTAGGGTTACAGATAGAAATGCGATGAAGGTTGGGGTTAACGTTTGTATCAAGGGATTAGGGTTATGCTTAGATATTAGGGATAGGGTGAGCATTATTTTGTGGATTAGCATTAGGGTTAGGTTTAGTGTTATGGTTGAGGCTTAGGGTTAGGGTTAAGGATAGAGAAAAGATTAGGGTTCAGGTTGGGATTAATTTTATTATTAGAAATAGGGTTAGGGATAGGTTTAGATATATAATTGGTATTAGAGTTGGGGTTAGTATTAGGGTTAGGATTAGGTTTAGGTTTAGGTTTAGGATTATGTTTAGGGTTAGGGTTAGGGTTAGGGTTAACATATATAAAAAGGGTTTGGTTTAGAAACACATTTGGGATGAATGACAGGGTTAGGGTTGGGTTTAGGATTATATTTAAGATGAGTAGTAGGGTTAGGGTTGGGGTTAGTATATAAAAAAGGTTAGGTTTATAAATAGGGTGAGGTTAAGGATAAAGGGTTAGATTTAGGATTAGAGATTAGGGTCGGGGTTAGGTTTATAGTTAGGATTAAAGATAAAATTAGGATGAATGGTAGGCTTAGGGTTATGGTTAGGGTTAGAGATAGAATTGGTATTAGGGTGGGGTTAGCATTAGGGTTAAGATTAGGGTTATATATTAGGATTACACTTAGGATTATAGATATGGGTTTTAATTAGACTTCGAATTAGAATTTAGGGTTAGGTTTAGAGTTATAGATAAGGGTTATTGAGTAGGCTTAGGGTTATGGTTAAGGTTAGGGTTAACATATATAAAAAGGGTTAGGTTTAGAATTAGAGTTGAGGTTGAAGCTAGAGATAGAATTAGGGTTAGGGTTAGGGTTAGGGTTTGAATTAGAATTATAGCTAGCTTTAAAGTTAGGGAACTAGTGTTAGAGATAGAATTAGGTTAGGGTTATGGTTAGAATTAGAGTTAGGGTTAAGGGAAGGGTCATGTTTATTGTTATGGTTAAGATTAGGGTTAGGTTTATGGTTACGATAGGGGTAAGGGTTAGATATAGACTTATAGTTAAGGTTAGGGTTAGGGTTAGGGTTAGGGTTAGGGTTATGGTTAGGATTAGGGTTAAATTTATGATTAGAGAGTGAATTGGCATTAGGCTTAGGATTACGATCATGTGATGGATATCCTTTTCAACGTGCCCATTCCACATATGTATGTCAAATTGATTTAAAAAAATAGATTCCTTGAGAAGGATATGTCTCAATGTTTTTTATATACATTATTAAAGATATATGCTTGAAACAATTATATTTGTAACATGTAAGAAATTAATTATACCCTAACCCTAACCACATTTGAACCTTAAACCTAACACTTATACTACAGTTAACCCTAAACATAATTAAATTTAAATTATAATGTAATTGATCTATAGTGTAACCCTAAATGAATTGTAACCCTAATTAAACCATAACACTAATTTGACACTAACACTAACCATAAACCTGATACTAATAGTAAACCTAATTATAATTGAAAAAAAAACATTAATTAAATCCTAACCCTAATTTTAATTGAAATGAAATTCTAATCCTAACCCTAATTGAACTATAAATATAGCCATAATTGAATTGTAACTCTAATTGAACCACAACACTAATTTAACACTAACACTAATCTTAAGCCTAATACAAAACCAAACAATAATACTAATTGTAACCCTAATTAAACCATAATGGTAACCATAATTGAATTATAACTTGATTGAACCTTGAAGCTAGTTAAACCATAATGATAACCCTAATTGAACTATATCTTGATTGAACCCTAACCCTAATTATACTCTAATTAAAACATAATCTTAATACTAACCCTAAATCTAGATGTAACCGTACTTGAACGTTAATTTTAATAACCCTAATCTTATCATAAACCTAATAGTAACCCTAATGTATCCCTAATGCTAAATTTAAACCTAACCTTAACAATAACCCTAATTGAACCCTAATTAATGTCTAATTAAACTCTAACCCTAACTATAATTAAAAATTAACCTTATTTATACCCTAACCTTAAGTAAATCCTAACCCTAATATTGACTAACACTTACCCTAATTGAATCATAATTGAACCCTAATCGTAACCCTAACTCACTAATACTAATTGTAACCCTAATTAAACCATAATGGTAACCCTAAATGAACCATGATGATAACCCTAATTGAACTATATCTTGATTGAACCCTAACCCTAATTATACTTTAATTAAAATATAATTTAAATTTAATCTTTTAATATTAACCCTCACCCTAGATGTAACCCTACTTAAACCCTAATCATCATAACCCTAAAACAAATAATTTTGGCACTCAAATCCTAAGTGGACCTTCTAGGGCATTTCACCTAGAAGGTGAGAGAATATGTAGGCCAAAATGTTCACTTTGTTAACACTCAAGACTAAGGGATGGAAGAATGAAAAGAAAATGTGGAGTGTGTGAATGTCTCTAAATGCTAGAAACTTAATGAAAATGAAAACTAAAGAATGCAAATTAATCTAATTCAAAACTGCTGGAAAACACAGAGTTGAATGCAAGAATGAACTAGAAACTTAAGCAAATGAAAACTGAAATGAATAAGATTGAATAGAGTGCACTTGGAGGTAGAATGATGTCACTGGAATATTCTAGAATGTCTTAAAAAATTCTATTAATGGCCAATGGGACTCATTTGCCATGCACGATGAATTAGTCCTACTTCTGATGAAATCTTCCAGAAACCTATTTCTCACTGTTGGGAGCTAAAATATGAGAAAGTCTATTTTTAGGCCTATAGATGGGACTCATTTGACATGGGTGGAAAATCAGTCCACCTACATGAATCTAGAAAATCAGAGGAAGATTCTCTGGAGTTAGATCTGCAATGATGTCTCCTAAAGGTCGCTGCCTTTGAAATTGCCATATCTAGGTTTGAAAATGACCTTTTGTTGATATTTTGACTTGAATGATGAAGAGAGGACTTGGATGACTTTTCGACTTGATATCCAATGATTCTCAAGCTTCCAAAGGACCTAAATTTGCAAACACACAAGAAGAAGAGAAATGTTGATTGTTAAGGCATGGGGGTTTGCCTTGGTCAAACTCTGTTTAGGTAATTAAACTAAAATGATGTAAGGAATGAATGAAACATGAAACAATGGAGTTGATTACCTTGCCATGATGATTCATATTGAAAGTTTGCAACATAACCTGTAGAATATATCATTGAAAGTCTGAAAATTGATCTTTAAGTGCTTTGAAACACTAGTTGCTTGATAAAAGATTGATGAATAATGAATGATAAGAAGATGGAAGAAGAAGAAGATGAATAATAGATCACAAAATGAGGGGGAAAAATACTTATTTATACTAACTTGTGCCTTAGTAACCATTCATACCTCATCACAGGCTGACATCAAGTGATTTTTAAATAAAAACCTGCAAAGAATTTAGAATATTTTGAAATTAGAGCCAAGGACTCATTCACCACCCATGGCGAATGGGTCCCACCTTGCACTCAAAAGTGGGCGTCAGGAATTAACTTGCATTTAATAATGTTAATTGGGTTTACATTCAAAAATACACTTAATTAAGTGATGTGAGGGCATAAAGGGGTCAATTAAGACATAAGAAAGAAAACATGTTGGAAAAGAAAACATGTTGAAATGAAAGAAAATATAATGCAATGCAATGTTTAGTTTTGAAGAATATAAAATTTTGTATGGACAATGCAGCAATCTGAAAAGGAAATGTGGTGAGTGCAAAAAAGTGAATTGAAAAAATGCATGAAATGAGCTATCTAAAGTGAAATCTAGTGAAATGCATGCTACAAAAATGAAACTAACTAATATATATAGGTTAAGGCACCAAACAAAAGCCTAATTTTTTTTTTTGAAATCTGTAAAGTGTTGTTTCAGGGGTCAGAAGGGACTGATTCGCCCAAGGTGGTGAATGAATCCAAGTATGAACCTTTTTTAAAATTTTCAAAAATTTGAGACTATTTTTTATGAATTCAGAATGCTATGATGCAGGTGTAAATGAAATATGCAGAATTTTAGGGATTTCAATGATGAAAGATACAAAAAGGCAATCTACTATGCACTTTTTATGAATGCAAAATTTAACACCTAACATGCAAATGAATCATGCAAATCTACTATGCACTTTTTATGAATCCAAAATTAGATGAGAAATTATTCTAAAAGGAAGGTTCACCAAAATTAAACAAAGGATTTTGGCACTCAAATCCTCTGGGCACCTTCTAGGGTATTTCACCTAGAAGGTGAGAGAATATGTGGGCCAAAATGTTCACTTCGTTAACACTCAAGACTAAGGGATGGAAGAATGAAAAGAAAATGTGAAGTGTGTGAATGTGTCTAAATGTTGGAAAATTAATGAAAATGTAGACTAAAGAATGTAAATTAATCTAATACAAAAGTGTTGGAAAACACAGTGTTGAATGCAAGAATGAACTAGAAACTTAAGTAAATGAAAACAAAAATGAATAACACTAAACAGAGTGCACCTGGAGGCAGAATGATGTCACTAGAATATTCTAGAATGTCTTAGAAACTTTTGTTAATGGCCATTGAGACTCATTCTCCATGCATGGCGAATTAGTCTTGCTTCTGATGAAATCTTCTTAAAACCTATTTCTGATTGTTGGGAGTTGAAATCTAATAAAATCTATTTTCAGGCCTATAGATGGGAGTGACTTGCCATCCTTGGTGAATCAGTCCACCTACATGAATCTAGAAAATCAAAGGAAGATTATGTGGAGTTAGATCTGTAATTCTTTCTCCTACAGATCTTCGCTTCTGAAACTATCAGATCGGGGTCTGAAAATGACCTTTTCTTGATATTTTGACTTGAATTACTTTTCAACTTGATTTCTAATGCTTCTCAATCTTCCAAAGGATCTAAATCCTCAAACACATAAGAAGAAGAAGAGAAATGTTGATTGTTAAGGCATGGGAGTTTGCCTTGGTCAAATCCTATTTAGGTAATTAAACCTAAATGATGTAAGAAATGAATGAAACATGCAACAATGGAGTTGATTACCTTGCCATGATGATTGCTATTGAAATTCTGCAACATAACATGTAGAATATTCCTTTGAAATTGTGAAAATTGATCTTTAAATGCCTTGAAACCCAAGTTGCTTGATAAAAGATTGATGAATAATGAATGATAAGAAGATGAAAGAAGAAGATGAATAATAAATCCAAAAATGAGGGGGAAAAACACTTAATTATCCCAAAATGAGGGGGAAAAAAACTCATTTATACTAACTTGTACCTTAGTAACCATTCATACCTCATCACAGGCCGACATCAAGTGATTTTTAAATAAAAACCCAAAAATAATTTAAAATATTTTGAAACTAGAGCCAAGAAGGACTCATTCGCCACCCATGGCCAATGGGTTCCACCTTGGACTCAAAAGTGGGTATCAGGAATTAACTTGCATTTAATAGTGTTTATTAGGTTTACATTCAAAAATACACTTAAGTCATGTGAGGGCATAAAGGGATCAATTAAGTCACAAGAAAGGTGTAAATAAGGAGATTGTGCCTAGAAAAGCATGAAATCTTGTTACAAGACTTTACAACACTTCAAAATAGGACTTAATGATGTGTAAAAAAGAATATTTAAATGAATTATAATAAAAAGAGTCTAGAAGATTTGAAATGTATTACAACACTTCACAACACCTTCACAATATGCCATTAAATGTATTTTATTTAATTTGCATGGGTCCAAGACCTAGTGTGAATGCATAAAATACCTCACAACACTAGATTTAAGACCTTGTTAAGTCCATTTAATCATGAAATGATCCATATCAAGCAAAGGGTCAATTTTTCTATGGTACAAACCCTAATCTTAACATAACCCTAATAGTAACCCTAACCTATCCCTAATAGTAAATTTAACCCTATAAACCTCCTGAATCTCTTTATAACTTATTACAACTTTCCAAAACCAAGACAATCTTCTATGCTCTCTTATGTTGGCAACTAATCAAATTACCAGCTAAACATGCAAACTTGACCATGAGAAAAAAATAATAAAAAATGAATCATATTGTGGTTATTATAGATTTTTTGGCCATAAAACAAACAATTGTCATTCTTTTAAGAAAGTATTGAAGAAATTTTCACCCTCTAAGAATTAAACTTGACTAAAAAAGCATGCATTTTTCTCCTTGCCATGTAATAGTTGTAGGATCATAGCACCCTCACTATTACATTCTTTACAATCATTGAAAATCATTCTCTTTATCACAAGGAGCTCATTCTCATCACTTATCTCAACTCATCCTTGTCCTAAACTTAGTGGGGGAAAGGGTTAGATAGCCTTGTCTATTCTTGGCATTTTTCCTTGTCCCTTTGGCTAGTTGTATGCCTTCCATATACACTGAACAAGATTGGGATGTAGATGAACTACTATAGGCTGACATGCATGTGCCTTACTATTCTTTTCCTTCATTTTAATTTTCATGTTTCTTTATGTAATTGCATGTGCATAATGTGATCCCCCATATTGAACGATCATGTATATCTATGTCTTTTTGTGCATTCCTCTATTTGTACCTACATTCTTCTCTATGTCATAAAATTTTTATCCTTTTTAACTTGTGCTGGAGTAAATGGTTTTCACCATTTACCTTCTTAAGTTTATGTAGGTAGAATAGTTTATTAGTTTTGAATTTAATTTCTCGAGTAGTTTCTTTCCCATATTGGGAAGTTTAATACCGGCCATATATTTCATGCCTTTATAAGGCACTCTGTACGGTATGTAAATTATCCCATTTTCATTCACTCTCTTCTGGTGAAGTAGCATAGTGCTCCTCTCTATCTTGTGAAGGTTTATGTTGTAGTTGATTTTTCTTGGGTTATTCACTCCAACATGGTATTAGAGCCACCCAATCTACAACTCCTTCCATGAGAGTTTTTACTGGATTTTTTTGAGATCCAAACAATTTTTGTCTACATTTTGTTTGGAATTTTTCCTTATTTTATTCTACATATTCCTATGGTTCAAGATTGCTCAGAATGTTTTTTTGTTGTTTAGTGATTCTAATTGACATATTTGTTCCCAATGATGGTTGTTTGAACTACATTGAAGAAAATTTGAAGAGACTCTTGAGGGCTCAATTTTTTCATTGAAGACACAAATTTCCTGATTTTCTATGGCTACGAATTTGTAGAGAGGACTGTATTCAATTTTAAGCAGTGGCCATGATTTTTTGCTTAGTCAAGGCAAGAATTCTCTGGAAAAAGATAGCGATTTTCATTTGAGAGCCTAGGAATAATTTTTTTGAGGATGGATCTTTGTGGTGGATTTTCCCTTAGCAGACCACATGAAAGGAGAGATGTAAGGTTTTTTTGATGTTGCAATGAAGCATGTAGATGAGATCGTTACTAACTATTATTGATGAAAAAATTAAAGAACACACTATTGGGTGATTGAAATATTTATGGTGGTTGATATATTTTGTGGGTTTCACTTTAATTTTCTCTAGGCATTTATTTTTTTGAGGTGGGCCATACTTTGTTTCCCTCTGTACTTTTCTATCGGCCTCCTACCACACTTGTTTTCCAGCCTACACACTTTGTATTTGTTGGTTTTTTTTTTATGATTTCATCGAAATTTATTGTTTCCTTCAGGCTTTGTACCACCTTGGTCTTTGGTTAGCCTCCACACAAAACCTACTTTATGTGATATTCCACAAATTTGCATTACATGTGTCCTAATTCCTTCAAGGTATTTTGTTAGAATATTCATGCACCTTGTTTGTGATTTGACATTTGTGCACCAGATTGAAGGGAGCAGACCAGTGAAGGTTCAGGTGGCATGTGAAACCTACGGGAGGTGCGTTTTACATTAAGGTTTGATTTGTTGTTGGCCTAATTATCTCCTAGGAGATATGAATTTTAGTTTGTGGAGGCCACAACTTTCTTTTGTGGGAATTTATTCTACAACTTTTGAGGAGGCGTTCACATATTGGAGGCTACAATTTGACCTTGGGTGAGCACCATTTTACATGGGTGATTGCTGATGGTGGGAGTCTCCAAGATCTACAACATTTGATATGTTGGAAGCGTGAGCTCCTACCATGATTTTCTAGGTTCCATTTCCTTGTTGTTTGAAGGCTAGTTTCAAGAGGATATTTTTTGAAACTTTATATTTTATAAAGTTTTCCCTAAATATTTAGGGTTCAAATTGTTGTGCACCAACTGGAGGTGGGTACCATGTGTTTGAAGTTGTCTTTGGGAAGCATCATCCCACATTGGTAGTAGTGGATCATTTTTTCCTCTTGATATAGCACTAAAATGCCTTCTATTGTTGTGAGCAAGTCTCATAGGAGACTATCTTTCTTTTGTGCATAATGAAAGATCTATTTTGGTGATTTGGTGCAAGAACCCAGTAAGGTGTCCATCTTTTTTGGCTCAATTTTTTTTAGATTCTTAGCCCTTTTTTTCTTTATTTCTTCCCAAAGTATTTTGGGAAGGCTTTATTTTCATTATTTGGGAGTTTCTAATTGTTGTTGAAGGTTATTATCTTTGTATTCTTGGAGATTTTCCATAGTTTATTATGGGGTTTTCATTTCATCTAGTTGTGATTATGTTGAAAAGGGTAAACTATAAACAATGGATATATGGTGTCATAAAACATATAAGATGGCTTCATTTTTTACCACATTAATATAATCTTGTTCCCCTTCTTGGTACTGATAGTAAGAAATTTGCATGGAATTACAAAAGGAATCATGTCTTAGGAGTTATTACAATGCATATTGATGATGCCACTTTGAATGCTATTGATCATTTTGAGTGTCCTCATATTCTTTGGACTAAAATTTGGGAAATACATGGAGATCTTGATACTCAACTATTCCTAGATGATCCTATTTCAGATTGCCTTGTGCCTCTTCATTCTTCAAACATGATACTCTATGATCGTGCTACTATGTAGGAGTTTGAAATTTTTGAATAATTCAAATCTTTAGATGAGGAGGACAGAGGTTTCTTCAGATGCTCCTTCTTCTCCATCAGGGACAGTTGATGTGTCTTCACCTTCAATGATTCATTGTACAAAGTCATTGAGTGAGGCTCCTATCATTCCTATTTAGACAGACCATTCACCTTGTGTTGATGATTTATTAAGCATGTCTAGTGATTCATCACAATCAATATCTTATTGTCTTCCTGATTGGGATTCTTATTTGTCAGACATTGGTTCATTGTTTGTAGAATATCATATTTCTGATTTGGAGGACACATTTGAGGGGTTATCTCTCCTCTTTGATGATAGTTATTACACAACTGTTGTCAAACCATTTTTCTCTAGAGAGTGTTCAGGATTAGTTTCCAATGGTACCTTTTTTTCACCTTCTATTGTGATTGGGCATGTTCCTAGTTGGTTCATGGCATCATCTTCCAAGGTTTTGGTGACACGTGAGTATAATTCTGACACATCACCATACATTTTCATTCTTCCTTCTTTCAATTCCTATCTAGAATGGGAAGCATTCCTAAATTTTTATTTGGTTATGTTTCTTCCATAAGGGAGACAATTTGTTTGTCAAGATTGGATCATGTTTTTTCTTTAGGCACTTACCATTTTTACAGGTGATTACACATTGTGTGGGGGCTATATAGTCTCTCTCCTTCCCTCTTATGGGGGGATATTTATTTTATATATATGATGTATGTAGTCCTTGGGGGGTGTGATTGATTCCTCCATCCATGCAATTTTTTTGTTTTCTTTTCTCTCTTTTGGAGAGGGGTGTTTTCCCATGGGGTTTTTCTCCTTGTCTTTGGTTGTGAGAGATTTATTTTTGCATTGTAAATGGGTACATAACATGGCTATGTAGTCGGGACCCATATTGCATCTTATTTTTGCATAATAATTCTCCCTAAGTTGCACTAAAGGGGGAGTGTTGGAGTAAATGGTTTTTTTACTATTTACTTGCTTAAGTTTACTTAGGGAGAATAGTTTACTAGTTTTACATTTGATTTATCGAGTATTTTCTTTCCCATATTGGGAAGTTTTATACCCATCATATATTTCATGCCTTTATAAGATACTCTATACAATATGTAAATTATCTCATTTTCATTCTCTCCCTTTTGGTGAAGTGGAATAGTGCTCCTCTCTATCTCGTGAAGGTTTATGCTATAGTTGATTTTTCCTGGGTTATTCACTCAAAAAACTTGTCTCGTGTTTTCCTTTAGGGAATGACATAAGGTGTTGAGACATTTAGGTCTCTTCCATGTTGACCTGGAGGATTTTTCTTTATTTTTTCTTTCTATGTGCCATTCTTCCATTCCTATGAGTATTTGGGGAATGATGACATTTTAGAGCTCTATAACAACATTGTAGCACATATATAATGACCCTGAATCCATAGATCCCTTATGTATTTTCTGGTGCAACCCCTCCTTCCTTTTCATGGTGTAGCTTCATTTTGGAAAAATATGACTTGGCATAGGGATTTCTGAGGAATATCTCATGTCTTAGGATTAAAAATTGTATACTTTAAAGAAATTTCTCACAACAACGGTGTTGGAAATTGCTTTAAAGTAGGGGAATACATCGCTAATAACTTTAAACATTTCTAATGTTTCATGGTGTGATTTTCTTTATTCCAATGGCATGCCTATTTATTGGTGGTGTCACTGGGTTTGGTATTCTCCAAGAGTGTGATATTTCTTAGTTTACGACTTTCCTCTTAGTGGCAATGTGACTCACCACATTCCCTAAGTTGTGAATCTTTTACACTTGACTTTTCCTCTCTTGGAGACATTAGGCATGATGTTCCCTAAGAAGAAGACCTTACATGAACTAAGTGAAATCCCTTTGAACAAAAAAATTTCTTACTAGAATTATTGTTCATAAGTGTTTAACATAACACAACTTGTTGATCTTATGGAGCTCAAAACACATAAAATCGTCATCTGGCATAACACACCTTCCTTGCTTGTGGAGCCTTTCCCTTGTACATAGGTGTTTAGAATAACACAGGTTGCTAAGACCTATAGATCATAAAACCTAGCATTGTGGTGCCTCATTGAAGTTGTTAGGAGTCTAACTTTGATATGGTATGAGAGCCTAATATGATTCTCTCATTTTTCACCCTTTTGGGATGCTCACCTAGTGGAGAGCCTAAAGTTCTATTACCACAAAGTGAGCATGCGACAAAACAAAAATAGAAGCTTAGATCTGTTCCAAGCTGATCAAACCATCTAGGCTTGATCTTCCTAATTTTTGATGTTGTATGATTATGTATCTTTGTCATTGTTGCATACATAAGTGTCTATGACATAGAAAATTGGACCCTTTAGAGAAAAGAGACAATTTCTTGCATAATTAGACCCACTTTTGAGTCCCCTCACATCATTTATCCTTCAAAACAACATTTATAGGCCCCTAAGACCCATTATTTTTTATCTAGAGGCTCATTTCACCTAAGAAATCACCTAAAACCCAACAAACAATACTTAATTCTTCCATATCCCGAAAACCCACCTTCAAAAATTAGTACTAGGACCCATTCGCCACCTTAGGCTAATGAGTCCCTTTTGAGGGAAAATTCATTTTTGAGCAGGAATTTAATTAATTCAACTAAAATTTATGTTGAATGTCGGCCTCTTAGGTCTAAATAATGACAAAATTAGGTGTTGTTTCCAATAAATACACCTTTTAAATCATTTCACACATCTTTTAGTCAATTCACAAAAGCAATTTCTAAAGTCAATTATTCTACAACAAGTTTCATTAGCAAAAGTTAAAGTTTTAGGGTAGCAAACTAGGGTTTTTGTAGGTCTTGATGCTCACTCTTTAGATCAAAATTCAACATTGCAAAGGATTGATGATGGATGCCTATGGTGAATCATGAATAAATCTAGGTTGAGGAGATGCAACTAGCCATCAAATCACACCTAAAGACTTGGTTTCAAAGTGATTCCACCTTCCATTTTCACTCTATCTTCACATTAAAGTTTGCATTTTTTCTACTTTTCATTTGCATGTAATCTCATTTCCATTTTTGATTTTTTGTAGGGTTTATAAGGTTGAGATCTTGCATCACACAAATCATATTTACATTTCTTATTCTAGCACAACAAAATAGGAATTTTTTCATATTTCAAACTTTCCTAATCTTCATCACATCTAAGGCTAGGGTTTTATGCAGATTTTTCTCCATTCAATGTTTAACTAGCCAACTAGGGGTTTGACCAAGGAAAACCCCCCATTAGACAAATAATTTTAAATTATTTTGCAGGAATTTTCTAAGATCTCGACTCAAGTTTCCATCATAAATTGTTGTATAGGTGTCAAGGTGTAAAACAAAGACTTGAAGTTGCAGAAATTTAAAAATGGAATGATTCATCATGCATGGCGAATGAGTCCCTCCTAAGATGCCATTTTGAGTTAGATGCTGATCCTGGTTCTCAGTTTACAAAATAAACTTATGTGTAGAAAAACCTAGACCTAGGACTGATTCACCCAAGGTCGAAAATGAGTCTCAGTCAACTCAATCAGACTTTATCAATTTTTTAGATTGTTCTCCAATGTTCTTCAATTTCCCAGGTGCAAAATTTTTGAAGAACAACTTTCTATTTGTTTTAATTTGCATTCTTGTTCATTCTTTTAAGCTTTTTTCAAATAACATTGTGTTTTCAAACATTGCATAAATCTTAGGTTTGGCATACAGAATCAGTCATATAGATCCCTTAATAGCACTTAGTTCAAATAACATCATGCATTCCATAATTTGAGTGAACCTAGCTAGATCTTTTGGCCCTACTTTCTCCTTTTAGGTGAAAAACCCTAAAAGTGCTATAAAGGTTTAGGGTGCCAAAAATCTATGGTTCAGTGTGAGTTTGACATAGGGTCATCCTCTCACTAAAGTGAGGGAAAAATTTAGTGTAGAAAAAATTATCCCTTTTTCACACTTAATTTGGGAATAATTAATAATGAAATGTTCTTAATTATACCTTAATTTAGTGTTGTAATATGTTTTTCATATTCACATTAATTTTAGGGCCCTTCTAAATAAAATGGACTTAATTTTGCATTATTTTTTATGATGTAAGGTGTAAATTTACACTTTCACATTAATCTAGGGCTTTATTAATTAATTGAGATTAATTTTCCTTAATTGGCCCCCATTTAATTCAAATCCAAGCCTAATTAATTGTAGATTTTGAGTGATAAAACCCGACATTCATAAATTACATTACATAATACTTAACTTTGGAAGATGTGCATGTCCTAGGTAATTGACCTAGGATCCATTCACCATAAGGTGAATGAGTCCTCACTTAGATCTAGAACCCTAATTTAAACTATGTTTAACACTAAGCAATGTAAGTCCTAGGTTAGTGGCTTAGGACCCATTTGCCATAGGTTGAATGGGTCCTCACTTAGACCTAGGACCCCCCTTTAAAATATGTTTTTGGTAGTATTTCAATGATTTCAAATCCATAATCAATGTTGACTTGTGATATTTGAATTTAGGGAATTAATGTTAAGATATGTATAAATACAAAGTTATTTCACTTAGTTTCACATATAATTTCAATAAAGAAACCTAGAAAGTTGAAGTTATCATAAGAGCATTCTAGTGAGCATTGATATAGGAATTCAAGAGAATTTTCAAGGCATTCAAGGGAAAATTTGTAGAAGAATTTTTCAGCAATCAAGATTCTTTTCATCAATTAAAAAATTTATTGCATCATTAATATTGTTTTAGCTAGTGTGGTTATGTAGTGTTCAAGATCTAATCAAGATTTCAAGGAAATTATCTCTAATCAATTTCATGATCAAGATCTACATCGATTGAAGCCAATTCATTCTAGTTTATAGATTTGTATTCCAAGGTTCAAATATGGTTTTGGCGAGTTGTTACATACTATTATTTATTCATCATTCCTTCATGTTTCTATAAATTTCAAGGTTTAATTACCGAAATGGGGTTTGACCAAGGAAAAACACCATTCACCTGACAATGTTTTTCTCTCTCTTTGATGTGTGATTGTAGATTTTAGGTTGAAGATCCTTTGAAGATAAAAAATTAATAAAGTTGCAAGAAAATTTGTTAAATCATTGAAAATCCTCTACAAAATTTATTTTCGGATGTTCGACAATAAACATCTAGAATCTGGGAGTGTACATTTGGCAAAAGAGAACCTAGAAAGAATTTTTTAGAAACCCTAGCTAGGATCCATTCACCTTAGGGGGAATGAGTCCTTAGTGAGCTTCAACATGTTAATTTTTGTGAAAGGTACACATCTTTTTCTCCTTTCCAGACCTTCCTTTCAATTACTGTTTCTATCATATTTTATTACTATTCCTCATTTACATATTATAGCTTGCATTTTGGATTTTGTTTGATGGTTTTGGTCTTCCTTTCCAAGTATTATTTAGCTTGTACCCCTGTCCTTGCATAGATAGGAATTTTTTTGATTCATACCTTGATTTGACTCACCTTGTGGTTGATGGTCACTTCATTGTTTGGATCTCATTTCCTTCAATGAAATTAAGAGAAATAGGTCCTTTGTTATCAATTCATTGTGGTGAACCCCACTTATCATATTTTTTTGTGTTTTAAATTTCAATGGTTCTCAAGCGATGAGAAGGATGATAAATTTTTATTATGGATGGATGATATACATGTGAATGGGTTGACGAAAGGTAGAAAGCTAGATATAGTGATAGTAGATGGAGGAGCATAGATTGACTACATATGGTGCTTGTTTTCTAGGTTTTCACCATAATACTCATCCCAAGCACCACTGAAGTTGTTTTCACTATTGGACGAATTATTTATCTTTACTATTTTATTTACTTTCATTTTTTTGTATTTTTAACTTTTTGAAAGGGATACTCTAAAGGCTACGTATAATATCTATGAAGATACATGTTGTTGATGGGCTCAAGAAATAGTTCACCTTTAGGAGTAGACAACTGATAAGCCCCAGACCCATATTATATTGTAATAACATCAAGATCCAACTAATTACATTCAAATATTTTGAGATTTTATTGATCTGCCTTATTCTTAGGATTTTCTTTCAGAACCAAGTCACCAATGTCAAAGGATCTAGGTCAAAATTTCTTCTTATATCTACGTCGAAGAAAATTGTGATATGCCTACAAATGTGTTAGGGAATTATGTCATTTCTCATCCAATAACTTAAGCTCATGCAAATAGGCTATATGGTATGCTTCTTCATCAATAAATTGTTGTATGGATACCTTTAAGGAGGGTAACATGACCTCAATGGGAATAATATCTTTAGATCCAAAGACAAGGGAATATAGAGTGGCTCTAGTAGGTGTATGATTGCTAGTGCAATAGGCCCATAGTGCAGGATTGAGTTGGAAATGCTAGTTATGGCCAACATCATTGACAATATCTGTTAAGATTTTGAGTATAGTCTTATTAGATGCCTCATCTTGATCATTACCTTGGTGATAATAGGGAGTGAAAAAATGTTGTTGGATATGAAACTTTTCACATAGTTCATAGACATATTTATTCTTAAAGGGTTAGCCATTATCTATAATTATGTAGTGAGGAACACCATAGTGGAATATGATGTAGTTAAGGATGAACATAGACATTTTCTTTCTAGTAATATAGGTCATCAAAATGACTTCAATCCATTTGGTAAAGTATTTAGTAGCAAGAAGGATAAACTTACGACCATTAGTAGATGTAGGATGAATCATTCCCATGAGATCGAGTCCCCACTAAGAGAAGGACCAAGGGGATGTAAGTGGATGCAACTAATGAGTAGGTGCATATACAAGATCTTAATGTATTTGACATTAGAAATATTTCTTCAAAAATTAATAAGCATCATGCTCCATTATAGGCCAATAATATCTAATTTGCATGAGCTTTTTAGCTAGATTAGGACCAGTAGAGTGAGCTCTTCATATACCATTGTGTACCTCTTGTAAGGTCACTTGTGTTTCATTTGAGTCAAGACATCTGAGAAGGGTACTATCTAGGCTACAAAGGTAAATGGTAACACTGATGATGAAATATTTGGAGGCTTGCTAGATAAAGGTTTTGTGTTCGTTTGTGGAAAAGTAAGGAGAGATAATCAGGTAATGTAGGTAATTATAGAAGTCTTTATACCAAGGAGATTCAAGACCAACAAGTTTACACATGAGCTTGGATTTGGGTACCATGAACATGGGGATCAATAGTTGTTCCACCAAGAACTCATACTGTGAGGCATTGTTAGAAATATCTAAAACAAATTCAATGTTTTCCATTGTATCAGTTGCCTTGTTCTAAATTCTCAAAATTTTCTCAAAAGATATTTCATTGAAGTATAATTTAAAAATATCCACCATGCTCTTGTAAGGGGTAAGCTTCTCATCCTTTGTATCATAATTTTCATTCACTTGAAAAATTACCAACTAGGAGTCATCATAGACATGAAGATCCTTGACTTTTCATTTGATTTACTTTCATAGTCCTATCAATATTGCTTCGTACTCAACCATATTGTTTGTGCATGGGAATGCTATTCTATATGACTTAGGAATGGAATTCCCTTGAGGTGTGATAAAAATAATTCTAACCCCTGAACCATGATTTATGTAGGATCCATCAAAGTACAATTTCCATGTTGTGGGATTTTCTATTACAAAGACAAATTTATCAAGAATTTCAGACACAAGAGGATGGTTTGGGTTAGTGTAGGATCATGGGTGTCTAAACTAGGACCTTAAGTGGCAATGAAAATTTAGAAAAATGAAGTTAGGAAACTTGACATAAAAATTTGAATAAGTTATTAACATAAGTTGAAAAATATGTAAGAATAAAATTTATAAAAACTTGAATGTAGCTTCTAAGTATTCCTTTTTTGGAAAAAAGTAAATACTTTTGGTGAAATTTTGAAATTTCAATGTAGTAGTACTAAATTTTAAGGAAAAAATAAAAAGCAGTTGTATGTCTGACCAACCTAAGTACAAGAAAAAATAATATATATTGTTTTGAAGTTTTCAAAATAAGTAGAGGACACATGCCTTGATGTGACACATTTTTTTTTGTTTTTTTTTTCTAAGTAAATAATTAGTTATGAATTATTATTATTATTTTTTTTAATATTTAAATGTGTTTTTCTAACCACCATAACTTGGTGAAAAATTTATGAAATTCAATATTTCTTTTGTTTATCATATAGTATTGGAAGCATGGAATGTGGTACATCTTTCAAATTCAGAAAATGTGAAATCATTTAAGAATTATAGTTTTTTTTCAATTAGCCTATCAATCAAGACTTTAGTAAAAATGTATGTAGAAAATTAATAATAATTACCTATTTAATTTCAAATAAGACATATCTTATATTTTTGGAAATTTGAAAATTTTATCAATAAACCCTTTTCATTTGATCAAATGGGTATGTGCAGGATCACGATGGACCAAAAAGTGGCTATATGATGGGTATATGTAGGGTATGTGGCTAATGACTTTTTTTTACCCAAAATTAATGAAACGAAAAGGGTTTTTAAAGGAGATTCTTATCTTTTCACCAATATAAATTATGCTTTACATTGAATTTAATAAATAATTATTATTCATTTTCTTTTGAATTATGATTAAAGTCCTAATTGATAGGTTGATTGAAAAACATCTATAGCTTTCAAATGGCGACACATTTTTTAAATCCAAAATACGTCACATTCTATGCTTCACACACTATAGGATTAAAAACAAAGAATTGAATTTCATGATTTTTTTACCAAGTTAGGGTGGTCAGACATACAAGTTTTTTATATTTTTAAAAGTTGTAATAAAAATTCATAATTAATTATTTACTTGGAAAAAATTACAAAACAATATGCATCACATCGAAATGAGTCCTCTACTTATATCTAAAATATTATAAAAAAATATTAACATTTTATTGTGGTTAGGGTGGTTAGACAGACACCTACTTCTTATTTTTTCCCTAAAATTTAAGTACTACTGCATTGAAATTTCAAATTTTCACCAAATAGATTTTTTAAAATAAACCTAGTAGTTTAGAAACTACATTCAATTTACTACAGATTCTATTCTTACATATTTTTGAAATAATATAGATAACTTATTCAAAATTTTACATCAAGTTTCCTAAGTCTGATTTTTCTCAATTTTTTGCCACTTAAGGGCTTGTTTTTTTCATGATGATCCTGTACATACCCAAATTAGAATAAAAAAATTATCAGCCACTTTATTTTCATATCGCCACTTTTTGGAACCCCATGATCCTGCACTCACCCATCTGCTATTATTGGTGTATCCACAAGTTGATCAACTATTACCTATCCTTTTATTTCTTTTTGATCAAAATACTCTATGACATACTCACTCAAAATCTTAACCCACTTTCATAATCAACCTTTCAAAGTTGCTTTGCTCAATAGATACTTCAAAGGATCAATCTTAGCTATTATTTTTGTTTTGTGGTTCAAAATGTAATGCCTGAGCTTCTGTGTGGCGAAAATAACTGTAAGGCATGCTCTTTCAATGGGAGTATAGTTAAGCTTATACCCTATGAGAATTTGACTGATGTAGTAGATATCTCTCTCTTTTCCATCAATATCATTCTATGCTAGCAATTCCTACATTGTTGATGCAGTGGTTGATATGTATAGGATCAAATGTCTTCTGTCAATAGGAGGCATGAGAACTCCAAGAGATAATAGGTAATATTTTACTTTTCAGAATGCTTCTTGAAAATGTTTAGTCCATATGAAGGGAACTCCTTTGAATAAAAAATGTTGAAATGGATGGAATTTGTCTACTAGATGGGAAATAAATCTTCAAATTGACTACAATAATTCTTATAGAGCTCCCAACTAACTAATGTCTATAGGTGGTGGCACATCTATATTTTCTTTTGCTTTCATAGGATCAACAACAACTCCTCTACAAGAAATTATCTATCCTAATAATTTGCTTGACTAGACCCAAAACACACACTTCTTCTTATTTAATATGAGCTTATAGTCCTCTAGTATTCTAAAAATATTATCTAACACTCTATGATGACCACCTCTTGTCAAATATTGTGTCAATTTCATCAACCTAGTCTTCCATAAGAACATGCATAGAGTCATGAAAAATGGTTATCATAGCCCTCTGATATGTTGCTACAACATTCTTGAGTCCAAATGACATTACATTCTAGACAAAAGTACCCCAAGCATATGTGAAGGCTATCTTGTGTTGATCTTCAGTGAAAATTCTAATTTGTTTATATCTAGAAAAACCATCCATAAGTGATAACATCTCATACCCTGCTATGAGATCTACTATGATATCAATGTTTTATAGTGGGAAATCATCCTTGGGACAATCCTTGTTTAAATCTCTAAAATCCGTGCATATTCTGATACCACCAATTAGTTTAGTGATAGGATCAAGATTGGATATCCATTTTGTATAATCTATGGGATGAATAAAACCAACATCAAGAAATTTCTTTAATTCAACCATTAGAGAGAGTGTGATATATGGATGCATTTTTCTTAATTTTTGTTTGAAAATTTTAGCATTTGGAAGTAGTGGTAAATGATGTAGAACTAGTTCAGGATCCAATTTAGACATATTAACATATATGAGCATGCAAAATTAACTTGTATTTTTGAAGAGAATTTCATGAACTATGGTTTTTCTTTTATGGTCAAAGATGCTACATACTGAACAATTCTAGGATTATTCTTGGTCTGCAAATTAACTTCTTATGAATATTCTATTAGTAATGGTGATCTCTCTTGGTCAATAGGGAGACTGTCCAAACCTCCATCCTTAGGAAACCTAGAGACATTTTCACCTTCAGATAAATCCTTTATTTTTACCTTTTCATTGTCTAAAGGTACCTTTCAGTTTTCACCTAGAGACTTATTCTTTTAATTTTTATCATTTTTCTCACTTTTGCAACTAGAGGGAGGAGAAACCTCTCCAAAATATGTTGCATTTTCAAGCTCAATGATGAATCCAACTTTATGATCCCCACTTGGTATACCTTCATGAAGTCACATGAACTCATCAATTGCTTCGTCGTTCTCAATAGATTTTTTTTAGTGCCTAATATTCACCAATTGGCTAATAGTTTGAGCTATAACTTGAATTGAATCACCACATTTTTATAAAATTTTATTATAGTATTATTTAAATTTCCAAAAAAATTATTTTATTAAAAAAATTAACTCAAAAATTTGGCACAATACTTGATACATGATTAGATTATATTCACCTAAATTTTATAAATTATAGTAGAAATCTATACTATTTCACCAATAGTGTATCATAATTATAATTAGTTTCTTTAAGAAAATATTTCTAATATTTAGTTTCCACCATTGATTTATAATATAATATAATGGCCCTTGTTGTATTCCATGGGGTAAAATGTACCCACATTCTATAATTCTCATGGGGTCTACAACTTTTGGTCTCATGAGCATTATAGATTGTGGGTACATTTTACCTTGTAGAGTACAATGAGGGTCATTAGATCATTGATCTAAAAGTAATTTCGAGCGCCATGAGAATTATAGACCATGGGTACATTTTACCTTGCAAAATATAATGAGGTCCATTATATTATATTTTAAAATGGGTATGTTTAGGATCATCATGGGAAAAATAGGCCCTTAAGTGGTGAAAAATTCAGAAAAATCAGAGTTACGCAACTTGACATAAAAATTTGAATAAGTTATCTATATTATTTAAAAAATATGTAAGAATAGAACCTGTAGAAAATTTAATGTAGTTTCTAAACTACTAGGTTTATTTAAAATGAAATCTATTTGGTGAAAATCTAAAATTTCAATATAGTAGCACGTAAATTTCAAGGAAAAATAAGAAGTAGGTGTCTATCTGACAACCCTAACCACCATTAAATGATAATTTTTTTTATAAGATTTTAGATATAAGTAGAGGACTTATGTCCCAGTGTGATGCCTATTTTTTTGTAATTTTTATCCAAGTAAATAATTAATTATGATTTTTTTATTACAACTTTTAAAAAATATAAAAACTCATATGTTTGACCACCTTAACTTGGTCAAAAATTCATGAAATGCATTTTTTTTAATTGTATAGTATATGAACCATAGAATGTGACTTATGTTTCAGATTAAAAAATTTGATACCATTTGAAAGCTATAGATTTTTTCAATCAACCTATCAATCAAGACTTTAGTCATAATTCAAATAGAAAATGAATAATAATTATAATTTATTAAATGCAAAGTAAAACATAATTTATATTGGTGGATGTTGATGGTGTTTTTATGCACTTCTCAACACAGGCAGTGCGTAGGTGCACTACCTCTCTTGAAAGACAATATTCCACAATGGAATTGCAAAACACTATCCCAAGGTCTCTCGGGTGTCAGGTCATCACAGTGCTTAGATACCTCAGTAGTTGATGTGATTTGCTGGAATCACAAGGCGGCCTTACAGAAATACAAAGTGTGGACACAAAGCATGAAGTCAGATCTTGAAAAGGAGTCCTTAGGATGGAAAGTTGATATGCATCGGCTGTAGGTTCAAACAACATTCTTAGACTCCATTTAGTTGCTAGATTTGGCTTTACAATGTGCAATGAACCTTGGTATTGTTCAGTTTCTAAAAAAGTGGAAAAAGAGCAGAGGAGGAGAAAAGTTCCTAAGTCTGAAGCTTGCTATGAATAGTGACAATGGAGTTCCTACAATAGACAATTCCTCAAAACAATATCCCACTTAACCGGGGATTTTACAGTATCATAGAAATTGTGCTATCTTTTAAGGGCTACAGATATTTCATCCTTCATCCACCACATACATGCATGAATTAAAGATAATTGTTTGGGGCAGCTTCAAATTAAGTCCAGGCTAACTTTGCACAGCTATCTACCTTCAGCAAACATCAAAAAGTATGGACCAAGGGATCATCAACAAAGTAGGAATTTTCACAATCACCCAACAGCATTCCTAAGATTTACCCAAATAAAGAAAATAGCTAACTAAACAAAGAGATCTAAGTCAAGCATCTAATATTGGAGAAATGAATCAAGTAGCATGAGAGAAATCAAGAAAATACACCAAGTCAATGATATTTCTTATAAATTTCTGCAGCATGCCTTTACAACAACTCAACTCTTTTTGCAAATGAGGGGAGTGTTCTATTTATAGTTTCCAAAAAAATAAATGAATGGCCAAGATTCATTCTCATTATGTGGCCAAGATTCATTACAAAATAGGGTTTCACCTACCCCCAAATAGATTTACAATATAAAAATATTTTTCGTCTCTTCCCTATTTCGTCATCTAGTGGATGGCACTATTGCTCTTTCATCCTATAGCTAATTGTTGTTTTCCTTTTGCTGTAGCTACTCCTTGGGAAGGCCTTCTTCTTTGGCTGGGCTATCCTCTTGCTCTTCGGAAGCTACGTGCTCAACATATTTGAGGATGACCGCTTGGAGCTTGTCGATCTTGAGGATCTCACATCGTAATGCCTGGTAGCTCCATTCTTTAGTGTTTTCTTCCAGCTGCTTCCAATCCTCGTCATACTTCGAGCCTTGGTCTCTAAATAGCTCTGATCAGTCCAAGGTGCGGGTAGCAAAACTCAGGAAATCCGTTGTGATTTGTCCGGCTGTCCCGTCCTTCATCTTCTCCTGGAAGTATGGCTTGATCTTTTCGACATCCATTTGTACCGTGGGCATATCATAACCCGTCATCAGATTAAGATACTCGGCGCATTCCGCCCAGATTTCCTTGATCCATTCAATATCTGGATCCACCTTGTTCATGATCTGCTCCAATCTCTCCTTCCAGTTGACGAGGTCTCTGCTCCACACATCCACTAGCCAATGATCCTCTTTCTTTAGCTCTAACTTCTCTTCCCACGTGTCCTTAGGCATCTAAAGGATGGCTTCAATTCTTGGGAAGGTGGAGTCATACATTGCAGGGAAATTGGTGCAAAGCCTCCTCGTGCTCTCCACGAACTAGATTAGGTCCAAGAACCTGTTGGCTATTCGCACAGCCCTGTTGATTCCCATGTTTCTGACGTATGTGACCCGTCGAAACCAATCCTTGGTCATTTTCTCTAAGTTCTTCCTCCTTTCCATCTTATCAATTTGTTCTTTGGAGATTAACTATGGTGCGGCTGCAGAGGTGGTGGGCAGGTTGTCCACTGAGGACCACTGTTGTATGTAGTCAGTTAGGGCAGCAACCTGCGCTTTGAGCTCGTCCTTGGAGACCTTATCCTACTTGATCAAGTGCACCATTATGGCCACTGACTCCTCCAGGTGTCCAACCTTTTGCTCCCTAGTCGCTGTCCCTAGGTCAATGGTGGAGATGTTATAGCTCACCCCTGTTTGGCCAACTGTAGGTGTTGCAACTTGCGTTGCTCAGGAGCCGAAAGTGTCCATTGTTACCTTGGATCTGACCTTGGGCTGCTTCTCCTTCTTTGTTGTGCTCAGGGACCGAGCCAAGATGGCCTAAAATCTCACCCTTAGGTCTTTCAGAACAGGAGTGGTCTTTTCCAGTTGCTTCTCCAACCAATCGAGCATAGTAGATTTACCTTTGGGTGCATCATGGCTGCCCTCACCCTTCTCAGTCAGAGGTAAGACTTCTGCCTTCTTTTCTTTTTGGGGCTCCTCTTTCTCTTTCGTAGTATGTTCCTCCTCTTCGTCGGAGTCACAAATAAACACAAGGTGTTTAACAGGCAGCTTGGTGGATAATTGCTGGGCGGGACCTCCTTCCTTTGCTGCCTCCTCTTCTTCTCTTCAGCAGCCTCGGCCTCCAGGCTTTTTATAGCATGGGTTTCAGCCTCAAATAAATCCTTTTGTGGCTGCTCTTCTGGTGGCTGCCCCTCTTCACCAAGTGGTGACCTTTCTGCTTCCTCCCCAACATCCTTTAGTTGCTGCGCCAATTCCTCCTCGAGGTCCTCATCAAATGTTTGGATGATCTCCTTGGCAGCTGAGCCATCCTCTTCATCTCCACTCTCAGAAGAGCCTATCTCTTCTCCCTCATAGACCACCTTGTCGATGGTTCGATGCTCATACTCGGGGTGCTCATGATACTCATCAACCTCTTCCTCCATAGACCTTGAGGCTTCCTGCTCTCGCTCCTCCAACTCTTTTGATATTTGCATTGTGGCCTCCATAGTTGGTGGCCCCGTTGGCGGTTGTGAAGGCTGAGCTGTTGCGAGGGCTTGGGCAAGGGCTGCTTGGAAAGCAAGGTCCATTAGGAGTTGCGAGAGCTCACGGGGAAGACTCTGCAGGTGTCGCGTTATAGCCTCAGGTATAGTGGAAAGGGGGACATGTGATGTTATTGTTGCCAGTGGGAGGGATGTGATTGGAGACATGGCAGCAGAGAAAGGAGGAGTAGTCACGCCAGAAGAGGAATCAATGACGACCATTGAGCCGGCCGGGGGTGAAGGGGCAAGATGGAAAAAGATGTCCACCACCTGCGGAGAGGAGGCAACCACAGTTTTGGAGGTTGGCAGTGCACCCAGAGGGGGAGGGAGAAGTAAGGGAAGCTGCAATTCTGTTGTGGCCATTGTCTGTTTGATCCTCTTAGGAGATGAGCCTCCCGTGTCTTTCTTTGCTTGCTCCTTGGGATCTGCAGACTGGGCAGTCTCCGTTCCTTTTCTTTTCTGGGATCTAGTGACGGGGGAGACTTGGAACTCTCGCCAGTTGATGTGGTGGCGAAAACATCCTCCATGGCACTGGGCTCGCTCTTGAGCTCCTCATATGTGAGAACCACCCCTTGTTGCTTTAGGTATGCCACCTGTCCATCGACCCACTCCTTAGTGCAAGTTATGATTGGCTAGGTGATGGTATCCAGGTCATCGACCTCTTGTTCATCCCAATCGATCGAAGGAATTGGCAGGTTGGAAACTGTAAGGTACCTTGGGTGCATGATTGTAGACTCATCCTCCTCAACCTAATCCGGCATTGGGAATGGCAGCACTCTTCTTAGGAATAGCACCGTCATGCGCATATAGTGTCGAGCGAGCACCTCCTTGTCATATTTGCTGTCTGCCCAGAAGTCTTCGATGTGGTATTTGTTGGCATACATTGGCCCCAATGCCTTCTTGACATGGTTGTGAGGGTCCATCCGTGGGCGTGCAGTGTACCAGTCAAAATGATATTCCTTAAGCTACTTCTCAGAATTGCTGGCACATTGAGAAGTCTATAACTATTACAGGCCTTGGCCAAGGGTCATGGGATAGGGGATCCCTGCCACGTGCTTGTTGCTGAAGATGGCCTGAATGTGTTGGAGCTACCAGGAAAGCTCCAAGAGGATGATCCTATCGTTTGGGTACCGCCGCAATCTGTTTGGCCATTCTATGAAACCTTGAGCCCAGATGTAGATGAATTTGGGGAACTGGATAAACAGGAAGGCATATTCCTTCAGGAGGGCCCTGGCGCTGTGGGAGACTCTCCTCTCGAAGTCTCTAATGATCAATCTGATGATATGGCCAATGAAGGCATCATTGATCTGGCAGTACTCCTTAAAGTTTCAGTATTGGAGTTGAGGGTATTTGTTGAATGGCTTGAGCCCTTGCTTATGCCCCTGATCGGGCGCTACAAATAACCTGCTGTACTGCCTTTGATATGCTAGGGAATATACCAGGTAGGAGGTCATGTAAAACTTAGAGCTCTTCTTGACATTGATAAACTGCTCATGGAAGCAGTTGCTGATGATGCCTCCCCAGTCGAATGAGACCTTGGTGTTCATGTCCTCATTCCCTCGCAAGATCTGCTCAATGTAATAGGCCATCCATTCTTGGAAGTAGGCGGTTGCTGGGAGACCCATGACCCTGCTCAGCATAGTTACCAGGTCGTGGTAGTCTTCGTGGAAATCGCTACGGAACAGCTCTTGCGGAACCTTCGCAGTGCTGCCCTGTTTCTCCTTAAGCCAATAGAGGTTGATCAATTTCTTGCATCCTGATGGACTGACATCCCACGCTGCTTGGCATTATTCTAACGTGGGGACCTCCATGTGTGGAAACATGGGGATGTGAAATGTTTTCGTGATTCCCTCCAGTGACATGTCAGTGAGGATGTTCCCCTCCTTGTCCACAATTGTCCTGGTGTCAGTTTGATAGGCCTCCCGGTAAGCCATTACTAGTTCAGGTGCTATGAGAGAGGGAGGAAAACCGACAGCCTTGGCAATTCCACTCTGCCTTATTAGTTTAGCATTTTTTGTTGTAGGGTTGACCTTGACCCTCTGAGTGAACTCATCTATGTCCACCTAACCAATGTTGGTATCCGAAATCTCCTCCTAGTCTGTTGAGACCTTTGACTGGAGCGGCTCACCCTGAAACTGAAACTTCATCTGATCTTTATCTTCTTTTCCCCGAGTGGTCCTTCCTGACTTTTTTTCCTTGTCTTTTTTGACAGAGGCCCCTGAGGTTCTTGCAGCTGGTTCCATATATTCTACAAGCAAGGGCAAAGTCAGTGCAACAAAACATCGAGAACATTCATGTTAGTCCATATCTTAAAGATAACACCTAAATAATTAATCAAGTATATCATAAATTTATCTTTGGATGTTATCAATCTTCATTTCAGGGCATTTGGACAATTCGGGCCTGGAGGTCCAGACTTCCCTGGTAGGAATGCTGTCTGGAAGGGAGAATGTAACTGAAAGCTCCCAGAGACCCTCCTTGGCCAAATTTCAATGTTTCAAAAGGCTTATGATGGAGAAGAGCATGATTTAGGACGTGGGTTGAAGTTAGATTTCAGATTTGAGCTTGTTTGGGTCGATCCAAGGGGCATCAGGGGCTTTAAGCCAAAAAGCAGTTAAGAGGCAACCGCCGACAATGGCAGACAATAGGCAAAAATCTGGATGAGGAAGTCCGGCGGCGGAAGTCCGAGGGCCGGGGTCCGCGAGGCCAAAGGATGGCCGATATGAGGTTATGGTTCAGGCTTGGAGGCCTCCGACGTGGCAGGGAGCCAAAAGGGGTCCGCCGTTTGGGACGGCGGAATAGTCACAGAGTTCCGGAGAAGAAACTCCGGACGGCCAGGCCCGGAGGGTCCCAAGGCAGGGCAGAGTTCGGCAATATTTAGATGGCCAAGGGAAGCTCGGGAAGTGGATGGCCGAGGTTAAAGCTTCGTCAGCAGGCAGGTGATGGACTTCCAAAGATGGAAGTCTGGGAGACGGAGCCCGAGGGCGCGGGAGCCATGGCACAAACAAACAATGCCAATGGCAGAGCGAAAAGCAAGTTCTGGGGTCCGAAAAGCTCCGATGTCGTCGAAAGAGTGTACAACGGGGTGCACAAAAAACTTAGCAGGGAAGCCTGCAGTTGGGGGCCCGAGGGTAACAAGGATATATCAAATCTGCCAAGGGTTTCAAAGGACTGAAGCATTAGCGGAGCCCAGAGGGTGGGATGCCGGGCGATGCAAGCCATTTGGAGAAGGCGAGCATCCGACAGAACTTCGGGGGATCAGGCCCGGCACGGCCAAAGGGCGTAGGTGCATTTTCAATTTCAGATTCCCACGGCGGAAACGGAATCGGGACGCGGCAGTCGGGGAGGCGGGGTGGATTGGTAGTTCAAGCGCGGCGAAAGAAACACCAAAACTGAGGGAGGAAATCCAACAAACTAGGCCCGGGGATGAGGATTGCCGTCGGAGAGAGTTTGGATTTTGAGTTTGACGGTGAAGATGGGGTTTGGATCCGGGGTTGCGGATTGCCCTGCGCGAAGAATAGCCATGCGACCGAAAGGTTTCGAATCGGCGGTAAGGGCAACTCCGATGGGTTTTGGCAAATTCCAAGACATGGGTTATGGGCGCAATTTACTATTCTTTCACTTGATGCCACCCTAGCTATTATTTAATTCATTTAAATCTTCCAAAATGATGAAAAAGATAGGAGGGCAAACGGTGATAGCCTACCTCGAATATGCTAAGCGGTGAGGCGTGGGATCCACCGACGTTGATCGAAGTGATGTTCAGGGTGACGATTGTGGTGTTGTTCCTCGCGGTGGGCTCCAAAGGCTTGGCTTTGCAATTCGCTCAAATTCGCATTATGAAAATGATATTAGCAGACCGGGCATTATATACCCCAACTGCCATTAATACCAGTGATTAATGCACGTATGGCCGCAGGAAAGTTAGTGAAATTTGAATTGAGTCAGCGGCGGCGGCAGAGACTCTGGGACCTGGCTGCCAGAAAGGCGCAGAGCGATGGCCACCATTTGATTGTCGGCAATGATCGGTCGATGGAGGTGGCAAGGGTCGGCCCGGGGCCTGGAGCGCGGGAGGTCGGCAAGGGTCTGCCGTGGAGAACGACAGAACTGTCATGGAGTTCCGGAAATTGTACTTTGTACGGCCGGGCCCAAAAGGTCCCGCAGCAGGCAGCATGCGAGTTGAAAGCACCAGCAGAAAGAACCCAGGTGGGGTCTGAGGGGTAGGAGGCCGCCGGAGGGTAGCTGTCGCAGACGGCGATCCCAGGACAGAAGTCTGGAAGCGGACTTCAGGGGCTCAGGTCCCGAAGGGGCAGGTGCCGCCTGGGAAACTTATGGCAAGTTTAAACGGCAGGCAGCAGAGCGGGCCCCAAGGGGCGGGCGGATGCCCGGAGAACGCCGCGAAGGATGGAAAATGCAAAGGGGAAGCCCGATAAGGGAACCCCGGAGGCCCGGGCCCAGAGGGGCCTAGGGCTGTTCCCGAGCCCAAAAGCTAGAGGGAACCCACGAGGCCCTAGAGGGCAGCAAAAGATCAAAAGCGGAGGCATGGTCGATTTATGATGAAACCTTATAGCAATATCGACCATGCGAAACATAAAAAAGGAGGGGCATGTAAAATGAGGCGGCTCCAAAAGACCCGACGAGGCAAAAGAAAAGAGGGTCCCCATTCTGAACGGGGCATGTGTGCTAAGGAAACAACAAATGGCGACTCTGTTGGAGAACGCTCTGGAGCATTCTAGAGATAAATATTCATTCAAGACCCAGAATCTCTGGTTTTGTAGACCAGGAGCTGCTTCCAAAGATGAATCTGGGAGAATGAGATCCTTAATTGGGTCAGCTTACAGGACATCTCGAAAGCGTGTGTAAAGTGAGTTCATTTCTTTCTTTGGGATAGTGACCAGGGTTACCAATTCAACCGAGTGAGCTACATAAATCGCCTAACACCAAAAGTAACCTGGACATTGCCCCGCTGCCAGTCAGGCGTCCATAGCCCCGATGGAGTTGTCGCTACAATCTCATGGATATTGTTCTACTGCTGGCCAGGCATCGATAGCCCCGGTAGAGTTATCTGAATGCCCATACGGTCATTTATTTCCTTTTTTCAGAGTTTCTTTTTTTTTCTCTTTTTGCTTTGATACTTCATTTCTCTTTCATCATTTTAGCTCGACCGGGTAAGCATTGAAGCCTACAATGGGTTTGAGACTGCAGTGGTCACTAGAGTAGACTTAATATTTTTCACTCACCAGGGTGTGATAACAACCGTAGTATGGTCCTTCAGAATTTATTATTATGTAATTTATGCGAGATCCGAGATGTGGGTAAGAAGATCTAGTTAAGGGTCAATTTCTAAGCAGAGTTCAAATAAGGAAATTATTCGCGAACAGCTTTGCAAGGACCAATAGTCTAGAGTGAATGTTTAGCCAGAGAACACAAAGAACGGATAGCGAAGTGAACCACTTGTCAAGCAAGCACAGCCACCGCAAAGGAGCAAGAAATATCTTTCAAAACAAAAACTGTTGGGTGGGAGAAAGCAAAAAGCGATGCAAACAAAATGTAAACAAACAAGAAAGCAACTACTCTAACCTATGTACATGTATTTACAACGAAGAGCTCGAAGGAGCTCAAGCCTGGAAGTAATACTTCAGGTGCTACCCGTTGACTGGCAAAGGGACATTCCCACCGATTAAGGTCTTTAGGCGGAAGAGATTATCTCCCAAAATCTCAGCTATCTGAAAGGGGCCAAGCCAGAGCTTGTCGAATTTGTTGTGTCCCCCTTTCTTTTCATGGGCCTTGTCCCAATACACGACCAAATCTGCAATTCTAAAGGCCTTGATTTTGGCTCGGCGGTCGAACCATCTCTTCACTATGCCCTGATGTTTGGTAAAATTTTCTATTGCACAGTTTCATACTTCCTCTAAATGTAAGAGCTCAGCTAACCGAGCTTCCCTACAATCTCCTCCCTCATAAAAATCATTGATAAACTAGAGAGTAGGAATCTTTAGGTGGATGGGGAATATAGGCTCTAGGCCATAGATAAGGTGAAACGGAGAATCGCCAAGGGTAGCCTTATAGCAGGAGCGATTAGCCCAAAGGGCAAAACGGAGCTGGGTATGCCAGTCCTTGGGATTCCTATCTACCAGCTTCTTGATCATAGTAATCATATTTTTATTCGTGAACTCAGCAAAGCCATTGCCCTGAGGGTAGTAATTGGACGAGAATTTGAGGGCTATTCCATAGTCAAACGCCCAGCTAGCAAATTTTAATGAGGCGAATGCAGGTCCATTATCACATACCAAAGCATATGAACAACCAAAATGATTTAAAATGAAACTTTCTAAGAAATTAGTAACTACTTCAGTTGTGTATTGCTTACATACTATTACTTCCATCCATCTAGTACAATAATCAGTAGCGGTAAGAATGTACCTGTGTCCCGCAGATAATGGAGGGCTTACCAGATCGATGAAGTCGAGACCCCATTGCGCAAAAGGCCTTACCTCCAACACAGGCTGCAGTGGGACATTAGCATTCCTTTCCCTGGTGGTAGCAGTTTGGCACGTGTGACATGAACAAATGTGGCAATGGGCATCCTTAAAGACGGTTGGCCAATAGTACCCTGCTCTCAATATTTGATGCACTATGGAGGAACCAGAATCGTGGCCCGTGCAAAATTTATTGTGAAATTCTTTCAAGACACGTTCTACTTCTTCCTTGCCAAGGCATCTCAGATAAATGCCTTCATAATTTTTCTTGTAGAGAATGGAACCCTGCAGCATGTAACCATTACTTTTCAATCTCAGGGCCCTCTTTTAGACTCCTTGCAGGTGCATCGGACACTTATGATTCAACAGATAATAGACGACGTCTTGGTACCATTCTCCCGGGGAGACATCTTCAAGCTGGTACTGCTACACAGTGAGTTCATGCCTGGCCTCTGCTGCTGTTTTGACAATGGTGCGAGTGAGTGCCTGCCCTCTCACCAATTTCATCGATTGGATCTCCATATCATATTCTTGGAGCAGGGTGACCCACTTAGCCCTTCATTCGCCCAATTCATTCTGCATGAGTAGTGTCTTGACTGTTGGGTCGGGGACAATGGCGAACACCTTGTTGCGTAGAATGTAGTGTCTAAATTTCTTCACCCCCTGACGAGAGCGTACGCCTGCTTTTCTATGTTATGGTAACGCAATTCAGCATCTTTGAGGGGAACACTCATGAAGGTGATCGGATGCTCATTTCCTTCACCGTCCTTTTGGGTCAACATGCTAGCACAAGAATGCTCTGAAGCAAATGAGTGAATGTAAAATAGCTTCAGATAATCCGGACTAACTAACACAGGTGCCCCAACAATCGCCCGTTTGATTTCTTCGAAGGATTGTTTGGCATCCAGCATCCATTCAACTTTGGCATCTTGTTTGAGCATGGCATTGAGAGGCTTGATAATTTCTGCGAAACCTATAATGAATTTTTGGACAAAGTTGATCTTTCCGAAGAAAGATTTTAATTCCTTCTTGCTGCCCGGGGGCTGAATTTTGAGTAAGGATTTGATGCGCTCAGGATCAATGGAGATTCCCTGTTCTGAAATGATGTGTCTAAGCAATCTGCCTTAAGTCACTCTGAAAATGCACTTCTTGGGGTTGAGAGAAACCCCGAACTCTCTGCATCTCTGAAAGACCTTGCATAAGTCCGAGACGTGATCACCCCGTCTTTTAGAAAATACAGTCAAATCATCCATATAGATGATTATGCACTTGCCAATTAGGTCTTTGAAGGTGATATCCATGGCACGTTCGAAAGTGGTGCCAGCATTGATGAGCCCGAACGACATTCTTTTGTATGTGAACATCCCCCACTTAGTGGTGAACGTGGTCTTGTGGTGATCCTCGTATTGCACCATAACCTGATTATACCCCGAGTATCCATCAAGGAACGACATCATCTGGGAGCCATTGACGATCTGCAGCACCTCATCCAGTGAAGGCACTGGATAGTTTTCTTTCTCCGAGGCATGGTTTAGATTGTGAAAATCCACACACAACCTAATCTCTCCATTATTTTTCCTGAATGGGACCAAATTAGCTACCCACGTCGAGTGCCTGACGGGAAAAATAATTCTTGCTGAAAGTAGCTTTTGCACCTCCTTGTAAACGACAGGTTCCAGCAAGGCATTGATAGGGCATTACCGCTGATGGAAGGGCCTCACTTCGGTCTTAAGAGGGATAGTGTGAGTAATGATAGAAGTGTCGTAAGTTTTCAAATCTTTGTAGCTCCATGCCACCACGTCATGGTATATTCGCAATGCATCTATGATTCCCTTCTTTTCTTCGGGTGAGCACACCTTTCTGATAAAAACATTCCTGGCATCCTTGGCTGTCCCAAGGTTATGAGTGTTGCACTAGTTGCTTATAGCCTCCTTTTTTGTTTACTGATCCTGATCCCTGATCTGATCCAAATCAAATACGCGTTCCAGCTGAACCATGCCTTTGGGGATTGTATTGGTTTTGAGGTTGATAACCCTTTCTATATCCAGTTCAGCCTCCTGTGGATCAACTTCATCAATTATTTGGGTAGCAAAAATGTCAGAACTTGTGATGAACTAGAGGATATGCTTGTCGTCATTGAAGACTTGTAAATGGGTAATATTATCTAGGACTGATGGCATGGATGTTAGCTCAATAGTGAATTTCTTGAGCCCAGACAAAAAGAGGGGTTGTAGAGTGCTGGTCGTTTGAGCTAAGGCATCGGCTGTGTGATTTTGAGCACGAGGGATCAATTGTATGTTGAATGCATCTAAGCCCTCTAATAGATCCCAAACCCTATGCCTATAATTTGTGAGCCTCTGATCATGACAAGAATACAACTTCCTGACCTGGTTAACTACGAGTGCAGAATCTCCAAAGACTTGCAATATTTTCACATCTTTCTTTAGGGCCATGAGAAGTCCAAGGACTGGGGCCTCGTACTCTACTACATTATTGGCGCAATAAAACTGTAATCGGTGGGCAGCGAGAAATGTCTTAACTGTTGGGCTGATGAGTTCAAATCTAGCTCTAGCTCTTTGCCTCGACTTCGATCCATCAAATCACAGCGTCTAGCATGAGGAGGATTCCTTATCTTCATGCCTGACTGAACTTCCTTTCCCTTTCGGCTGGAGGGTAGGCCCTGTGATCTTAGGGGATTTTTTTGATTTGATGCAGTGATCAACAAGCAGTTCTTTTGGTGCCTCCTTTGGTGTTTCTATCTAAGAGGCAGCTGCTTTCCTAACATGCTCCACTGTTGCTTGGCACAAGCAATAGTCAAACTCGAAGTGAGCAGCATTGTGAACCCTACACCAGTTCGGTAGTAAGAGATCTTGGAAATTCATTCGAGCCCCTAGGTTGAACTGATCCCTTGCGCACTTTTCCATGAACTCCTGGAATCCATCGAGTAGTCCCCAGTTTTTATCCTTATTCGGCTCATCATCAACTTCTGCCAACACTTCTGTGTCTAGGGGCATTTGCATGGAATTGACCGAGGGACTACACAACACCAGCAATACTTCATCTGTGAATTCTTCCTAAAGCTCAAGCTCATCTTGGCAGGAAAAAGGGCGATAATTCCCTAAGTCAGTCTCGGTGAACAACACCTCGCTAAGATTATTGTATTCTGTGATCATATACTTCATACGGGGTTCATGGTCGATGCAGATCTGATTTGGCAGCCCCTTCCATGGCAACCACATGTGAGAAAGGTCTGTGGAGGTATATCCATTCAGCACCTTGGTGAACTCCTTTCCCAAAATAATTTTATAAGCATCAGAAATGTTTGCCACTTGGATATCAATGACCTGTTGTATCCGTGGGTCTACAATAATTTGCATGGGGATGCGGTTGATTTCACCCACGATGTTGATCTCTATTTTATCCAGTTGGGTCACCTTCCTCTTTGAAGGCATGGGAGTGATGCCAAGAGCCTTGCATACGACCAAGGGCATGATGTTGGCCGACGCGCCTGAATCGAGCAAGCAGTTATGCAGATTCTTCCTGAAAATCCTAATGGTGGTCAGGAAAGGGGGATTTTTTGGTTTCCCTTGGAAGATGCCCATAGTTGTGTCCATGTGGGCTATTTGACCTTTGTTCCTTTCATTATCCATATCCATGGTCTTCTTAAACAACTGGTCCTTGGAAAGCTGCCTTCTAGCCCTTTCTGGCTCCTTCTCAGCTTGCTTATATGTTGACTGATTTACGGGAGCATCGTTCCTCCTTTCGGTATTGTCCTGTATCTCTGGTTCTTTCCTAGGTTCTTCAAAGGTTACCCTCTTAGCTGGGGTTTCTTGTGTCGTATTAGAGGATGGAGTCCCATTTAGAACCTAGAAGAAAGCATGCCTCATGGCAGGAACCCTGAGTAACTCGAAGGTTGATAAACTAATTTTTACCTTCTTGAACTCTTCTGCCACATATTCACCCATTTGCTCAATTTCGGAGCTAAAAACTCGGCCTATGGGAGAACTAGGGGTTTAGACCTTGGTTTTCCCAGGCAGATTTTGAGGTTGGCCTTGAGGCTGACTTTGTGGTTGGTTTTGAGACTGGTTCTTGTTGAGGTATTGGGTAGGTATGTGAGGAAGCCCAGGGTTGTTGCTGGCATTTGGATCAAGCGGGGTGGCAAAATTATTTAGTGGGGTAGAAGTTGTGAAGGGTCCACCTGCTTGCCTATTCCTAAGGAAGTAAGAACTCGACCGCTGATGGAACATGTGGACCTCATCCACAAATGGTTCTTCTTCATCTACCGGACCATTATCTATTGAATCAAAGAGCTGAGCCAAGATTTGTTCATTACTTACCTCTTGCGCTTCTTTATCCTCAATAGGAGTAGGCTCGGCTTTGGGCTTGTTGCGGTCACCTCGCGGAAACGACGCCTGATTGACTACGAGACAGGAGGAATTGTATGGTTCTGACGGGACGATGTCCCTACAGTTGGCATTGTCGACTGCATTTTGTACCTCCACCTGGAAGATTTCAGTAGCCGTCTGGAACTCAGGACAATCCAGCTCAGAATGCCTATTGATTTTGTGAAGTCAACACCACCCGGACAAGGCCGCTTCAGCCAAGTACACACAGTTGGATGTTTTGTCATTGCTTGTCGGTTGATCGAATGGCATGGGGACACCACCATTGTTGGGCGTGGTGTTCCATGTGCGATTCTGCCTCTCGGAGGGCCTTCTTTCTGTATTTTGATTGGTGTTTTTCCCCCTCTCATAATTCTGCCCGGAGGAGGTGCCTACTTCACAATTGTCTCTGTTGTCTCTATTGTCTCGACTGTCCCTATTGAGGTTGGCCTGAAAATTGCGTTGGGAGGCCTGCAACTGATTATTCTAATTCTTTAGATGTGTCATCTCCATGGAAATCTTCTTGATCATCTCGGTCAGTTCCTCTAGCTTATCTTTCTCGGTCACACCTCGAGGCGACTGGGCCAAATTTTGGAAAAAAGCGGGCAGGGCCGCCGTCTGATTTTGATAGGCTGGAGGAAAATCTGGTCCCGATAGGTACAACGACACCTAGGGTTGTTGGGAATATGCCTGTTGTTGCAGAGCAATCTTAGAATAGTTGTACTGCTGCTGGGGCTACAAATAGGAAGTCACAGGAGGCGCATAATTCAATGGTTGCCCCGGATTGGGCACCATAGGCAATTGAGGCACCTGATTCATAAGAGGGGTTTGATGAGCAAATGCGTGATTAAGCCCTTGGATCTGCATTAAGTGTGTTACTGGCCCCAAAGAGGGCAACGGGCTGGAGATATTTTGCCCCCAGTCCGCACTTGCGACAACGACTTCTACATAGGCAGCCAGTAGGGTAGCGGGCAGTGGGCGCATTCTTTTTACCAAGGCCGACGTGAGGTTGTCCAAGGCCGCGTAGTAGACGGGGAGAGCTGCCGCATCATTATGGATGTACGGATCCTGAAGCCTCATGTGAGCCCGATGGAAGTGGTCATTGAAGGAACCAATAGGTTTGTTGACCTCCCTTCTGATAGACATGAACTGTTGGTAAAGGTCCAAAGGGTTGATAAGAATCTTGTATTTCTGCAAAAAGGCATTCTTCATCAGGTTCCATGTGGTGATGGATCCCCTCGACAGATTAATGTACCAATAAAAGGTTTTTTCTCCTAATGAATGTGGAAAAAGGTGACATGCAACATCCTCAAGGTCCACTTGCATTTTGGTGACAGTCGTCTCAAATATTTTGATATGTTCTTCAGCTGTCCTTTGCATATCATGTGGGTGGAACTTCGAACAAAAGCCCTCCGGGTTCTTGGGCATGTCATTGTAGACCGCAAAATGTATCGGTGACGGATTATACACTAACCAAGCCATGGAGGATGGTGGAGGTGGTACTTGCTGTTGGAAAATAGGAATTTGAGGCTATATTTGCAACACAATAGCAATTTGGGGCTACACTTGAGCTACGACTATCTTGACTGTGCCTTGGGCTGAAAGGGCCGGGAGAGGAGCAATCCCCTGGCTATCAGAGATAGACAGTGTAAATGCTATTTGAGATGGTTGGGTGAAAAATGAAGGCCAGCTAAATGAAGGTGAGGGCGAAATGGGGGCGGATGGAATGGAAGAAGAGGAAGAGGCAGTGCTACTTCCTTGTGCTCGTTTTGCCCTCATGGGAGGCTGCAATTCTATGAATTCTCCCTTGTTTGGTGTGGACCGTAGAACTCTTTGAAACCTTTCTGGGGAGAATGATCTAATCCGATCCAGCTTCACTTTATCCTTTAACTTAGTATTTTAAACTTGGCCCTCTTTCTAGCGCCAGTTCTGTTGATGGTGTTTTTATGCACTTCTCAACACAGGCAGTGCGTAGGTGCACTACCTCTCTTGAAAGACAATCTCCCACAATCGAATAACAGAACACTATCCTAAGGTCTCTCGGGTGTTAGGTCATGACAGTGCTTAGATACCTCAGTAGTTGATGTGATTTGCTGGAATCACAAGGCGGCCTTACAGAAATACAAAGTGTGGACACAAAGCATGAAGTCGGATCTTAAAAAGGAGTCCTTAAGATGGAAAGTTGATATGCATCGGCTGTAGGTTCAAACAGCATTCTTAGACTCCATTTAGTTGCTAGATTTGGCTTTACAATGTGCAATGAACCTTGGTATTATTTAGTTTCTAAAAAAGTGGAAAAAGAGCAGAGGAGGAGAAAAGTTTCTAAGTCTGAAGCTTGCTATGAATAGTGACAATGGAGTTCCTACAATAGACAATTCTTCAAAACAATATCCCACTTAACTGGAGATTTTACAGTATCATGGAAATTGTGCTATCTTCTAAGGGCTACAGATATTTCATCCTCCATCCACCACATACATGCATGAATTAAAGATAAATTTTTGGGGTAGCTTCAAATTAAGTCCAGGCTAACTTTGAACAGCTATCTACCTTCAGCAAACAGCAAAAAGTATGGACCAAGGGATCATCAACAAAGCAGGAATTTTCACAATCACCCAATAGCATTCCTAAGATTTACCCAAATAAAGAAAACAGCTAACTAAACAAAAAAGAGATCTAAGTCAAGCATCTAATATTGGAGAAATAAATCAAGTAGCATGAGAGAAATCAAGAAAATACACCAAGTCAATGATATTTCTTATAAATTTTTGCAGCATGCCTTTACAACAACTCAACTCTTTTTGCAAATGAGGGGAGTGCTCTATTTATAGTTTCCAAAAAAATAAATGAATGGCCAAGATTCATTCTCATTATGTGGCCAAGATTCATTACAAAATAGGGTTTCACCTACCCCCAAATAGATTTACAATATAAAAATATTTTTCGTCTCTTCCCTATTTCGTCATCTAGTGGATGGCACTATTTCTCTTTCGTCCTATAGCTAATTGTTGTTTTCCTTTTGTTGTAGCTACTCCTTGGGAAGGCCTTCTTCTTTGGCTGGGCTGTCCTCTTGCTCTTCGGAAGCTACGTACTCAACATATTTGAGGATGACCGCTTAGAGCTTGTCGATCTCGAGGATCTCGCATCGTAATGTCTGGTAGCTCCATTCTTTAGTGTTTTCTTCTAGTCGCTTCCAATCCTCGTCATACTTCGAGCCTTGGTCTCTAAATAGCTCTGATCGGTCGAAGGTGCGGACAGCAAAACTCAGGAACTCCATTGTGATTTCTCTGGCTATCCCGTCCTTCATCTTCTCCTGGAAGTATGGCTTGATCTTTCTAACATCTATTTGTACCATGGGCATATCATAACCCATCATCAGCTTAAGATACTCGGCGCATTCCGCCTAGATTTTCTTGATATATTCAATATCTAGATCCACCTTGTTCATGATTTGCTCCAATCTCTCCTTCCGGTTGATGAGGTCTCTGTGCCACACATCCACTAGCCAATTATCCTCTTTCTTTAGCTCTAACTTCTCTTCCCACGTGTCCTCAGGCATTTGAAGGATGGCTTCAATTCTCGGGAAGGTGGAGTCATACATTGCAGGGAAATTGGTGCAAAGCCTCCTCGTGCTCTCCATGGACTGGATCAGGTCCAAGAACCTGTTGGCTATCCGCACAGCCCTATTGATTCCCATGTTTCTGACGTATGTGACCCGTCGGAACCAATCCTTAATTGTTTTCTCTAAGTTCTTCCTCCTTTCCATCTTATCAATTTGTTCTTTGGAGAGTAATTGTGGTGCGGCTGCAGAAGTGGTAGGCAGGTCATCCACTAAGGACCACTGTTGTATATAGTCAGTTAGAGCAGCAACCTGCGCTTTGAGCTCATCCTTGGAGACCTTATCTTGCTTGATCAAGTGCACCATTGTGGCCACTGACTCCTCCAGGTGTCCAACCTTTTGCTCTCTAGTCACTGTCCCTAGGTCAATGGTGGAGATGTTATAGCTCACCCCTGTTTGGCCAACTGTAGGCATTGCAACTTGCAGTGCTCGAGAGCCGGAAGTGTCCATTGTTACCTTGGATCTGACCTTGGGCTGCTTCTCCTTCTTTGTTGTGCTCAGGGACCGAGCCAAGATGGCCTCCAATCTCACCCTTGGGTCTTTCAGAACAAAAATGGTCTTTTTTAGTTGCTTCTCCAACCAACTGGGCATAGCAGATTTATCTTTGGGTGCGTCATGGCTGCCCTCACCCTTCTCAGTCAGAGGTAAGACTTCTGCCTCCTTTTCTTTTTGGGGCTCCTCTTTCTCTTTCGTAGCATCTTCCTCATCTTCGTCAGAGTCACGAATAAACACGAGGTGTTTAACGGGTAGCTTGGTGGATAATTGCTGGGCGGGACCTCCTTCCTTCGCTGCCTCCTCTTCTTTCTTCTCTTCAGCAGCCTCGACCTCCAGGCTTTTTATAGCATGGGTCTCAGCCTCAGATAAATCCTTTCACGGCTGCTCTTCTGTTGGCTGCCCCTCTTCACCAAGTGGTGACCTTTTTGCTTCCTCCCCAACATCCTTTAGTTGCTACGTCAATTCCTCCTCGAGGTCCTCATAATATGTTTGGATGATCTCCTTGGAATCCGATCCATCCTCTTCATCTCCGCTCTTGGAAGAGCCTATCTCTTCTCCCTCATAGACCACCTTGTCGATGGTTCGATGCTCGTACTCGGGGTGCTCATGATACTCATCAGGCTCTTCCTCCATAGACCTTGAGGCTTCCTGCTCTCGCTCCTTCAACTCTTTTGATATTTGCATTGTGGCCTCCATAGTTGGTGGCCCTGTTGGCAGTTGTGAAGGCTGAGCTGTTGTGAGGGCTTGGGCGAGGGCTGCCTGGAGAGGGGGGTCCATTAGGAGTTGCGAGAGCTCAGTGGTAAGACTCTGCAAGTGCCGCGTTATAGCCTCAGGTATAGTGGAAAGGGGGACAGGCGATGTTATTATTGCTAGTGGGAGGGATGTGATTAGAGACATGGCGGCAGAGGAAGGAGGAGTGGTCACGCCAGAAGAGGAATCAATGACGACCACTGACCCGGTTGGGGGAAAAGGGGCAAGATGGACAGAGATGTCCACTGCCTATGGAAAGGAGGCGACCACAGTTTGGGAGGCTAGCAGTGCACCCAGAGGGGGAGGGAGAAGCAAGTGAGGCTGCAATTCTGTTGTGGCCACTGTCTGTTTGATCCTCTTAGGAGATGAGCCTCCCGTGTCTTTCTTTGCTTGCTCCTTGGGATCTGCAGACTGGGCGGTCTCCATTCATTTTCTTTTCTAGGATCTGGTGATGGGGGAGACTTGGAAGTCTCGCCAGTTGATGTGGTGGCGGCAACATCCTCCGTGGCACTGGGCTCGCTCTTGAGCTCCTCATATGTGAGAACCACCCCTTGTTGCTTTAGGTGTGCCACCTCCCCATCGACTCACTCCTTAGTGCGAGTTATGATTGGATAAGTGATGGTATCCAGGTCATCGACCTCTTATTCGTCCCAATCGATCAAAGGAATTGGCAGGTTGGCGACTACAGGGTACCTTGGGTGCATGATTGTAGACTCATCCTCCTCAACCTGATCCGGCACTGAAAATGGCTCCACTCTTCTTAGGAATAGCACCGTCATGCGCATTTAGTGTCGTGCGAGCACCTCCTTGTCATCTTTGCAGTCTGCCCAGAAGTCTTCGATGTGGTATTTGTGGGCATACGCCAGCCCTAGTGCCTTCTTGACATGGCCGTGAGGGTCCATCCGTGGGCGCACGGTGTACCAGTCAAAATTATATTCCTTAAGCTCCTTCTCAGAATTGCTAGCATATTGAGAAGTCTGTAACTGGTATAGGCCCTGGCCAAGGGTCATGGGATAGGGGATCCCTACCATGTGCTTGTTGCTGAAGATGGCCTGAATGTGTTGGAGCTATTGGGAAAGCTCTAAGAGGATGATCCTGTCATTTGTGTACCGCGGTAATCTGTTTGGCCATTCCGTGAAACCCTGAGCCCGGATGTAGGTGGATTTGGGGAACTGGATAAACAAGAAGGCATATTCCTTCAGGAGCACCTTGGCGTTGTGGGAGACTCTCCTCTCGAAGTCTCCGGTGATCAATCTGATGATATGGCCAATGAAGGCATCATTGACCCGGCAATACTCCTTAAAGTTGTGATATTGGAGTTGAGGGTATTTGTCGAATGGCTTGAGCCCTCGCTTATGCCCCTGATCGGGTGCTACAAATAACCTGTTGTACTGCCTTTGACCTTCTAGGGAATATACCAGGTAGGAGGTCATGTAAAACTTAGAGCTCTTGTTGACGTTGATAAACTACTCATGGAAGCAGTTGCTGATGATGCCTCCCCAGTCGAATGAGACCTTGGTGTTCACGTCCTCATTCCCTCACAAGATTTGCTCAATGTAATCGGCTATCCATTCTTGGAAGTAGGCGGCTGCTGGGAGACCCATGACCCTGCTTAGCATAGTTACCAGGTCGTGGTAGTCTTCGTGGAAATTGCTATGGAACAACTCTTTGGGAACCTTCGCAGCACTGCCTCGTTTCTCCTTAAGCCAGTAGAGGTTGATCGATTTCTTGCATCCTAATGGATGGGCATCCCACGCCGCTTGGCATTGTTCTAATGTGGGGACCTCCATGTGTGGGAACGTGGAAATGTGAAATGTTTTCAGGATTCCCTCTGGCGACATGTCAGCGAGGATGTTCCCCTCCTTGTCCATAATTGTCCTAGTGTCAGTTTGATAGGCCTCCTGGCAAGCTATTACTAGTTCAGGTGCTATGAGAGAGGGAGGAAAACCGGCAGCCTTGGCGATTCCACTCTGCCTTATTAGTATGGTGTTCTTTGTTGTAGGGTTGACCTTGACCCTCTGAGTGAACTCATCTATGTCCACTTGACCAATGTTGGTATCCAAAATCTCCTTCTAGTTTGTTGAAACCTTTAACTAGAGCAGCTCACCCTAAAACTGAAACTTCATCTGATCTTTATCTTCTTTTCCCCGAGCGGTCCTTCCTGACTTTTTGCCCTTGTCCTTTTTGGCGGAGGCCCCTGAGGTTCCTGCAGCTGGTTCGATATATTTTGCAAGCAAGGGCAAAGTCAGTGCAACAAAACATCGAGAACGTTCATGTTAGTCCATATCTCAAAGATAACACCTAAATAATTAATCAAGTATATCATAAATTTATCTTTGGATGTTATCAATCTTCGTTTCAAGGCATTTGGACAATTCAGGCCCGGAGGGCCAGACTTCCCTGGTAGGAATGCTATCTGGAAGGGAGAATGTAACCGAAAGCTCCTGGAGACCCTCCTTGGCCAAATTTCAATGTTTCGAAAGGCTTATGATGGAGAAGAGCACCATTTAGGACATGGGTTGAAGTTAGATTTCGGATTTGAGCTTGTTTGGGTCGATCCAAGGGGCATCAGAGGCTTTAAGCCGAAAAGTAGTTAAGAGGCGGCCGCTGGCAATGGCAGACAGTAGGCAGAAATCCGGACGAGGAAGTCTAGTGGCGGAAGTCCGAGGGCTGGGGTCCGCGAGGCCAAAGGACGGCCGGCATAAGGTTATGGTTCAGGCTTGGAGGCCTCCGGTGTGGCAGGGAGCCGAAAGGGGTCCGCCGTTGGGGACGGCAGAATAGTCATAGAGTTCCAGAGAAGGAACTCTTGACGGTCGGGCCCGAAGGGTCCCAGGGCAGGGCAGAGTTTGACAATATTTAGACGGCCAAGGGAAGCCTGGGAAGTGGATGGCCGAGGTTAAAGCTTTGTCAGCAGGCAGGCGACGGACTTCCCAAGACGGAAGTCTGGGAGATGGAGCCCGGGGGCGCGAGAGCCGTGGCACGAACAAACAATGCTGACGGAGGAGCGGAAAGCGGGTTCTGGGGTCTGGAAAGCTCCGATGTCCCCGAAAGAGTGTACAACAAGGTGCATGAAAAACTTAGCAGGGAAGCCCGCCGTTGGGGGCCCGAGGGTAACAAGGATATATCAAATCCGCCAAGGGTTTCAAAGGGCCGAAGCATCGGCGGAGCCCGGAGGGTGGGACGCCAGGCGACACACGCCGTTTGGAGAAGGCGAGCATCCGGCAGAACTCCGGGGGATCAGGCCTAGAACGACCAAAAGGCGTAGGTGCATTTTCAGTTTCAGATTCCCACGGTGGAGACGAAATTGGGACCCGGTAGCCGGGGAGGCGGGGTGGACTGGTAGTTCAAGTGCGGCGAAAAGCGCACGGAAACCCGAGGGAGGAAATCTGACGGACCGGACCCAGGGATGAGGATTTCCATCAGAGAGAGTTTGGATTTTGAGTTTGACGGTGAAGACGGGGTTCAGACCTGGGGTTGCGGATTGCCCTGCTTGAAGAATAGCCATGTGACCGAAAGGTTCCAAATTGGCAGTAAGGGCAACTCCAATGGGTTTTGGCAAATTCCAAGACATGGGTTATGGGCGCAATTTACTATTATTTCACTTGATGCCACCATAGCTATTATTTAATTCATTTAAATCTTCCAAAATGACGAAAAAGATAGGAGGGCAAACGAGGATGACCTACCTCGAATATGCTAAGCGGTGAGGCATGGGATCCACCGATGTTGATCGAAGTGAAGTTCAGGGTGACGATTGTGGTTCTATTCCTCGCGGTGGGCTCCAGAGGCTTGGCTTTGCAATTCGCTCGAATTCGCATTATGAAAATGACATTGGCAAACCAGGCATTATATACCCCAACCGCCATTAATACCAACAATTAATGCACGTACAGCCATGGGAAAGTTGGTGAAATTTGAATTGAGTCGGCGGTGGCGACGGAGACTCCTGGACCCGACGGCCGGAAAGGCGTGGAGCAATGGACACCGTTTGATTTTCAGCAATGATCGGTCGATGGCGGCGGCAAGGGTCAACCCGGGGCCCGAAGCGCGGGAGGTTGGCAAGGGTCCGCCGTGGAGAATGGTGGAACCGTCACGGAGTTCCAGAAATAGAACTCCAGACGGCCGGGCTCGAAAGGTCCTGCGACAGGCAGCATGCGAGTCGAAAGCACCTATGGAAAGAACCCAGGCAGGGTCTGAGGGGCGGGAGGCTGCCGAAGGGTAGCTGTGGCAGACGCCGATCCCAGGACGAAAGTTCGGAAGCGGACTTCTAGGGCTCGGGGCCCGAAGGGGCAGGCACCGCCTGGGAAAGTTATGGCAAGTTTAAACGGCGGGCAGCAGAGCGGGCCCTGAGGGGCGGGCGGACGCCCGGAGAACACCGCAAAGGACGAAAAATGCAAAGGGGAAGCCCGATAAGGGAACCCCGGAGGCCCGGGCCCGAAGGGGCCCAGGGCCGTTCCAGAGCCCAAAAGCCAGAGGGAACCCGCGAGGCCCCGGAGGGCAGCAAAAGATCAAAAGCGGAGGCATGGTCAATTTATGATGAAACCTTATAGCAACATCGACCATGCGGAACATCAAAAAGGAGGGGCACGCAAAACGAGGTGGTCCCAAAAGACCCGATGAGGCAAAAGAAAAGAGGGTCCCCGTTCCGAATAGGGCGTGTGTGCTAAGGGCACAATAGTGGAAAGCTCATAATATCCTTTGAAAACCATTTTCCTTTCATGAACTTTGGGTAAAAAATGTTGTCAGTCACATACCCTACACATACCTATCATATCGCCACTTTTTGGCCCATCATGATTCTGCACATATACAAATAATGATGAGAAGTAAATATTATAGTCCACCCCTTTAACCCATCAATAATTTCCATGTGCATGCCCCTACCTTTGCATAAAAATTATTTTCAAATTGGATGGATTCACCATCATAATTAATATATTGTCTTATTATTTTCCAAGATTCATCAAAAATTTCTACAAAATTTTAGTGATATAAAAAAATTGCCAATATTTTTTTGAAAAAAATGAAATATTTTCTAGGATTTTATATCTTTTTTGATGTGGATTCTTAAAGTTTTCACTGCTCTTGAATGTGTCTAAATTTGGTGGTCCTTGGTGGTTCCAATCTATGAGTTGTGGGAAAACAAAGGGTAGGCCATCATTAGTGCTATGAAGGGTCAATGTGTAGGTAGATATGGTAAAGACAAAGGTAGAGTCATCTACATCCAAAAAGGTATCTATTTAGATAGCAATATCCATGATGTTGGCTGAGGATGAGGATATATTAATCTCTTGGAAAATATTGTCTAGTTTATAATCACTGGATGTGTAGGAATTCTATTCATACTCATTAGTATCAATATCCCCATAATGATAATACTCCAAGTTAGATGTCTCAATTTCATCTAAAACATTAACGTTCTCATTCAAGGTCAACTTTGTACTAGGAAAACTCACTTTTTTAGGTACAAAAACTAACCTAAAGTACTTGGTTTGTTGAGGTGGTAGTATCAGTTCTAGCTTTCCATTTTTGTTTAGGCCAAGATCAATATGTCCATCATATCCCTTTTGTTTGATAAGTTCAAATCCTTTTAGATACTGCTCAACTGGTAACTTATTAATATCAATGTCTTGTTTGTCCTTGTAAATCCATGTGGAAATATTCGAGTCATCAATGAAATATTTACTCAATTCACCCCATTTAATGAAGGGGGTAAGAGGGTTACAAATGGTGATTTTAGGAAGGATAGTATGAGGTTTTCCATAAGAATTGGGTGATTTAGGCAATTTTCCCACACAAAATAATCACTACATGTTATATTCCCCACAACCTTTGTCTAGGATCTAAACCTTGGTTTTGGAAGTTGTCCTAAATAGAATGGATGATTTAACAAGGTTAGAAAGATTGATGTGGTGCGATGAAGCCTCTTGATTGGTGGTCACTTGATATTTTATGGTTCCTCTTAAGTTAACATAATACTTGAAAGGATTGGGATCACCTAGAATGGTAATTTCAATTCCATCATATGGAAATTTGAGGCATCGATGATAGGTGGAAGGTACAACTCCCATGGCATGAATCCATGGGCAACCAAGGAGGAGATTATAGGGCAGGTCCAAATCCAAGAAATGGAACATTGTATTATAAACTATGGGACCAACCCTCATAGGCAGAGTAATTAATCCTTCAGAAAAGTGCTCAACATCATCATAAGCCTTGATAAAAGTTGTATTAGATTAATCTATGCAAGCTACCGAGTATCCCGATACTTTCACCAATTTTAATGTGCATATATTCAGATCTAGTCCACCATATACCATGACTCATCTAATTTTATGTGTATTAATGAAAACTTCAAGTTGTAGAGGATCATTGGGATTTGGCTTTTCTATGGAAAGATCTTGTTCAAAAAAAGTGACATGGTGTAGTGTAGCTATAGCTCCTATCATGGCCTAAATTGGTTAAAATTTAGTTTGGAAGGGATGGATGTATCTTGCAAGGCTTTGTCTAGAATGGATTTGTGCTCTGGGGAGATGCGAAGCAATTCAAGAATAGATATTTGTGCAAGTATCCTTCCTATATGATCAAGGAGATTGTATTGAATTTTAGATTGTGGATTAGAGGCAACACCTTGGAGGGTTACGTTGGCTCTATGAGTGGTAACAAAACATTTTGAACTTTTATTATTAATGGTGATCATGGAAACATGACTATGAAAGGCTCATATGTGATTAACTATAGTATTATATTCATGTGAAACATTGGTATAATAAGCACTATTGTTACCTAAACTAGAGGACTACCCTTTTTCATGATCTTTTAGGGGACTTTTGAACATGGTGTGATTATCACTGGTTTTAGGTAGCAGGTTATCCATTGAAATATCTCCTTGTTCAATAAGGTCTTGAATGATATTTTTGAGTGTCTGATAGGATGATTTCTTATGCCCTTTCCCATGTTAATATTCATAGTAATCATTTCCATTCCACCAATTAGGTTTCACCAATGAGGGTTCATAGTTCTTGATCTTGGTAATCTGAATGATATTGGATTGTAAAAGTTTCTTTAGAACTAATTGAATAGGTTCACCCAAGGGAGTTTACTCTTAGTTCATGGAGGTCCTCTACATTGTTGGTTATTTTGAACTGCATTCAATGTTTGATCTTGACTCTATATTTTGTTGTTTGATGTGGTGGGACAACTCCATTTTTGTTTGTCATTTTTGTATCAACAACTCCAACATTAGTGACATTTCTTATGTTTGAGACAAAAAATTTCCTTTGTCATTATTAGCTTTTGGGGTTTATTTGGAAATTTTGATTAGGACTTTTTGCATGAGAGCTTTCTCAATAAAGACACCTTTTTCAATGATATCCTAAAAAGTTGTGAAACTTTGTATTTGGAGTTGAGTCATTAATTTTGTGTTAAGTTTTCCCACAAACATGGGGACTAATTATTTCTCAGGTATGTGGCAAGGGAACTTGCTAGCCATACTTCACCAGCATTGGTAAAATGATGTGAGTTACTCTCCCTCATCTTGTTTAGTTGTGCATAGTTTTACGAGGATCATCTAACTTTCTATATTGAAGGAAAAGTAATTAATGAATCTATTAGCCAAGTCACCCATGTTCAAATTCCTAGGGGAAGGTGGGAAAATAAATCTAGAGCTTTTCTTGCAAGACTTTGTGGAAATAGTCTCATCAAATATGTAGGCTCAAAAGTGGTGTCTATACACATCATGTTAAATTTTCATATGTGTTCTACTAGATCTTCTTTACCTTTGTAGTCTGTAAAAGTTGGTGGAGTGAAACGAGGGGAAAAGGTGACATGTATATATTTCTATCAAATGGGTAAGGACAAAATTCCTCAATACAATTATAGGTCTTTTTAGTTGTCCCCAATCACATGTTTGTCATTTTTTGTTATATTGATTGTATTTGTCACATTAAGGTTTTTGCAAGAGATGGTGTTTTGTTTGTCTGATTTTGCATGATGGCATTAGTTTCAAATGATAAATTTGAAGAGGAATTTTGTTGAATGGGACCTTGTTGATGTTGATGTGTGAATGTTACATTGATGTTGTTTTGATTTAAAATGAGATTGGTATTTTGTTTTGTCCTAGAATTCATGTTTGTGTTTGGTGTAGCATTTTCAAATTGTGGTGTTGGACCTCGATTGGCATTTTGAAATGTTGTACCTTGGTTGTTATTTTGAAATGATGGCATAGGACCTTGAATTTTGTTTCAAAATTGAGGTGTAGGTCCTTGATTTAAATTTTGAAATGATGGTGTAGGTCCTTGATTTTCATTTTGAAATGATGGGGTAGGTCCTTGATTTTCATTTTGAAATGATGGGGTAGGTCCTTGATTTTCATTTTGAAATGATGGTGTAGGACCTTAGTTTGCATTTTGAAATTGATGTGTAGGACCTTAATTTTTTCTTTGAAATGATGGTGTAGGATGAATTCATTTGCATTTTGAAATATATTTGATACCTTATGTGGAACAATATGAATCATCCTTGATTTATTAGGTTCATTTTGAGGTGTGGAACCTTGATTTGTGTGTTGAAATAGAGGTATTTTGAATGTCATACCATGGGGTTTGATAATGAGGCACCAAATGTAAAAAAATTTCCTTGTGTTGCAGCATGAGTATTCTTGTTTCTAAATTTTGGTGGATTAGGAATGTGTACGCTTTTTTCTATGGGTGTTGTTGTCCCAAGTGGTAGGCTAGTGAACATTTGATGTGAGGATGGAATTCCTAATGAGAATGTGTTTTGGTTGAGACATTGGTTTAGTCCATGTATATCTCTCTCTACAAGTGTAGAAACATCATAGCCTTGAGGAATTTTGGCACCTTTCTTAGCTAGTGCATAAAATATTTTTTTTGTATCAACACTAACAATCTCATCTATAATGCATATAATCCTTGGATCTTTGGAGGTTCTTCAATATCTTCTAAAGTTAAGTGTTTGTTGAATTTTTTCAAGCCAAATTTATCAAATGTGTTGGGTGATTCTCTTTGTGGCATTTCTCTTTGGGATGGTGAATATTGATTTGAATTTTATCCATGGTTTGTGGCATGAGGAGGACTAGAAAGAGGTCATTTGAGGAATCCATGTCCTTTCTTCTTTCTCGTGATCGTGTTTCAACCATTTAATACTTGGAAGGTGAATATGATAATGCAAAGATGATATGTAAAGTGGGGTATGAGAGTAAGATATGTTTTAATTTTATTTTTTTGAAAGGTGAAAAGTGGTTGCTCTCCCACCTTTAGGGTTTAGGTACCTAAAACTAACAATTTTCACTAACTTTCACTCAAGAACAATCCCTTGAGATCTCAATGCAAAAGAGAAAGAGATCTTGCAAGAGGGTTGTTCTAGGGATTGAATATGATCTAATACGGGGTTCACCACCAAGTTTAAACTTGGAAAAGACAATTAAATGGAAGATGAAATGTAAATCCCTAATTGAATGCAAAGTAACACTAAATGACCTAGAAAAGTGAATGAAACTGTAGACACTGAAAAATGTCCTAATCAATATCATACATTTAAATCAAATTTACTAACATTTTTCTCATTAATCCATCCTCTTTTTGCTTAATTGATTTAATTAGCCTACCTAATTAATTAATTACATCATTTTCATATATTAGCCTAATTAATTTAATCAGGTTAATTCATCCCTTTCCATATTATCACTTCATCTAATTAAATTAAATAAATCAAAATATTTAATTTAATCTCCTAAGTCATCTTATTTACTTAAACAACCCTAAGTTATTTAATTAAATATCACATTCATCTCTCCCCCATTCATTAAATCATTTAATTTAATGAGAATCGCTTTATTCCTCTAAATCTCCTAATTGCACAAATTAAATCTTGTTTGATTAGCAATTAAACTATTTTTCCTCTAAGCAAAGGGAATATTCCCATTGAATATTCCTTATCCCCTTTTTTACACAATTAAAACATTTTTTTAATTCAAATGTAAATTATCTTTTTCCTCATCTAAAAGGAATATTCTAAGGAATATTCTCTTTCCTCAAATCAACTCACTTAGGTTCAAATGCAAGTTAACCTTCAACATTTTTAGCAAGTTACCTTTGACCTATGTGAGCAGGTCAAAAGTGTGTTTGTTTGAGGCAAGTGTGAGCCTTTGATTAAAATCCATCATGCATTCTCATCCATTTATGAGAATCCATGATCCATGCCTCTCATCCCCTTCATCTTGAACCATTTATTAAGCTTTTTGATCTCAACCATGCATTCCTCATTTTCTCTCCTATAAATAGATTACTATTTGGAGACAAATGGATCCATCTTTCAATTGCAAACTTATGCTGTTGAATTTAATTAATTCGTGATCTCATTTTACTCACTTATTAGCTTATTTTATTTCATTTTCATTTGATAATAGCTTAGAACATCCATTAATGTCTTCCATGCATCCATCTTAGCTTGTTTATAAATTAGGTATTTTCATCTTTTAGCTTAGAATTAGCTTAGATTAGATTAGCAATAGCATAATTAGATCATTTGTGATATAAAATCATGGAAACTTAGCTTGTATCATGGTCATTTTTGCATAAAATTGGTTTTCATACATCAATCACAATGGTTTCATCGATTCTCTTCCATAGAATTGACTGAAGTAGGCTCACTAATCATGAGATTGGGAAAGAGTCGTCGTTTCACATCAACATGACACCAATTCCAAAACAAGATAAGTTGAACAAATGGGATAGGTTAGGAATTTAACTATTTTTGTGTAGTTTTTAGCTTTTATTTTCAATTAAATTCTTAGTTTAGATTTCCATTTCAAATGATCTTGTTTGTAGATGCAAGTATGTTTGGTGAAGTTATTCTTTGATATATCATGACTCAAGTGTAATCGAGCCTCACCAACATTCCCACGTGTCATAGAAACAACACAAAAAACTACAAAATAGAATGTGTGCACTTCAAAATCTAGAGAAGGTTGAATGGAGGTCTAGAACACTAGAAAGACATAGACTCATTCTCCAAGTTGGTCGAATCAGTCCAGTTTCTGGAAAACTGTGCAGGAATAGGTTTCAGACAAAAGGGTATCTAAATCTGTAAAATATTAAAAAATTACTGGAAGTGGGACTCATTCACCAAAAGTGGCGAACCAGTCTAGTTGGGATTTTTTGTAGCTTCAAAATTTGACCTTTCTCTTCTCTATCTGCTCTATCCTTCCTGACATGTTTCCAAATCTGAATCACTGATTTGCAACCTATAGGTGATCTTCAAGGTTCTCCAAGGCTTGATGACAACTTTTACAACTTTGAATGATTTGCAAATTTCTTACAATCTTGATCCTTAGGAAATCTACAACCTAGCTTTGCAAATCAAAACAAAGGAGATGGAAAAAATTTGTTGGGTTAGTGGATAGGGGTTTTCCTTTGTAAAACCCTATTTTGGAAATCAATCCTTGAAATGAAATAAAATATGAAGGGAGAATGATGAATGAACAAATAACAATGTTGCAACTCACAAAACCCTAGCAATAAGGTGTTGTAAATATACTTGAAAGGGCTACAATGGATGTAGATTTTGACTCTTGCTTGAATGATGTTGACCTTGAAAGAAACACTTACTTGAATCATAAACCATACATCACAATAGTTAGCATAATAACAAACATGATATATGGAATCCTTGACATGATGATTGATGCTTGAATGTTTCTCTAAAATGATTGATAATCTATCCTTGAATGCCCTTTAAGACACTTGAATGCTCTTGTGAACTCAAACTTGCTATAAGAATGCTCATTCAATTTTCTAGGTGAAAAATGAGTGAAAAAAACTTGTATTTATACTCAATTATGCAAGGGGTGAAGCCACATAAGTGGTTTACACTTTTGAAGAGGAAGGAAATTTGAGAAAAAATGACCCCATGGCAAAAAAATTGGTTTTAGCGGTTCGCATGAACCTACATGTTCGACCGAACCATAAAGGGGTTCAACCGAACTAGGGTTCGAGGGAACCCATTAACTATTGGGCCCACATTTCCCGCCCAAAAAATAAAGGAAATGTGCATATTAAGGGGGCTTCGCATGAACCAAGGTTTGAATGAACCCTGGTTCGCTAGAACCCCTAGGGGTTCGCTAGAACCCCCTGGTTCTAGCGAACCCCCTTTTTCCCTAATTTTTTAATTTGTACACACAAAAAACCTAAAATTTTACGCTTTCAAGCTCCGGTTGGGGATGAAAATGGGGGAATATTTAGAAACCAAACTTGAATCGAGTAACCTTCAGAACGAGCTATCCAATGAATATAATTTTAGTATGTTTTGGTTTTATTATCTATCTATTTTTAAGTTTTATTAAATATAGGTTTTTCATCGAAAACAAAAATCTCTCTGCACAAGTGGAAAAATAGAAGATTATAAAAAAAAAAAATTTAAATATGAGTGCACCAGATATTGAAGTCCTTGATCCAACAAAAAAAAAAGAGAAGAATTTTGATACATACAGTAAAAGTTATACGTTATACGGTCGCGCTAGGTCTGAATTGTCATTTGATTGACTTTGAAACTTGATTAAAGAAAAAATATTCATTAAAAAAATATCTAACCAAGTGGAAGCACTAGATATCAGAGTCAGAAATCTAAATTTGAAAGATTTGGAATTTTATCCTTCATGGAAAAAAAGTTATACGTTATACAGTGTGCGTCACTTTTTAAAAATGCTGTTTTTTGAAAAAAACCAATTTTTGTGGGAGATGGAAAAAGAAGTGCAATCTGATTCCAAAAAAATTGAAAAAAATATTTTTAGAATCTTCAGACAAAATGTGACAAGACTCTAGTTTACATCATCTTCAAATTCCTTACGGTTTAATCGCTATAGGTGCCCGAATGTGGAGATTGTGTTAAAAAAAAAATATCAGTGTCCAGTTAGGCCAAAAAGTGTAAACCACTATTGTGGGATCACCCCAAGGATTCTTGAAATTACAATACTATAAGCTGACATCAAATCTAGCAGAATAAAATCTCACTAGAAATTTGAATTTATTTTAACTTTGGGCCACATGAGGCTCATTTTTCCTAGGTGGTGAATGAGTCCCATCAAGCATAATATATGGGACCAAAAAATAAAAGTTTTTAGAAATGTGTGAAATTCGGTTCGAGACCAAAAGACCTAGGTAGGACTCATTCGTCCACAGTGACGAATGAGTCCCAGATCACTAAATCTCAACCACACAAGCCAAAAACACCTAAATTATGATTGGCTAGTGATTGGAGTCAGGATTATCTTTGAAAAGATGCAATAAATGAGGCTTGTGGATGTAAAATAGGGCCAATTAAAGCATAATAAAGCTCAATTGTTAATGAAAAGCCTAGAAAAGTGTGAAAGTATGTTAGAAGACTTCACAAAACTTCAAATAAGGCAAGATTAAGGTTTAGAAGAGGTTAACAATGTTTAGTTAATAAAACCTTATAAAAGTGTGAAAGTGAGTTGCAACACTTCACAACACTTTACCAAGGTACTAGGGTATGTGCAAGATCATGATGGGCGAAAAAGTGGCGATATGGTGGGTATGTGTAGGATATGTAGTTGATGAATTTTTTTTACCCAAAATTGATGAAACGAAAAAGGGTTTTTAAGGGATATTCTCAGCTTTCCACCAATATAAATTATCCTCTACTTTGAATTTAATAAACAATTATTATTCATTTTCTATTTGAATTACGACTAAAGTCTTGATTGATAGGTTGATTGAAAAGCCACAATATCTTTCAAATAGTTTTTTGAATCTAAAACATGCATCACATTGTATGCTTTTCATACTATAGGATTAAAAAAAATGAATTTCATGAAGTTTTGACCAAGTTGAGGTGGTTAGACATACGAGTTTTTATATTTTTTAAAATTTGTAATAAAAAAATCATAATTAATTATTTGGTTAGAAAAAATAATGAAAAAATATGCATCACATTGGGACATGAGTCCTCTACTTATATTTAAAATCTTATAAAAAAAATTATCATTTTTTTGTGGTTAGGGTAGTCAAAAAGACAACTACTTATTTTTTCCCTGAAATTTAAGTACTACTACATTGAAATTTCAAATTTTCACCAGATATTTGTTTTTTAAAATAAACCTTGTAGTTTAGAAACTATATTTAATTGCTACATGTTCTATTCTAAAATATTTTTGAAATAATATAGATAACTTATTCAAATTTTTATGTCAAGTTGCTTAACTCTGAATTTTCAAAAAAAATCGCCACTTAAGGGCCTGTTTTATCCATAATGATCCTGCACATGCCCACCATTTAAATCCATTAGTTCACAAGTTCCCAAGACCTAATGTGAATGTGCCATCCACATTAAAATACTAAATCAAGGAAAAATTAAGCCTAAATTGACAAGGAGGGCCCAAACAAGCATGAAAATTCCCTCGACATTTTTTGACACTATATTTAGCCCCCACTTTAGTGAGAGGATGAACTTGTTTCAAAATCACACTAAAGTAGAAAAAAACATAAAGAGGGTTCCAAGTGTACCAATACCAACAAGATGGGATGAAAATGATCAAGAGGGATGATCAATCCCCCAAGATCAAGATCCCATGACAAACTGACATAGGCACAAATGAACACACATGAGAATGATAAAGAGGAATAATGAAGCACAAGCATACACTATCAAAGATAAAAAGGGAAAGGTAAAATAAAAGAGTTGGATCAAGCTTTGACTATTTTTCCATCTTGATGTGGATCAAATCTAGGATTTTCATCCAAAAAATGTATACTCATTTTGAGGTGATGAAACTTTAGGCTATTCACTAGGTGAGAAGTCCAAAAAGGTGAGATACATACAATCATGGTTAGTATGCACTCACACACACATGTAAGTGGCTATTTTGAAAGTCATTCCTCAGTTGGGCTTCCCGCTCAAACTATACCAAAGTTATACCTCTTGATAACTCTAAAAAGGTGCCACAAAAAAAATGATTTTCAAGTTTCATGAGACAAGAAAAACTTTGAATGCTTGGAGCTCATGAGAAAACAAGATGGCTCTATAGGAATATAAGCTATATTATGCAAGGTGGCCATATAACAACAAATGCAATATGCAAAATAGGAAATGTTCAAAATATTTTTGCTTAGTTCATGTGAGGTCTTAACTTAGGGAACATTGTGTCTAACATCTCCAAGAGAGAACCAATCAAAGAATAGAAGATTCACAACTTCGGGGATGTAATGTGTCACATCAAGCCACTGAAAGGAATGTAATATGCTAAGAGAGATCACGCTCTTGAAAAAAATCACACCCAATGTCAGCTACAAAGTGACAAATGCATTGTATGAAATAAGAAAACTACACCATTAACCATGAGAGAGAAAATGCAAAAGAATAATGCCAATATATGCCCCCACTTTAAAGAAATTTTAAAACACCATATTTTGAACAATTACTTTAAAGTAGCAAATGATAAATGAAAACAAACAAGACATGAGATCCAGCTTGGAAACCCCTATGCCAACTTATATGTTTCCAAATGAAGCTACATCATGCTGCAAGAGAAAAGGAAAAGATAGGGTTTGCCCCCAAAATGAAAACACTAAACACATAAGGGATCTATGGATTTGGGGTCAGTCTGTTCTTGCCACAATATTTTTGGAGAGCTCAAAACTTTCATCATTCCCTAAATACACATAGAATTGGAAGAATTACATGAAGAGAACAAAAAAGAAAAAGATTTTTTTTTGGGTCAACATGGCAGAGACATGAATTTCTTGACACCTTCCATCATCCCCAAAAGGAAAGCACAAGAATGAAAAATGAAGTCCAAAGAAAATATTTTGGATCAACATAGAAGAAAAATGAATGTCTCGACACCTTGCATCATCCCCAAAAGGAAAACACCAAACAAATGAAAAATGAATAAAGACAAAATATTTTGGGTCAGCATAGAAGAGACATGAATGTACCGACACCTTGTGTCATCGCCAAAAGGAAAAAAAAAGAAAAGGAAAAAAGATGTACAACATAAAGAAGAATGAAGGTACAAATAAAAGAATATTACAAAGAGAATTTTTTTTGTTAGAATAATAAGTTATTTCAGGATATGTGTAGGATCATGATGGGCCAAAAAGTGGTAATATGATGGGTATATATAGGGTATGTGGCTAACAACTTCTTTTACCCAAAATTGATGAAATGAAAAGGGTTTTTAAAGGAGATTCTTAGTTTTCCACCAATATAAATTATGCTTTATTTTGAATTTAATAAATAATTATTTTTTATTTTTTATTTGAATTATGACTAAAGTCCTAATTGATAGGTTGATTGAAAAACATCTATCGCTTTCAAACGGTATCATATTTTTTGAAACCAAAACATGCATCACATTCTATGCTTCACATACTATAGGATTAAAAAAATAAAAATTGAATTTCATGAAGTTTTGACAAAGTTAAGGTGGTCAGACATACAAGTTTTTATATTTTTTAAAAGTTGTAATAAAAAAATCATAATTAATTATTTACTTGGAAAATAATTACAAAAAAATATGCATCACATTGAGACATGAGTCCTCTACCTATATCTAAAATATTATAAAAAAATATTATCATTTTATTGTGGTTAGGGTGGTCAAACAGAAGCCGGTATTGGCATGGTGTGATGGTTTATAGGTGGCATTGTTGTTCTTGCCACCATGGATCAAACCTCGTTGGGGTGGTGTTGTTGAATGGTTGTATCCAGTTCATAGCTCTGGTCAAAAGCGTTTACCCCTTGAATAAAAAAAGGGTGGTCAAACAAACACCTGCTTATTTTTTCTCTAAAATTTAAGTACTACTACATTGAAATTTCAAATTTTCACCAAATAGATTTTCTTTTTTTTAAAAATAAACCTAATAGTTTAGAAACTACATTCAATTTTCTACAGATTCTATTCTTACACATTTTTGAAATAATATAGATAACTTATTCAAATTTTTTATGTCAAGTTGCCTAATTCTGATTTTTCTAATTTTTTTGCAACTTAAGGGCCTATTTTTTCCATGATGATCTTGGACATACCCTTCAATTAATTAATCTAATCATATTGGTTTGTTACTTAAGTCACTTATCACTTTAGTTACTTAAGATAAACTTAGGCACATTAATAATTAATTATTTATTAATTATTAAGTTTGCACACTAGGGTTTCCTTTTAGGGTTATGCATACATTGCTTTTATAAAGCAATTCATCTCTTGTATTTTCCTAATTCCTTAATACAATTTATTTGCACATCTCAATGCAATTTTTTTTGCTTTCTTTTTTGTTTTTCTTTTCTGGAAGGTATTTTCTAGTTTGCATGTCTGATCTTGGTTTCTAACATGGTATCAGAGCTTTGATTTGCAACCCCTTAGTTTTTTAGATAAATTCATTGCAGAGCGCGTTTAGGGTTCCTCTAGGGTTTCATACTTTGAGCTTGTTTCTGGAGCATTTTGGATCAAATCGGGCATCTCCATTGGATTCAAGGTGATGGAAAAAGTCATGATTGGCTTTTATTTCATGAAAATTTTATCAAGGTTTTGATGCAAGTCATTTTTATTGGAGTCATTTTTCATTTTTCTTCAGAATTCTAGCTTCCAGTCAGTTGTAGGAAAAATGATTTCTAGGTTTTGCAGCCAGGGTTGAAATCTCAATTGGGCATCTTTTAGATTTTGGATATATTTTATAAATTATCTGGAGAAAATTGCTATACAAAAAGTAGCACATGTCATTTTTTCTACTAGTTGAAGGTTAAAAAAAATATTATTTTTATCTTCTACTTGCTGGATCAAAAAACAATTTGTGAGTTTTTATTATTTTCTACAAACAGTGAGTAGATTTTGCATAAATCAAATTAGAAGTAAACTTGTTTTGCTAGAAAACTCATTTCCTATAAGCTAAATTCAACTTTTTAAAAAAATTCATAACTTTTGGCCATGGTGTTCATTTTTGGAAAACAAGATATGGACAGAAAGCTAGTTTCGAGCACTTCACTTTGGTGTTGGCCACTTTTTCATATTTTGTCATCTACACAAATTTGAGGTTATTTTTCATCATGGAGGTGAGGTAGATGTGAACATTGGCTTGTGCATGCAAATTTGTTTTGTATTTATGCACTAGGTTTGCATTTCCTCTTTAATTTATGCATGTTTTGCATATTCCCCTTTTACAATCATGGGGTATTGTAATAAATGAACTTATATAAAGTTCCATTAGGGGGGCTTCTTGCATAATAATTTGATTAGAGTGTAGTTTCATTGCATGCACTTTGATCTCATCTTCATATTGATGACAACTCATATGAGTTGTATTTGGATCATGTAGTTTCTTTTGGCCACATCTTGCTCATAGCTTGACATATTTTTGTTTGTATCAATTCACATCTCATATTGAGAACCTATGGTTAATGATCTTGAATCACATCAGATTCCCATTGGGTTACATCTTAGTTTTAGGACCATTTATTTTATGGTTAATGTTCCAGAATCTTCGTGGTACTTGCTCCTATGGATCTATTTTAGTCACAGTTTGGCATCGGCATAGAGATACACATAGCTTCTATACTATTTCATCATATCATTCCCTCTTATTGGGGGAATCTTTTATTCATCTAATGTTGCTTCATAGATTCCAGAGTTGTTCTAGTTTGTGAGATTTCTAGTGTTCCTTAGCATCGGGTCTACTATTGTATTATCATGATTCCACCTAAGTCCTTCAATGACTCTCATATGGTTTCTTGTAAGCATAGGTATCTTTCCTTGCTTGCTAGATTTAGGATTCCAATGTTACTTGACCAGTGTTCTAGTGCTTCTTTGCAAGAGGTCATCTCATTGAGGGGTGGTTTTGTCCCACTGGGTTTTCTCCTCTTTCTCATTCATTGCATTTGTACATGGGTACCTAATTAGGCCTTGTTTCCAGGACCCATCTTTTCTTTCATGCATCTTTTCTTTAGTGTTTTAGCCACTTCCTAAGTTAATCTTAAGGGGGCTTGTTAGAGTAATAAGTTCTTTCGCTTAATTAATCTAATCATATTGGTTAATTAATTAAGTCACTTATCACTTTAGTTACTTAAGTTAAACTTAGGAACATTAATAATTAATTATTTATTAATTATTAAGTGTGCACACTAGGGTTTCCTTTCAGGGTTATGCATACATTGCTTTTATAAATCAATTCATTTCTTGTATTTTCCTAATTCCTTAATACAACTCATTTGCACATCTTAATGCAAATTTTTTTGCTTTCTTTATGTTTTTCTCTCATGGAAGGTATTTTCTAGTTTGCAAGTCTAATCTTGGTTTCTAAAAACATCAAACAAAACATCACGATGGATCACATTATGCACATGCATCACAAAAAAGAAAATGAAAAAGAGATAATGAAAAAGACTAGTAAGGCATATGTGAGTTAATGTAAATAAGTTCATCTACCTCCCAATCTCATTCTTTATAAGCAGAAGGGGGACAACAAACCTAAGTTACAATGACAAAATTATTACTAGGACAAGGCTATCTACTTCTTTTCCCCATTGAGTGTGAGACAAGAATGAGCCAAGGTAGGTGATGGGAAAGGTCATGTAATAGTGAGAACAGATTGTTCTACAACTATTACGTGACAAGGGGTGGAGAAGGATAGGTTATGCAATCATTGGATGACAATCATTTCCATCAAATTGAAAGTTATTTAACACTAACTTGAATGAACAACACTCATATGTATTGTGTCTGAGATTTTTGTGGTATCGACAATGTGGAAAATTTTCATCTTTAGGATATAGTATTAGCTTGCCTTTCATTGGTGCTAATGTTATTAGTTCTTTGTTTAGAAGCATTTGTAGTTTCCTCTCACTTTCAGGTGGCAGACAAGGAAACTTTAGTTTTGGTAACTTGTAGGGCCTCTTGCACTTGCTAGATTCACCAACTTTTCAAATTGAATGTTGAGGAGGAGGACATAAGGAGATCCTCTCATCCTTGCCATTGTTATGAATAATTGGTTGCTCTTTAGGAATAAGGACATTCATATCAGGAGGATAATCTAATATTACTGTACCATCACTGTGAAGCCTTAGGTATTCTTTAGGAGCACTTATGCTGTGAGAGGGATATTGATATCCTAACCCCTTTATGTTTTCATTAATTGGTATTTTCTATAGGAGTTGATGAAATTTACGTTTTCTTGTTGTATCACATCCTTGTTTACTCAAGATTGTGAATCCTTTTCCATATTTTTCTTCTAGATTGATGGGAGTGTTTGTTATTTTGTGAGTATTTTCTTATTTAGAGGAACTAGGTTCACCTATTATAGGGAACTTAGGTTCAACTTTTGTTTCAGGGTTTAAGTAACCAAACAACTCAAGAGGTGGTATTGCATGAGGGTTTGGTTGTTTCATGGATGGGTAAAAGGATGCATTAGCTTCAAGGTTGTTAAGGAAATCGTTTAGGAACATATTCATGCTAGCATTATCTTCTCCAATGATGTCAACATCATGAGCACATGCATTAGGAGTTGAGTGAGCATGAGTGAGTTCAATTTCATTAGGGTCAATTCCAAAAGCACAACTTGACACATCCTCTAAGGACTTTAAGGACATCCAAAGCTTGCTAAAGCAAATATCCATGATGCTAATTTCATATTCTAAGCTATGCAGCAATGTGAAATGAAATGTGCTAGATGTAATTTTGAATTTAAAGAATGCACAAGATGAAATAATTTAAACTAGATGCAATGAATTGGATGAAACAGTAAATATGTAAACTGAAATAGAAAGGCAATAACAAAAAATAGAAAAATATAAATAAAGCTTAAAATTCTAGAAAATGTAGTGTAGAATACGCAAAGGGGCTGATTCGCCCAAGGTGGTGAATGAGTCTAAGTAGTGATTTTTTTCAAAATTTTCAAAAATTATCAATTGAATTTTATGCTTTTTATGCTGTATGATCTAGATATAAGATGTAAATGAAGATTCTGAATGATTTTTAATGAAATTAGATGCAAAAATACAATCTAAATTAGCTTTTACTAATACAAAATTTGAAACCCTAGAATGCAAGTTAACTAATGCAAATCCTACTGCAATGTTAATGCAAGCAGAGTCTAGGATGATAATGCACTCCAAATGAGAATTAAGATGTTCTAAATGTAGGTTCACCAAAATGAAAGGTGGAAAATTTCTTGTTCTCCCACCTTTAGGGTTTAGGTACCTAAAAGGGGCAATTTTCACTAACTTTAACTCAAGAACAAACCCTTGAGATCTCAATGCAAAAGAGAAAGAGATCTTGCAAGAGGGTTGTTCTAGGGACTGAATATGATCTAATAAGGGGTTCACCACCAAGCTTAAAGTTGGAAAAGACAATGAAATGCAAGATGAAATGTAAAACCTTAATTGAATGCAAATTAACACTAAATGACCTAGAAAAGTTAATGAAACAACACAAAAACCTACAAAAAATAATGTTTGCACTTGGAAATCCAGAGAAGGCTGAATGGAGGTTTGGAATACTAGAAAATATGAATTTATTACTAACTAGAATTCATTTTCCAAGCTAGGTGAATCATTCCAATTTTTGGAAAACTATGCAGGAACATGTTTAAGACAAAAGGTTATTGGAATCTATAAAATCTTGAAAATTGACTAGAACTAGGACTCATTCACTAGAAGTGGTGAACCCGTCTAGTTGGTCTTTTCTACAACTTCAAAATTTTATCCTTCTCCTCGCTATCTACTCTACCCTTCTTGACTAGTTTCCAAATCCAAATCTATGATTTGCAACCTATAGGTGATCTCCAAGGTTCTCCAAGGATTGATGACAACTTAGACAACTTTGGATGATTTTGAACTTTCTTCCAATCTTTCTCTTTAGGAGATCATCAACCTAGCTCAACAAATCACACACAAAGGAGAGGGAAAAAATTTGTTGGGTTATAGGGGTTTTCTTAGGTCAAACCACATTTTGGAAATAAATCCTTGAAATGAAATAAAATATGAAGAGAGAATGATGAATGAACAAATAATAATGTTGCAACTCACAAAACCCTAGCAATAGGGTGCAACAAATATGCTTGAAATGAACACAATGGATGTATACTTTGACTCTTACGTGAATGATGTTGGTCTTGAATTAAACACTTGCTTGAATCATAAACCCTACATCACAATTGTTTTTGAAAAGGAAAAAAATAGGTTTTACAGGGACCTAAAACCATGAAGTTTAAACAACATAAGATAAGCAGAAAAAGTCCCAACTACCGAACAGCTGTCCCAAAAAGGAAACGACAGCAACAAAAGACAGAAGGGTCCAAAAAAGGACCACCCAAAAAAACTAGAAAACCAAACACCACGTTACTCCAACTTATTTAGTAATTCCTCAGCTTCTTTTTCAACATTCTACATATCCTGTAACCCCTGCTTAAGAATTTGAACCGTATGTGAAGAAGTTGGGGTTTTCCTCTTTATGTTTGCTCTGGTACGAGTCGAAATCCCTTCACCGGCCAATTTGCTACCTCCCTTGTTCGCATCCAGATCCACCACCAGCGAACCCTTTTGGTTTTTTTCAAAATTTTCCACCATCACATTTATGATGATTGTGTTGTGCCTAGCAATTTTGTGGTTGTTTGCAACAGTGGCCCTTATGTTTTGTCCAATCTTGGACATGTTACATTCAATACTAGCCAATCTATCCTCTTGTAATTGCTGTCTTTTCCTCAGTAAAGGAGTTTCCTGTTCATCATTATCTCTTCTGTTCCAGCTGATCTTCTGCTCCAGTTCCATAACCTTGTTGTTGAGAACAGTAACACGACCTTTCAAATCACAAACTTCTTTCTGGTTCCATTTGAGAACAGTAAAAAGACCCTCCGTACTTTTTTTCGCAACACTAACCATTTCCTCAGGCTTGAGCATTTTCAGGGCAGAATTAATTTCATCCTGAATAGGGGACTCAAAATGGTCATTCCCAATTTGTCTAGAATACGAAACAAGTTTTGTAACAGGGTTACCTTTAAAACCAGGGGACAAATCTCGAGTGGGGCAACTAGGAGACGGCTGGGGATTAAGATAAAGTGGTGAAGCCAAATCCGGACTAGGGTACTCTTGCAGCGGTTGCCATTTAGGACAAGATAGCAGGGCAAGATTTTTTAGATTTTTCTGACTGGACAAAGACAGGGGAGCAAAGGTATCTGGGCCAACAAGAGCACAAGCAAGGGGGCCCGGGGATCAATTTCCCTACTACTTTCTGTCTCCTCATCATCCAATTCTTCAATATCAATAGTTTTAGGCAGAGCAGGTAGATTTTGAAAATGCTCGAAAATGAGCCTAACAAGACCAGGGTGGATAATAGCATTCCTCCTAGGGTTTCTTTCCACATCATCGAGACAATTCTTCAAAGAAGAAAATAAATAGAAAGGCAGAGATATACGAACCTTATGACGGAAATGATTCAGAATGGCAAAGTGGTAACCATAGACTCTAGTAAAGCATCCATCAACCATAATATATTCCATGATGACTCTTAAAACTTTCCTCCAGATAGATTTGATGGACTCCACATCAAAGTAATTGTTAGCAACCTTCACCATCTTAGCTTTCTCCTTATCTTTTTTGGGAAACTTGATAACCGCTTCATCAGAGAAACGTCGATCATGGTAGAATTTAACACCCTCAGTTGAGAGACCTGTTATTTCACCAATTAAGTCCTCACTCAGCTTAACATTCCTACCAAATAACACGATCTCTCCATTTTTCCAGTTTTTAACAAAATAGTCCAGCATCCCCTCATCTGTACCATGGAGCTTTTCCATATAAGGGACTAAACCTCCCTTTTCAATTCTTTCCCATGCTTTAGCATTCTTTCTGTGCTCCTGGAAATTCTTGGCTCCACATGTTTTCTTTCTCCACCCATAGTCAGCTCACTGTAAAACCACGCAGAATAGTTGCTCTGGGTCCCATTTAGGCAAATTTTGTCAAACACCCAGAAAGCATGCCGTGGACTCTTCTTAAAAAAGAAAGTGACGTCGGTCCCATCAAATCTAATGAAATTGATGTACCTGATCTTTATCTGTTTCATCATGAATAAGATTGCCTTCCCTCCCATGCACTGAATCATAATAAATTAGCGCTTTCACTTCATTATGGAGGTTGTCATTCTTCCTCCACGTTTTCTCCCTACCTTTCTTAACCCCTTCATTGGAAAAGAAATCCGCTACCATATTGGCTTCTCTATAGGCGTGTGATACTTTCACTTTTTCAAAATTACTTAATAAAGTTTGTGTGTCTTCAATCCACTTTTTAATGGTCCACGAGGGGGGGTAAGCCCAAGAATACAATTTATTATATTCAAAGAATCGCCCTCCAACCACAGATTTTTTATGTTGATCTTGAGGGCTAGGCTAATAGCATGAAAAGCCCCAACAGCTTCCGCGACATGGTTAGTTTGAATTCCAATGTCCACAGCAAAATCCGCAATAAAAGCCTTGGTATTGTCCCTTAAAACACACCCACTGCCAGCTTTACAAGGGTTACCTTTGGCCGTGCCATCAAAGTTGGCTTTAATCCAACCCAAGGGCGGCATAGACCATATAGCATTATCTCTCCCACACACTCTAGGTTTAAGGATTTTTGTCCCACCTAATTTTGAATTCCACTTTTTAGCTATATCAACATCAAGGGGAGACCATATAGTTTTCTCAAACATTTTTCCAGGAATTAAAGATAAAATTTCCTTTATTGCCCTTACAATTTTAGCAAACACATCCCCTTCCGTCATCTCTTTATCCCTGAAAACTCTATTGTTCCTTTCTTTCCAAATATTCCAAGAAACAAAAGGAAGAATAAAAGACCATAGCTTTCTCACAAATGGATTTTTTGAAGGATCTTTCCATTGAATGAAGAAATCTTCGACAATAGCAGGGAAAACCCACTCCACCCCAAGAAGCCCCAATAATTTATCCCAAATATTTGACACATAAGGGCAATGAAGAAAAAGATGATTAACAGTCTTGGCTTCATTCCTACACATAAAACACCTATTTGGTAATTGAATTCCTCTTTTTCCGAGATTGTCTAGAGTGAGGATCTTATTCTGTAGCATTTTCTAGTAGAAAATGTTGATTTTCAGGGTTAAATGATTAATCCAAGCCTTAGCCCAAAAGGGAGGATTCTCCCTCGGACTGTCTAACAAAAAAGTGGCAGAAGCAACTAAAAATATACCATATGGGTTGTCTAACCAAATAGCAAGATCCTCCACCTGGTGTTGAGCTGGTCTAAGGGCTTTGAAAGCCAACTGAATAGGACCAAGATCTGGACTGATGGTCTTCAAATCAACCCAATCTCCATTCCTCCAATAATCTTTAACCAAGACTCCAAAATCCTTTTTGCAATCATTCATCCATTTACTATAATTCTCTATTCTAATTAAAGGATCTTTAAATAGCCATCTGTCTTCCCAAAATCTGATTAAATTTCCATTTCCAATCTACCATCCAATTCCCATTTCTAAAAGCTTTCTTCCTTTACCCATATCATTCAAACACACAGACCGACAAGGTAAGGAAGAAGAGTTTAAAATTTCATTTAAAGACTCATAGTTATTGAAATATTTTTCTTTTAAGGTATCACACCATTCTCCATTTAATGTAAGAGTTCTCCAAAGTTGTTTAGCAAGAAGGGACACGTTCAATACTTTAATTTTCCTTAAACCCAGCCCCCCCCTTGATTACAAACATGATATATGAAATCCTCGACATGATGACTAATGCTTGAATGCTCTTTAAGACACTTGAATGCTCTTGTGAACTCAAACTTGCTATAAGAATGCTCAATTAACTTGCTAGGTGTAAAATAAGTGAAATAAACTTGTATTTATACTCAATTATGCAAGAATTCCTAAAATTACATCACTACAAGCCAACATCAGATCTAGGAGAATAAGATCCTTCCAAAATTTTAAAATTATTTTAAGTTTGGGCCACATGGGACCCATTCACCCAAGTTGGTAAATGAGTCCCATCAGGCATAACATATGAGACCAAAAATCAAAAGTGCTTAGAAATGTGTGAAATCAAGTTCAGGACATGTGCCATAGAAAAAAGTACCCTTCACTTGACATGGGATTAATTCATGATTAATTGGATTTAATGAGGCCTTAATCTAGTGTTCTTAGGCATTTTGTGCATCCACACTAGGTCTTGGACACTTACAAACTAAATAAAATTCTTTTAGTGATGTCTTGTGATGGTGTTGTAAAGTGTTGTAAGAAATTTCTACATTATTCTAGACTCTATTAATTACAAATCACCTAAAAATCACCTTTTTATCATCAACAAGTCCTATTTTGAAGTGTTGTAAATTCTTGTAGCAAGCTTCCATGCTTTTCTAGGCACATCTTCACTATTTATCCCCTTTTCATGCTTTATTTGAACCCTTTATGCTCTCATTTGCATAGGTGTATTTTTGAGTATTATCTCGACAAACAACATTAAATACAACATATTTTCTGGCACACATTTTTAGGTCCTAGGTGGGACCCATTCACCATGGGTGGCGAATGAGTCCCCCTTGGCCCCAAATTCAAAATATTTTAAAATTCCTTTCGCAATTTTATTTCAAAACACTTGATGTCAGCCTGTGATGAGGTATGAACGGGTAAATAAGGCACAAGTGTGTATAAATATGTGATTTTCACCTCATTTTGAAATCTCTTATCTTCTAATCTCTAATCTCTCATTCATCCCTTAATCTCATCAAGCAAGTTAGGGCTTTCACATTGCAAGTCATCAATTTAGCTTCCTAAGACATTCAAGGACCAAATCTTCATGTTATGCTATATAGTTTCAAGATCTATCATCATGGAAAGGTAATATATTCCATTATCACATGTTTCATTCCTTTCTTTCATCATTTTGGTTTAATTACCTAAACGGGGTTTGACCAAGGAAAACCCCCATGCCCTAACAATCAAAAAAAAATTCTCTTCTCATGTGTTTGTAGATTTAGGACCTTTGGAAGCTTGTAAATCATTGAGGATCAAGTTGCAAATTCATTCAAGTCATCCCTTCATCATTCAAGTGAAAGAATCAATAAAAGTCACATTTAGATTTGAATCTGATAATTTCAAAAGCAAACACTTGTAGGAAGAAAAAGTGCAGATCTAACTCCACAAAATCAACTCCTTAATTTTTTGATTCTTATAGGTGGACTAATTCACCACCCATGGAGAATAATTCCCACCTATAGGCCTAGAACGTGGTTTTGTAAAAATTCAGCTCATGACTGTCATAAACTTGTTTCCTAGACTTTTCATCAGAAGCAGGACTGATTCACCATGCATGGTGAATCAATCCTAGTGGCCATTAACAATGACTTATAGAAAATTCCAAAACATTCTAGAATTAGTCCCATTGGCCATCAACATTGTGTTAACTAGCATAATGGGAAGCCTATCCTTAATAATTAGAGGAATGCTCAGAATAAGGTTCCTCTAGATCCTCTGTAGAGGAATTTAGGAAACTTTGTTGATGAAAATCCTTGGTGTATAGTTTTCCAAATGCCATATTCTCCTCATCAATGTGTAGTTGTACAAATGGTTGAAGTTGAAGAAGATGTACCTAATGATTATGATCAATCAACCGAGGAGGATGTTGATGTAAACATGATTATGCATGGTTCTAACCTTTTTGATAATGAATTTTCATCCAACATCAAGTCTCATAAAATGGATGTAGATGACCAAAGGAATATTTCTAGTGTATATTAATAGTAAGTTCTCTCTGATGAGGATATTGACAGTGATATTGAAGTATATAATTTGGAAGCAATTGAAGATAGTGTGTCCCTAAGAAGACCTTCATATGAAGAGATTGTGAGATATACCATGGCTTTGGATGCCCAAGCTAGAATCTCATATCATCTAAAGAATAGAATAGTTGGTGGTGAACAAGGTAGTATCACTTGCCTTTTCATCAAGGAGAAAATTTCCAAAGGAAAAGATCAAAATTTTGATGGTAAAACAGAAGTAGTCAAAGCTAAGGAAAATATGGGAGATAAGATTTAGGATAAGAAGGTTGATAAACTAAGAGTAGATAGAGATCTCAAGTCCCCTACTGCAAAGGAAAAGGCATAGAAGTAGACTTCTGAAGCAACAAGAAAATATGCCAAGCCTAGGGCTGAAACAACAAAAAATCAGCAGAAGGAGAGCGGTGCAGAACAAAGTATGATTCAAGTTTAATTACCTAAGTACACTCCTGTTGATATGTTTCAATTACTTAGCGAGGTAAAAGTCTCTATTCCTTTCCTCGAGATGATGAGGATTGATGAACAAAAACAAAAGGCAGTAGCCCTTATCAATGGTGCTTCTATAGCCTATAATGATTTAGTGGTGCCCAATCCACCCAAAGTGAGGGAAAAGGATAAGAAAGATAAAGAAGTTGAGGGATTAATAACCAAGATCCCTCATATCTTTCTAGGAAATCAGTAACAGCTTGTCCTAGAAAGATAGACCCATTTTTTTTGTCAACACAAGGGCAGAACTCTAAGAGGGGGAGTGAATCAGTTGTCACAAAAGTTATACTTATTAAACTTATTCTTAGATCTGATAAATAAACATAAAAGCATGAACCATCATCACATAAAAAACACACATAACACCAAGATTGTTTACATGGAAACCCTATTAGGGGAAAAACCACGGTGGAGGTTAGTCCACAAGATTATGCTCTATTAAAAGTATTGTAAATGGGGAATGCACATGCATTCAGGCACACTTCCTAGAGCACACTACTCAAATACAAAAGGCTTACTACCCAAGGAAGACTCACTATCTTAAAATTATATTCAGATTACATCCAAAAGATTTGAACTAAGAAAGTAGTATCTGCTAATGCCTAATTACAGTTCCGGTTAAGCACATAAACATCTGCTCACTCTTCTTCACACTTTACTTTTTCTCTCAAAATATTTGAACATTATTCACACATAGCACTCACACACACTTACATAAAATGGTATAAACAATCGATCATATGTATCTGCAACCAAGGATAACATCAATTACATGTCTTCCCAATAAAATATAAAATGTGTACAAATTGGCGGTCCAAAAGAATAAAAAAAATTCAATGTGAATCAAACAACATTAGCCACAACATAGGAAGGACCCAAAAAAAAATCCTCGAACATGAAACAACTTAAAAAATTATGCCTCAAAGATCCACAACATGCTACAGCCACCCTGTCGTCCATGAACATGAGAAACATGAACTCACAAAAGAAAATCTCCAATCGTGAGAACAACGATCAATGCAGACGTACAACACAAATAGAGCATGATCTAGAAACATCCATAATCATAATGAACCACCATAGAAGCATCCATAACAACTCAAGTTACTAGAACCACATCATCTTCTTTCAGGAACATCAACTAGAACAATTGAACAATTGACAAAAGACAGATACTCATAACTCAATCAAATCTTCATGCAAACCTTTGAAACTTCATGTGGATAAACTAGATATACTTTTCACCAAACTATTTGATCCACAAACTCTTATCATCAATATGCTGAGCTAGCCAACAATATGAACTTCACTGCATCACTGACAACCTACAACTTATTTTATTACAATTTTCTCAATATCCTTGACATATACAACCTTAAATACATTAATTCCAAAATTGTTGACATCAATGATAACCACATATCAGAAACATCCAATAATCTCCCCCATTTGCATTGATGGAAATGCATGATGTGAAAAACACCATCAACGCCACTTTCTCTTAGCACTTTCTCCCCCTTAGATTTTCTCTTTTCTCCTTAACTCTTTCATAGTTTTTCACATGACTCTTCTCCCCCTTTGACATCAATGACACAAATACACATTATCTTTTTCCACACAAGATCTAAACCACATATTTGAACATCTGACTACTCCCCCTGAGTAGTAGCCACCACAACATCAATCCAAATCAAGATATGACTATGAAATTCATAGACTGATGCAAGTCAATGCATCTTAATTTTGATTAGGAGGGGTAATCACCCCTAGCTTCCCTCTGAGATACTCAAAAGTATCCTTAAGCAAGGGCTTGGTAAATATATCTAAAATTTGTTCCTTAGTAGGTACATACTCTAATCTGACTTCCTTTGGACTCACCTTCTCTCTCAAAAAGTGAAACTTGATAGATATATGCTTGGTTTTTTAATGCAGCACCAGATTCTTAGAAATGTTAATTGCACTTGAATTATCACATAATATAGCAATAGGTTCATCATACACAAGTCTGATATCTTTCAACATCTTCTTCATCCACAATACTTGAGTACAATTGTTATCAACAACAATGTATTTTGCCTCTATAGTAGATAAGGAAATGGAATTCTGCTTCTTACTTAACCATGAAATCATCTTCTTTCCCAAGAAAAATGCATCACCATTGGTACTCTTTCTATCATTCACATCTCCTACCCAATCAACATCAGTAAAAGCACTCAAAGTAAGGTCATCTTCTTTAGGATATCATAGGCCAAAATCAGTTGTCCCCTTCAAGTATCTAAAAATCATCTTCACAATTGTCATGTGAGATTCCTTAGGATCAGGTTGAAATCTTGCAACAATGCATACAACATTCATGATATTAGGTCTAGTTTGAGTCAAATAGAGCAATACACTACTCATGGATCTATATATAGTCTGATTTTCTTTAGGAGAATCATCATCTTGTGTCAACTTACATCCAATCACCATAGGTGTACCAATTGGCTTTGAATCTTCCATACCAAACTTCTTTAGCAATTCTTTCACATACTTGGATTGAGATATAAAGATCCCTCTATCTAGCTGAGTAATTTGCAATCCCAAAAATAATTTCATTTCTCCAATCATAGATATCTCAAACTCACTCTACATCTCATCAACAAACTTCATGCACAAACCAAAAATGATATCATCAACAAAGACTTCAACAATCAAATCTTTATCATTATCAATCTTGAAATACATATTACTATTAGTAGTACCTTTATTAAATCCAAGCTTCAACAAATATTTTTCTAATCTAGAATACCATGCTCTTGGGGCTTTCTTAAGTCCATACAATGGTTTCTTCAGCCGACAAACCATATCTCCCTAATTAGTTAATTAAAATTCATCAGGTTGCTCAATATACACTTCTTCTAGTTCACCATTTAGAAATGTTGACTTGACATCCATCTGATAAACCTTGAAGTTTTAATAAGCAACATAAGCAAGAAATAGTCTCATAGCTTCAATCCTAGCAACAGAAGCAAACATTTCTACAAATTTAATTCCTTCCATCTGAGAATATCCTTTACACACCACTCTTGATTTATTTCTAACAACTTCACCTTGCTCATTCGGTTTGTTCTAAAAGACCCATTTAGTTCCAATTACACTTTTTTCCTTAGGTCTAGGAACAATAATCCATGTATCATTCTTCTTAATTTGCAGTAATTACTCTTTCATTGCTTCCACCCAATGCTCATCTTTGCATGATTCATTGAACCTACTAGGCCTAGTCTTTGAAATCAAACAGTATTATTCTGCAATTATTCTCCTAGTTTGAACACTTTTGTTACTATCACCTATAATCTAATCTTTTGAATGATTTAGTCTTACATACCTTGGAGTCTTAGGATGTTCTTGAAATTCATGCTCTTGTGATCTCACTTCTGCACTTTCACTTGTTCCTTCCTCTTGATTTTCCTAATTCACTAGAATGATTTGAACTTGATTTTGAGTTTGAACTTTCTTTCCTTTATCTGAATTGTCATTCTAACCATCTGAATCATATCCATAGGTTTGGATGGTCTAACTGTGTCTTCATCAACCTTGACATTAGCACTTTCAACTACTTTCCTCAATCTCTTTTTGAAGCACTAGTAGGCTTTACTTTTAGTAGAATAAACAAGAAAGATTCCTTCATCACTTCTAGCATCAAACTTTCCTATATCTTCATCCTTTTTGATATAGCATTTACTCCCAAAGATTTGGAAATATCTAACAGTAGGCTTATGACCAAACCATAGCTCATAAAGAGTCTTAATGGTATCACCTTTGACATGTACCTAGTTGAGAGTGTAAACATCAATACTCATAGCTTCTCTCTAGTAGATATGTGATAGATTTCCTTCCAGCATCATATTCCTAGCAGTGTCTTGAATTGTCATGTTCTTCCTTGCCACAACTCCATTTTGCTAAGGGGTTCGTTAGGCAGATAATTGTCTCTTTATCCCATGCTCTTCACAGAAAGAATTAAACTCATGGGAGGTGAATTCACTACCTCTATCTGATCTTAGACATTTAATCTTCAAACCTATCTCTATCTCAACCCTAGCCTTAAAAATCTTGAATTTCTCTAGAGTTGCATATTTTTCCCTTAAGAAAGTGACCCACATCAATGTAGAATAATCATCAATAAGTAACATCAAATACTTGTCTCCTTGTAACTTCTAACTCTAGAAGGACCACACAAGTCATTATGCACAAGCTCCAACACTTCATTTGAACAATGTTGTTTTCTCTGGAATGAAACTCTAGTTTGCTTCCCTAACTAGAATTCCTTGCATATAGTATTGGCAAGCTTTATCAACTTAGGAATATCTCACTTCCTGGGTAGAACTTATCTTGATAATATTGTCAAATTTTACATGACACAATCTCCTATTCCACAACCAACTTTCATCAACTTGAGCAATCAAACAACTTTTAATAGTGGCACTTAGGTGAAAGATATTACCTTTTGTTTTTGTATTAGATGCAATCACATTTCCAAAACTCCCCAATATTCTATACTTTACATCCTTGAATTGAAGATTGTATCCCTTGTCAACCATCTATCCAACACTTAAATGATTATGCTTCAAACCTTCCACATATAGAACATCATCAGTATTATTCTTACCATCAAGAGAAATGGATCCTCTACCATTGATTACACTAGCTTTGTCATCACCAAATCTTACAACACCACCATCATACTTTTCAAAGCTCACAAATTTACTTTTATCACTTGTCATGTGATGTGAGCATCCACTGTCAATCACCCATTCATATTTTTCTTCAACTCTAGTAGCTAGAGCTTTCTCCACATGTATGCAATTAGCAGATTTAGTAGGTACTGGATCATTTTCTTTGATAGCAATAAATACTCATTCATCCTCACTTAAATTTCCTTTATCAAATTCATCATCTCTCACACCTTCATCAGCAACATAATAACACTTTCTTTGGAATCTAGGCTTGGTAGGTTTTGTCTTAGGAACTCTTTCTGGACACCTTGAGGAAAAATGACATATCTTATTGCAAGAAAAACATTTAAGAGGAAATTTCCTTTTATACTTACCTTCTCCTCTAGGTACCCTCTTGACAAGAACAACTTCAAGCTCACCTAGTTTTCTCTCTTCTTCATCAATCTCTCTCATTTCCTACTCATACTTGAACAAGTTTCTAGAAGAACTTTCTGCCATATCATATCTCCACTTATCTTTTCCATAGATAGTAGCTTTGAATGTAGATTCTATCTTAGGAAGAGAATCAACAAACTCACTTAACTCAAAAGCAACAAGCTTACCAATCAACATGTCTCTGGTTACATTTGTCATAGTATGGATCTCCTCAATAGCATCAATTTTGTATTTGTATGTAGTAGGCAAGGATCTGAGCACTCTAGCAACAATCTCTAATTCTTCCAGTGTTCCACAAGAACATCTGCTATTATACACAAGTTCATTCACTCTCTGCATAAAAGAAGTGTTGTTCTCATCTTCACCCATTTTCAACGTTTCATATTTCCCTTTCAGACTTTGCAACTTATCAATCTTCACATGGGCATCACCTTCATACAAAGTTTCCAAATTTTTCCAGATCTCATAAGAAGTCTTTAGCTCCATTACATTTTTCATCTTGGAATCATCCAAAGCACTCAACAATGCTTCGTTAGCCCTGATATTGTACTCGACATCTTTAATCTCACCTACAATAGAAGGACCATTCTATGGGATGATATATCTATTCTTTGTAATGTTCCAGTAATGTTCACCAATGCATCTTAGATGACACTCCATTCGAGCTTTCCACATAGAATAATTAGTTCCATAAAATCTTGGACTATCCTTCTTATATGTCACCATCTCATATCACCTTAAGCTATTAAACTTCATCCGATGAACTTGATCTTATACCAATTGTTGGCAACACAAGGGAAAACAACTGAGAGGGGGGGTTAATTAGTTGTCACAAAATTTATACTTATTAAATTTATTCTCAAATCTGATAAATAAACATGAAAGCATAAACCATCATCACATCAAAAACACACATAACACCGAGATTTTTTACATGGAAACCCTATTAGGGAAAAAACCACAGTGGAGATTAGTCCACAAGATTATACTCTATTAAAAGTATTGTAAATGGGGAATGCACATGCATTCAGGCACATTGCCTAGAGCACATTGATAAAATACAAAAGGCTTACTCTCCAAGGAAGACTCACTGTCTTATAGTTACATTCATATTACATCTAGAAGATTTGAACTGAGAAAGTAGCATCTACTAATGCTTTCTTACAATTTCGGTTAAGCACATAAACATTTTCTCACTCTTCTTCACACTTTACTTTTGCTCTTGAAAGATTAGAACATTATTTGTGCATAGCACTCGCCCACTTCACACACCACTTACATCAAATGGTATAAACAATCAATCATATATATCCTCAACCAAGGATAACATCAATTACATTTCTGCCCAATAAAATATAAAATGTGTACAAACTATTGGCCTAAAACAATAAAAAAATTTCAATGTGAATCAAGCAATGTCAGCCACAACATAGTAAGGACCCAAAAAAACATCCTCAAACATGAAACACCTTAAAAAATTATGCCTCGAAGATCCACAACATGCTACAATCACCCTGTCAGCCATGAACATAAAAAAAATGAACTCAAAAATCACAAGCACAATGATCAATGTGGACATACAACATAGATAGAGCATGATCTAGAAACATCCACAAGCATCATGAATCACCACATAATCATCTGCAACAAATCAAGTTACCATAATCACATCATCTTCTTTCAGGAACACAATTTAAAACAACTGAACAATTGACATAACACAAATACTCATAACTCAATCAAATCTTCATATGAACCTCTGAAACTTCATGTGGAAAAACTAGATATACTTTTCAACAAACCCTTTGATCCATAACCTATTATCATCAATATACTGAGCTAGCTAACAGTATGAACTTCATTGCATCACTAACAACATTCAACTTATTTTATTACATTTTTCTCAATATTCTTGATATATACAGCCTTAAAGACATTAATGCCAATAGTGTTGACATCAGTGACAACCACATATCAGCAATATCCAACATCTTCCCCACATTGATTATTGAGGGAAATTTTTTGAGAAATTATATTATTGACTCAAGAACATCCAACAATATAATGCTAGCCAAGATCATGCAGGCATTGGGACTGAAAGTTGACAACAATCATGGTAAGTTCTATGCTATGGATTCAAGGTTAGTCCCTGTTACCAGTGTGATAAATGAAGTTCCTTATAGATTGGAAGCATATCCAGAGAAATAATTTAAGATGAGTGTGGTGGTAGTACATATCCCACCCAATTATGGAATGTTGTTATCTAGGAAATGGAGTGCTTCTATGGGAGGTAGTATGCAGTGTGACATGTCTTATGCCACTTTACCTATTGATGGCACTAGTACACAAACAACAATATATGACTAAATAAACTACTAAAAATTGCATATAAATGACTAATTTTGGTCACGTGACCATTAGTAGTTTATTGCTGGTCATTTATAACACGACCAAATTTATGACTAAACTATTTGTCATTTATTTAGTCATTGATTTAGTCATGGTAGTGATTTATTTAGTCATTAATTTAATCATATATTTAGTCATTAATTTAGTAATTGATTTTTGTTAACTGGTCATTTATTTAGTCATGGTAGTCATTTATTTTAGTCATGGTATTGATTTATTTAATCATTATAATCATTTATTTTGGTCATGATAGTTATTTATTTAGTCATGGTTTAGTCATTTATTTGGGTGAATCATTGATTCAAGTTACAAATCAAATCTAAATTAATCCTCACAAATTTATGTGTATAAACTTCAAATATCATAGATATTCAAATGTTGAGAGAAACACCATGAAATAAAGACTAAAATTCTTGAACAAATATGATTGATCACAAAAAGATCACAAATTAAGAGGAGCCACAACACAATATTTATCAATTTGAAATTTTACTTCATTAAGCCTCATTGACAAATCAAAACCTCAATGGTTACATCCTCACTAATAAGTCAAAACATATTAATGAAATTATTTTCTTCAAAGTTCATTTGGATTTGAAACTCAAAAATGAAATGAAACTCAAAAATTTTTACAATAGTTATACTTTACAAATCTTTACAAATCAAGGATTTTGTTTTCTATATATTCATAGCCTTGAGAAAAAATTGAACATTTGAGATGAGCTTCACTTCAATTTCGAATTGAAGTTAATGCATGGCTAAGCTGAGAATGGGCTAATGATAGCTTCTTCACTGCCATTACTTTTCTTTTCCACATTTCAACGTGCCTTGCAACCAAACAAATCATCAAAAAATGGACCCTTCATACATGTAAATCTATAGTCACAAAAGAAAGGTGACAATTCAAATAATAAATTACTAAATTCTCCTCCAAAATTTAAAAGACTACTTCGGCTTCATTGATTTTTTTCATGAATTTTACTTTAGCTTCACGATTTAATGCCATAAACATTCATAGGGTAGGAGCACTCATACTTTTGGATACAACAATGGCTTCTAGCCTCATAATGAATCCATTATCAGGGCTCAAAACTTTGAAAAAGAAAACATTTATCCAGATAGCTCCAAAAACCATCTCACAAACTTTAAAAAGATAATCAAAATTGCATGCAAAATAAGATTGTTGAAAAATACAGATGAGACTCTTCACAAAAATAAGCATAACTTGGGGAGATAAAAGAAAGAATAAACAACAATTTAAGCTCAATGAAAAAGTTAACATTTGAGACTAAATGACACCAAATGACAAAATGTATCAATCAGTAACATGCAGCCTTGAGAGTGAACTAATCTCAAACCATCAAGTAGCCATAAGACAAAAGCAAATGCCCAAAAAGGTGAAGTAACATTCATGCAAAAAAATCATGAATATTCACCACATATACTTCATTCTTGCAAGTGGGAAAAATATTAGTTGATAGTTCAAATAATAAAGTATGTTTCTTTTAAATGAAAATTACAATCAGATCCTAATAATGAGCACGTATGAGGTTTTAACATTCAGGTTCCTTTACCCTGCATAGATAAGGTTGGATGCCCTTGCAAATACCCAACATTAAATAGAATCAAACACCAAAACAATTTACTAATAATGGGTAATAGATTCCAGTATGTAGTTAAGTTGAATGGTATCTCCACTGATTGTTTGCGTGAAAAAAATGTAACCAACAAAGTTATGTTTTTTAGAGATGAAAGAAAACTTGTCAAAATCTTTGCCATATGCATGGAGAATGGATCAGAAAACTTGTCAACAACGCCTCTCTTTGGTGTTGGAGCACCTTCACATCACCATGGTTCTCTTTTTTAAATGATTCCATTTTCCATTTGTAGAATTCATTTCAAGATTCATTTGATAAATATTTGGCAGAAAAGTGTAAAAGTGCCAACAAAAATCTCAAAATTGCAAAAGATGTAAAAGTTGCATTAAGCAACAATTAGGAGTTAATAGGTTATTAGAGTCAACCCAATAATGGGAAGTTTCAAAACAGTTAGAAATTGATGTAAATGTCTTTAAAAAGGATTTTGAACTCCTTTTTTGGTCATTGGTGATTGATACCTTGAAGAAATAATGAAAAAAAAACTCTATTTTTATGCACATTTTCTAGAAAATTGACTATTTCCAAACTTTGTATGGTTTTTTACAGCCTCAAATGATGGAATAAATGTTTTTAAGTGTTAGAGGGAACAATAATCTTCCATTTCCAATTTGTTTCATGCAGATTGGTTCATTTTTAAAGAAGTGCTAATTTTTGTAAATACAGTCTAAATTCTGAACTAGGGTAATAGTTTGTAGTAAAATTCGTGTTTCTCACAATTTAACTGTTGGATTTTGCTAAAAATTTGAGAAAATTTCCATAATGATATCCTATAAATTCTCACTAGAGAGATTGGATTAATGTATTGATTTGTGAAAGTTATAGGTGATTGTTTGCATGCATATCTACTTATTTTGACCTAATTCATAGCAAAGAAGTCCAGACAGAAAGCCTATGTTCCCAAACAAGTGTACCTACAAATAAGATATGTTTTTAATGGCTGAAATGGGTGCTCAAAAATGTATTTATTTTTTTGAGATTCAATTTGGTTTGAAAGTTACACCTAATTTAGTGTTTTGATTCCCTTCAAGCGAAATTTGGGTTTTTGGTGCAAGCAATTTGTAAATCTGATAAAATAGAGGAAAAATTTTGTGTAATTGGTTTATTTCTATCAAAATGATGATTTTGAAGATGTATGAGGGTCTGGTTTTAGTTTGATACAGGTTTAGAGTCATGTTTTGAAGAGTTGGGCTTTGTAGCCATGAAGAAATTCAAAGAAATTGAAATAATTTTGGTAAAGGATTGAATGAGAATTGTTCTAAGTATTGTTGTTTCTTCCTTTGCTCTACATCACTCTTCAAGGCTTTAATATATTAGCAATATGAGCAGAAAATCAAAATAATTCATTACATGTAGATTTCATTAATAATGAGTGGAAGAAAGATGCATCCAACTTACCAATTTCAATAATAGATTTCATAATGGATAGAAGAAAAACATGTAACCAACAAAAAAATTTCAAAGATGAGCATATCTTAAACAACTAGCACTGGAAGTAGGAAATTAAAAAAAAAGAACTAACTGCAAAGATTTCAATGATAGGTAGAGGAAAAAAAATGCAACCAGCCAAATTCATTATAAGACATGCCTCTAAAACTAGAAATAGGGGAGAAAACTAACGTACACATGAAATCCACAAATTTCTTCAATGGGTAGAAGAAGAACGATATCAACAAACCAATTTCAATGATAAATATGCGCTAATATAGGAATTAGGAGCAAAAGGTTAAAAATATTAACAAATTTCACAGATTTCACCAACGGGTACAAGAAAGAAAGTAAAGAAACAAATTACATATAGCATACCTCTCTTTTTCCTGTAGTCACTACCAAATCCTTTGACTCATCAATGGTAGCCCTTGGATCAACAACTTTCTCCTTATCACCCTCTAAAACCAAACAGTGCTTGGCATCGACTCCCAGTCATGCTGCAACCACTCAACATTATATAGCACTATAATGGGAAGGAGACTAAAGAAACAAAAACTCCCAATATAAATTATGTAAAATGAAAATCAATACAGAATAAGGTTTTGATGAGGGTTTTAGAGTATGTTTTTAAAATGAAAATTATTGCCAAGATCCTAATACTGAGCACATTTAAGTTTTAACATTAGGGCATCGTTAAAATTATGGCTAAGATCTAATACTGAGCACATTTAGGTTTTAATGTTGGGCATTCTTTACTTGCATATTTTCCTACTTTCCCATGGCTATTGGTTTCGGCTCCTCCAAACTTTTCCTCGCTGGTTTTTACCTTTCACTTCTCCCATTTGGTGAGCTGCAGCCGGAAAATAAGGTTTGGATGAGTGGATTAGAAAATTATGGCGAGTTGTTTATTAAAATGAAAATTATGGCGTCCATTATGTCCGCTAAAAAGAGAATTGAAATGAAATCAAAATTAAATAAATTAGGTTTTTATACAATATATACTATTAAATATATTATAATAGTATATTATTATATAATATTAAATATATTGTAATATAATATTATAGTATTAATATTAATAATATGATATAAATATTATATAATATTATATTAATCTAGAAAAATCCATAGATTAAAAATCAAAAATTATAAATTTAAAAATATAAATTTAGTATCTTTTTATGTAAAAGGGAAAATTTCTTAAAATATAAAATAAAAAAGATTTACTAAAAATAAAAAAAAAATCCATAAATGTCTTTCTAAACATATATCTCTATTATTTATTTAGAAAAATCTATAAAATCAAAAATTAAAAATTAAAAAACAAGTTTCTTTTTATGTATTTGGAAAATTTTATATACATATTTCTAAAAAAATCAAATTTTAAAATAAAACAAAACAAAAATCTAAAACAAAAAAACAAAATTAAACAAAGCATAAATCTAAAACAAAAATAAAATTATATACATGTTTTTAAAGAATAATATTATACTATATTATTTATTATATTTATATTAATATTATTAATAATATTTATAATATATTATATTATATTAATAATATTATATTTATATTATATAATATTATAATATAATATTATTATATTATTATATTATAATACCACCCATTTTCTCAATTAAAAATATATTTTTTAATTATCCACTTTAATATCATATTGTCTAATTTTTATTTGTGTGACTAATTATTTTGTTGTGTTATTAGTGAAATTGACCACAATTTATCTTTGATACATTTGACATGCTAACACAACAAGAAAATCAAACTTGCTTCAAATCATAGTTCAAAACATTAATTATTCATTAACATAATGAGTAATAAAACTTAAAGAATGTAAATGTTAAATTTTTTTATAAAATATGTGAAGGCCTTAAGACTGCACCAAGAGGAAATGTCTTCCACGCAATAGGTATTTTTGGTGCACCAAGCAACCTAGGCGATCAAATGACCTGCTTAGGTGGGGATCCCATGAGGGGGCCTTAAGCTCTATGAATTATGATCAAATTTGAAAGAAAAAAGAATAGAGGAGTAGTAGTTATTTATTTAGTCACTAATTTAGTCATACATTTAGTCATTTTTATTTGTGTGATATTAGTCATTTTTATTTGTCTAATATTAGTCATTTATTTAGTCATTTAGTTGTGATTTTACCCGATGACCAAATTAGTCACTTATAAATGACCAAATTAGTCGTTTATTTGTCAAATTCTACTAGTGTTAGTCACATGACTAGAATTTTTAGTCACGTGACTAAAAGTTTTAGTCACGTAGTCATTTATTTGCCAAATTCTACTAGTGTAAGGATGTGCAAGTGGTATGAGAACCAAAGGTGCCACATATTTTGGAGCATGCTCCTGAGGATGATACAATTATTTTTATAGATACTAATATCAATGAATTTAAGGTGGAAGAAGTGCCAAGAGAAACTTACAGGAACCTTGCACCTATAGATAATGAAGTTATAAGATTATCTAATAAGGATGGAATATGAAAAATGTACTTTCATGGTGTAAGTTTCAAGGAAGGGTTTGGTGCAGGAATATTGTTGGTGTAACTTATTAGCAACACATACACATTTTCTTTCACTTTGTCTTTTGTCTGTACAAATAATGTGGAAGAATATGAAGCACTGTTACTGGGATTAAGGTTAGTTGAAAAGAATGGGATAAAAAAGTTGATGGTAATCAGTGATTTTGAGTTTGTGATATCCCAAGTAAGAGCTAGATATGCTTGCAAAAAAAATAGACTAAAATAGTACAAAAATGTTGTCTGGGATTCTATTGAGTATTTGATGCTTTTGGAATTGATTGGATGGAGAGAGGAAAAAATAGAGTGGAAGAATTACTTGCTAATATTGCATTAAGACTGGATGATATAAATTTTGCAGGTATCTCTAAGGTTGGGATACAAGCAAGGGTATCAATCCCTGACATTGTACATAATTTTTAAATCTTCAATGATGATGAAGATATTCTAATTTTTTTTGAGATCTGTAGATGAATACGAAGGTCAAGAAATTGAATTTGGGGTGTTTTTGGAAAGTATAGATGGTAAGGAAACATTTTTTAGTAATGAGGTAATCCAACTAAAGGCAAACAAAATCCCCAAGGGCCTTGTAGCACAAGAAAGGGTCTTTGATAATCAAGATAAGAGTAGGATCAAAACAACTACCACCCATCCAAAGGACCTAGAATAAATGAATTTGGGGATTGAAAATTCCCCTAAGAAGGTATATGTAGGACAAAAGATGAAACCTAAGGTTAAGGCAATGTTGATTTCCTTACTGAGAAAATATAGACATATCTTCTCTTGGTCATATGATGACCTAAAAGCATATAGAGAGGAATTATTTCAGCATGAGATTCCTCTGAAAGAAAATTCCAAGCCTTTTAGACAAAAGCAAAGGCCCATTAATCTGACCTTAGCTCCAAAGATGCAAGAGGAACTAATAAAGCTAAGGGATGTTGGAATCATAAAGCCTCTTAAGCATTCCTCATGGGTATCTAATCTACTTCCAGTTAGAAAAAAGGAATGATATAAGGTTGTGTGTGGATTTTAGAAACCTGAATATATCATCATTAAAGGATATCCACTACCGAACATGGAAGCCATGTTGCAAAAGGTAACTAGTTGTGAGTTATTATCGATGATGGATAGATTTTCTAGATATAACCAGGCAAAGGTGAAAAAGTCTTATATGTACAAGACTGCATTCACTACTCCATGGGGCACCTATGTATATGTAAGGATTCCATTTGGCTTAACAAATGTAGGTGCCACTTTCCAAAGGGATATGGATGTAGCCTTTTCTGATTTTATTGACTTGTTTAAGGCTATATACCAGGATGACTTGACATCCTACTCCAAGAAAGAGGAAGATCACTGCATGCACTTGGAGAAGATGTTCATTAGGGCCTTAGAATATGGGATCTCACTGAATCCAAAAAAGTGTGCCTTTGGGTTTATTGAAATTAAATTGTTGGGGCACACTATGTCCAAAGAGGGACTAAGGATTAACCCTGAAAGGGTAGTAGCCATTGACAAGATTCCTCAACCAAAGAATGTGAAATGCATTTAGTCATTCTTTGGTTAGATAAATTTTTTGAGGAAGTTTGTAACCAATTTCACATAAATTAGTAGACCTATCTCTAACATGTTGAAGAAGGGAGAAAAGGTGACTTGGAGTCAAGAGCCAACTCAAGCATTTAAGAGCATTAAGCAAGCTATCAAAGAAGCTTCAGTTTTGAAATGTCCAAATTTCTCTAAGCCAATGCACATTTTCTCTTTTGCTTCTTTCCATACTATTGTTGTTGTGTTACTGTAGAAAAATGAGGAGGGATTTGACTAGCCCATTGCATTCTTTAGTAAGTCTTTATAGGTGGCAGAGATCAAGTACGATATGACTGAAAAGCAAGCATATGCTTTGGTCAAGGCTATCAAGAATTTCATAACTTACTTAGCGGGAGCTACTATCATAGCTTTTGTACCAAGTGTTGTTGTGAAAGACATATTCACTCAACAAGAAACTACATGAAGAAGGTGTAGATGGATCAACAAGATCCAATAATTCAACATTGATGTCTAGATCACCAAGTTAGTTAGGGGGCATGGCCTAGCTAAACTGATGATAGAGACTAATTGGGAAGTTAATTAGATCAATTAAATAGAAACTGTTGATGTTGCACCTATTTGTGATATGCAAACATGTGGCTGGTATAGAACGATTGTCCAATATTTACAAACTATGCAATGTCCTGCAGATATGGTTGATAATGACAAGAGAACATTGAAGTTGTATGCCACTAAGTATGTAATTATTGATAATGAACTGTGGCAGAGAAGCACAGATGGTGTATTGCTTAAATGTGTGGATGGCAAGTAGGCATTAGAACTCTTGCAAGAAATGCATAATGGAGTATGTGGAGGTCATTACATGGAAAAAACCACTTCCCATAAGATCTTGAGAGCAGGATTCTAGTGGCCTACTATCTTCAAGGATTCCCACAAGTTTGTTAAGACTTGTGATGCTTTCCAAAGATTTGTAGGAAAACTAAAGTTTTCAGGAAATTTTCCACTTAGGTCTACTTATGTTCAGGCTCCTTTTCAACAATGGGGAATTGATTTTATTGGTGAAATACTAGAAAATTCTAGTGGAGGGCACTCATGGATCCTTGTTTCCATGAACTATTTCATAAAATGGGTAGAAGCAATACCTACAAGGAAGGTGACAAGTAAAGTGGTAGTGGACTTCCTAATGAACAATATTATGATCAGATTTAGAGTCCTAGAGAAGATCATCTCAGATAATGCTATGTGTTTTAGATTAGATGAGTTCAATAATTTTTGTGACAAACATGGCATACAAGTTTTCTATTCTTGACCGTGCCATCCTCAAGGAAATGGTTAGGTTGAGTCTAGAAATAAAAGTTTGATGAAGATCATCAAAAGGGTGATAGAGAAGAACAAGAAAGCTTGGGACTCAAAGCTAATGCTTTCACTTTGGGAGGATAGGGTTACTAAAAGAAGGCTATTGGTCATTCACCATTTGGTTTGGTGTATGGTTTAGATGCTAGGTTACCACAAAATAACTTGCTAAAGATGTATAAATTTGTGTAGGAATATGATGAAGATATTTGTAATAATATGCAACATAGAACTGATCATCTGGTGCAACTGGAAAAAACTAGAAGAGAAGCTCAAGCCTTAAATGAAAAGATGCAACTACAAGTTAAACACTTGCACTACAAGAAAGCTTCTCCCAAAAAATTTAAGCTGGATAGTATGGTACTAGTCTGGAATGCAAGGGATTAGGATAAGGGTAAGCACAAGAAGTTTGAATCATTATGGTTAGGCCCTTATTTGATAGCAAGTACACATGGGGAGGATTCATACTTCCTCCAAAGCTTGATAGGTGAACTTCTTGAACTTCCAGTACATGGACAGTTCTTGAAGCCATACTTCTCCTAAGTATGCTTTGCTCCATGTACATTGTAAGTTCTGTACATTTTGTATATAGGTGTGTTGGGTTTGGTTGTGCCTGGTTTGGTCTTGCTACTTGGTATGGGTAGTTCCTTGGTTTTTGGTTCTCTATAGTTTGTTGGTCCCTAGTCAGAGCCACTGATGGAAAACCTTATTATTAGTTTGGTTCCATTTCTCATCCTACAAAATTTTGGTTAAATCCATCTCTTTGGGCTTAAGGCTTTGTACTGTCACTGTTTTAGGGTTTTATGTTACCTAGGACCCTTCTTAAAATAACCCTCAATCTTGTGTCTTTTTCAAAGCTCTAATTCTTCATTGACTCCCTAATGTTGGTTCCTAGTCATTTTAGTTGCCTCTTATTCCATTGGAGCTCATGAAACAACCAACCCCTAATGCCTAGCTCTGAAATACTTTTATTTTTAAGGTTGAGTGATTCACCTTATTTGGCTTTTAAATCCTTTGATATAATATGGTTTAGGTCCTTTAAGACCTTTTCATGTGTTGTCCTAGTAGGTCCCCTTTATTAAAAAATCTTATTTGCATGTGTGAATTCTCAATCACTTAAGTGATCATCCATTTTTGTAGTTCCTTTCATTGGTAGGATGATTACAGTGACGAGCAATGGGTCCTTGTTTCACTTTGTTTCATGTAACGTTGAATATTGTAACTCTTGATGACTAATTACAATGATGAGCGATATGGCTATGGACCTTGCGCATCACCTATCACTAAAAATTTTCAAGCTTTTTTCCTCTTTCAATGATGAGCGATGGGTGTTGTAATGTTTTTATATTGCGTTGTTGCTAAAGTGTCAAGATTTTTCTTCGTTTTTATGATGTAGCGATGGAAGTGGATTGAAGGAAGCGTGTGATCACCATGTGTCTAAATTTCATGTTATCACTAGGGTCAATCATCACTGAAAGCATTTTCAACTTCAAGTCTATTACAGTGACATGTGATAGCTTGGGAATGTGTTGTGGTATCGCTGGAACAACATCATCACTGAAATACAAGTGTAACCTTATCACATTTTTGTGACAAGTGATGTGGAATATTATTTCCAACAAGAATGTGCCTCTCATCATTGAAGTTTGGACATCACTTCAATGTAATATTATGATGAGCGATGGGTTCCATAGTGTAATATGTGCTAATGGATAGCTATGTGGAAAGCACTCAGGATTCCATCATTATTTTAAAGGATAATTATAAAAAGCACAAGTGATGGTAAAGGAGGATTTTTTATCATGTTTTAAATCTAGATCAACGATTAGGGTTCAAACCAAAATGGTTATTTGTCAATTTTCTCACATGAACAATCCATCAACCATTAATGGTGAATACACTTCAATTGTGGGATATTAAGGAGGTTTATGAGTACTTTATTTTACAATTGCAATCGACGTGAGCAAAGGAACCAATTGAGCAAAGAAGTGAAGAAAGTAAAGCTCCTGATAAGGAGAATTTCAAGGAACAACCAACTATTCTTCCAAGTAAGTTATTCTCTTGGCCCCTATGGTATTATGTGCATTGAGTAGTTTGGGGATTGGGTAATTGAATAGGGTTTGTGTTCAAAGTCATCATTTTCATCTACTCAGAAAGAATTGAAGTTGTTACTCAGAGGGTTTGGCATAGAGAAGATATAACTGTTGTTTTTTTTTTAACCCTATGAATATAAGGAGCTTAAGGTATAGTCTCTGATTATTTGGAAAACCCTAGTTTTACTACGAAGTAAAAATGAGTGAACATAGCGGGTGTAGAGATAGAAATGAGAGAAAACCTGCTTAGAAATAGGTTAATAGACCCAAACCCCAGGATGACTAGTGCAAGCTTCAAGTAATAGGATCACCTAAAAAGAAAATAACTATAAGAAGAATCATCCTAGGTTTATGGAGGAACCCCCTAAGGACTCAACTCAAGAGGTAAACAAGGTGGGGAAGAGAAAGAATGGTGAGGGTTTTCTAAATACCCATTTTGAGGATGTTTCCTCTTGGATTTGTGATGTTAAAGTGCCACAAAGTGGTTGGGATTTGTTTTACTATGCTTGCAAAAGAAGAAATGTTGATCGCCCTACCTACAACATATGGGCTTGTGACATAAGCAAGCTGGTGTTCCCAAATGTGTTTGTGGAGGTAGACTTGTTGTTGGAATTGGCTAGGTGCTATGATCAACTAGATAGAGCAATTAAGAGATTCCTTGAATTTTTTCCCATGTTGGAAATCTTAGCAAGTCATATAATGGAAGAATTTCAATTGAATCCATCTTCCTTTGAGTCCATTAATTTCTAAAAGTTATACAATGAGTATGATCATAATAAATTTTGGTACATGAAGAGTGTTTTTCCTATAAATAGGAGGGGTGATTTGAAGAAAAGCGGTGTGCCTTTAAGCCCCTTTGAGATGGAACCATTTTACTGTTCTATGTGAAGTCTTGCATAAGGATTATGACATTAAGATTGATATTTCCTTGATGACCTTAGCAATTGATATTCAACAAAAGCATCAAAACAGGGTTTGGAATTATGCTTCCTACATTGTTGAGCATTTGCATGAGGTCTTGGTGAAATTGAAAGATGCCACTCATCCATTGTCTTGTAGACACTATTCTCTATCAATACATTTACTACTATGGAAGAGTAAAAAGGTGATGAGAAATTATATAAGGTTAAGAGAAAGATATGGCATGGACAATGAATTGTTGGTTCAGATGTGGACACATATTTGGGATGTACATTGTCTACATTTTGATTATAATATGTTTTGCAATGTTTTCAAATTCTTGGTACTTGAGCAGTAGGGTTTGAAGCCTATGCAAAGAATTCCACAAGGTGTCAAGGAAATGTTGAGGCCATTGGAGTATGAGGAGGACACTAAACACAAATTCAATTGGGGAGGCTGGTACCTTCATACCAATTACACAACAATCAGGGTTTATGGAACCTTAGTCCCATCTCACAAATTTCCAATTTATGTGTCAGATATAAAAGCATTTATGGAAACAATGTGGCAGATGGATTCCCTAGACAAGGAGAATTTTAGGAAGACAAGAAAGGCATCCCTTATGAACCCTGATGTGGAGTTTGTGTACTTCAGTTACACTACAAAGGAGGGTATTGATAGGTTTGGCTTTCTCCTAAATAATTATAGGTTGAAACAAGATGTCAATAGGTTCAGTGAACTTGAGGGGGTGATCTCTGCTGAAAGAAGAGCTAGGGGGTTGTTAGGAAGGTCCCATCTATTCCTCTTTCAGGAGGATGTGATTAGGAAGTTATCTACTGATGAAGAATTTAATGCAAGGAAGGATGCAAGGAGAAGGATATATGCAATCAAAGAGAAGAAGCTAAAGGAGAAGAATTTTTATGTTAGTCCTTATTCTGAAGTAGAAGATAAGTTTGTGAAGTAAATATTAATCCTTGGTGACTTCAGTGACATGAACTTCTTTGAGAAAGTGAAGCAGGATGAGATCAAAGCCACGGTGGACAAGGAAAACCATCAAGCTCAGTTAATTAGTCAACCAACTCAATATTCTACTCCAAGCATCCATGTGCAAGCAAGAGAGACAAGTGGACAACCTACAGTCACTCCATTAGTAACTTACTCAGAGAGTGAGCAGATGGGTGAGGCTAAATTCCTAGAGGAATCTAGAGAGCACATTCCCATGGAGTAGGAGGTAGATCAATATTTCCTTGAAGACAAGGATGATGCATTGATTATAGTGGTTCCCCCTAGTAGGGTTGTAAAGTGGGTATACAATGACATAGAGGATGATGATGCCAGAATAAAATCCTGTGTCGACTTTATGTGTGACGAGGATTTTTTCAAGACTAAAAAATTCAAGGAGTTTTTCATCCATGTCAAAAGCTCTGACATTAAAATAATAATTGAAGAAGTAAAGGATAAAGTTGACCCCTCCTTACCAGAAGAAGTTGAAAAGGAGGAGGAAGATAAAATAATACAAGAAATTGCTAACATGTCACTAGAAGAAGCAAGGGCATTGGTGAAAGGAAGTGGAGAAATATTGTTGCACGGGTGTGACATATCATCTGTTATTGCACTAGATGCAATTAGGAAGAATCCTAATGCTTCTATCTTTGAGGAGGTTTTTGATAGTAAGATCTTTAGCTTAGGTTTTAGCCCCAAGTTGCATACACTTTCCATTTGGTCTATGGCTCCCAACACGGGAAATCCTAATGTCATAAAATCTATGGAAAAAGATATTAGAGTAGTAATTATAAGGAGGGAATTAGAAATGACTACTACTGTAACTACACAACTAATAATACATGCTACAATGTTGACTGTAGATACTGCTCAAATTATAGAGGCCAACTACAAGAGGTTGTTATATAAATATGAAAAATTGATGGATGAGCATAATAAGGCATTAGATACAACACAAATGGGTTTTCCATCTCCAACCAGTTCTACCTCAGAATTTTCTACACAAGATAGAGATACTTTGTCCCTCATAATTCATAATTTTAATCAGGATTTGAAATTAGAAAAGGAGAATACAAAGAAGGAAAAACTAGAGATAGTTAAGGTGGCAAGTGACATTTTTGAAGATGTATTGATGCATAGAGTGACCAAATGATCAATAGAATTGATGATGTATGGGCAGCTTATAAGAGCATCCATGAGGCCAACATTAAATATTTGTAGGTCCAAAGGGCTTTTCATATTGAGTGGATTCAATGGAGCACTAAAGTGGGAACCTTGAAAGAGATGATGTCCAAAATGAACGAATATCGTGAAGCACCTACTCATATTCTTGACATATTTCAAGCCATTGATCTAATTAATGATATAACAAATTTCCATGGGAAGTTAGGAATGCAACTTGAGAACAAACTAAAAATGTTCAAGGAGATGGAAGAACATGGTATGCCTAAAATATTTGATGATAAGGGTGGGTTGATGGATTTTTCCAAGTGGAGGCATGAATTGGAGGAATGTTTGCCTCAAGGTAAGGTTATGTTAACTGAAGTTGATTACTCCATGTTGAACCTCCACATTGACAACCTGGTTGGAGTTGAAATGAGGATGGATGTATTTGTTAGAGAATCCAAAGCATTAATTGATGCTAGGTACACTTAGCATAGTGTAAACATGTACAAACTATTGGATGCAAAATGGGCCACTGAAGATGTACAGCTAGTTGGAAAATTTTATTGAATGAGCTTGTATAGGGATGATAAGGGACATGGTGAATAATGAACATGAGAGAAACAATGCATATCCTAAAAATATTGTAGATTAGGATTTTGTTAATGTATTGCAAAATATATTGTTCTATCCTCAACATGAAAATTGGTGGCATAAATGGTGATGTGGATGAATTAGTTTTGTATCTTTTATTTCTTTTTCTGCTTTTTAAATTTTGTTGATTGGATGTGCACGTAGAAAACACTTTTTGATCATGAGGAAGATATTTGAAAGTTGTTGTAATAAAAAAATGATGCTTTCTGAAGGTGGGACAAGATCTCCAACAATGAATGAGGATTACTTTTGTCTCATATATGTTTCTCACCATCTAAGAACTCAAATGTAACTAAAAAGGGAATATATGTTAGAACACCCCAGTAAAATAGTGACATGTGTGCTTTTTGACCTGAAACTTGTTTTTCTCCTTCATTTCTATAAGAAGGAATTCAAGGCCAGAAAGTAGGGGTTCATTGTATTACAACTAATCGTAGAGAATTGTAAGGAGAATATTGAGCATATTTTGAGTTTTGTCTTAAGTTCTAAGTCTACTATTACATATGTAATTTTGATAACAAAGATAGAAATTACAATGAAGAATGGTGCCCATCTCATGGCCATTTTCTCTCCTTTGTACTTGTTCTATGAGTCATGGATAATATAATCAAGGATTGTTTTGTTCATCTCTATTGAGTTCCAGTAGATGTATGGTTTTGTTTTTGCTTACTACTTCAAGGAATTAGTGTAAATGCTTGAATGAAATTGTTGATTCATATGAATTAAGTGATACAATATTCATAAGAAGTAATGGTCTAGAGTATAATGTGGAGGTGTTGTAATATAGTATTTTCCAAGCTTATATGATGCTATGCATAAAAAAAAATTCAAGTTGCATAGGTTAAGATTGACTCTGTGTTTAGGATAAGGAACTGGTGTGAGTAAAATATTCATAACACAGTTACTGGGTCAGTTCATTAGCAAATCACTTTTATTTACAAACTTTTCAAATGAGTAACCATTGTAGTTATGTTATGTTGAGCTTCATTATTCTCATGCTCCAAGTGTAGGGTATTGCTAAAAGAATTGCCAACTTTTTTGATACACTACATTGTTGAGTGGTTATATGAGAACTATCTGTTATTTACAATGTATTTAAATATTAATTGTAAGAGTTCTTGAATATACATTGTGGGATTACCCTCCTAGGTTTCATAGAGCCCAAAGTGTAGGAGGAAATATTTGTAGCTTTCACTCATTCATTAGCCAATCCCTTTAGATTTCTAAGTATTGGAAATGGAAAAATCCATAGGTAATTCTATAGTTTAGCTTGGTTCTTAAAAAAAAACCAACACATAGTATTGACAAAGGTGCATTGCATTAATGGGTTATTTTAGAGGCATTCCATCCATAGATTATAATCTATAGGCACTAGAACCATACACGAAGATGACAATGTAAGGGATCAACCAATTAGGAATGAATTTTGTCCTTTGATCAAGTGGCACATTTACATTTCTCTTATTCTCATAGAGAACCATGTCACCTACATTGAAAGTTATAGGAAGTACACTTTGATTATATTTCCTAGATAATAATATTTGATAAGATTTAAGATGATTGAGGGCCTATAATTAGTGCTCATTGAGCATCTTTAGCTAATACAAATGATTGGACTGGTAAGTTTCATCATCAATTAACCCTTTAAGGGAAACCCACAAAGAAAAAATTTCCAACTCTTAAGGCTTGATAGCTTTAGAACCATACACAAGGTTGTAAGGCATCATTCCTGTCATCGTACGAACACTCATGCAATAGGCCCACAAAGTGTATGTCAATTGAATATGCCAATCCTTACCATGTTTATTATTTGTTTTATGAAGAATGAGCTCGAGTCATATTAGATGCTTCTGCTTGGCCATTAGATTGAGAATAATATGGTGTATAAAATCTATGTTGAATGTGAAATTTCCCTAGGAATTTCCTTACTTCCTTGTTCTTGAATGGCGTACCATTGTTAGAGACAAGTGCAGTAGGTAATCCAAAATGAGAAATAATGTTTTTAAAATAAAACTACAAATAGCCCTAGTGTTTGGGATTGAAGTAGGATGGCTTCCACCCACTTTATGAAATAATCTATAGCAATGATAATAAAAGTGTCTTTTTGAAGGAGGTGATATTTTTCCAATAATATCCAACCCCCATTTTGCAAATGACCAAGGAGAGGTATGATTTTGTAACTCTTGTGCAAGTCCATGAATGAGATGACTATGCTACTGAAATTATGGCAACTTCTTAACATAGTCGAAGGAATCTTTTTCCATTCTTCTCTAGAAGTACCCCATGTGTATCAATTTCCTCACTAGGGATTTACCACCAAAGTGTCCACCCCCAAAACTTGAATTGGATTATTTAAGGGAAAGGGGTGTTTCCACTTTAGTTATGCATCGAAGAAGCAAGCCATTATAAGATTTCTGATATAGAATGTTTGACAAGAAAACATAATAGACTGAAAGCTTTCGTATACGAGTGCAATCATTTTTTGTCGCACCATCAAGAAATTTTCTAGTCTTTAGATAGTTGTAAATGTTAGAAAACCATTTTCCCGAGTCTACATGAGAACATAAAAAGGCATCAAATTCAAGTTGATTGGAAATAGTGGGAGAAGCACCTAAACCATGAAGTGGTATTCTTTTGTATCTTCATTCAAAGGTACTAGGGAGGTAGCACTCACTATGGCATCTATGTGTTGATTCTCCCTCCTAGGGACATTGTATATTGTTAAAGAAGAAAACCAATTAAGCAAGAAAAAAGAAAGGTCTCAGTATCGAGACAACTTACTTTGCTCAACTTGATAGGTTTCTATGATCTCATTCATAATAAGCTTACAATAACCTAGTATATGAAGATGTTTTATTCTTAGTGCGATCGTAGCATGCAATCTAGAAATGAGGGCTTCGTTCTCAATGATTTTATTGGTACAAGGAAAGTCCAATTGAAAGGAGAGAGGGACCAGCTTACCTTCAAGTGATATTAGAACCACACCCACTATGGAGCTAGTTTGCAATCTCGACCCATCAAAGTACATTTTCCATTCAAGGTCATAATTAATTACAAAAATGTTGTCATTAAGAAATAAGTCCAAGCCTGGAAAGGAGCGAGATGAAGGAGTATCTTCCAATTGATCAGCAACCACTTGACCCTTTATCAACATCTAAGTAATAAAATTTATGTCAAACTCAAAAAGCAACATCATCCATTTCGCTAACCTCCCAACAATGTTAGTACTAAAAAAAAAATGCTTTAAAAGGTCACCTTTTAAAATGAAACGTGTTTCAAAATGAAGAAGGTAGTGCCTTAGCTTCTATGTGGAAAATACAAGAGAAAGGAATTGCTTCTCAATGGAGGAATAATTAGTTTCATAATCCACTAGGACATGACTAATGTAGTAGACCGTTCTCTCTCTCTTGACATCATCATAATGAGTAAGAAAAGTTGCCAAAGCATATGGTGATGCTACAAGGTAAAACAAAAAGGGTCTATCTTGCATATCCAACATTAGTACGGGAGGATTGGCCAAATATATTTTGATCAACTCAAAATATTTCGAGCACTCTTCATCCCATAAGAAGTGAACATCCTTTTTCAAAAAATGAGTGAAAGGAAGGGTGCGATCAACTAATTGAGATATGAATCTATGAATTGACTGAATCTTTCCCTATAAACTTTGCAACTTGGTAATACTCCTAGGTGGAGGAATGTTAACAATTACATCGATCTTATTTGTGTCAACTTGAATTCCATGATGAGAGACTATTAATACCAGAAGTTTACTCGCATCTATGCCAAAGACACACTTAAGAGTATTAAGCCTCATCTTATAGATTCAAAGCCTTTCAAAAATAAGATGAAGGTTTTTTACATGATCTTGATGGGTTATAGATTTTTCCAAGATACCATCAACATAATCTTCTAGAATCTTATGAGTAAAATCATGAAATATTAGGTTCATTTCCCATTGGTAAGTTTATCCCATGTTCTTTAACCAAAAGGGCATTAGCACATAACAAAAGGTACCCCAAGGAGTAGTGAAGGCTATCTTATATTGATCCTATAGATTAATATGGATCTAATTGTAACCTGAGAAACCATCCATGAAAGATAACATGGTATGGCCAATAGTCGAGTCCACAATTATGTCTATATTAGGTAACAAAAAATAATCCTTAAGAAAAGCCTTATTAAGATCATGAAATTTAATGCATATACAAATAGGGCCATCAGGTTTACTAACAACAAAAATATTCAAGATCCAAGGGGAGCAGTTGATTGGATGGATAAAGCCCATTTTCAATAGCTTCTCTATCTTAATCTTAACCAACAATGTGACCTTGGGATTAATCTTTCATATTTTCTACTTAACTAGCTTGGCATTAGGACATTAGAAGATATTATGAACCAAGAAAAGATATCGAGGTGAGAGTATAGAAGATCAAAATGTTCCTTAGCTTCCTCAGGGGAAAGGAACTTTCTAATCTTAATCACCTTTTTCAGAATACATAGGATCCATAGAGATTTCAGTAGTATCTCTTAAGGATAGAACTACAATCTCAAGGATATGATATTAGAACACCATCCTCAACATTTTCTAGAGGAGCCTCCTCATCAACAATCAAGATAGATTCTCTAAAATATTCCCATTCATTCAGGCGATACGAGAATCATCTTTTATGATGGAAAGGAGGCAAAAGGGAGTAGGCACCTAAGAATTAATCAAGTGCTTCATCCAAAGAGAAAACATCTAAAGGGACCTTCTCGGCCTACACCCCATCCTCTATTAGCTTAGGATGGACCAAACTAAGTGGTTCAGCTGAAATCATGTTAACACTCCATGAAGGTTTCTGCTTAGATTGTTCAATAGATCATCCCAATCCCAGATAGTGCTTACAAGGCTTGAACTAGATAGGGACTTGGATTCCTTTCTCGATACTTCCAAGGCCTTTTTCCCATTGCTATACTAAGAAGTGAATATATATCTGAAACCATAACAAGTTTGTAAAACTTTAAAAGGAGGTGGTTCCACGTAGAGAGGTTTGTTCCACCAGTGAACATCGAACACATCTATGAGAGCACAATCATCTCACTTACTCAATTTGCAAACATTAACCTCTTTTGCAGGAGTAGAACCATCCTCAATAGGGGAAAGACTGGTCTTCTAAACAAGATTATAGATTTTTACCTCAACGGGAGTGTCTTCTGCTTTTTCATCAGAGGAATTCAAGGTTATCAGAAGTTTAAGATGAGTGGGAATCACTTTGTATTGTCCAATAAAGAATTTAGAGAATTCCAAGGACCCCCAATCATCACCAAGGAATGCATTCAATTTAGAAGAAGAAGTAGACGACAAAGACTTAGGAATTTCTTCTTTAGGTGGTTCATCTTTGACATGTAATAGCATAAAAAGTTAAAGATGGAATAAAATTTTTAAGAGTGGAGACAACTGAAGCCTGACCAACAACCGCTAACTCACAAAGGTGAACAACTTTTAGGTCAACTTTTACTCTGACCATTCAATTATTTGCAACAAACTCTAGAGAATGATGTAGAGTGGAAGTTACGTCACCTATATCATGGATCCAAGGTCTCTCCAAAATAATATTGTAAGGTAAAGGGCTAGGCATCACATAAAGTAAGGTGGGTAAGGTATTGATGCCTAGCTACAAAGGAAATATTATCATGCCTAGAGCCTAGTGGCCAACATTATTGAACCCATGAATATACAACGAAGAAGCAGCTAGAGAAGATGAATCAACTTTAATCTTAGGCAATAAATCGATACCACAAAATATTTCGAGCCGAACCAGTGTCAATGGGGGTACACCTAATACCAATAGTATTGACATTAACTATAATCGTTAAAGGATTTGCTTGCTTCTATGTGTCCAAAGGCGGGAGTTCTTGCAGATAGAACATAATATTCAACGAATCCACATAAATATGAGTCATCAACACATTAACATTTTTCGGTCTAGTGGAGGCCAAGAGAATATTCTATAAGACTTCCTGCAACATTTCTTGATAAACTAGGGTGGTCTAAAGCAAATCTCAAAGTGAGATCTTAGCCAGAGTGACACAAAGTTACTTGACAAGATCGTAATCACATGGTGGTTTAGTCATAGGTTTAGGTACTAAAGGAATACTTGGTTGAGAAGGTGCTAAAGAAGTAGGAAATTGAGTAGGTTGAGATGTAAGAATCAAAGGTTGTTGATCCAAATTTTGTTTATTTCTTCTTGTATTATATGTGTGCACAACAATGGTTTAAGTAAAGTCTATAGCTTTTACAAACCTTGAATATAAATCTGATGAATCATTGTGATATAAAATTTCATAGACTGAATGACCCTTCTTAGGATAAGGTCTAGCTAGATTCAAGTAGATGATGGGTTTCTAAGGGCTTGGAGAAGCCATAGAGACCACCACAACATTTAATAACTCTTCAACCTGAAAAGAAGAGGATTTTTCAAAAGATTTACAAAAAAAGGAAGATACCTCTAAGAAATCATCTAGAGCATCATCCAACATGTCAAAATATTCTTTAGAAAAAACTATTATCATGGACATGGAAACACTGTAAAAATATATTTGACATGTTTCACATTGAGTTCACCAAAATGCGAGATAAGGGGTATTCACTTCCCACAAGTTTCTTCATTCTTAAGAGAATCCTAGGGAATGAACTGCCCTTATCCACTCAACATAAGATGAATGAAGAAATTGCAAAGAAAGTGTACACAAATTAATTATTAGAAAAAACTACTTCAGATCCGAAAAGAGTGAAACTTCTAGATTTCTAACTTCGACGGAGGAGCTCTCGGCCAAAGGACAACAGTGTGGATTCAAGACAAAGCGCAGTGCACTGGTGTCCAAATGGCACCCTAGAATCCTGAGCAATAGAGATCTCAAGAACTCAAGTGGGAAAACAAAAGTTTCACTACCTAACCCAGATCTGAGGTCTACTTAACAAAATGATAAAATAAAGAGAAAAAATTATGAGAAAACATTAGGGGAACTTGGGGAAAACTTACTAACAACTGGAGGTTCGCCTCTTAACTCCAAGCTCTGCTTTACAACCTGCACACAAAGTGAATGAGGGAAAATGTTGGGACTGTATAGGTGTTTGCCTCAGTCAAACCCCAGCTTTGATGTTCCCACCTCCATGAACGGCCATATAGAAAGAGAGTGTAGCTGAAATGGACAAAAGGAGTGGTGAAAGAAAACTCCGCTTCAGGAGGAGAACCCACACCACCAAGTAGTAAATGAACAAAGATATATAATCTATTCAAAAATAGAAAAGAGTGAAGTTGAAGAGAGAAGATTGAGTGAATGAATGAACCCACAAAATGCGAGTAAATAAGAGGTTTTGTTGCTTGCAAGGCAAAAAAAATTCATTACACCGAAAAATCTAACTACTTGGAAATGTGTCAAGAGTCAAGATTTGAGATTCCTCATTTCAAACTCATAAAACCACCAGGATGCTAGTGTACCACGCAGACATTTGCACATCACCCAATTCTCCAAAGCATATTTTTTTAGGAAACATTTCATCGGGCTACTATTGCTTCACCATTGGACCACATAGAGCTAGAATTGTGAAATTGTGACCAATGGTATTTTTTCCATTAATGCATTTAGGTGTCCTAGGTGCAATTCTACAACATTACAGAAGCGTAACCACACTCTCTTTCTTGCATTATCATCTATGTTTTAGTAGTATATTCATATTCTAACATGTTTATCTTCTTTATCTTTTTTATCTACTTGTCTATCATTTATGTTTGTTTCTATCTATCCACTTGGCTGTCCATGGAGTTGGAAACACCAAAATGGGGTTTTGACTAAGGAAACGCTTGAAATGGCCCCAACATTTTTCCTTATTTTTATGTATGTAGATTATTGATTTTGATTGTTGTGGGAGACTTTGTAGCATTCGATCTCTTGTGAGTTCATTCCTCTCTTTTCTATTTTGTTATTTTGAGTCATCTAGTTTAATCCATGCATGTTAGTTTTCTTTTTGTTATTTCTATTATTTTGATTATTTTGTTAGTTTAGTAAGCCTCTTAGATTTTAGTTTTTGAGTAGCAAGTAGACTCCTTGTGTTTTTGTCAGCAAGTTCTATTCTTGTACCATACAAGACTATAGTTCTTAGTGGGGACATTTGCACCATTCTATTGTCCTTGGCCAAGAGCCAACCAACTTGCTCATGAGACCTCTGAAGTCTACTCATTTGGTCTCTAAATTCCTTATCCTAAAATCTATCATAAAACACAAATTATAGTCAAAATTCTCCTTCAACTTCCTTTTTCACCTGAGCTTTTCCCTTGAGGTAGCAGAGGAACACTCTCTCTTTGAGGAGGTAGAGGGGTGTCATTTTTCCTTGACTACAATATATAGGTGTGTTTATGTAGAGATGTGATTTATTTTGATTCCCTCTCTTCCAAAGTAAATATTTAGTTAACATGAGAATCAATCATTAATTCATAGAGTATCTTCACAAATGACAATTTAATGAATTATTTTATGAAGATAAGTCATTGAGAAGATGAATACTATAGAATATTTCAGCCTTCATAACTTTTCTTTCATTGAGTGGAAATATTTCAAAGCATTTGCAAATAACTTTCTCAAATAGAAGCAATAATTCAATATTTTATTAGTTTTAGTAACAAATTCACTACCTCATCATAGAGGAAAAATATTCAAGGAATTTGAAGTTCCTCAAAGATTAATTTCATTCTAGATTCCTTTCACCAATAGAGCACAATCATTTCATGAAATCTTCAAACAAGCTACAATAATGTCTTTCTCTAAGTGTTAAGGAATTTATATCTAAAAAAAAATTAGATCTTATAAATTATGTCTCTTTCCAAATGGATAATATGAATTCCCCCCAAAAAATTCACCAATTTGTTGGTTCTTCTAACTCATTTCCTGATTGTCTCTAAAGGTAAGCAAAATATTATAATAAAGACTATTAGATCACTGGACAATGAATAGGAGATAGCTAAACAAATTTCCTCCTTTGCAACTTAAGATCTATAGAACCTTGTGGGGTCACCCTTAATAATATCAAATATAAATATCACAGATAGTTGAATTATAGCTCATGGGTTTGTGCATAGATCTATGACACAAAAAACATGAAAATTTGAAAAAAAGCAAAAAAAGACCATTTGGTGCATGCCAAATGGTCAAACAATTTGGTGCAAACTGAAATTGGAATGCACCAAATGGCTTGACCATTTGGTGCACCAAATTTGGCATGTGCCAAATGAAAATGTTAAATAAAAATAGAAAATGTTCCTTCCTTTATGAATTTTTGCTCAACCTACAGCTTGTCTTGGATTTTTTCATCTCTACAACTTGCACTCGCCAAATCTCTTCCATCTTTTGCACTTTTGTCATGAAATTCTTCATGAGGATGCCACCAACAAATCAAAGAGGTGTAATATTGTAAAGAGGTATTTATTTCTATTGTTTTTATTTTGAATTAGAATTAGAATGTAGATTGAAATAGGTTTTTCTAATAAAACTTTGTTCTAATTCTCAGGGAATGAATCTTCACCTCCAACCATTGAGAATTCACAATCACCCCATCACGAAGAGCCTCTTGAACAATAACAACCTCAAATCCTTCCATCAATTCATAGGAATCCTCAAGCAACACAAGAAAATATCCTAAATCAAATTGAAAACAATAAAAGAGACATTGAACAATTAATTGGAAGATTAACTAAGCATGCTGAAACCAACCCTTATAGGAGAGGGATTGCCAAATCATTGAAGTCAATTGTATCTCATGTAGGAGAAAGGAGTGATAAAATATTTTTTTGGTCAAATAAGAGGCATGAGTTAAGACAATTTTATGCTAGTGGTCTGTCATATGCAAGTGTGAAAAACCAAAAATTAGCAAAGCTGACTTGTGTGCCCTATTTATAGACCTGAGAACCAACACACCTTTATCTCATGTATGCAGGAGGTTCCCCATCCATTGGTGCCACCATGAATTAATTAAAAAAAAAAATGGGAGCAGTGATGGATGGTATTTGACCAAGCTCAATGCAATAACCATGAGGTACCATAGTAATTTTTGAGGAAACTTTATTGTGAGTTTGTCCTCAATAAGATGCCAAATTATTTTTACATCTTATACTTTTAGGGTATAAGTAGGGGCTCCACACTTGATAGACTAGGTGCACAATGTAATTCGTAGTTGGCACTGAGACCCTTGGACAAAGCCATGATGGAGCATGTTCTTGTTCCTTCCATTGTTAAGGACAGTGTCGAGGTGGAAATGTTGGAGTCGATTAGCTTGCTCACTTAGACCATTATATAGTGTGCAAGGCCTCTAGTAGAGCCTAATGTGGAGGAGACATGTAGGTCTCAAGCTCCACCCCACCATTGTCATGTTGTGGTGTTGTTTGTATGTACGATTATCAGAGTGCTTGAGATGCATCTACTCAACCTACATCAAAAACAAAGGCGATGACTATGATAGATGAATTTTTGAATAATACATTATGATGGAAGTGGAATTACTCTAAGTGGGGTGGGGGGTGAATTAGAGTAATGTATAAAAACTTTTGATGACTTGAAATGCATATTTGAACCCTTTTTTTACTTTGAACAAATGAGTGACTTTATATATGCAATGTGAATACTGAATTTTGAATGATTATGTTCAATGAATTAATCAAGCATAACATGAGTGCTTAACAACTCATATCAAAGCATTATATATATTATTCAGATAATGTTGAATAAACAACCTTTTGATGCTTTCTTTTATAGAAGACTCCAAACACACGTATGGAAAAATATAACATTCATACATTGAACATGAACAATTGAGCTTTGAACTTAAAGACAACTTGGAACTATGTTAAAGTATTAGAGCATTACATGAACTACTTTTACAATGACTGAAAGAAGAATTAAGCAAGATAGGCACAAACCACACAAAAGAGAAACACAAAATTTTGAAAAGTGGAAAACCCTCTTGGGGTAGAAAAACCACTCCAAAATGCCTTACAAGATTAGAACAAAAACATTGATTACAATATTTTTAGAGCACCAACTCCACCAAAATTCTGAAGCAACAACTCCTTAAGAAAGTTTCTCAATAATAATGCAATTTGTTAGGACCTTATAATTGCACTATTTTTTGGAATTACAAAATCTCAACAGAGTACATTTAAAAGATATACAATAATGCCCATTATAATATGTACTGAATGAAAAAGTACCAACATAACCTCACTAAAATATATGCAATCTTTGTAATAAGAATTAGAGATATAAACACTTTAAGCTCTCTCTTTCACAATTTTTTAGAATACAAAAATATCACTGTAATAACCCCTTATTCTCTTTTCGACAACACTCTGTTCTGTCTCATAAAACCCCATCTTGAGTCATGATTTTGAGTCATGTATTTATACAAAGAAAAAACTATGTAAACATCAAAACCCTTGAGTTAACTTAGGTTCAAAACCTTAAACAAATCTAGTTATGATTAACGAAAACAAAAGATCTTTTTTAAAAACCGAAACTAGAAATGAAGTAATCTATTCAAAACTAAATCAATATCAACTTTCACCTTTTTACATTTCCATTCACCAAATTTACCTTTGAAAGATCAAAGCAATGTATAGATATTACCTCTATTATGGCAGTTCAAACTGCAAACAAAATCCCATAAGATCCTCTATTACCTTCACTTCCAGATCATGAAGAGTCCACCAAATAACTCGCCACCCTTCATAAACTACCATACATGAAAACCAAGCTTGAATACTAGCAAGAATCCATTGTGACTGAAAATGTAACCTCTTCATGGTGGCACTAGGGTTTTTAATTAGAGAAAAACTAAAATGACATAATGATTTCCCTAACTTCTTTCGAATCAAAGACTTTATATTGCTTTTTTCAAATTTTGTAAAACTTGAAATCCAAGAGGACTTTTAATCAAACATCATAATAACCTTTAAACACATGTTGTCAAATACTTTATCATTGCTGTCAATACTTTGACCATGTGGAACATGAATGCCTTTGACTATTCCAAGATTCCCATGGGCCGATACAAGTAAACAATCATTATGAATACTATGTAATATGGTATGTCAAGCTAGAAATTGAAATATATTATAATGTAAACCATATCACATGTGAAGAGCCCAATTACTCCAAGTCAAGGCCATAAATGGATTTAACTTAATGCTACTAAAGATAGCATAATAATATAAATGTTCACTTTGAAAGTATGTGAAAAAATCATAAAGAATTACTTTGAAGAGTGATTGAAAACATATCACCAAGTATTATTCACTTCACATAAACCTATTACTAGCACTTGTGAATGCCAAAGTGAAACTTGTATGCCAATTACATAAATTGTCAAACCTCAGAAAAACTTTTGTAGATATAAATATGCTAAAAACAATATCAATATTGTATGTGTATACCTAAAACAACCTTCAACCCTTGATCTGTATATACCTTATAAATTTCATGTAATCACTAAAATCAAAACATGCCAAACAACCTGTATAAAAGAATAACCCCATTGGAAAATTATATATTCTCTGCACATGAATTCAACATAATCAGTACCACAAAACAAAACTAAAAGTAAACCATCCAAACCATTGCCCATAAATTACTAAATAGGTCAAGCACTAAAACAACAATAACCAAATGCACCATGTACCATAATGCCAATTCAAACCAAGAAGTGACAATCAATCAATTTTTACATCAAGGAAAAACAACAGAAAAGAGAAGTTCAACATATTCAACATTGATACTCAGGTAAAATTGAGCAAGTTCATTTCGTTTTGTTTATTAAATTATATTTTGAAATTTAAGAATAACTAAATTAGTAGAATCAATATGATGAAATTTTAGGGTTAGAGTGTTCATGAGACATGCTCCATTCCTATAGACCCTTATTCATTCTGAACATTGAGTCCACAATTATGCAACTAGTATTAAAGGTATTATTATTGCATTTGAACAATTTAATGTTATTTAAATGTTTGTCTCATAACATGTTTTGCATGTCAAATAGTTTCCTGGTGGACCTTAGAGCTCCACACCTTGCTATTCATGTCCTCAAACAACTTTCACTCAAGTAACCTTTATTCATTAATGGTGTTGTAAAATAGTGTTAGCTAGTTTTCATAATTTTGCTTATACAAATCTAAAAATTTGATGAGAAACACAAAAATTGGTTGGTCTTGTGAGATCCTAATTATATTTACCATTCAACATCTATCTCATTATTCCATTTCTATCATCACACATTTTAACCATTTTATATCACATATCCCAATCTTTAACACATTATATATTATACCACCTTCCTCCATATTTCATCTTATACACATATCATTACAAGAAAACTTTCCTTTTGTTCATTATTGACCAAATCTCTTATACATTATTACTACATACCTCAAGTTGCCACTTCATGTCCTATATTTAAACCTTAGACACCGCCTAATTCACTTTATGGTCTAATATTCCCTCCTAATTACTTCCCATTAACCTCTAGTATAGTTTACCTTAAATATTTTATTATCACATCCTAGCTCATCCAATTAATATCTACTAGTTCATTCTATGTTCCATCATCCCCTCTTGATCGTGTCACGTTATCTTCTCCTAAATAAATTTTTGTTCCTTTATTCCTTCCTAATCCCATCTCATTAACATTTAATAGTTCACCCTATTTTCCACAATCCCCTCCTAGCCCATCCCACTAATATCTACTAGTACATCCTATGTTTCATTATGCCCTTCTACTCCCATCTTATTGTACCCTTTATTATTTCACCCTATGTTCCTTTATCCATTCTATGTTATACCATCTCTATCCATGCTTCATCCTATAACTCTTCTCTATTATTACTTCACATAGGTCAAGTTACCACTTCATGTACTATAGTCAAACCCTATACACCTCCTAATTCACACTATGTTCCATTATTCCCTACTAATCCCATCCCATTAACCTCTAATAGTTCACCCTATATTTTTTATCCCATCCTAGCCCATCCCATCAATCTATACTAGTCCATCCTATGTTCCATTAACCCCTTCTAATCCCATCCCATTACCCTTTCTTATTTCACCTTAAGTTTCATTATCCCCTCTTGGTCTCAAGTCCCATTATCTTCCCCTAATTTACCCTATGAACATCCTTTATTCCCTCCTAATCCCATCCCATTAACCTCCAATATTTCACGCTATATTTTGTTATCCCATCGTAACCCATCCAATTAATCTATTCTAGTACATCATATGTTCCATTAACCACTTCTATTCCCATCCCATTACCATATCTTATTTCATTGTATGTTCCATTATCCCCTCTTGGTCTTGTCCCATTATCTTCCCATAATTCATCCTATGTTCCTTTATTCTCTCCTAATCCCATCCCATTAACCTCTAATAGTTAACCCTATGTTCTACGATCCCCTCTTGGACCATCCCACTAATCTCTACTAGTCCATTCTATGTTCCATTATCACATTTGACTCCCATCCCATTGTACCCTCTATTATTTCACCATATGTTCCATTATCCCCTCTTGGTCTTGTCTCTTTATACCTTCTATGGTATAGCACCTCCATCCAAATTTTATCCTATACACATGTACTATTACAAGAATTATTTCCTTCCACTCATTATAGACCAAAGTTTTCTTCTCCATTACTATTGCACACCTCAACAATCAACTTCATGTGCTATAGTAAAAACCTAGACACATCCTAATTCATCATATGTTCCATTATCCCTTTGAAAGCTATTAGTAAAATAGTAAACCTCACTTCATTCATGTGAACTTTATTATGGCATTATCACTATGTTGACAACATGCCCTCATTAACATTACTTCATCAACATATGCAATTTGAATCTCAATGAGCACTGAACTTTGGAATTTGCAAGAGTATGGACTATCCTAATGTACTTAGTACTTTCACCATTCTATGATCTATAAGCCCTATACAGTAGTCTCAACTAAGGCCACCCACTTACACTTTCATGCAAGGTGACTACCACCGATAGGGATTGTACTGTTGCATAGATTGGCATCACTTCATAAAGTTTTCTTAACATTGTGTTTCAAGTTCTTTCAACTGCCATTGACCTTTACCTTGTATTGAATTTTGTTATTAGTATTACCATTCTTGACTAGCTTCCTTCAAAAGTTGGTGCACTCATGATGCATGAATTTTCTATATTTTTATCTATGAATTTACTGCACTTTTACATTCTTAATTTCTACTCATTTATGACAGTCATCTTGTTGCTCTTTTCATCTTCATTTACTACTCATTTATGATAGTTATAAAGGGACTACCTAAACTTGTTTATATGACTGTTAGATATGTTTTTCATTTTTAGATGTTGACATTAGATAGCCATGGTGATGTTGGTGGCATGATCGACCTTGGAGTTGCTACAGTAATAGCTAGTATTGACCCTTTGAGATAGTTATGCAATAGATTAGTTGATTTGACATTATATTTTCTCTTTTATGGTCTATTATTGAAAAATTTCATGATACTTGTATGTAATTTAATTTCTATCTTGATGGTTGCTACAAATTTTTGTCACTCTAGATTGTGGATGTGGTAATGTTGTAAATGTGCATGATAACTATTTGTATGTGGTAAGTGATTATATTTTGTTATATGTCATTCTATAATTCAATTTATATGTATTAACATCTATAATTTTTATTGTATCAGTTGTAGATCCAAAGGATTGAAGAGAAGAGGACTAGTTAGCATGTTCAAAAGACACGAGAACAAACAAGAACTCCATCCAACTGACTATCAAAGACAATATGAGATATTTTTCCTTCCCTAGAGGGAAATGACTATGTATTAGGATTATTTGTTGTATGCCTATGTGGATTTTAGAACATATGTTTTGTACTATCGATATATATATATATATCTGTGTGTGTGTCTGTGACATTTTATGTCCATATGGCTCTTTTAGAGTAAGCCTATATGGAACTTTTTTTTATATATTGCATATAATTTTAGCAACATATATCATTGTATAGCCTTATGAATTTTTTATTAAATAAAATCTTATTTTAATACTACCATTCTTGAATGATGTTATTGTGCATATTGTGTAAATTGTATGTTTGAATGTTGTAGGCAAGGGTTTTTTTACATCCAATGCTTAAATAATTATTGTCGATTAATCAATAAGCTCCATTCCAAGTGGTTTGTATCCTTTTCAATGCTTCCATTACTTGTACTTCACTTATTCACATGTATGCTTCAATTATTCATGTGTATACTTTATCTATATTGCATGTATTCACATGTATGCTTCATGATTCCAATGTATAATTCATGTGTTCACATTTATTCTTCATGATTCATGTGTATACTTCATGTATTTACATGTATGCTTCATGTTTCTTGAGTTCTATCATTGTCTAGTGGCAAGGATTTTAACACAAAATGGTTTCAAGTGAACTGTAAGAGCTCCTTCCCATAAAAAATATCATAGAAAAATGTAATGCTTTTAAATCATGGCTGAGGATGGCATCCAAAAACTAATGGTTCTAATTCTAAAGCTTAGCAGTCATTGCATTCTAATCTATAGAACAAGTGGACCTTTCAAACCTCACAGACATATATATCTACCTTTATGAACTTGTATGAACACATCAAAACACATGATAGTTGTTGATCCAACCAACAAAATTTGTTTGCATCTACTACTATCACAAAACTTGACTTCTCATTAAATGAAATCAATGTACATATCATTTTTAATGATATTTTGAAGATATTAGATGTGTATGCACAAAAATACAAGCTTGATTTTTGGATGCATCACCCATGTGGAGTTATCACATTTCTCCCATATTCATCATTTAAATAATTTTAAAAACCTCCTTCCATTTTCTATGCATGAAATAACTTGGAAAATCATTAAGAAACATGGTTCTATAACTTCTTCCACATCATGTTTTAGAACTCTATACCATGAAAAACCATACATCATGGATATTGAATATCTGGATCCAATGTTTCACTAGTAGGTTGAGTTTTGCAACTAAGCAAGGGTGCACTAAATGACAACAATTGCAATTTGGAATCTTAAGGGATTGAGTCGATTGAACATAGCTCTGAGTGATTCAGTGTGTTTGGGTGCAAAAGTGGACCGTGCCTAGCATAAACATACCCATATAGATGTGTTGGAATAGTTTGTTTTGTCACACAAGTTGTAGAACCAAAGTTGCACCACTTTGCAAATTTAGAATGCTTGCATTTGACAGCTTTTTCCTCAAGCGAGAAGTTCTCACCATGAGAAAAAACCTCTAAGATAGAAAAACTAAGAGAGGTTATTGTAGAGGGGCCCAACATGATCCCATATGCTTAGACAAGAAGTTTCTAAGCATCACAGTATCTAAGTAACAACCCATCAAAGATTGCAACCATTTTGCACTTTGGACTCTTAAGGGATTGAGCCGATTGAATGTAGCTTGGAGTGATTCAGAAATTTTTGGTGCAAAAGAGGACCATTCCTAGTGTAAATGTACCCATCTAGACATGCTAGAATAGTTTGTTTGGTCACATGAATTGCAAAACAAAAGTTACACCACTTTGCAAATTTACACTACTTGCATTTGACAAATTTTTCCTCAAGCAAAAAATTTCCACCACAGAAAAACACCTTTGAGATAGTGAAAATTGAGAGAATTTATTATAGATGGGAACAATGTGATCCAATAGGCTTAGAAAATAATTTTCTAAGCATCATGGTATCCGAGTAACAACTATCAAAGATTGTAGTCATTTTGCACTTTGGACTCTTAAGGGATCTAGTCGGCTGAATGTAGCTTAGAGTGATTTGGCATGTTTGGGTGTGAAGGAGGATCATGCCTAGCATAAACATACCCTACCATGCATTGGAAGAGTCTATTTGGTCACATGAGTTGGAAAACAAAAGTTGCACTACTTTGTAAATTTACGCTGCTTGCATTTGATAACTTTTTCCTTAAGTGAAAAGGTGCCACCACAGGAAAACTCCTCTAATATAGAAAAAAATGAGAAATTTTATTGTAGAGGTGCCCAACACAATCTAATAGGCTCAAATGATAATTTTCTAAGCATCATTGTATCTAAGTAACAACCCATCAAACATTGTAGCCATTTTACACTTTGGACTCTTAAGGGATTTAGCCGGTTGAACATAGCTCAAAGTAGTTCAACATGTTTGGGTGTGAAAGAGGATGATTCCTAGCATAAATTTACCCATCCATACATGTTAGAACTATTTGTTTGGTCACATAAATTGCAAAATGAAAGTTGCACCACTTTGTAACTTTACATTGCTTGCATTTGATAAATTTTTCCTCAAGAAAAAATTCACCACCATTGGAAAATGCCTCTGAGATAGGAAAAACCAAGAGAGCCTATTGTAGAGGGCCCCAAATTGATCCCATAGGATTAAATGAGAAGTTTCTAAGTTTCACAATATTTGAGTAACATCCTATCAAAGATTGCAACCATTTTGCACTTTGGACACTTAAGGGATTCAACCAATTGAATGTAGCTCAAAGTGATTTGGTGTGTTTGACTACAAAAGAGGACCATGCATAACATAAATGTACCCATTTGAATGTGTTGGAATAGTCTATTTGGTCACATGAGTTATAGAAAAAAAGTTGCACCATGTTGCAACTTTACGCAGCTTGAATTTGACAACGTTTTCCTCAAGTAAAAAATCACCACCATGAGAAAACACCTCTAAGATAGAAAAATTTGAGAGAGTTTATTGTAGATATGCCCAATACAATCCCATAGGATCAAAAGATAATTTTCCAAGTGTCACGGTATCTGAGTAATAACCTGTCAAATATTGCAGTCATTTTTCACTTTGGACTCTTAAGGGATTCAGTCGGTTGAACATAGCTCAAAGTGATTCGGTGTGTTTGGGTATGAATTAGGATCATTCCTAGCATAAAATTACACATACAAATGTGTTGGAATAGTCTTTTTGGTCACACAAATTATAGAATGAAAGTTGCACTACTTTGCAACTTTACACTGCTTGCATTTGACAACTTGTTCCTCAAGCGAAAAGTCGCCACCATGGGAAAATTCCTCCGAGATAGCAAAAAATGAGAGAGGTTATTATAGAGGGGACCAATGTAGTTTCATAGGCTTAGATGAGAAGTTTCTAAGTATCAAGGTAACATGATTAATGACTATCATAACTTCAATCTCAAAACCCTTGACATCAAAACTATAACTTTTAGTTTTTAATGTTTATTAATAGTAGTTGAAAACTACCATAAAGGAATACCATATGACTAATTTTGAGTAAGCCATTGTGAATTTGGATTGGCTAATGAATATTAAGTACATGCTAAAATTGTGTGACCAACCCAGTGTCTCACCTAAATAGGCTAAAAATTGCTGGAAAACTATTTATTACCACATGTGTAAATCCTTAGAAAATTTGGAAATCTCCTTGCTTCAAATAAAGTGTCTTGGAAACATTCATTTGAAAGTTCTTTCTATTGACCTCTTGGCTCTAATTGAAAAAGAACACACTTTTAATGACTCTACCACTTTTCCATCACTTAAGTTTGTTATTTCAGCTTCACTTTAACAAACAGATTTATGTGGAGAGCAATAAAAGGTTGTGTTAGTTGTAAGATAGTGCTAATAAGATAGAGGGGACACTCTACAAACAATGGACAGTCATTCCATTAGCAAAGTTGTAGGGACAATAGGGTGTAAATTTCACTATGCGTGGAGGTCAAGACTATAATGTGAGGTAAATGACATTAAATAGACAACCACCATAAAGTATGCAAAGGATCATCAAATTATAGATAGAGGAAAATGAAATGTTTAGACATAAATAGCAGCAAATTCATTGATATTCATAGCAGAAAATTCTTTAGACAGTCATACATTCATGGGCAGCTTTCAGACATAAGGAGTAGAAAATTAATTGACATAAATAGTAGTTGTTACCTATTATCATTTTGCAAAATGATATTTTCAAAGTTAAAGAATTTAAGTCAAAGGGATTTTATTTTATGAAAAAAGCATTGAAAAGACATTTTAATTATTTCCTAGGGCCTATTTTCATGATATTCATGTGCAAATTTTAAAAGGGATTAAGTTCCATCTTTGATTTTTGAGTTCAGAGGGAAATCTCAATTGAATTTCCATGTTTGAAAGATGTTTCTTGTATTTTTGACAAGGAAAAGGAGGAAAGTTCAGTTTCAGAAGGAAGTTGCAACTTTACAGATGGAAAGAGCTTCAAGTTTGCAACATTACAATTCCATATTTCATGGATTTTCCTTCTTGAGAGGTATTTTGCTTCATATCTCTGTGTTTGCAATGAGAAATGGGTGTTGTTTGAATTCATGAGAAAACAGTATGTGTAGATTGTTGAGCCTTATATTTCATAAGGATAAACCATTTTTGTTAAGAGATTGTTGATTAGTAAGGTTTTGAAACCCTAGGCATTAAAGGTGCAATAGTTTTTGAAGAGGTAGCCCATTGATATAGGTATAGTAATTGGTCTCACTTTTTTCTTTGTGTAATGATATGAGAATACAATGCCATATTTTGACATACAAGCTTTTCATGATAGGTATCTTGCAAAATGGATAGCTAATCTAAAGTGACAGTAGGATGAATGCTTTTAAGTGTTGTTGATTCATAACTGGTAAGAGTATGATATAAGGATGGCATTCTAATGGTAGGAGGCAGTAGATTGTTTGGAGCAACACTATAAAATATTGATGTGAGTGGCCTTTATGGATGCAGAGCAACAAGATATAGTAATTATGTGTAAGTGTGGTTCATGAGGAGGTAGTCAAAAGAAAACTATACATTTTCATGGAAGTTAAAGGCTTGGCAGTGAACATTGACATGTTTCAAGTTGAAAACTTAATGCCAAGTCCCTATTGAAACCATAACACATTGACAACTAGGTTTGATGCATAATGAGGAAAGCCACGTCATGATGACAGTGACTCGAAAATTCATCCAATATTAGAGTATATTTTGGAAATCCAAACACAAAAAACCTGAGAGTAGATAAAATTGACAATGATGGATTCCCTTTTATTGGTTTAGAATTATATATAGTGGGGAGATATTAATTGGAAAGGTGAGTTCATAGCCTTCTGATGCAAACTTTAGCCTCAAGTTGAAGCATACTAAACAAGGAAGGTGTTGGTTATTTTTTAAGAACCAAACTTAATCTTACCACTTGCCTATGAATTTTCTAGAATTCAATGATTAGTGAGGGTAAGGATTGGAAAACACACAAGGATTCTAAGGCCCTTACTTCTACTATTTGGGCTCTATGAAACTTGGGAGGGTAATCCTATAATTTTTCTATGATATTCATTAAATCAAGAACATTTCTACACATAGATAAGTTCCTATAAAGGGAAAATAAATAACATTCATCAAAGATTTGGCTGACCTTTAAATAAATGACTATCTATTGCAAGGAATAAGATGATACTTTAGATTGGTATAGTGTAGTTTAAGGTATTTAGATTGTTTTCATTTTCATTTTAAGCCCTTTGTCTAGTGCTAGCCTAACTCATTCATCTTCAAGATAACCAAATGAAAAGACTAGTGCCTTGTCTTGGGGTAATGGAGTCATATTCAAAATAACCAGTAATACCTTAGCAAATTTGAATCAATAATTGATGGAATATTGATATACTACATTACAATATTAAATTCATTGTTCCCAAAACACAACTGTGTATGTGCAGGATCACCATGGAAAAAATAGGCCCTTAAGTGGCAAAAAATTTAGAAAAATCAGAGTTAGGAAACTTGACATAAAAATTTGAATAAGTTATCTATATTATTTTAAAAATATGTCAGAATAGAATTTGTAGCAAGTTGAATGTAGTTTCTAAACTACTAGGTTTGTTTAAAAAATAAATCTATTTGGTGAAAATTTGAAATTTCAATGCAATGGTACTTAAATTTTAGGGAAAAAATAAGAAGTAGGTCTTTGTCTTACCACCCTAACCACAACAAAATGATAATATTTTTTTATAAGATTTTAGATATAAGTAGAGGACTCATGCTCTGATGTGATACATATTTTTTTGTAATTTTTTTCCAAGTAAATAATTAATTATGAATTTTTTATTACAACTTTTTAAAAAATATAAAAACTCGTATGTTTGACCACCGTAACTTGGTTAAAACTTCATGAAATTCAATTTTTATTTTTTTAATCCTATAGTATGCAAAGCATAGAATCTGACACATGTTTTGGATTCAAAAAATGTGATACCATTTGAAAGATATAGATGTTTTTGAATCAGCCTATCAATTAGGACTTTAGTTGTAATTTGAATAGAAAATGAATAATAATTACTTATTAAATTCAAAGTAAAGAATAATTTATATCAGTGGAAAGTTGATAATCTCCTTTAAAAACCCTTTTCGTTTAATAAATTTTGGGTAAAAAAATAGTCATTAGCCACATACCCATCATATTGCCACTTGTTGGCCCATCATGATCCTGCACATACCCAACTACTTATCAATCCTATGCTCTCTCCTTACAAATTTGCAACCCTATTTTAGCATTTAATCAATTCTTTGAATTGCAGAAAAAAGAAAATCACCCATTCAATTAAAAAAATTTAAGACAAACGAAAAAGATCATTAACCATTTCATTTATAATCTAGAAGAAAATTACATAGGAGAGAATGTACCTTGAAACTAACATTTTCATTTATAAACTACTGCTACTATAAAACTATTTGAGATCATTACAAAAAAACTCATACCCAAGACTCCTTACTAACCTATTCAATTGTGCATGAATTTACAATTTGCTCCTTCACGAGCTTAGCTTTCCTACTTAGACCATTTTATAACCAAAATCAAAATCCATGTAACTAGGCCTGATATCCCATTTTATAGAAGAATGGGACCAACAAGCTTTAGGCCAAATTACCATTTTAGTTACATTTCATTTGACACACATTTCATTTCAAGTTTTGAAACCACCCAGATGATTACACTTAATAATTTCAGAACAAGGGAAAGCAAAAGACAAAACTCCACCATTTGGTTGAACTAGACCAACTAGCCTTCCAAAAGGCATCATTTGTTGATGCAGTGGCACCAAAATTGTACATCCATGTTGACCAAAGAATATTCTCCATTAGCACCTCAGGAAAAAACTTGTATAATAACTGAAAAAGGCATATTCCCCATTGAAGACACGAAGTTCAACAAATCCACCTCACACCAGCCCAAAATATTTCCATGTCAATGCCAAAGAAAAAAATGAAAGACATGCTAAAGAGGATGAGTTTTTTGTAGTGGAAATGGTATCATCAAAAAGAAAAATAGGGTTCAAATGCTACTTTGATTCATCAGCATCAGAGTATGCTCCCTCACTCTGTTTTCACACTGACATTGGAGGAGCAAGTATTCCTCCCTCATCAGAATATTTTTATGGTACTAGAGAAGGAAGATAATTCCCATACTCTAGGTCAGTATGTCCTCCATCACTTGAAGGGCTATCTGAAACCACAATGGGAGAGTTGTGCTTTCCCAGATAATCTTTATGGTACTTATTCATCTTCTTTTCTTTCTTCAAAAGCTCAACTAATTCCTTCACTTTAAACTTGACCAATTCTTCTAAAACAACCCTAATCCTCAGATTATAGGTGCTCTTGACACCATCTTTCTTATTTTTACCAAGGACCCTCTTCCTCCCCTTCAGTGTTGTAGAGGCTCCAGGTATTTCTCGTTCAGCCTTGGATATATCCTCTTGAAATTCAGATACACTAAGCCTCCTGCACATCCTAATTGGTTGGAAAGACACAACTGACTTACCCATTCTTATGGAACATAGGGTAGGAACAAGAAAATCCTAATTATGAGAAGACCCACCATCCTAAGCTCCTAAATTGAAATTTCGAAACAAAAAATACTCTAACCTAGACAATTTTGACTAGCCTTAATGACAATTGCAAACAATCAAGACCCTTACTATCCCAGAGAAATAAAACTCTCAAACCAACTAATGAATTACTAAAATAGAGCTCATATCAACATACCTAGGATAAACACTGCAATACTTTTGCAATTGAAAGCCTAAGAGTCACACACTTCCTCTTTAGCTCACACCTCACAATTCTTGAAGATTCCAAATGGTGAAATAAAATAGTAGGAAATCTACATTAAGTAGACAATTAGGAGCATGTAGCCATTGATGATTGAGGGCTTTGTACGAGCAAGCTAACAACTTATCTGATCAACTTTTAATCTAGGTTATCGATCTTTTTTGTATTTAAAACACCATCAATGGAAATCTTCAAGCATTACTTTTGTGTTTTACAACTTGCACCTTGAAAACGGTGATACCACCTTAGAAAATCACCACATTTACCCTTAATCTCATTAGTCATCTTAATATGACAATCATCATGCATTTCCATCCTGGTCCATGCCTTTCATTTATATCGGCAAAGTATAAAGAGTCGACATTGAAGGGAATATTCCCTAAAACATCCCATCGCTCGTTGCATATTTTCCCTGCCCCTTCAAATTCCAATCAGCGATGAAGGCATTGGAATGATGGAATCTCAACCACTAGATCATTGGTCTCCTTTAACAATCTTCACCTTGCATAGTGTGTCACTAATACATGTTTCAAATCCTATACCACATTAGCGATGGATGAAAAGTAGCGATGAAACCAGATCAAGCCACATGCATCATCACTCAAAATCAATGGCACAAAATATAGCTCATTTACTCCTTTCAAAATAGCGATAGCCAAAAATTATAAGGGACCTCATCACTCATTTCCAATTTGAACAAGGCAAGTGCACAACTATCCGCGATGAGCGATGGAAAGAAATATAAAGAGCCCTAAGGTCATTGCTCATCGCTAATTCAAATCTCAATATTCAAGAGCAATTAGCAATAGTCGAAACCTCCAGTGATGGGTATGTGCAGGATCATCATGGAAAAAACAAGCCCTTAAGTGGCAAAAAAATTAGAAAAATCAATGTTAGGCAACTTGACGTAAAAATTTGAATAAGTTATCTATATTATTTCAAAAATATGTAACAATAGAATCTATAGAAAATTTAATGTAGTTTCTAGACTACTAGGTTTATTTAAAAATAAATAAAATCTATTTGGTGAAAATTTGAAATTTCAATGCAGTAGTACTTAAATTCTAGGGAAAAAATAAGACGTAGGTGTTTGTCTGACCACCCTAACCATAATAAAATGATAATATTTTTTTATAAGATTTTATATATAAGTAGAGGACTCATGTCCGAATGTGATGCATATTTTTTTGTAATTTTTTTCCAAGTAAATAATTAATTATGAATATTTTTATTACAACTTTTGAAAAATATAATAACTCATATGTCTAACCACCTTAACTTGGTCAAAACTTCATGAAATTTATTTTTTCTTTTTTTAATCCTATAGTATGTGAAGTATAGAATGTGATACATATTTTGGATTCAAAAAATGTGATACAGATTGAAAGTTATAGATGTTTTTCAATCAGCCTATCGATCAGGAGTTTAGTTGTAATTCTAATAGAAAATAAATATAAATATTTATTAAATTCAAATTAAAGAATAATTTATATTGGTGGAAAGCTGAGAATCTCCTCTAAAAACCCTTTTCATTTCATCAATTTTGGGTAAAACAAAAGTCGTCAGCCACATACCCTACAAATACCCATAATATTGCCACTTTTTGGCCCATCATGATCCTACACATACCCTGATACAAAGAGAAACTTAAGCATCACACATCATTGATATCAAACTCAACACTCATGACCTATCTGCAATGAGTGAGACAAAAGAAATACCATTCATCACACATCGCTGATCTAGATTTGCACTAAAAGCTATCCATGATGAGCGATGAATGAAAGCGATAGATGGTACTTAAGTGGGACAATTTGGCAAGTGCTCATAAGTTGTATTGAGGAAGGGGGCCACCTAGGACAATGTATAAAAATGCCTCCAAAAACATGATACTTCAAAGGATGTAAAGGCCAAATAGGATTAATTGATCAACCTTATATAAAATAAGTATTTCTCGCCTATGTACAAGGGGGCGGTAATTTCATGGGCTTTAATGGCTCAAGATGTTCTAACTTGGCTAGGGATAGGTAATAGGGAGTCAACTATGGATCATAACAATGGCTAAGACTTAAGGGTTCTTAGGAGAGATCTTTGACAAACAAATCCTAAGGCAATGATAGTGGGAAAAACCCTAAGTTTAGACACTTGAAACTACCCAAATTTTATAGATTTTTAGAAATGGAACCAAAAATTTTTAGGGGTTCCATCATAAGAGTTGATCAAGTTTTAATGTCAAATAATGATGATGGAAGGATTTGTAGGGTTTATAGAAGAGAAAGAAAATATTCCTTTTACAATAGAAGGAATTGTTTCAGATTTTGTCATAAATCCACATGCTTTTCCTTCAAGACAAACACCTAGACAAGTTTTTGAATGTGCCTTATCAAAGATAATTGTGTCAAGTGAAATTTTTGGTGATGCCACACCTTTCATTACTATCACAATTGGATCCATTACTGAAGAACTTCACAGTCGTGGTTATGGAAAATGGCATCTTGTGAAGAATGCAACCATGTTAGCAATGCAATTCATCTTTCATGATGTTCAAATGTAGTCATGTTGTAGGGTAATTCTTTCTTCACAATCGCTATGAGTAGGGACAGTTATCAGATGCAGGTGAGTAGTGGTCATGGTGTCATTACAGTCATTGTAACGATACAAATTTTGTGCAGATTTGAGAAGATTTTTGGGGTGTAATTGCTTGGTTTGAAGGAAGTTTACGAAAATTTGATGTCAAGGTTAATTTTCCTTGTTAATGCAACCTTTCCAAATCATAAATTTTGAGCAAGTTTTGTATTCTAAAGGATTTTGGTAGTGAATTGTGGTAGGTCCAGAATTCATATTACAACAAGGAAGGTTTCAATCAAGGGGTGAATTTAGAAGGTTAATTTCTTTATAAAGGCATCTCTAAGCCTTTCTTGTTTTTTAGTTATGGCTTTTTAGTTGTGTTTCCATTTCAATAGATTGAATTTGTGAAACCTATTTTCCTTCATGCAAAAGGTTGAAACCATCACCTTGATATGAAATATAATCCTTTAAATGTAAGCCATAAACATTAAATGTAAACCATAAACCATTATGCTTTAGATAAGAATTCCAAAAGGAAGTAACACCATGAATCAAATTTAGTTGACCTAAATTGTGCATAAGCTTGGATATTTTAAAAGGACAAGAACAAGAGCTACATATATGATAAATAGACCTCATTGGAAAGGAAGAAAAAAATCAATTGAGGCATATTAAGGAATATACACATTTGCATGCAATAATTTTTCATAATTTTTGTATTTCAAAAAATACATTAATACAATAACAAATATTATAGTAGTGATGGAAAAAAAACTTGAAAATCCCCCCATTTCTTAGTAATTGTAAAAATACATGCGGGGAATTAATCCTCCCATTTGCAACCTATATCATGAAATATCTTGTACAAGAAGAAACAAAAGGAGTTGCTACCTAGTTTGTTTTCTCCAATCCACCTCAGGTGGCCCAGTTATTTGCATTCCAAATTCTTGAAAACATGTAAATCCCCTACTCCCTTAGAAACACATGGGTAGTAGCCTCGGTGCGCTTGTGTAATCTCACTGGAATTTATTCTACAAAAAACTAAAAAAGCCTAACAATTTAAGACATGGAGTCACATTAAAATCATTAAAAGAACAGTAACTAAATAATGTCAAAAATACACCTTCTGACCAGATCTACTATCACCTTCATGCATTCTCTAAGTAGATCGATTGAAGGTCCTACAATTGCGATGTGGCCCATCTTTCACTACTTTCTCATCTATCGATGAACCTAGGTATAAATGTCATGAATATATAAACACAATTAACATAAAACATGTAGCATATAAGAATCCAACAAATCTAGGAAATGGAAAAGAAAGAGAAGGTTGAAAACTAGAAAATGCACTAGCAACTGATGTTTCTCATACCACTAAACACTTGCACCAGCAACCAATGTTGTTATTTTCTTAATTTGATCATCTTTAATGAATCCTTTCCCTTTTTTCTCCTTCACTATTATTTCATATCTCTTCACTAAAGAAAACATCTAATTAATAATTTTTCAAAAGTACAACCCAAGTCCTTGCATATAGTTATCAATTAAAATGCATAATGAAACAAGGAAAATGAAATATTTGATCTAGGTGCATGCTAGTTTGATGGATTGTTCTTGACCTATTCCAACTAACTTTAATTGTAAACCATAAACCATACAACTAATTTTCCTATGGCAAGATGTGCTAAGCATGAATAAATTTTGACAATATCATGGACTACTACAAGTGCCCAATCATTTCCTAGATGGAAAATGACAAATTAATAATTTAGGGTAGTCATAAGTGGGTAAAAAGATAGTAAAAAATGGATCAATGATAGTCCTAAATGAATATGACATCAAACACCAATGGAGAATACCAACTTAAAGGTAGTCAATAAAGAGCAACATATTATGTCAATTTGCAAATTAACAATAATGCAATATTGCAAACCCTTCTACAATTAAACTTACGCTTGAAAGAAAATAGTGATCAATAACATGAATTTACAAATTCAATGTGCATACTTACAAATCAATCCAAGGAACCATCTAGGTCTACTCTACTCTTTATTGCGTCAAGTATTGCCTCGTGGTCAGACTTACACACTTTCCACAAGTTCGATTATTTATAGGTCTATCCTTATATTTGATCAAAAAAATGTTGGTTGCGATGACAAGGTTGGAGTAGTGAAGAATATTTTGATGCATGTCAAAGTCCTCAAACAACCAAACTACAACATTCTTAACTGGGTACCTTCTAATCCATGTTCCAATAATAACCATCGAACCTATAGGATACTCTATGTTTTCACCATCTATAGTTGGGGCCTCCAATTTATTTTTGGCCTCGATACAACAACATGGGTAATAATTTGTTCCCTCTTCCTTGTCTTCATTTTCAATCACCGCATAAACATGCCCTAAATTGATATGTTCATCTAGTTAGATGAATTTAATGAACATCACAATAAAACAACAAAGTCAGATATATTACCTAGTTCTAGTAGGTTTGATACATGATCAAAGTCAATGGATGATTTCATCTTTGTGATTTGTAGAGCCATCGGGAGCTAATACATGTCAAGTGGGGTTTTAATTCTTATAGACCATTCGTCAACCCACTCTTTTGAGTCGCAATCATTCCATGCTTGAAGTGTACATGTAGAACAAAAGCATTCCATCTTCTATAAATGGATAGTCCATGTACCTACATTGGAGCTCCTAAAAGAGTGTAGCTCACTCAATCTTATTAGTGTACAAAAATCCTCATATTTTTCAATGTTAGTATCATCTAACAACCAAAAATATATATGAACTAAAGAATTACCTTCATTACTTGGACCCATTGCATGATTGCACCACTCAACAATTGATTTTGTATCTGTCAACTTTACACTATCTTTGTACTTTAATTATTCTCATGCTAAGGCTTTTTTGATACATGTACCTGCTCCATCATGCTCCCCCTTTCCATGTCTTTCCTTTGAGAAGTTCTACATATGTTAAAAACCACTAATCCTATGCATCTTGTTCAACTAGTAAAACATTCTGGAGTTCTTGAATTCTGACCATATGATATGCCCCTGCTAGCCAGATCAACATAGAACATCTGAAAGAAACCTTGTACAAACTTTATAGAATGTGTGTGATCATCACTGATGTAAAAGTGATACTCCCTTAATTCCTTCCTATTATCCTCTATACTATCATTTGCATGAATGAATGTTGTATGCACAAATATAGCAACATGTGTGGAGTTGTAGTATTGTGATTGCACCTCATTCTATGGTTGTAGTGTGTAGCTCTCCATGAATTTGATAGCTAAAATGATGCTATGAAGTGGAAATGTGTCCTTGCATAACTCAAACTATGAGTCCAACCATCGAGCTCTATGTGTATGCCTTGCATACTCATAGACCACTTGATCATGGAAAATTCCCATAAAATGATATGCTAGAATATTATCACTGACCAATTCACACTTCTTTACTTCTTTCCCATCTTATAGACTATAGGACATTGTCTTGTATTTTCCAAATTCCACAATTTCGTTTCCAATAATGTGTGTACTAGCCATGTGTTGGAAAATTGGAAAATGTTTCATGCCACCACAATCATCACATGCACCATCCAAACATGAATTCTTGTAAAGAATTTGACCATCTACTTTTTCACATAAAATGGAAGTGTAACTAAGGGTTATTTTTAGGATTAGATTCAATGAATTGAAAGCACAATAATAAAACCCAAAGAAGTAATGAAGTGCAAAGGAAAATAAATGAAATCACAAAAAATAGAACAATCTCACCCAATGTCTTCAATCTCCATGGCTGATCTCCATTACACCTTCTAACTTGTTGATTTGTGTTGCCCTCAGATCAAGTGTATGAGCAATCTTGACTATGCCATTGTCCTAAACAAGCTTTGAAGGATTTGAATCTTAAATTTCTATGCCCATGAAAATATGATAAATGAAAATAATAACTATGAATTCTAAATGACTATAATGCCTATATTAATGAAGTGGTCCCCAAATTGTAACAAAATTGACATTTTATAGAAAACACAATTTTGAATGGACGGACAAGATCGACTTTTGACAGAAACCTAAAATTAGAGGCCAAGATTTCATTTGATAATCCCTAATTAGGGTTAGGGAAAAATCCATAGACGAGTGGTCAAGATGTCATAGGAGAAAATCGAATCAGTGGTGGAGAAAAGAGGAGATAATTAATTTTGAAAATAAAGATTTTCAAAATTGAGAAGATAAAGATAGCTTGCTTTGTGAGATTTATAAAAGATGGATTGAAAATAAAATTTGATTAAAATCAATAACTTGCTTGCTTTATTTTATTTTTGGAAGAAAGCTACCAATCAACTCAAAATATGGATTTTGTAAGACAAATAAATAATCTTTTTAGATTATTTACCAAAATGGAATGTCAGTTAAAATTGTGATGACATTTTAAATAATTTCATTTATTTAAAATGAGAGGAATATTAATTTTGTCAATTTAAATAATTAAAGATAATTATTTAATTTAGCAGATATGATCAATAATTAAATAAATTGATTCATTTATTTAATTATGACAGTTAGTGACATATTAAATAAATAAATAAGATTTATTTATTTAATAATCAGGAAGAAATAAATGAAGAAAGGTAATTAAATAAATTTAGAAATTTATTTAATTAGAGGAAGACTTAGACAACTAATGACGCATTTAATAAATAAATAAATAAGATGTATTCATTTAATAATCATGAAGAATAAATGGACATGAATTAATTAAATAATTATGAATTATTTAATCAATAGTCGAATGTGGACCAAGGACATAATTAAATGTCATAATTATGCTATGACAAAAGTGGTAAAAATGAAGCTTGCAGGCCTAGGTCATTTTTAGGTGTCTACATTTTTCCCCTCTTTGTCATAATGTAGCATGTCACATTGTGACAAAAAAAAAGTCAAAGCCATGCCCCAATGAAGGTAAAGGGTGTCAATGCCCCCTCAGGAAATTTGTTAAATTTTGAGTCGACGGCAGAAAAATTTGGAAAGGGTCCTGATAAGTCAATTTAATGACCAGAAAAACAATGGCGCAGTTGGTTTTGGATTTTGACATGTTTAAGATAGCCTACGAGGTAGTCAAACTTGGTCAAATGAGCCTTGAGCAATAACTCACCTGAGAAAATGTCATTTTGACCTTATAAATAGGTTGACAAAAGGGTAAAAGTCAATTCATTTTCACTATTTACCTTGTGAATTTTGGGAGCTCAAAGCAAAAAGGGGAAGAGCGAGGATGGTGATTCCAGTCATAGAGCATCGCGGGGAGATCATGTGGAAATTCAAGCGGCCAGAGGGCTCAGAGCCAGTGGTATGTACCCCTGTCCCACTTTGTAATTTTTTAATTTTTTTGTTTTGTGTTTTTATAATTACATTTATAGGGTGAATAACGAATGCGCCACGATGCATATGTGTTCACGTTTGATATTCACCTTCGCATTCGACGCATATGATGCGTCACGATGCAAGTGGGAAAAGGAATTAGGGTAGAATGGTAGTTTGAGCCACATTTGTCAAAACCTGTGACGCATTCGACCTTTCGAGTCGCATTTGAATGTTTGAATGCCGCAATCGTCTATTTGCAATGCATTTGTAAGTTTGCTCCACGCAATTGTTATTATGCGACACATTCACTTTTCCATGCTACAAGTGTCAAATTTTGTGATGCAAATGTATACATGTGATGCATTTGACAAAACAAACGATGCATTTACTATTGTGGACCAAATTTGATGTATGAAACGACACAATTGATGTTTTGAGACGCAATTGCTTTAGTGCGATGCATTTTCTTTTGACCGTGACCAGAGCTAATTTTGATGTTTGTGAAACTTTAAATGCTTTGATAATACTGAGAGTCTGTGCAAAAGGTATTGACGACTTGTTTGGCTTTTTGTAGAGGCATCTTGCCCCAATTTACACACGAGAGAGTAGACCGCTGACATTTCAGTTTGCTAACCAATTGAGCCTGTGAGAGCGGCACCAGTTGATGTGACTGGATTGTTCTATGTTGCTTACATGCTCACCATTTGAGCAAATAGGGGATTACTGACTATGCTATGTGAGCATTGGCATTTAGAGACCTGTTCGTTCCACCTACCGACAGGTGAGGCCACTATTACCTTGGAGGATGTCTACCGAATTTTGCGAGTTCCGATCTGAGGGGAGCAGATCATCTATGACCCTTGCCATGGCAAGTAGACCTTCTGAGTGTACTATCAAGATCAGGGTGCAGGACTAGGCATCCAGGGCTATGAGATCATATGGGAGTTCATGGCAGAGCACTATGCTCACTTTGATGCATTCCTTGCGACTTTGATTGGAGGTATTTTGATTCCCAACCGTCAAGGAAATGGATTCCCTATTGGCTAGGGAGACGTCTTGGTTTGGATGAGATGCGATAGGATAGTTTATGCCTAGGGTCCTTGTTTGCTGGGGACACTCTACCATCAGTTACACAATGTTGCTTATAGGAGAGTAGAGAGTATCTCGTGCGAGACTACTCTGATGATGATTTGGGCTTGGGAGCACATAACCATATTTCTTCCACTGATTGATAGACCATAGTTGGTTGAGGGGATGCCCTATGCCTATTACTATGTAGGTGCTTTATAGTAGACCCAAATGGGCGAGATCGGTTGGTGGTGACACAGTATTGACATGATGGTGTCTTTCATCTCGAGACTATACAGAGACTGCAGGCAGTGGGATGATGAGGACGACCACCTGAGCCTTTACAGACAGTACAAATACTTGATTGGGAGGATCATGTAGACTTCACTAATTATCAAGATGTATTTGCCACAGTCCTTAGGTAGTTCAGAGAGTAGCAGGGTGCACCTATAGGGACAGCCGAGTATGCCTAGTCATCTAGAGAGTATGCTTGGGGACCAACCATTCTAGTGGCCTTCGTAGAGTAGCAGATTAATGGGCTAGGAGCCCAAGCATGGGGATGGTGAGGTGGGATAGCCGATCCTGGGACCACAGTGGACTATGATTTATGGTGGTAGGTGCACAAACTAGTGCCATTGACAGATCCTGACAGGCCAGCACTTGTGGACAGGCGATCAGTGATACCTCATGTGCCGAGGGCCAGGCGGGGAGGTAGGGATGGTGACAAGGGCAAAGGTTGAGGGAGGGATGGAGGCAGGGATAGGGGTAGTGGTAGAGATGGAGTCAGCAATGCGGGCAGAGACAAAGGCCGGGGTGGGGATGATGGAGATGACAGAGATGGTGGAAGAGATGGCAGGAGGCAGAGGTGAGAGTGTCAGAGACAGGGTCGGTGGGTGCGACAACGTGTGGCTAGAGTGCCATTATATGCCATCCTAGAGGTTGCCGAGAAGGGTGAGAGAGAGGAGGCAGAGCAGCCGTGATAGGAGGGGGAGGAGGAGGAGAGACATGAGGAGGATGCGGTGGAGGAGGGGAGACATGAGGAGGATGCGGGGGTGGTAGAGGATGTGGCTGATGATGATGATGAGGAGGATGATGCCATGGATGAGGCCGAGAGACTCCTCAAATGGTGGATGGTAGAGGGCAAGGAGGAGACACCTTCTTGTTCAATGTTGCCCCATGATGCCACGACCGACCAGAGGGTGGTAGCTTACAAAGGATACTAGATGAGAGCATGGCCTAGGTTAGAGCCTTGCAGTTAGAGCTAGAGGTATCCCGAGTAGAGCAGGATTAGGTAGTGATCCACTAGTAGAACTCAGCCTAGTGGTGCACACAGTTTGTGGCGTTATGTACAGGGCCTGTAGGCGATATGGCTCACGAGTTGGATAGGGTGAGCACAAGATTGGGACAGTACATGACATTGTATGAGTAGGCAGTGCCACCTGAGTGATGGGATCCTACTTTGTCACGGTCATAGACAAGGACAGGCAGTGGCCACAGATGAGGTAGTACCAGTGGCAGCAGGAGTCACACCAGCGTCGAAGGGTCTACCTCGATAGGGCACACATCAGGGCATAGGTCACACCACTCATGTAGGCACACCCTGAGTCACCATTCGAGCAATAGTCATGGGTCGACTGGTTCAATATAGAGGTTGGTATAGGGATAGCCACCAGTTGTAGATCCGTCTACCTCCCAGATTCAAGTAGTAGTGACATCATAGATGTTTGTTACCGTGGAGAAGACACCTTCATTCTCAGTTCCATCGATAGCACAGACAAAGGTTGCTACAGGTTCGCCTATGATTTCAGTGCCAGTGGTAGAGCTTCCACCTCCACATTCTTCGCCACGAGGGGATGATGAGAGTCTACCCTAGGGGCATGGTTGTTATTATGACATATTATGTATATTATTAAGCCTGCAAGCTCCATTTTTGGGATATCTGTTGACTCTATCCTATGAAATTGTACATTTTTGAGATGGGATTTATATGATGATGTAGTTTTGATGCAGCCTACATGTGTGTTATGTGATGTTATTTGAGTTATGTATATGATGTGATGTCCTATGTATGATGGTTAATTTATGATGCCATGTATGTCCTATGATGTGTGCTTATGATTATGATGCCATGATGATGTAGTGCTTACTTATATGAGATGATGATGATAATAATATGTATAATGTATTTATTAAATGGGTGCAATGTTGATTCTTATGTTACTGCAATGTTTGTGATTATGTAAATGCTATGGATGATGTATGTATGGACCTATTGCAATGTTTATATGATCATGTATGCACTTATGTTTTTGAATGTCACAGGATATCAACGTGAGATGGATGAGAGGAGATGACCAGATTGACAAGAGAAGATGAGCAGACCGAAGAAGAGAAGGTGACCAAACCGAAAGAGATGCATGTTAGTTCCTAGACCAAATCCTTCAAAGCTTTACTGTAGGACTTTAATATTATTGCTCTTAATCATCATTGGGTAGACTATTGTAATGGCCCACAAACACCATGATATGACATAGATCAAGGTGTGCAAGGTCATACCATTACATAAGACCAGCAGTCACAGACAAGGATGATCATGACTCATACTAAGAGTGTGATTGCCCCAATCTTTTTGTCATAATCAACAAGTAGAAAAAGAGAAAGACAAATCATGAAATGTCGTTACTTCTCTAAATCCTATTTTCGGGACATCCTTGAGAAACTAGCAACACGATTGCCAAAAATATAACAAAATAGAGCCCTTATCATGATACATTGTTGTTTTTCTAAATCCTAGAATCAAGACCTTGCTGAGAAACTAGTAGTCATCTGTGTCAATCATCATGATGCGTTGTTGCTTCTCTAAATCTTGTTAGTGGGATCTTGCTGAAAAACTAATAACATGATAAAAAACCAAAAGACAAGTGTCAAATTTTTGCCAAGTGTGTCTAGATATCCATTGTTCTGATGTTAAGATGCCATGTTTGATAGTGTCAAGATGCCGAAATGTTTAAAGTTTTTATGATCTTAGATGAAAAATGTTGAGAATTGCCAAATTCAGGAATGACACATCTTGAATAATGTTGATGTCAAGAGGATTTTGATCGTTAATAGTCAAAAGGGGTCCCTTGAAAAGATGATGATGACTAGGAAGGAAACATATGAAGAATACTGATATCACGAGGAATGATCCTTAGATGTCAAGAGGATCACTCAAAATGTCAAATGATAATGACGATGCCTAGGAAAGACACATCCTAAGGAATGACAGAGGTTATCATTCAGAAGGAAACATCCAAAGATTAACTAGGGGTTGGCAGTTTGATAGGTTACAGTGATTTGACCTATTTTGACCAAGTTTGACTCATGCTGACTAGATGTCGCTATTTGTCATGATGATATGTGCCGATGAGATTGTCATGCTACGATAAATGATTGTCATAATTTGCTTTATGAGTTTTGTTCATTTGGGAGAGATTTTCATTTTATCTTGAAGACATTTTGACATGTGTGCCAGTGTGATGCCATGAACCCTAATGGACTGACCTAGTGCGGCCTTGGGGGCTCATCGACAGATGGCCTTGCCTACGTCATGCACTCAGAGACCTCATAGTTTGACACGACCAATGACTTTGTACTGATGACCAAAGATTGTGCCATGATTTTATTTTGACAAACCTAAAAGGACTGACCTAATGCCTTGGGGACTCGAAACTGAGTCTTGCCTATGTAGAAAATGTGCAGAGACAATGTAGTTCAAACAAATGATAAAGACTTGACTGATTGACAAGACATATTTTGACCAGAGATGATCCTATGTTGGACATTTTGTTGTGGTTTTTTTCAAGACATATTTAAATTGTTAGGTCTTTTTTCAAGAAATTTTCAATGTTCAGGTCTTTTTTCAGGACATTTTCAATGTTTAGGTTTTTTTTAGGACTTTTTCAATGATTAGGTCTTTTTTAGGACTTTTTCAATGTTTAGGTCTTTTTTCAGGACATTTTCAATGTTTAGGTATTTTTTAGGACTTTTTCAATGTTTAGGTCTTTTTTCAAGACTTTTTCAATGTTTTATGAAGTTGTATGTGAAATCCACTATATTTATATGATACGAATGTTGCCCCTAGTTAGGTCCAAGACCTAGCCAACTTTAAGGAATATGGACATGATGCTACTAGTGTACTAGATGGATAGTCTTCAGGACTTGATGTCAATCATTTATCAACCATGAAAGGAAGGGTATAATGTCATGTCAACTGGCGTGATAATGGCATGAGATGTCCTCCATCCTAAGTGAAGGCAGACAAAGTGACAATAGATGGTTGAGCAATGATTGATTACACATGGTGCCTGTTTGCCAGGTTTTCACCATGGTACCTATCCAAAGTGCCTGTTTGTCAGGTTTTCATTGTTCGACAAATCATTTTTCTCTTTACTATTTTTCCATTTTTCTTATTTTTTTGTTGTTGCCAAGACACCTATTTCCTAGGTTTTCATCAAGGTAACGATTTTTTTATCATTTATCATTTTTTTTGTATTTTTGTTGTTCTCAGCTTGATCTCCTAATGCTATGCATAGAACATTCAGAGATGTAGACTATTGATAGGCTCTGTCAACTGTTATCCCTCTGGAGTCACCAACTGATAGGCTCCAGAACCAAAAGAAGAGATGATGACATAAGGACCCAACCAGTTTGGTTCAAACTTCCCTGGCTTTTCTCTGTCAGCTTGGTTCTTAGGGTTCTACATTAGGACTAAGTCACCAATGTCAAATTTCCTGACCATGACCCTCTTATTGTAACTGTGACAGAGACAGTTCTGATACACTTGTAGATGGTTCAAGAAATTTTGTCTTTTTTCTTCCAACATTTCTAGCTCATGTAGGTGTGATTGTCTATACTCCTGTTCATCGGTTAAACCCTTCACAGAGACTCATAACAAAGGAATTTTGACCTCAATGGGAAATATTTCCTCCGCACCAAAGATCAGGGCAAATGGAGTGGCTCCTGTAGGCGTGCGAATGCTAGTGCAGTAAGCCCACAGAGTAGGGTTGAGTTGTATATGCCAGTCATGGCCAGCGTCATTGATAGTATTTTTGAGGATTTTAACAATGGTCTTATTTGACGCCTCAACTTGACCATTTCCTTGTGGGTAGTATGGAGAGGAAAAATGGTGTTGGATATGAAATCGCTCTCATAACTCATGAACGTCTTCGTTTTTGAATAGACGTCCATTATCAGTGATGATGGATTACGGAAGGCCATACTAGCAAATGATGTAGTTAAGGATGAACTTGGATATTTGTTTTCTAGTAATATATGTCAATGGGATGGCTTCAATCCACTTCATAAAATACTCAGTGGCGGTGATAATAAATTTATGGCTGTTGGACAAGGTTGGATGGATCTTACCCATGAGGTTGAGTCCCCATTAAGTGAAGGGCCAAGGAGAGGTGATCGGCCAAAGTTCCTGTGTGGGAGCATGGATCAAATCACTATGAATTTGACATTTGTGACAAGTCTTGACATATTCTAATGCATCCTTTTCAATGGTTGGCTAATAATACCCAGGTCTTGTTATCTTCTTAGCTAGGGTAGGACCACTCGAATGAGATCCACATATACTGTCATGTACTTCATGTAAGGTTGTACCCGCTTTGTTAGTGTTGAGACATATAAGGAGGGTGTTGTCAAAGCTATGGCGATAAAGGGTGTCACTGACAATGACATATCTTGCAGCTTTTCGAATGAAATACTTCCTTTGGTTATTAGATATGTTGGGTGGAAGGATTTGGGACTTAAGGTAGTCATGAATGTCTTGATACTAGGGAGAGTTGGGACCAACAAGTTTGCAGATGATTTTTGACTTTGGAATGTCATAGGCAGGAACCAATAATTGTTCTATGAGAAACTCCAACTGTGGCAGATTGCTTGGGATGTCAAGGAGAGAGCCTATTGTAGCCATTGCATCTGCTGCTTTGTTCTATGTTCTCAGAACTTGTTCAAAAGTTACCATACGAAAGTATGTTTGGAAACTATCAACCATTTGATTATAGGGCATCAACTTCTCATCTTTTGTGTCATAGTCATCATTAACCTAGTTGATGACAAGCTGAGAATCTCCATAGACATGTAGTGCTCTAATTTTCCATTTTATTGCCATTCTTAGTCCTGTAACCAATGCCTCATATTCTGCCACATTGTTTGTGCATGGAAAGGTAATGCAGAAAGACTTAGGAATGGAGTCTCCTTGAGGGGTGATAAACAAGATTCCTACCCTCGAGCCATGATTTGTGTGTTATCCATCAAAATAGATTCGCCAAGGTGCCTTAGATTCCATATGGAATATCGACTCATCTGGAAAATCTACCACTAGCGGGTGATCACTTTGCAAAGGTGTGTCTTCTAGTTGGTCTGCAATGACTTTTCCTTTTATCACCTTTCTTTCCACATACTAAATATCATATTCACTTAGGATCATGACCCATTTCGCTAGACATCCTGTTAATGCTACCCTACTCAACAAATATTTTAGGGGGTTGATCTTTGCTACTAATTGCGTCTGATGGCTTAGCATGTAATGCCTTAGTTTTTGTGTTGCAAAGACCACGACTAGGCAAGCTTGTTCAATTAGTGTGTAGTTCATCCCATACCTGACCAACGTCTAAATAATATAGTATATAGCTCTTTCTTTTTCTTCTTGGTCATTTTGTGCTAATAATGCCCACAGTGCTAAACTAGTCGAGATGTATAGGATCAATGGCTTTCCATGAATGGGAGGCATGAGAACTGGTGTTGAAAATAGGTAGTCTTTGATTTGGTGAAAGGCTTCTTGACATTTTTCTATCCACACAAAGGGGATAGCCTTGTGCAACAGGTATTGGAATGGATGGCACTTGTCAGCCAATTGGGCTATGAAGTGCCGAATAGATTGTACCCTGCCTTGTAGAGTACCGAGTTCACTGATTCCTCTAGGAGGAGGCATGTCTATGATGGCTTTGACTTTTTCTGGATCAACCTGAATGCCTCTTCCACAAACTATGTAGCCCAAGAGTTTACTTGATGTTACACTGAAGACACATTTCTTAGGATTTAGTTAGAGTTTGTATTCTTGCAGTCATTTGAAAATTATGTCTAAAACCCTGAGGTGATCTTTCCTAGTTGCTAATTTAGCCAATAGGTCATCTACATAATCTTCCATTATTTTATGCATCATGTCATGGAAGATTGTAGTCATAGCCCTTTGATATGTGGCACCTACATTTTTGAGATCGAAGGGCGTGACATTCCAACAGTATGTTCCCCATGGGCAAGTAAATGCCATTTTGTGCTGGTCTTCTGGGGTAATGTGAATCTGATTATAGCTGGAGAAACCATCCATGAGGGATAGCATCTCATATCTTGCTATAAGGTCAACTATGATGTCAATGTTGGGTAAAGGAAATTCATCCTTTGGGCATGCCTTATTTAGATCTCTAAAATCTGTATAGACGCGGATCAACCCATTTGGTTTTGTTACCAACACCAAGTTAGATATCCATTCAACATAATCAACATACTGTATGAATCTCACATCTAGAAGTTTCTTCAACTCTGCCTTGACCAATAAAGCGACTTGAGGGTGCATTTTGCATAACTTCTACTTGACTGGTTTGACATTAGGAAATAAGGGAAGATGGTGCAAGACCAGTTTTGGATCTAATCCCGGCATGTCTGCATAGGACCATGTGAAGTTTATTTTACATTCACCAAAGAATTTATGAAATTCCTGTCTCTCTTATTCAGTCAATGATGCAGCAAATAGGACCATTTTGGGATCTTTTGTAGTCGATATGTTATCTTTTATGGTATCTTCTACCAGCACAGCTGACTTCTCTTGTTGCACAGGAAGAAAGTCTAGTCCTCCATCTTTGGGCACCTCAGAGAGGTTTTCACCCATGGATATGTCCTTTGTTTTGACTATTTTATCATCAAAAGGTGCCTTTCAGTTTTCACCTAGAGATGTTTCATTTTTTATCTTATTTTTATTTTTACTTTTGTGACTGGAGGATGGAGTAGTCTTGCCGAAGTATGCCGTGCAATCTAGATCAATAGTGAATCCTACCTTGTGGTCACCATTAGGTATGTCCTCATGTAATCCCATAAATTCTACAATTGCCTCATCATTTTGAAATGTATCTAGGACTTGCGGGCCTTGTTGGTCCCAATCGACTAGTTGAGGATAAACTAGGGAAATGGTATCACCAGTGTTGGTGAATTGTGGGGAGGATGCAAAAATCATGCAGACGGATTTAATGATATTAAAGATGAGGTTATCATCATCCAACTCTGCATTAGATTCTATCCAATATTCCCCTTTGCTTGTCTCATATTCATTGTCAAAATAAGGGGTGAAGGACCTAGAGTCATGATTATCAATGTCATTTGGTAATTCAAATGGGTTGGACTGATGGGATTCAGATAGTGGGGTTTGTAAATCATGGTGGGTGGTAATGGGAGTTTGACTATTTGCTGCCTGATCAATTTTAAATGTTTGCCAAAATCTTTGTTTAGAGGTCAGTTCCCCTTCTTCGACAAACAAATCATCTAGGCAACAGTCACTTAGGGATCGTTCTGATCCAAATTCCCACTCTTGGGAGTCAGTTTCAATGAGGGTTTTCCTAGTAGTCTTGACACTATCCGAAGCATGTACTCACTCACTTGAAAGTCCAGAGGTACGTCGATCATCATAGTTAGGCAATCCAAACCCTAATCCAAGATACTTTGGTATTTTGGAAGGTTCTAAGGGCTCTCTTTGACTAGCTTTATTTTTGCCTAGGCCACTAGTACCATCATAGCCCTTAGCCCTCATTATATCATAACCCTTGCCATATTTTTGAACTGGTAATGGGGGTAGTGCAATAGTATCCTTATAGATCCATCTTGTGATGTCAGCAAGGTCCTCATTACTCATGTCCCCCCATTTGATGAAAACTATTTTTGGTGGAACCTTAAAAATGATTTGGGGATCCATTCTGAAACATGGCCTATCGTAGACCCTTGGTGACTTGGGTATTGTTATTATGTTGTATGCTGTGTGCAGTTTGAATTCTCTATAGCCGAGGTCCTGGATCTTGACAGTGGATTCAGCCTTAGGGCCTACGGAAGGTGATGGTATGGCAGAAGACTTGGATGGAGCATATGTGGAAGATGATGTGAGTGCGGATGGGTCAATGTATTTGGATAACGAGGAGCCAGGTGCTTCTCAGTTAATAGGTATTGAGTTTTTAGAGATACCCCTTAAGTTTGTACAATATTGGAAAGGGTCGGGGTCTCCATATATGGTTATTTCTGTGCCGTCAAATGGGAACTTTAGGCATTGGTGATATGTGGACAGAACAACTCTTAAGGCATGGATTCAAGGATGGCCAAGCAAGATGATGTATGGTAGTTCCAAATCTAGGACTTGGCAGGTTGTGTCCACAATGATTGGTCCCACTCTGATAGGGGGAGAGATAATGCCACGTGAAGAGCATTCTTCGTCATCATATGCTTTGATCACTATACTCTTTGTTGGGTCTACACATGCATCAGAGAATCTTAGAGCCTTAACCAGTTTGAGGGAGCATATGTTCAATCCTGCTCCGCCATCTACTAAAACCCGTCTGACTTTGTGCTTGTGGATAAACGTTTCTATGTGCAAGGCATCATTTTGGTTGGTTTTAGGTGATGAGTAGTCTTGATCCAAGAAGGTGACATGGTGAGGTGTAGTGAGGTATCCCACCATGGTCTCAAATTGATTGACATCAATGTCCATGGGGACTAATGAATCTTGCAAGGTTTTATGTAGTATATCCTTATGCGCGGGAGAGATACGAAGCAGCTCAAGTATAGAGATTTGCGCAGGAGTCTTGCCTAGTTGGTCGATAAGGTTGAACTGACTTTTGGGTTGCCCCTGCTTTGTGGTTGGGGTGGATTTTAACTATTTAGTAGATGGGCCAAGTATGGTAATTTTGGGTTGCCTAGTGGGAGACGGACTAGCTATGATGACCTTGCCACTTCAAGTAGTAGCAATACACTGGGGTGCCCTCTTGATCGTAAGGGTGTTGATGTATTCGTCATCAGTTCGTACATTATTTATAATTGGTCCGCTAGAATAGTCATACTTGACTCAGGAAAAGCTAGCTTGATTATTGTTTGTCTGTGGACCTGAGGTGGAAGCATTATGAGAACCATGGTCTTGTAGTGGGTTCTTATGGATAGTATGATCTAAATTGGAGGTGAATTGAGATCCGCCTACTTCAATGATACGACTTTTGATAAGATCTTGTACTAGGTTTTTCAATTGTTGATAGTTAGGGTTTTATGTCCTTTTGTATGATGATAATCACATAATGCATTATCATCCCACCATGCTGGTTTGAATTGTCCTGGTTCATATGGTTTTGGTTCCTGAAGTGTGATGACGCCAGCCTAGAGGCATTTCCTGAGGACTTCCTCAATGGGTTCACCCAAAGAAGTGTATGTGCAACCTTTAGGAAATTGTCTCATCTGATGATATTGTCCCTAAATATTTTGGCCACTTTGGTTGTTTGAAGGGACATTGGGAGGATGTGTCAATGTCGTTGTTGGTTTGTTTTGCTGTTGAACCCCTTTTAGGGCTAGTACAAGACCCACAATGTTTGCATTCTTGGTGTTAACAACATCATCATTTGTAATGTGTTTATTTTTAACCTAATATTTGTTTTTGTCGGCGGGTGGATTGGCGTTTGTGTTTTTGGGGCTATATCTTAGTTCTCCCTTTGCGATAAGGGCTTTCTCAATTTGGACCCCTTTTTAACTAAGTCTGTGAAGTTTGTGTAGCAATGTACTTGCAATGCATATTTTAGGGGCCCAAGAAGTGTTTTCCTGAGCATGTCGACCTTTTCCCTTTTGGGTATATATCAATATGACACCGACTAGCTAGGCTTCTCCATTTTTGAAAAAATGGGATGAAAGTCTCACCAGCATCCTCTTGTGTGAGATTGCACAAGCTAGTGATAGAGGTATCCATGTTGATGTTGTACGTGTAATTTTTTATGAATTTTTGTTTAAGCTCATCCCATGTTTGGATATCCTTTTGATTGGAAAACCATTCAAGGGCAGGACCCGCCAGACTTTTAAAGAAAAGTATCATCAAGTATGTTTGTTCATAAGCAATGTCCATACAATTAATTGCAAACTCGCGAACATGTTTGATGGGGTTTGTCTTGCCTCTATATTTTGTGAAATTGGGTGACACATATCCCAGAGGAAATGGAGGCATGTATAAGCTCACGTTGAATGGGTATACATTTAGATCATATGATATTTCTAATTTCTTGTCTGATACATATATGTTTTGGATAGTTTTCTCTAAACCCATCAATCACGTTTGTAAGGCATCCATAACAGGATCACTTGTGGTCCCATGTGTTGGGTTGCCTGGTACACCATAGGTCCCTGTTTGTTGTGCTTGAATATTGGTGAATTGTGGCGATATGGATTGTTGTGACATGTATGATGTGTGTGGATTGGTGTGTTGTTGGTACTGAAAGTTAGGGTTGGGTGTATGTTGGTGAGTATGAACATGGGATGAGTAGGTTGGAATATGTCCCCCAACCATTTGTGTTGATATTTGGGGAATATGGTGACCATGAACATTTTGATTTGTGAATGATGTCATGGGTTGTGTTTGTTGACTAATTTTTCCAAATTGTTGATTTTGTGCAAGGGGAATGTTTGTATTGTGCCCTTGGGGTTTGATGGTATTTAATAGTGTTTATGTGTTCACATTTTGTTGTCCTTGAATGAATACATGTCGTTTTCCTCCCCCCAAAGGATTTTATGAGATACCAATGAGAGGGTGTGTCGAAGGTGTACTCATGGTACTAGATGTGGTTGTCAAGGGGGGATTGCTGTGACTTGATGATGCCCTTGTGACATTTACCATTGTGGTAAAGAGAGGGTTTGAATAATTTTCCCATGTTGTCGAGGGGCCATAGGTGGTTCCAGCCAATTGTGACAGTGTCGTGGATGTTGGGGGCATTGTGGCCGATTGTGATCCTCCAATGGATGTTGCATTTATTGAGTTGGAGGTGTTTGGGATGTTGGGAGTAGCATGTATTGTCATTGTAGTGTCAAAGAAAGTGTTGCTCGTAGTGTTGGAAAGTTGATCACTGTTTGACAAGTTATGTGTGTTATTGATCTTAGGGTCTGGGGATGTTGATCTCAACATGTCGATGTTGAATCCTTTAGGTAATTTGGCTCCTTGACTTAAGAGTATGGCCAAGTATCTATCTCTATTGTATAGGACCATTTGTTTGATGAATTGAGAGGCCTTTGGATCTTGTGCCACTACGTCTATGTTTTCCTCAAGTATTTGACTGTATTCATCTTTACGCAAGAATAGTTCAAATTGAATATTTGATGAGGGGGGTGTTATTGTGAGAGGTTGGTCCTTTGTGTTGGCAAATGGATTGTCAAAATTCCAATTTGGATCATATGTGGGATTGTTGACAGTGGACGTGGGGTCTTGTTGAAAGTTTTCCATTTGTCTGTTTTGTTTTTGGAGTCTAGTCTCCACCATAAAATGATATTGCTCAAAATGGAGATGACAACTAAGTGCAAGGATGACACTATGTGAGGTCTAAGTTAAAAATGACAACTAGAATCTGTAATGTTTTTGGATTTTTGGGAATAAAATATGCAATTTCTAAACCTATAATGCAATTTAAGACAAGGATATCTAAGCACTTCTAAACTGACTCTTTGTTTTTCAATTTTGGTTACTAAAGGAATTTGCTAAAAATAACAAGATGACAAGGCCAGTATGACTAGTGAGTTATCCTAACTAGACTTTTGAGTTGGAAAAAATCTCACAAAAAGGGACAATGACTGAAAAAGATAATGATAGTGAAGTCCAAGATAACCTAGTTTCAAAAATAATGACATTTGTGAATTGGTGTTGAGATTTATCTAATCCAAAGTATGCAATGATTTGAAGCCTAGGGACAAATGAATGTCAAATGTATGCACCTAAAAAAAATAATGAATGGTGAAACCTATGGTGAAGAAAATGAAAACTAATGGATAAAAGTTTTGAGCAATTTCAAACTTGGTTTCTGACAGGATTCCTTTGGAAATAGTGTTTGAAAAAATATTGACAAAGTGTGGACTCATATTTGGATCTATTTCAAGGATTCACTCATGATAGGCGAATGCGTCATTTGAAGCTGTGAATGCATCATATTTTGTCGAATGCAGTTGGTTTTTGTGATTGCAGTTTTTGGAATGTCAAATGTGACTCAGTTTTGCATATGCGGCTCTATAATGTTCAGATCCATTGTGACGCGTATAGATGTGGAATTTTAAATGGAAAATGTAGTTTAACAGAGCAATTACGTCTCAGAAAATTGATTGTGGTTCAACAGATGCGACACAGTTTGTGGAAATTGAGTTTTCTTGTCATTTTGATGGCAAGTTTGATCTATTTGGTGTTGAATGTTTTGTTTAGAACTGTAAATTTGATGAATCCAGAAAGCACTTGAAAAGCATAGAGTTTTGAATGTAAGCAATCACACATAAGACAAGTACAATCCTAAAGGGCCAATAGGAGAAGGGTTTGCATACTTGATATAACCCATCGATATACCCCGGATTGGTGATAAACACCTTTCCTTCTCGAGAAAGGATAGATTAGAATTTTGGTGGCATTGGATCCCCTCCACAGCTCATTAACATTATTCAAGCACACCAAATTCAGATTCTTTGGGTAATGACATCCCAAGAATTGCTATCTCTACTCAAGGGGATCAGTAGTGAGTGTCTTCGGGAATGATACTATACCCTGCACTATATCAAGCAACAGCCAATAGAATGGTTGGACACTAAGACAAGAGGTGTTTAATATGGGCATTTCATTCATGGGGCATGATCCATGTAGTGAGATATCCCATTTAGATCCATCTCGTCGAAAGCACACTCATGATTCTTGGGTTTTCCCCAAGAATCCACTTTTATATACCAGCTGGAAGTCCCTCGGGTTCAGGGTACTACCAGTCTGAATCATTCTTGGGTAAGTAATTTTTCCCACCAAAACAGGCCCAAGTTCTAGAGTTAGTAAAAATTTCTCTTACACCCAGGATCGCTCAAAAGTGCAAGGGGAGAGGATACTTCAATTACCAAATCATGAGGGTGACACAAAAATAAGATGGGTCTAGTTTTCTGATCACCTAGTTTTCACAAGGTGAGAGCATAATCACCTACCACCTTCAAGCACAATCAAACAGAATCAAACACACATCCATTTTAAAAGCACCAAATGAAGTGTTTTCTACACTAGAAATCACAAACACGTTGTTTAAGAAATGAGTCTTTGACTAACGGAGCTACAAAACCACAAGTTAGCAGTTTCATCCACCAATCTTGGACCCACAAAATGTAACCGCCACACACTGTGAAACACGATTAGTAACATGAAAGCCCCTACTAAGCAGAATGTAGAAAAAAATAGAGTACTAAAAAAAAATAGAAAGAACAGAAAGACCTCAAAAACCCATATGCAAATGAGAAGAAAACATTACCAAGTGAATGTGTCACAACTGAGCGAATGCATCGCTATGTGTATTGAATGCAGCTCAGGATCTCAAATGCGGCTTTCAAGGATGCGATTGCGGCGAGATAGAGTGATTGCCACATTTTGAGCTTCTAATGCGTCATGATGCATCAGGTGCGTCATGATTGTTTTAAAAAATGATTGCGTCGCTCCATACCTGTACCTGCAAAAATGATAGAAAACACCCAAAAACCGTATCAAAATAATAGCAAATAACATAGTCATGTTCATGTTGGGTTCACCAATGTAACTAAGGGTTATTTTTAGGATTAGATTCAATGAATTGAAAGAACAATAATAAAACCAAAATAAGTAATGAAGTGCAAAGGAAAATAAATGAAAACATAGAAAATAGAACAATCTCACCCAGTGTCTTCAATCTCCATGGCTGATCTCCATTACACTTTCTAACTTGTTGATTTGTGTTGCCCTCAGATCGAGTGTATGAGCAATCTTGACTATGCCATTGTCCTAAACAAGCTTTGAAGGATTTGAATCTTAAATTCCTATGCCTATGACAATATGATAAATGAAAATAATAACTATGAATGCTAAATGACTATAATGCCTATATTAATGAAGTGGTACCCAAATTGTGAACAAAATTGACATTTTATAAAAAACACAATTTTGAATGGAGGGACGAGATCGACTCTTTACAGACACCTAAAATTAGAGGTCAAGATTTCATTTGATAATCCCTAATTAGGGTTAGGGAAAAATCCTTAGACGAGTGGTCAAGATGTCATAGGAGAAAATTGAATTAGTGGTGGAGAAAAGAGTAGATAATTAATTTTGAAAATAAATATTTTCAAAATTGAGAAGATAAAGATAGCCTGCTTTGTGAGATTTATAAAAGATGGACTGAAAAGCAAATTTGATTAAAATCAAGAACCTGCTTGCTTTATTTTATTTTTGGAAGAAAGCTACCAATCAACTCAAAATATGGATTTTGTAAGACAAATAAATAATCTTTTTTAGATTATTTACCAAAATGGAATGTCAGTTAAGAATGTGATGACATTTTTTATAATTTCATTTATTTAAAATGAGAGGAATATTAATTTTTTCAATTTAAATAATTAAAGATAATTATTTAATTTAGCAAATATGATCAATAATTAAATAAATTGATTCATTCATTTAATTATGACAGTTAGTGACATATTAAATAAATAAATAAGATTTATTTATTTAATAATCAGGAAGAAGTAAATGAAGAAAGGTAATTAAATAAATTTAGAAATTTATTTAATTAGAGAAAGACTTAGATGATTAATGATGTATTTAATAAATAAATAAATAAGATTTATTCATTTAATAATCATGAAGAATAAATGGACATGAATTAATTAAATAATTATGAATTATTTAATCAATAGTCGAATGTGGACCAAGGACATAATTAAATGTCATAATTATGCTAGGAGGAAAGTGGTAAAAATGAAGGGCGGGGGCCCTAGCTCGGTTGGCTAAGTAATTCCGTTGCGGCTCTGCTGGTCACGAGTTCTAGTCTCCCCCGTCTCGTGGTACAGGAGGGCGTGTCGCGCCAGCACCGCCGGTCACGTTAAAAAGTTTACCAGGCGCACTGCAGTTTATAGGGGGTCGTGCTACCCGATTCCTGCAGTCTAAAAAAAAAAAAAGTGGTAAAAATGAAGCTTGCAGGCCTAGGTCATTTTTAGGTGTCTACAGGAAGATAAGAAATCCTTTGAGGGTTTAGGTGGAGGTCTTATGTTACATTCCTACAAAACATTGTTAGTATGCATATCTACACAAATGCGTTGATAAACATCATAATGGTTAGAAAACTCAATTTGTACTCTACAACAATAAGTAGTGTGTTTGTGATTTATGTTGACATAAAATGGCTTCATCATTTCAAAATGCCTTTGACATATTTAACTTGAGGAAACCTTTCTACAAAATCAGCAAAAAATTGGGTTTGAGTGGTATCCAAAAAATGCTTTGGATGTAGCTCACAGATTTGACTACCAATTCTCCTTCTTACAAAATCTCTTTGATTGGGAGAGGTCCTTGTGTTATCCTTCCAAAAATATTGTATTAGAGATCTCAAGGCTTGAGCAATTTCTTTATATTTATGTGGTACTCTACTCGAGAATTTCCATAATTCATTGCTATTTGGATCCTCCACTCATTCACACCTTATTTTGGCTATCATTAGAGATGATCTACTTATTTTCAAATATTTACTTGTCTTTTTAAGGTTCATCTTGTTCCTTGTTTTATTGCTTAACAATGTTGTTGTCATCACACATCATGTGGCACAACTATCTTTCGTGCATGAGGTAGAACCCACACTCTCATATGCACTCATCAGATTCTTTACAATGGATTTTTTACTTGATTCCTTTAATGTTCTTAGCCCAAGATCCTTCATGGTTGGCCTAAAATTGAGTTTCCTTATCATTTCAACAAATAGTTGACATCTTCCAGCCTCACTTAGCTTCTAAAGAAATAAACTCCATATCCTCTTTTCATATCTTTGACATGTACATTTTGGAATCTTGTTAGGAATTGTTTTCAAAACATTGGAATCAATATCAATCAAATACTTAGGTTTTCTATGCCTCTAGGAGGAGTTCTCAAAGGTAAATTTGTGTCAACATTAGGAATGTCAACAACATCGAGGATAGATTGTGTACCTTCAATCGGAGGTGAAATTGATGACATACCTTGAGATTGACATGTAAACAATTTTGTACCTCCAACTTGAGATTTAGTATGAGGAGTGCCTTCAAGTAAAGATGTGTTTGTTGATGTACTTTCAAAAATGCATGTTGTTGATGGTGTGTCTTCAACTGGAGATGTGTTTTCTGATGTACTTGGAAAACCACATGTTATTGATGGTGTGTCTTTAACTGGAGATGTGATTGTTGTACTTTGAGCATGATATATTGTAGATGGTATGCATTGAATTTCACCTATGGTTGATGATGTTCCCCAAACTTTGGGATCCATTTGTGTCCTTCCATGAATTTTTTTCATTTAATTCCTTTATGCCGCCAATTGGACATCTCTCTTAGGTTGCATGGGAATTTATTCCTGTATGGTCTGCAATTCCTTTTGTTCACAAGCTTGCATTTTTTATTCTCTTCTCCTTGCATTTTTAACTTCATGTTATTTTGGTGTTAGAGGCTTTCCTCATTTCCTCAGCATGACATTGAATGCTACATGTTCACAAACACACATAGAACAAAAATAAGTAATGCATTTTATGAAACATATTCATATCACTAATTACATTGTATTTTATGAAACACACAAACCAATTGATGAAAAATATTCATATCACTGATTACATTGCATTGCATAGATCTTTAAAGCTCAAAGAATTACTTCATGTTGAATAGTTCTACCAAAGCATTTTTCATACATGTCTACCAAAGCATTTTATGAAAGAAGGCAGTGAATTGTTTGGAAAAATGCCTCAAAGAAATGTGGCCTCATGGTGATGGAAATCACCATGAGACCACATTTCTTTCAGGAATTATTTCAAACAACTCACTTCCTTTTTCTATGTAACCACATTTTCCATACATGTCTACCAAAGAATCTTATCAAACATCTCTAGGCTACAACATTTTTCATACATGTCTACCTCAACCTTTTTCATACATGTCTACCAAAGCATTTTAATAAATAAGGAAGTGATATATTTGAAAAAATTCCTCAAATAAATGTAGTCTCATGGTGATGGACATCACCATGAAACCACATTTCTTTGAGGCATTCTTTCAAACAGCTCACTTCCTTTTTCTATGCAACCACATTTTCCTAACATGTCTACCAAAGCATCTTATCAAACATGTCTATGCTACAAAAAATTTCATACATGTATACCAAAGAATTTTATGAAGGAATGCAGTGAGTTGTTTGGAAAAATTCCTCCAAGAAATGTGGTTTCATGGTAATGGATATCACCATGAGACCACATTTCTTTGAGGCATTCTTTCAAACAACTCACTGCCTTTTAATATGCTACCACATTATCCATACATGTCTACCAAAGAATCTTATCAAACATGTCTACCTCCATACTGTAACAAAAGTAAGTAATACATTTTTTGAAACATATCCATACTGCTGATTACAATGCATTTTATGAAACACACCAAGCATTCTATGAAACATATTAATATCACTAATTACATTGCATTGCATATCTTTAAAAAGAAAAGAATTACTTCACATTGCATATCTTATCAAACATTTATTTTGATTACTATACATAATGTAACTAATGTAACTTATCAAACATTGTTGTCCCCAACCTAGGGTTTCTAGCGAGCTTCAAAAAACCCATAACTTTTGATGCATTTGGTTAAAATCTATGAAACTTGGTACTAATTTTCTATAGGCCTATATGAATGTCCTAACAGAAGGATGGTTGCTAAATCATCATTTTTCATGAGTTATTGAGGAATTTTTTTTTCTTTTTGCAACTATACTATGTAAAACCTAGTACTTTGAGGGATTTGTACAAAATTGCTTCATGTAAGTGTTGATCAATGTTAAGAATGGTTTGAGGGGAGTATTTGGAGTGCAGAAAAGTTCTTAGGATCAAAGAAGTGTCAAACATAGGGTATAAGTTGCTGCCACCTTTGAAAACTAGAGAATCTTGTGCTTATTTTTGTCAAAACCACATTGTGATTGTCCTTCAAATCTCCTTGATTTATCATAGAGAATGATGAAAAACACAACCAAGCCATGAAGAATGAACTGAAAGAAGGGTTTGTGATGCTATATCTTGGAATTATTCACTATTTATTTGGAAATGAGGTAACTTAAAAAGACAATAAGAATTTCAATTGCACAAAATTTTCCCATTTTTTATTTGTTAGAAAGGTAAATGGTATAAATGAATGGAAACTTGCATTAACAACTATGCAACGCAACTTGATTTTTTTATGGCACAAAATAATGAATGAAGGATTGCATTAACATTGATGAAAGATCTTAAGTTTTCCAAATTAGTAGAAAATAAAAGTTTTCTCAAAACCATCACTAAAAATCACAATTCAACAATGAATATAGAAATTTTGACTCACCATACTAGGGAAAACACCCCACACCAAGTCTAGGCATCAACCAATGCCTATCAAGTTCTTAATTCATGAGGAAATAGTTGTTCAACAAGATAAGATATTAGTATAATTATGACAATGAATATGATTCTAGGCATGAATGCATGGATGTTTTCAAATATATTCTAGTTTCAAGAAGAAAATTGAAGGGAATTTTTTGAGTGATGATTCAACTAATTGCTTATTTGTGCATGCCTTAGTTAGGATTTTGACACCCTAAATAATGAATACATCAAATGCATAGAATGCATGCACTGAGACATTCCAAGGGCAATAAAAGGGTTTCAAGCGATGATAATGGTAGTGTATGACAATAATGGATAGAAAAGTGAGAGCCACCCCAAGAATACAGTGGACAATGACCTTGTGACCTGCTTGCCAAAGTACTTTAGGATTGCATTTTACTCTTATGACGATAATTAATGCCTTGGGACTGTGATGTCTTTATGGAATGAAAATCTTTTGATTTAGATGTAATGTGGAAGTTACATTAGAAGAGGTTAAAGGTACAGTCCATCAAGGAGCATAAATGAATTTTTGAAATTCTCTAGATATATAAGTTGTTTACATTTCATGAGACCACATTGCTTTGAGGCATTTCCTTGAGGAAATTTTTAAAATCCTCTATATAAGTTTGTAACATGAATTTGAGTCTATTATGTCATGATTTTCATTTTTTTTATCTTCAAACTCCTAAAAATTAAACTTTTACATGAAGGATCCATCTAATTAAATGTTGAATTATATGTGTAACAATGAAGATTAATAACATGATCAAATTAATGGTCTATAAATTTTCAAAACAAAACAAAAAAATATATAAACATCTACCTAAAATGAAATAGAGTGGATTCCACTAGCCATGATGGAAATGGACTACTATAAGTAATGAAAATGGAATTCATAGGAAAATTTGTGTTAAGTTGATGCCATTTATATAAGTTTAAACATGAATTTATCTAAATTATGTCATGTTTTTCATTTTCTTTCTTCAAAATTGGAAAAAAAAACTTTTTTATGCAACTTCCATCTAATTCAATGTTGAATTGTATGTCAAACTATTATGATTAATAAAATCATGAAAGGAATGGTTTATATTGTCAAAAACAAACAAATAAACGAAATAAAAATATTTCAATAGTACAAAAAATGAATGTATTACCTAAGATAATGTAAAATGGCATAGAAACTTCAAATTGTCTTCTTCTACATTGTCTAGCATGAAAATTGGTGCTAAAGGGGTGACATATAAAGCATAGATTGGTACAAAAGGGAATAAACTACATAAAAAAGGAATTTCTAAGTCAGATAAAGCATTGAACCAGAAAAATGAAGAAACATGTGGGCTTGAATCATGGGTTCAACCCCTATTTTACTATTCCAAGGAAAAATTGCATTTGACACTAGCCAAATTTGGTGAGTGCCAAATGTGTTGCATTGAAATATTATGCATGTGATTTGAGTCAAATTAACATTAGAGCTAGAGGGAGAGACCTAAGAGAGATAAAGATAGTTAGACCTGAGATAGAGGGAGTGCTAGAGAGGTGGTTGGAGTGAGATATATTTTTCTAGGTAGGGTGGGAGGGAATGAGACTTGGGAGAGAGGGAGTGTGAGAGAGGGGATTGGGGTGAGAGAGTGTAGTCTAGGTAGCGTGGGAGGGAGTG
>VDFB02105785.1:503823855-503906495 GCA_007258455.2 Sequoia sempervirens | reverse complement strand
GAGAGAGACATAGAGGGAGAGGGGTGGGAGGGAGAGATTTGAGAGAGGGGGAGAGATAGAAAGAGTGGGAGAGAGATAGAGGGAGTGAGAGAGAGAGGGAGTGGGAGAGAGAGAGGGAGAGGTGGTGGGAGGGAGATATTTGAGAGATATAGCAAGACAAGGGCTCAAAAAAATAGCCTTGACACTTTCCAATCAAGGTTTCAAAGCAAACAAGGCATGTTGATGCAAGTGCTTCTTTGGTCATTTTGGCAATGTGTTCGTCAAGCCTAACACATGGGACAACACCCTAATATCACTCAACCCTTGAGGGAAACATGGGGTAAGGGAAAGCATGGTGTGTTCAAAATTGTTTCAACATTCTCCAAGGGTTCCCAAACATATACAACCCCAAGCAAGTGATCAATGCAAAGATTTGTGCAAACTAGATATTGCTACCCTAGTGTGACAAGGCAATGGCTTCAAAAAAATGGGAAATAATGCTTGTCATATAAGTTCCTAGAATTTTTCAGGCTTCTAACATCATGCCAACATGTTTCTTTAACCCTCAATTGACAGAAAATGCAAGGGTCATTCAAAGACACCAAGAACTTAAGGTTGTTAGTACTGTTTCACTACAAATCTAAAATTTATGTCAAAGAGATCTCCTTCACAAGTGAATGAAATGATCCCAAAATTTGTAGGGATTTATATGATTCCAAGAAAGAATTTCCCACCAATTTTCAGCATTTTCCCCTGGTGTAAACTCGAGTTATGGCATTTTTTTGCAAGTTTGAAAGCCTAGGCAGGGTTTAGGGCGGTTTTCACAAAAATGCTTGTATCTCACTCAAAAATCAATGGATTTGAGTCAAAAAAAAGAATTGAGAGTTGATGAAGCCTTGCAACTTTTCCAATAAACTTCTGGTCCATAACAAGAAGTACAAATTTGTATGTAATATGAAAGAACAATCAGATTTTGCAAGAAAATGCAGTTTTGAATGTACAAACTTGAGATTTTCTTCATTCCAAATTCAACCAACCTTCTCCAACCCTTGTGGTAGATGATACAAGGAATTTTTAACATGTTAAAATGATTTCCAACTAAAAAACTGACCAAAAAGCTCTTAGTTAACTATAATGACAACTTTTACATCTTTTCGACAACATTTTGACAACTTTCAAAATCTTTTGCAACTTGACTCTAAAAAATTACATAATGGATTTAAATGACTCCAAATGACTCCAAATGGTCTTAAATGAAATCATTGACTCTAGTGAAACTAAGAATTTTTTTTTATCAATCATGAAAACATTTTCCTTAAAAGGTGCATTAGGATGCTCCTGTATCATACTCTTGAGAGAAAAATTGGAATTCCACCTCAAATAGGAATCTTCTTTCTTATCTTCCAATTCCTTTGTATGCATGCATTGTTTCCTTTTTTTGGATCTCAACCACATTTGTATCAATTGGTTCACTTGTTCTCTTTGGTCCAACAACATGCTTCTTGAGCCAACACCAACTTGGTACAATGTAGCCATGTGCTTTTGTTTGTTTTCTTATTCTAGCTTGAGCTTGGATTGCGATTGTAAATTTATTTTTGTTGTCATCCAGTTTTTCCTTTTCACCTACATAAGAAACAAACATATTAAAGAAATCATATTCTTCTTCTTCATTGTTCACTTCTTCATCCACATCAAGGGGTATGGCATACATGCTCTTCTCTTCATTATTCAAAAAAATATTTGGCTTCACCTCAACCTTACTTTTCATTCATTTCTATTTTCAAATTGATCATGGGTAAAAGCACAAAGATAAGTCCACAAAATGTGGAAGCTTTTTCCTTAGGCCAAAAATCAAAATTGGCTTGGAAAAAAAGGGATCCCATTTAGCTTTAGGATCGCGAGCCTAAATTCTTAATGGGATCCCATTTTTAAAAAAATGAGATTTATTTGATTAATGGATCTCGAACAGGTGGACACAAAACATGATCTCGTTTTAAGGTGGTATTTATTTTTAAAAACAAATGAAACTCAGTTATTCAAACATCACGGGATTCTGAATTGGCAAGGATGACAATGACATAAGTGACCTCCAGGTGTGCCTCCACCCCCAATTTTTTAATTTTTTTCATGTTTTAAAAAAAAATTAATGTACAATAATAGATTTTACTATTTTTTTCCAATTTATTTAGCGTTTTATGTATTTTATTTACCTATAATAGTAGAATGATGATTTGTAGAAATAGAAGAAAAAATGCAATGAAACCCTCAAGATATTGAATAAAAAGAAAAAAATCAACCTTAAATTGTATGTTAAGAACAAAATTTAGCTTTTGAAACCTAAATTGGGTATGTGCAAGATCATGATGGGCCAAAAAGTGGCAATATGATGGGTATTTGTAGGATATGTGGCTGACAACTTTTTTTTTACCCAGAATTGATGAAATGAAAAGGGTTTTTAAAGGAGATTCTCAGCTTTCCACCAATATAAATTATTATTTACTTTGCATTTAATAATTAATTATTATTCATTTTTTATTTGAATTACAAATAAATTCCTGATTGATAGGCTAATTGAAAAACATCTATAGCTTTCAAATGGTATCCCATTTTTGGAATCCAAAACATGCATCACATTCAATGCTTCACATATTATAGGATTAAAAAAATAAAAAAATTGATTTCATGAAGTTTTGACCAAGTTAAGGTGGTCAGACATACGAGTTTTTATATTTTTAAAAGTTGTAATAAAAAATTCATAATTAATTATTTACTTGGACAAAAATTATAAAATAATATGCATCACATTCAGACATGATTCCTCTACTTATATCTAAAATATTATTAAAAAAATTATCATTTTATTGTGGTTAGGGTGGTCAGACAGACACCTAATTCTTATTTTTTCCCTGAAATTTAAGTACTACTACATTGAAATTTCAAATTTTCACGAAATAGATTTTTTATTTTTTTAAATAAACCTACTAGTTTAGAACCTACATTAAATTTTCTATAGATTCTATTTTTACATATTTTTGAAATAATATAGATAACTTATTCAAAATTTTACATCAAGTTACCTAACTCTAATTTTTCTAAGTTTTTTGCCACTTAAGGGCCTATTTTTTCCATGATGATCCTACACATACCCAATTGTTCAATCAAACCAAAAAAAAAAGTATTTGAAAACCCCAATTGAAAGGAAACAAAAAAAAATCATTTGAAAACCCTAAATTTAAATGAAATAAAAAAATTGCATTTGAAAACCCTAATTACTTTTTGAAACCCTAAATTCAAATCAAAGAGAAAAAATTGGATTTGAAAACCCTAGTTTGAAATGAAACAAAAAAAATGCATTGAAAACCCTAATTGCTTCTTGAAACTCTAAATTGAATTCAAACAAATTTTTTTGCTAAAACCTTAAATTGAAATCAAACAAATCATTTTGCATTTGAAAACCCTGATTTCAAGCTCAAGAATATTTGATAATGAAAAAAAATCATTTGCATTGTATGAAGACAACTATGTAAGCACTCCTATGGAAGAAATTATTTGATAGATTTAGATTAATACATAGTAAATTAGGGTCCTTGATATTGACGATGAAATAGGATTCAATAAATATTAGACATTTAAATGTGTATTCATCAAGAGACACAATCAATAAAAAGTTATGAACATAGATATAATTAGAATAGAAAATAATATGTTAAACTTTACTTTCAATGTTAAATTATAAGTAGAATAGAAAAAGATATGTTAAAAAATAGTTAAAATTCATAAATTATCAATTTTTTTTTGCAAATTTAGTTAGCAAATTCCTAAATCCTTGTACAATCCATTTCCAATTGTCATTTAACTAGATAATATTTCCATTCACTTCTATTGTATGTTTTTATCTCTCTTAGTCATGCCTTGTTTCCATTTCTTGTTTGCATGTGTTGTCTCTTGTCTATCAAAAATCTTAACTCTCATTCTAGTCAATTAAATGTTAGTTAGGCTTATAGTTTACTCTAAAATCTCAATTTTCACTAGTTACCTAGACACTAAAATAATCTAAATATTTTTCTTTTCTTTCTTTTAGGTTCTTTCAATTCCAAACAATCCAAAATAAAATAAGATTCAACATTAACTAATTTTACTATACATTTTATATCATAAAATTCATTTAAGTGGGAAATATTCAATTTTATCATACCATATTAAACTTCATATATATACAATCAATATTCATGAAAAACATGTTAAATAAAATAATCTTATATTCAATTAAAAATTTCAAGTTAAAGTATACATCAAACTCAACATCTTCATAATACATAATTATGTGTTACTATTACAGAAATAGTTAGTCTATTCATAAAATCAAAAATATTCATAAATTAGTCAGTCTATCACCCTAAACCATAAACCGATGTCTTAAGGGGTCCTAATATGAAATTTCTTAAGCGGGTCAAAGAAGTTATCAGAATTTGGTGAAGTTTCCCAAGGAAACCAAATTTAACAATAATAAGATCGCGCAAGATTATAATATGAATGAGATTTCATGAGAGGTTGGTCAGTTGAAACGAGAGCTATCTCAATCAAGTGTTCCACAAGAAAATGTTGTTCACTAACTTGCAAGTCCATTATTCCAAGGGCCACCCAAACTTCACCCTAAGTTCCCTAAACCCTAAACCCTAAACCCTGAAGCATTCATTTTGTCTTAGGACCTTAAAATGAAATTTGGTTGCCTTGGGAAACTCCACCAAATTTTATTCCCTTAAGCCATGTTTTTTTGTCCTAGGACCTTACTACATAGATCCCCTTAAGCCATCCTATTACCCTAAACCCTAAACACTAAACTCTAAACCCTAAACCCTAAAGCCATCATTTTTCTTAGGACGTTAATAAAATTTGGTTGCCTTGGGAAACTTCACCAAATTTTGTTCACTTAAGCCATGCCATTTTTTCCTAGAACATTACTAGACATAGATCCCCTTAAGCCATCGTATCACCCTAAACCACAAATCAATGTGTTAAGGGGTCCTAATATGACATTTCTTAAGGGGATCAAAGAAGTTTTCAAAATTTGGTGAAGCAGCCCAACAAAACCAAATTTAACAATAATAAGATTGTGCAAGATTATAATATGAATGATATTTCATGAGAGGTTGGTCAGTCAAAACAAGAGCTATCTCAACAAATCATTCCACAAGAAAATATTTTTCACTAACTTGTAAGTCCATTATTCCAAGGTCCACCCAAAATTCACCCTAAGTTCCCTAAACCCTAAACCCTGAACTCTAAAATCTAAATCCTAAACCTTAAAGCATTCATTTTGTCCTAGGACCTTAAAATGAAATTTGGTTGCCTTGGGAAACTCCTCCAAATTTTATTCCCTTAAGACATGTCATTTTGTCCTAGGACCTTACTAAATAGATCCCCTTAAGCCATCCTATTACCCTAAGCCCTAAACTCTAAACTCTAAACTCTAAACCCTAAACCCTAAAGCATCATTTTTTCCTAAGCCCTTAATGAAATTTAGTTTCCTTGGGAAACTTCACCAAATTTTATTCACTTAAGCCATGTCATTTTTTCCTAGGACCTTACTAGACATAGATCCCCTTAATCCATCCTATCACCTTAAATGATAAATCAATGTCTTAAGGGGTCCTAATATGAAATTTATTAAGGGGATCAAATAAGTTCTCTAAATTTGGTGAAGTTGCCCATGGCAACCAAATTTAACAATAATAAGATCATGCAATATTATAATATGAATGAGATTTCATGAGAGGTTGGTCAGTAAAAACAAGAGCTATCTCAACCAACTATTCCACAAGAAAACATTGTTCACTAACTTGTGAGTCCATTATTCCAAGGGCCACCCAAACTTCACCCTAAGTTCCCTAAACCCTAAACCCTAAAGCATTCATTTTGTCCTAGGACCTTAAAATGAAATTTGGTTGCCTTGGGAAATCCCACCAAATTTTAGTCCCTTAAGCCATGTCATTTTGTCCTAGGACCTTACTATGTAGATCCCCTTAAGCCATCCTATCACCCTAAACCATAAATCGATGTATTAAGAGGTCCTAATATGACATGTCATTTTGTCCTAGGACCTTACTACATAGATCCGCTGAAACCATCCTATCACCCTAAACCATAAATAGATGTCGTAAGAGATCCTAATATGACATGTCATTTTTTCCTAGGATCTTAATACATATATCCCCTTAAGCCATCCTATTACCCTAAACCCTTAATCCTAAACTCTAAACTGTAAACCCTAAAGCTTTCATAAATTTTCCTATATTAATAGTTTTTTTTCATTCAAGTAACATGCCTTAGACTTAAATGAGGCTTACAAATTTTATCATTTGTAGTCAATTAGTCCATTTATATTGAATGGTTTAAGGGTATTTCCTAAACATGTATCTTACATTTTGAAATTACAAATCTAATGCAAGTTCACTTATTTCTTAGAGATCACATGGATCAATTTAATAATATTCATAATCCACCTCCATGCCCTCCATCTCCACCACCTTCACCTCCACCTCCACCCACTCCACATCATAACCCCCCACCTCCACCACCTAAAACCGATGGTGCTCGCTTGCAAGAACAAATTAATTTTGATGTTAGAAGCATTTAGGATCAAATCAACATTATTCAAAATGAAGAATGTATTGCACCACCTTTGAGGATGTTTGCATCTAGGATGAAAAATGTTCTTGATGTTGTTAGGGCTATGGATGGGATCTTAGATGAGCATTAACAATGCCTAGATGAGAGGAGAACTTCTGATTCTGAAACGGAAAGCACGAAGAAATGAAGAGATGTAATAGAGAGTCGTAACACTTTATAAATTAAGGAAATGATCATATAGTTATGAATTTATGCATTTGGTTCGATGGATATTTTTTGTGATGAATTTATGAATTTGGTTGGATGGATAGTTTTAGTGACAAATTTATGATTTTGGTTGGATGGATATTTTTAGTGAAATGAATTTATGAACTTATAATGATGAATTTATAATAGTATATATTTTATGACTATCTACTAGATTATGATTTCTCTTGTTGTAAAAATGTAATATATATGCGTTAGACAAAAATGAGCTTTTTGTGAATGTTTCAATTTTATTTTTTAGTATGTACATGTATTAAAATTACATAATTCTAGATCCTAATTTTTGAAATTTTTATGTACACATAGTTTAGTTGAATGATGTATGCATGCATTATGCATCGTATTTTTTATTTTAAATGTATGTACATGTTAAATTATGAAATTTTTATGCACATTCTCAAGTTCAATCAATATATGTATGCACATCCTATTTAAAAAAATTGCATGTACGTTTCAAATTTAACTATTTTTTGGAATTTTGTAAGTTTGTATGTTAATTTTGTATAATTTAATGCAGGTGAACACTTATATCTGATATCATGGATAAGTTTAACATTGATGATATCATCAATCCAAGGCCTCAACAACCTCCACCTCCACCCTAGGCTCCACCTCCCTCTCCACCCTCTCCACCCCATATCCCACCTCCACCACCTGCTGAATCAGATGAGGCTCACTTGCGAGCATGTATAAATGAACAAGTGGCTTCCTTTCAAAACCAAATAAATACTATGAAAAATGAAGCATTGATTCCACCACATGTGAGATGTTTTGCATCTACAATGCAAAAACGTTGTTGATGCCATTAGGACTATTTATTATGATTTACATAGGAATCAATGAGAAAGAGAGGAGATGAGATGATTTTATGCAAATGGTCTCTCATATAAACAAATTTTAGACCTAAAAATGACAAAAGCCCATCTAGCCCCTTATTTTATCGACCCTAATACTCAATAGGCCATTCTTTCCAATAAATCTAGAATATACATGAGGTGGTGTATACATCCATAGATGAGTTCACATTTTTGGGATCGATGGTATATGGTATTTGATAGTCCACCACATGCTAATCTAGAGGTCCCATTATATGTTTTGAGGAAACTATATGTAGATTTTGTTATGGGGAAAAAACTCAATTGTTTTGATTTTAAATCATTTCAAGGTGTTGTTGGTTTCATTCCACAACAGAGGTTAGGGGAAAGGGTTGATACCCAATGCCATGTGCAAGTGAAACACCTTGTTGCTCCTCTTGGTCTTGCCATTCTCGCACCTGTGCATCAACATGCAGTGGTATCGACATTAGGATCCCTCAGTACACTTGCAGGAGACCTTGATCAACATGTTTGTGTGATAGAGGGTAGGGAGCATAAAGACCACAATGAGGGAGGAGAATTTTATGGATTTGGTCCTAGTACCACTCCACATGTGTCAAGCCACATGTATGTACTAGTTACCATCAGCTATGCTATGGACCCGATCAGGCCACACCCAATTCTGGTGGATGTGAGATTCTGGTGGATCATTTGGTCACCTTAGTTCATTTATAGAATTTCTTATTGTAGACCATGACCCCAAGGACAGTGTGGCAGGCATAAATATGCATCTAGATATTGAATTTATAATAATTTTAATGAATGTATGTATCAAAAAAAATTTGCAATATATTTTAACAATCAAACTATTTGGTGTACAAATGACACTAATGATGGAGCAATCATCTACATTATGAGTACATATGTCGACACTAGTCCTAGTCGGCAACCCTTATGGGGTATTTTGATTTCAATTTTTTAAAATTGTATATGAAATAATTTTTAACTTGACTTTTAATTTTATAATTATGATGTAGTAGCATCCTTGGTTCTTTGCAATCCTGCATCAACCAAAAATATTTTCATTCAGTTTTTATTCTTGTTCATTTCTCGCTTAGTTCAAGTGGGTAGATTCATCATATTTTCTCACCAGACCCTGCGAATCTATGTTTTCATCGTGGACATGTTCAATTTCCTTATTCCAATATTTTAATGTAATTGGATCTTTTTCTAGCAAGTTATCACTCCTAGATTAAGTGACATCTTCTTGAACCAACACCAAAATAGTTTCAAGCCTAACAACTAGTTTGATCTCTAATGGATCTTTCCCATAACTTGTGGATTGTTACAGTGTGTTTTGAATTATTTTGTGGAGTTTCCCCAACCTTAATTATTAGTCCACACTTCATCCTATGCACCTACTGAGGAGAAATTCGAATTGAAGGCCAATCTATTTCATGCACATGTTACATTTCCTTCAGATTGGGAATTGTAATGATCTTTGGTCAATACAGAAGATTCTAGATCTTCGGATATGATATAAAGCATTGTAACAAATCATTAGAAAAGTAGGTAATAAGTTAGAGATGATATTGCTTTTGATATGCAATATTTTTTCTCGTGTTAAGGAGCATATAGGAATATTGTATTTTGAGCATGCTGTATCAAGCCTGTGAGCCGAATTTGTAAGCCCATATGTTGTCAGATGATTGTAATTGATATTTTTGATAATATGAATGTTTGAATTTTCATTTTCCTCCATATTCTGGGTTTCTTCTATTGTGTGACTCTTGTTGCATGGTCTAGACTATTCTCTTTGAGGACCCTCCTTCTGTGACTACACCAAATTGGTATCAAAATGAGATTCATTCTATGAGAGGTCATTAGAGTTTGCAGAGTCCTGTTGAAGATTTTGTGGGGTGGGGGACTAAGGATCTGACCTGCAGCTACAGAGGACTTGTGTAAAGATGGTGGGAAGAAGAAATGGTAGAGGAAATGGAGTGTGTGGAAATGCAAACACAACTATAATGGAGATGTTGAGAGGAATTGTTACTAGATTAGATGCAGTCAAAATGGCCTAGAGGAGAGGTCGACCAGTTGATGTTGTGAGTGATGAAGAGGTAGAAGCATAGGAAGAAAGGGAAAGACAAGATCAACCTGGCCTAGATCAACGAGAAGAGAGGTTCATAAGAGCCCTAACTAGAGTAAATAATAAACCCCATTTTGATCCACCAGATTATAGTGGAAAGTTGGAATCAGATGAATTGCTTGATTGGATAATGGAGATGGAAAATTATTTTGATTTTGAAGGTACTGCTGAAGAAAAGAAGGTGAAATTTGCTTGTACAAAGTTGAAAGGACATGCATCCCTATTATGGGAACATTTGCAGACAGATAGGAAAAGAAGAGGAAAGGAGAAGATAAAATCATGGGATTGGATGATGAATAAGTTAAAGACAAAGTTTATTCCTGTAGACTATCAAATTAGTTTGTTTTGAAAGTTGCAGAATATGAAGCAGAAGGATTCAAGTGTGATAGAGTATACTGAGGAGTTCTACAAGTTCAATATGAGATATGGACATTCAAAGGATGAGACCAAGCAAGTACGTAGATATGTGAATGGCTTGAGGGCATCTATACGGGATGAGATCAGTTTGATCAAGTTGTTGAGTGTGAAGGAGGCATATCAATGTGCCCTAAAAGTAGAAGAGAAGCTAAATAAAAGACATGAGCAGAGATAGAGATGAAGAGATGGAAGATTTCAAATAGGAAGAACTTTTACTAGAGGAGGAAGAGGATATTTTACAGATCAGAATAAAGATAAGGAAGTTAGTAAGAATGATAATTTGTACCATAGAGATGATGTAAACTCTTACCAGAGAGGAGGATATGGTGGTTACCATAATGAAGGTTATAGAAAAGATTATAGAGGATAGGACAATATAGTATTCAGGGGAACTTGTTTTAAGTGTGGTGGAGAAGGACATAGAGCATTTGAATGTAATCAAGGAGAGACAAGAAGAAAGACAAAGAATAATAGAAGAACAACCTTTGCTGAGGAGAATCATGTTGGATCATCAAATTAACTAGAAGATGGAGAAGTGTTGGTGAATAGAAGAGTATTGTGTCAAAGTGAGATGGAGCAGGAACCATTGTAGAGAAATAATTTGTTTCAGACTAGATGCAAGGTAGCTGGTAAATGTTGCAGAGTGATTATTGATAGTGGAAGCTTCGAGAACCTAGTTTTTGAAGAAATGGTGACCAAATTGAAGCTAGAATGATTGAAACACCCGAAGCCCTATTAGATAGCATGGATTCAAGACGAGCATAAGATACTGGTAAGTGAACAATGTTTGGTAAAATTGAAGATAGGAAATTATCATGATGAAGTTTTGTGTGATATCATGCCTATGGATGTATGCCATGTTTTGTGGGGAAGGCCTTGGAAATATGATAGATAGGTTATTCATGCTGGAAAGAAGAACACATATACCATTGTTGTTGATGGGATGAAGAAGAGTTTGTTGCCATTATAGGATGTTCCTAAAGTGGAGATTTGTATGAATGCTAGAATTTTTTTGGTTGATGGAAGGAGATTTTTGGATGGAATGAGACATGAGAACATGTGCTATGCCTTGGTTCCTAAGAAGGATGAAGACTTGAAGCATGTAGAAGAACAACCAAAGGAGATAGAGGAGTTGTTGGTAGAATATGAAGATATCATTTTAGATAATGTACCTGATGGATTGCCACCTATAAGGAGCATTAGTCATTGCATGGATCTAATTCCTAGAGCTAGTTTTCATAATAAAGAAGCACATTGGATGACAGCGATAGAGAATGAAGAGTTGAATAGAAAAGTGCAAGAATTGTTGAGGAAGGGTTTGATCAAAGAAAGCTTATGTCCTTGTGCAGTACCTATTGTGCTAGCACCTAAGAAGGATGGAGAATTGAGGATGTGTACAAACTCTAGAGCCATAAACAAAATCATCGTGGAGTATAAATTTCCTTTTCCCTAGATGGATGACATTATGGATTATTTGAGTGGAGCTAAATACTTTACAAATATAGATTTTAAGAGTGGATATCATCAGATCAGAATCAGAGAAGGGGATGAATGGAAGAAAACATTCAAGACAAATGAAGGATTGTATGAGTGGTTGGTGATGCCTTTTGGACTAACAAATGCATCGAGTACATTCATGAGGCTGATCAATGAGGTATTGAAGAAATTATTGGGTAAGTTTGTGATTGTCTATTTGGATGACATCTTGATTTTTAGTAATACTAGAGAAGAAAATTTGTTGCATACAACATAAGTCTTGCAGAGGTTGAGAGAAGAGCAATTGTTGATAAACATTAAGAAGTGTAGTTTCATGAAGGAAGAATTGGTATATCTAGGATTTATGATATCTACAAATGGATTGGAGATGGATCATGAGAAGGTAAAAGAAATTGTTGAGTGGCCTACACCAGAAAGCATTGGAGAGGTAAGATCATTTCATGGATTGGATAGTTTCTACTAGAAGTTCATTAGGAATTTCAGTTCTATTTGCAGTCCTATGACAAAAACAATGAGAGGGGATAAGAAGGATTTTAGGTGGACATCTAGAGTAGACTGGAGTTTTGAGTTGTTGAAATAGAAGGTGACTGAGCATCTTGTGTTGGCTTTACCAAACTTTAATAAGGTATTTTAGATAGACTTTCATGCAAGTGGAAATGTAATTGGAGTAGTATTAAGTCAAGAAGGACAACCAGTAGCTTATTTTAGTGAGAAATTGAATGTTGCTAGGAGAAGGTATTTAGTGTATGACCAGGAGTTTTATGCCATAGTTCAAGCCTTGAAGAAGTGGAGACATTACTTGTTGCCTAAGGATTTTTTGTTTTATACAAATCATTAGGCATTGTAGTATTTGAATAGTGAAGGTAAGTTGAATCAGAGACACATGAGATGGGTGGAATTCTTGTAGAGTTATACTTTTGTTTTGAAACACAGGAGTGGGAAGCCAAATAGAGTTATTGATCCTTTGATTAGGGGAAGGAATTTACTGGTAGATATTAGAGTGGAGGTATTAGGTTTTGATGAATTAAAGAACTTGTATGAGGAAAACCTAGATTTTGCAGAACCTTAGAGAGCTTGTAAAGAACCAGTCTTGGAGGATAGGAGTTAGTGGTTGGATTATTTTATTTAGGAGGACATGTTGTTTAGAGGGAATCAGTTGTGTATAGCCTAGAGATCAATGAGGGATAGCTTGGTGAAAGAAAAACATAGTGGAGGATTTTTAGGACACTTTGGAATTGATAAGATAGTAGCATTGGTAAGTACGAATTACTTTTGGCCACATATTCATAAGGGTGTTAGGAGATTTGTGAAGAGTTGTAGAGTTTTTCAAGCTACAAAAGGGAGTAGTTAGAATGTTGGATTGTATAAGCCTTTGACAGTTCCAGAGAGACCTTGGGAAGATGTCAGCATGGATTTCATACTTGGCTTACCGAGGACACATAGAGGTAATGATTCTATATTTGTGGTGGTGGATAGATTTTCTAAAAAGGCACATTTCATACCTTGTAAGAAGATGACAGATGTAGTACATGTGGCAAACTTTTTTTCAAGGAAGTGGTCAGATTACATGGATTACCTAGGAGTATTTTTTCAGACATAGATACAAAGTTTGTTGGTTACTTTTGGAGGACACTTTGGAAGAAGTTAAAGACAGATTTAAAGTTCAGTTCTACTTTTCATCCACAAACTGATGGACAGATAGAGGTAGTAAACATGAGTTTGGGGAATTTGTTGAGATGTTTGGTTGGAGAGAAGACTGAAAGTTGGGATTTAGTCCATGCACAAGCAAAGTTTACCTACAATAATTAAGTGAATAGGAGTACTGGAAAGATACCTTTTGAGATTGTTACTAGAGTTCATCCTAGAGGTATATCAGAGTTGCGAGACACCAGTAAGGAAGACAAAAGGAGTGCAAAAGTAGAGGAATTTTCAGAACATATGGAGAAAGTGCATAATCAAGTAAAAAAACAATTGGAAGATATGAACCAAAAATATAATGAGTGAGAAAATGAAAAGAGGAGACATAAGGAGTTCAACATTGGAGATGAAGTGATGGTGCATTTGAGGAAGGAAATATTTCCAGTTGGCACATACAATAAGCTCAAGATGAGGAAGTTTTGACCCTATAATATTTTGAAGAAATTTGATTCAGGAATGCATATGAAGCAGAGTTACCCGATGGCATGGGTATATCACCTATATTCAACATTGTAGATCTACATCAGTACCATGAAGAAAAATTTAGTGAAGACAATAAAGCAAAATTGGAGAAGCAGTTTCCTAAACAACAATCAAATGATATAAAATAGATTTTGGATACCAAAGATGGGAGGAAAACACATGGAAGACAACATAAAGAATATCATGTGAAGTGGAAAGACAAACCAGTGGAGGATTCTTCTTATATTTCCCGGGTTGAGGTAGACTGTATTAGTTTTCCTTTAGTTCCAACAAAGTGAGGGACTCACTTTTAATAACCTTGGTTGTCTGATGCAGGAGCATCCTTGGTTCTTAGCAATCCAGCATCAACCAGAAATATTTTCATTTAGTTTTTGTTCTTGTTCAGTTCTTGCTCAATTCAAATTGGTAGATTCATCATATTTTCTCACCAGACCCTACAAATCTATGTTTTCATCGTGGACATGTTCATTTTCCTTATTCCAAGATTTCAACATGATTGGATCTTTTTCTAGCAAGTTATCGCTCCCAGATTAAGTGGAAGTTTCTTGAATCAGTACCAGAATAGTTTCAAGCCTAATGGCTAGTTTAATCTCATATGGATCTTTCTCGTAACTTGCGGATCCTTACAATGTGTTCTGAATTGTTTCATGGAGTGTCTCCGACCTTAATTATTGGTCCACACTTCATCCTATGCACCTATCAAGGATAAATTCTGATTGAAGGCTAACCTATTTCATGCACACGTTACATTTCCTTCATCGGGGAATGTAATGATCTTTGGCTGACATAAAGGATTCTAGATCTTCAGATATGATATAAATCATTGTAAAAAATCATTAGAAAAGTAGTTAATAAGTTAAAGATGAATATTGGTTTTGATATGTAATATGTTTGCTCGTGTTAAGGAGCATATATGAATATTGTATTTTTAGCATGTTGTATTAGGCTAGTGAGCCGAATCTATAAGCCCGAATGTTGTCGGCTAATTGTAATCAAGATTTCTAATAATATGAATGTTTGAATCTGCATTTGCCTCCATATTCTATGTTGCTTTTATTGTGTTACTCTTGTTGCATAGTCCATACTATTATCTTTGAGGACCCTCCTACCCTGACTGTACCAAATTCAATCATGAACATATGTTTTAAATATTTATTTTGGTTCAGGGGAGTCAATCGACTTCCACTTTGATTCTACCCAAGGGGTTTTCAAGCACTCCTCCACAATCAAGCATCGCAGATTAGGGGAAAGTACATTTATATTGTAAATTGTTTAACTTACATTACTATAGTTACAATTATGATTTTGAATTCACTATATATCAAATGTGCATGTACACTTGTAAATATTATAAGTGTTAAATGTCTATATGTATGTCTAGGTTGATACGACAATGAGAATGGGAATCGGATAAACATTAGATGTTGTGGCTACTCGCAAGGCCTCTAAATTTTAGGTTGTTTAAAAAAGTTTCTACACAAAATGTGCAAACTTGAATATATATATTAACCTAATTTAAGTATAAATTCTTTAAATTTTATCTTGTAGGACTTTGTTAGTGTGATTTTTTTCCATGACTCATTCATAGTTACACCTCCAGCAGGACATGTAGAGAAGGCTCCAAATATCATGGTAATTTAAATTTTTGATTATATTTAAAGTCAATTACAAATTATATATTTTGAATAACTTTAATTAAATTTAAAATTGAATATATATATTATAATATGAGCTCATACATGTTAAATTCTTTTTCTTTTATAGCATGAGACATCTTGTAGTTGAGAATGTACAAATAGGTCCTGGAGTAGAGGGTGTACAACCTATTATGGTACAATTTAAATATGATAAATTATAAATTAAATTGAATTAAATCATTTTTAATTGTAGACTTACATCTAATTTCAACTTTCTTTCTCTTGTATATGTAGATTGATTCAAAGAATTTAGAGGTTGGTCTAGGTGCACCAGAGCATCTAGAGCATCTAGAGACATATATGATGGTAATTTAAATTTATGATTAATTATAAATTAAATTTTCATTAAATAATTTTTAATTGTCTTACATATGATTTCATATTTCTCTTGTATAGACTGTTTCAAGCCATCTGCATAGTTTGCGTGGTGTGAAGAGGTCTCTTGATTATAGAGATGATACATTAGTTGAACATGATTTTATGGGTTATATTTGATTATTTCATGGACTACATATTTTGTTTCTCATGGACTTAATATATTGTTTCATGGACTTTATTTCATGGGTTGTACTCTATTGAACTTTATTTGATGGGTCAAGTACTTTGTTGGAGAAGTTATTTCATGGATTGTACTCTGATGGACTTTATTTCATGCACTTAATATATTGTAAATAATGAACTTTATTATTGTTTAACTTTAATTTAAACATGTACATTTATGCATTTGTTGTGAAATTTTAATATGCAATTGATAGGACATGCATGATATACAAATTTAATTTAGTGATCCATATACATGATATACATGATATACATTATATACAAATTTAATTCATGTCCTAATAGGATGTTTTTAGATGTCTTAATACACAGGTTAGATAGAATAAAATAAGAAAATAAATCATAATCTACAAACAAAAGCAATCCATTTATATACCACAAAGGATGAAATTTTAAGAAATAAACAATACCATACAAGATTAGAGAAAAAAAAAGCATTAATAAATTCTATAAACTAAACATAAATACCAATCAAAATGCAAGTCCTCTTGACCTCATGTTCCATAAAAAAAACTAATTTATAAGCTATCAAAACAAATAATAGCATCCAACAAAAATAATACAACCTTCATCTATGTCCACCCTTTCTTCTGGTACTAACTGTTAGAATGGGAGTCACATCATCTGTCAAAAGATACAACTAAGTTAATCTACAAGTTTTCATGTAATTGGCAACATCCTAAACCAAATGATTTCAAAATAAAAATCAAATAATAGAAAACATCTTCACCTATGGACATCCTAAGGGGATGAAATTCTTCAAAGTATGTGTCTCATATTTAATTGCAATTGATATAATTAACTTAGAATTTAGGATGACTCATCATAAAAATTGCATTCTATACAATTTAAATAGTTTCAATGTTTATTTAATTCATGTCATAATAGGATGTCTTAAGGGGTCCTAATAGGTCATCTTAAGGTTTCCTAATACGACATCTTAAGGGGATCAATGAAGAATATAATTAAGTATAAATATTAAGTGATATAAACAAGTATTATACTTTAGGGCGACTCATCATAAAAAATGATATAATTAAGTATATTAATTTAGGATATGTTCTAATATGACGTCTTAAGGAGATCAAAGAAGTAATATACATGTTGTTTAGTGATTATACAATCATATTTAAATTTTCAAAGTAGGGTGACTCGTCATAAAAAATGATATAACTAAGTATATAATATACAGGATATGTCCTAATAGGACATCTTAAGGGGATGAAATACTCCAAATTACATGTCTCATATTTAATCGCAATTAATATAATTGATTTAACAATAATTTATAAATGATATTTAGTGATTATACAATCAAATATAAAGTTTTAAAGTAGGAAAGCATGCACATTTAACAATAAAAATATATAGAATATTGATTTTGATATATAGTATAATTGTGTATATACATGTATTTGTAATTTGTACAAAATGCTTAATTGTGCAAGTATGTATGTACATATATGTCAACTCAAAACAATGTTTAAAAAAATTGGCTATGTCATCTCAAGAACATCTGAAACTTGTGCCCAGAATGTAGTAGGTCTTCACGCCACCTAATATCAAAATGGTACAAGCAATATCAATGAAATCATCAAATCATACATATGTTAATTTATATAAAACTATATATATGTACACAACTCAAGTACCTATATTTAAAAGTATTCCACACATGTGTGTAGTTGAATCTGCATCCTCTCCTTTTTGTTTCAAAGTATGAGATCAATGTGATGATGGATTAAGGATACAAAAAAGGATAATAAATCAAGTTTAATTATTAATGTATAAGCAATATTCGTATATAATCAAAACATGTATTTAAATATAATTTAACTAATAATTAATTGTTTTTACCAAGTATTCCATGTTGTCTAGGTTGAATCTACATGGACTCTCCTTTTTGTGATGATGGCTTAAGGATCTATAAAAGGAAAATCTAGAAATCAATTTCAACTAATAACACACTTGAGCAATATCAAAACATGTATTTAATCTATTTAAAATGACACTATAAAACTAAAACTATATTTACCTCTATTTACTTATTCCATTGTATCATATGCATCCTCTATTTTTTACAACGCATCTATAATTGTCTCATGCTCCTCCATAGAAATTTTCTATAGAACTTTATTTGTAGGTCTTCCATGATACCGATCTAGTTTTATATTTGTTGCCAACAACAAATGTGAATAGTGTATAATCTTTTTATGTGTTTCATAATATTCAAATGTAGGTAGATCATTCTTCCTTATCATATATTTGTGTAGCCAAATTCCAAAAACCACCACCAATCCTATTGGAAAACATGATAACAATTATCAAATATGCTCTCAAAATTTTCTTAAGCGGGTCAAAGACTTGTTCTAAGAATTTTCTTAAGGGGATCAAAAACTTGTTATCAAAATTTGCTTAAGAGGATGTCTTAAGGGGATCACCATACTTGTTGGATAATGATAGCCATCATCATCTTCTCAAGGTGATATTAACTTATATTTAGTCTCCACACAATAAGCCAACCAATATTTTGTTTCCTCTTCATTCCCCTCAGGTGCAACAACAACATACACATTTCCTGCAAACAAAAGTTGATCTAATAACTCCATGTATCCATATAAATAATTTAGTATTACAAAACAGCTTAATAAAGTAAAATACAATGAAATAAATTGAATTAAATTACCTTTTTCTACAAGGTCTAAAACACGGTCATAGTCTTCAGATGCAAACACTTGATCATTATCTTGAATAGTTTTTTCATATTGATCGTGTGCTTGTGCAGGTGTTAACAAGCTTTTCTCCCACTCTTCAACCAATTCTATATTTTCACATGCTTGCCAATCTCCTAAGATACAAAAATGACAAAAACATGCAAGCTCCCTTGTCCAGATAGTCCATGTTCTTGCTGTCAAACTCTAAAATGAATGCCATTTAGTAGATCCATTGATTGTCTCATAGTCAATTCTAGGTAGAATGCTATTTTCTTCAACTAACCAAAAGAATCAATGAACTATAGAGTACTCACTCAAACCAGGTATAGATAATATTGTATTGCACCAATCCACAATTCCACGTGCATCTTTAAATTTTACTGCATCCTTAAATTTCAATTTTTCTCTAGCAATAATTCTTTTGACACATGTACCAACTCCATCATGTTCTCCTTTACCATGCCTAGCTTCAAAAAACTCCATATATGTTGGACATTAAGTTCTTTGTGAACCCTACTTAACCAATAGAAAATTTGAGCATTCTTGAACTATCTCGTACAATTATCTGACCATATGAGGTGTTCTATCATCTGGATTCCTTTTTCTCTCAAATTTCTATAAAATATATTGAAACAGTATTGAAAAAACTCTTACGAGTGTAACCGATTGTCACTCAAATAAAAATGATACTCCCTCAAAAAATTTCTATCATCCTCTTTGCTATCATCTACATTTCTATTAACAATATGGAGAAACACAACTACTTGCACTGAATTATAATAACATGATTAAATTTCCTCTTGCGGAGCTAGAGTATAATTTTCTACAAAATTAACAATTGGAAGTATAGTACCAATTGGAAATGTGTTTCTACATGTGTGAAATTGGCCATCAAGCCATCAAGCATGTTGAGAGTGTATGACATATTTTGGTACAATCTTATTCTTAAATTCACTTATGAATGCATGTACACTAACTTTTTCTTTAACTAAATCACAATGCTTTCCTAATTTTCCATCTTTTAAAGAATAGTCAACATTCTTAAATCTTTTAACATCTACTCATTGTTGTCCAAAATCATTATCAAAACTTTCATGCATAAAATTTCTTAAGAATGAAAGATTTCCACAACTAGTGCATTGTCCAAAAATACAAGAACTTAAATAAAATAATTTACCATTAGATCTTTCACAAAGAAAACCTGATATAAACTGCCTTATTGTTTCAGGTGGCATATTAATACCACATTCCTGTATAATCATGTTAGTATGCAAAGTACAACGTATATATCAAAAAACATAATAAAAATAATGAAATTGAACATGTATTTTACAACAACAATATATTCATTGCTTATTAATTTTTACATACTAGGGTTTGCATTTTTCAAAAGACCTTTGACTTATTTTAATATTACCAAGTAACACTAAATCATCACAAAATTTTCTATAAAATTCAGTTTGTGTTGTATCTAATAGGTGTTTTGGATGAGGATCATGAACTTTGGACCCCACTCTTAATTTTAAAACATATCTAGCATTAGATGATACTCTATTATTATCATGCCAATATTTTTCAATCAGATATTTAATTTGAACATTCAATTTCATGTCAGACCTCGGTAGTCGACCACTAAAACTCCAACATTGGTTAATTGGACCATTTTCTATACTTTCTCTTCTTTTTTTTGCTCTTAGCAATGTTTTAGGATGTATTTGTAGAACTTCACAAATATTACTTACCATTATTTTATTCAAAGTTTCTTTGTTAACTATAGCAGTTGTTATAGCTCTTCTTGCTAAATTTTTATCTTTAGATTGACTATTTTTTCCAATAGATTGAATGGCACTAGCAACAGTAGACATAGCATGTAAGATTGATCTTTTATTTTTGGTTTAACAAAAATGCCTAACTTTTTCATTAATTTTCACATTTTTCTCATTTTCATCAATTGCATCATTAGTTGACATTGAAATGCAAGATTTTTATGATAAAATATTTTTTTGTATATTTTATTCGCATGTGTTCTTATTTTCCTCCAAGAAATCTTACCAAGAAGATTATCCAAAACATCACTTTCAATTTCAAAAAAAATATTTTCATTAAATTCAACATCACATCCTAGATTTTCATTTTCATTTTCAACTTCAAAATGGTTTTCATTTTCATCTTCATTTTCATCAACAAAACAGTTTTCATTTTCATTTTCATCAACAAAACGGTTTTCATTTTCATTTTCAACAAAAGGATCATTCTCATTTCCATTTTCAACAAAATATTTTTCATTTTCATTTTCAACAACATTTAAACAATTTTCATTTTCATTTTCTAATTTATTTTCAACAAATTCTATAAAATTTTCATCTCTCTAAATATTATCAATGTCAACATTGTTAATTCCAACATCTTGGAAAACTTCTACAAAAAAAAAATCATTTCACTAAAATGTGGATTTGAAGACATACCTAGATTTGTGCCTATTGAAACATTTTCCATAGCATTTAAATATGGATTTGAAGACATACTAGGACTTGTTTGTATAATCATATTATTTTCCAAATTGACTTCTTGCAAATTAGCTTCATCTACAACCATGGTCTCTTCAATGTTTTTATCTTCAATAGTTGTGGAATTGGATGCTTCAACATTATTCATTTATCGAATCCTCATTCTTCTATACTCTTTACCTTTTTGAATTTCAACATTATTTTTTCCTTGCTTGAATTTCTTTAGGAGTCAATGTCTTCTTATCTTTCCTCTTATTATGAGCTTGTGAACCCATGATTATAAAATTATCAAGCATAAATGAATGTCAATAGTGAAAGTCTTCAAAAAGTTAAATCCAAATTGCAAGTTGAAGACCTATAAAGACAAAAGTCTTCCTCTTTTGTTGTTCTAAATTAGTAGAAAAATAACACAATTCCACTTAAAAAACTGTTTACATGATGCCTCCTTTCAAAAATTCAATCCAAATTACAAGTTGAAGACCCATAAAAACAAAATTCTTCCTCTTTTGTTCCTCCAAACGAGTAAAAACTATCACAATTCCACTTAAAAAACTATTTACATGATGCCTTCTTTGAAAAATTCAATCCAAAATGCAAGTTGAACACCCGTAAAAATAGAAGTTGATAGAAAATAGCTCAATATGTCGTAGCTGACCCTACATGTCAATTTGTAGACTTCACAGTAAATTTTTGCCAGTAAATTTTTTAAAAAGGGTAAAAAGAGAAATGGGACCTCGTTTCCATGTCAACGGTCCCAACATTTAATATTGGGAAACAGGATCCCGATTTACAAAAATGGGATCCCGTTTTGTAAACAGGATCTCGTTTCTAAAAAATTGAAATTCCCCTTGCTTTATGGTCGGCTTTTGGCTTGTATTCTGGTTTGAGAAAAGCATTGGGAATTCAAACCTAGGCTTTCAACTTGGTTTGACTTGCAAGTTGAAGGTCCTGACAATGTCACAAATAAATAGTGACATTGGACATATGGCTGACAACTTTTTTTGCATAATTTTTTGACGAAATTAAAACCATAGATGAGACAGTGCAAATTCCAAATATGTAAATTTTTTTATAATTGGATTATTTTTTCTATTTTTTGAATTAATTTATAATGAAACTGGTCCATAAACATGAAATATTAGGGTTTTCTACTATTTTAACTTTTTATTAAAATATTTTTTTGTAAAATGAATTGCACAATAATGTACTTCAGAAAATTCTATTCAATTTTTAAAAAATCAAAAAATGATAATTTTATGTCATCTTATGTGTGTACACGACGATTTTTCAAAACGATAAATATGGCTAGCTAGTAAAAATTTAACCAAAAAAAAATCAATAAAAAATTACAAAAGAATATTGAAAACATGCTTTAGTGAGTTACAAATATTTTCCCAAAAGGATTTAGAAAAATACAATAATTTAGGTCAAAATATGGATGGCATACATGTGCATGGTATGGTAAAAAAAAAAAAGTGACTTTTAAAGAGTGGTTTTTAGAAATGCCTATTGAAAATCAATTTGTAGCATCTAGGTATTGAAATAAATTACATATTTGGAAACCAAACTCTGTGTACTACATTTTATGATTAGTGACTTTTTTGAAGATTCCATCTCTAAGTGATTCAAAATTTAAGGTCAAATGTGTCAAATTTTGAAAAATCAAGAAAAACACTTCCACATTTTGGTGAAAAAGTGGACTAAATTTCTCGCCAGCACTCTCAACCATTCTTTTATTCTGCTTGAAAACAACATTCTCAACTCTTGGTTCTCTTCAGAACCATTCCATCTCCTTATTCTCCATTACTATCTTCCCTCTTTCGACTATCCTTTAGTCCTCTACAACTTTTTGTATCTCTTATTCCTAAACATCTCCCACTTCAACATCAATGTCACAATTACTTTCATTAGTTTGAGAAAACTCAAAAGAAATTTCTTCCATTTCTTGTTCAATAGGTTTTTCAAACAATATGTTTTCAAAATTTATTACCTCATTTGTTTCTGCTTCATAATGGTGTACATTTTTCTTCTCACCTAACAACAAGCTTTCAATTCCTATGCACTTACCCTTCAAGGCTACTAATGCATATCTCTTCCCATCTTTGTCCAACTCATATGTGTTGTTTTTCCTGTTATACTTGTTGCACTGCTATAATGCCACAACCTTCCAAACACAATGGAACAAACATCCAAATGCATTATATCAAAAACTATTGCATCCTTATAAAATTGCCTATATGAAACTAAACTTTGCATTGCTCATGTACAGTTACCTGGTTACCTATTTGAAGCCAACTCACTGAATAGGGCATGGGGTGTTGTATTATTTCCAAACCCAATTTATCTACCATAGATTTAGAGACAATATTATCCATGTAGTTATCTTAAATCACAACATGATAGCATTTACCTTCGGACTTGCAAGTATTCTAGAATAATCCTTGCTTTGCCAACTTGCTTTCTTTCTTGGCTACTATTTCTTCCTCCTGTAGCCTTTCTGCTACTTTCAACAATGTATTTAATAATGATGATGCCCTTTTCCCATCTTTCTTCTTATTAAGAGTCATCCTTAAACATCAAACCTCACTAAACCACATTAGCCAAAAGAATAAATAATTTCCCAAATATCTTCTAGCTCTGATACCAAAATGATGTAGAGTGGAAGGACTCAAAACAATAGTCTTGACACTTTTCAATCAGGGTTTCAAAGAAAAGAAGGCACAAGTGCTTCTTTGGTCATTTTCACAATGTGTTCCTCAAGTATAACACATGGGAAAACTATTGGTGTGAATAATTGTCTTGTACCTAGATAATTCACTCACTAGGTAAATTAGGGTACATATTCACATGATTAAGTTTACTTAGGAAAAATATTTTTTCTAGAAGTCTTAGTTGGATTTTCTAGAACTTATCTTATCTAGCTAGGATGCATCATTTCCTAGGTGATTAGGTTGTTGGTTGTCTCATGTCATAGGATTATGACATTTGTCAACATCATGTTCATTACTACATTTCAACATTGCCTATATAGGCAAGGCATCTCTTGTACTTTTGCATAGCTATCAATAATATTCAACCATTAATCAATCTTGCATTGTGAAGCAAGATTTCTTGCCATTCTCTCTCTTGTGGAAGTGATTTTGGTCTAGCAACTAATCTTGGGGGTGTTGGGGAGTCACCATTTACTCCCACATGGTATCAGAGCTCTCCAGGTGTTGCAGATTCCTTCCAAGATCTGAGGGTATTTTTTTGGCTTGAAGATTTTTGTTGGGTGCAGATTGGGGTTTCAATAACCTCACGGTTGAGATCAGAAGGTTTCGCAGATGAATTTTGACTATAAATTCATCCATTTAAGGTAAAGTTGTTTTTGAGAAAAAAAAATTTGCTGGGACAACCTCCTAAGGGATATGATTTGTCTTTTTTTTGCAAAAAAATATTTTTTTGAAAATATTTTCTGTGGTATTTTGTATTAAAAATTTGGGGAAATTTTTTCTATTATATCAATCAAAATTTTATTTGAAAATCGGGCATTTTATATTATTTGTTGGCTTTATATATTCTGCAGATTGTATTTTCGGCAACATTTATCACCTTTGCAATGTACCAGAGGCATTTTGCTATCAGATGAGATACATCGGCGGGTACCATTACTTGTCATTCTGATCTCATTGTCCTTCACTGACTAGGTACGAGCTCTCTATTCTGGCTCTTTCATCATTGGCTTATGGTGCTTTGAGGTCTTCCCGTGGGTCTATTGATTCAACGACATTGTACAGATTTATTTATTGATTGGTCGTCATTCCAGCCCGGTTGGGTCAAATCTGTGCATTGGCATACTGCTGAGTATTTTTCATTGGTGGTCACCAGCAGATCTGAGGTCAGCTCATTCATTGAATGCTTTTATTTCTTCGTTCGCCGGTTTCTTCATTTGCTTGTCAATTTCTACATCTTCGTCGGCATACCACAATGTCCAATTGGTCGAGCTACCGGTCGCAGTTTTTGGGTCATGGTCACAACTAGTATCATTGCACAATTCCCCTTTGCATTAGCATTGCATGATATCTGTGGTCATCTCTATTGCTAGCAAATCGGTCAACTTTCCCATCAAATCAACAAGGTACTTTGGTGACAACCATCGACAAAGCTTTTATATTAAAAGATTTATTCCAAGATTTGTAAGCCAACCATTGGTTTTTTTTGGTTATTATTAGTGGTGTAATTCTTTTTTTGCCCCTCTTTGATATCAGTCACATGGGTGACCCTATTTGAGCACCCAGGAGCCCAAATTTTGCACCGATTTAGTCTTTTGGAAACTTATTTTTGCCTCCCAAGTGCCTTTTATAGGCCTTTTTTTCATTTTATCATAACTTTTGCATACGAAGGTCATTTTTAAAAGCAAGATATCATTGGAAAGCTAGAAGTTTGAATTTTTCAGTGGTGTAAATATTTTGTAGAAATTTTTTAGTTTTGTGCCTCTTTTTCTAGGTTGAAAACAAATCTTTGTTTTTCACCTCTGAGCTCATATCTTTTTGCTCTAAACTCCAATTTTTTCCAAATTTGCAGCATCAGGAAGGTATTCAAGAGTACTAATGAGCCCAAAATGTGCTCATAGTTTGGATATTATAATGAACTTTTAATACCTTTACTTTTGTTATTCATGGTTTTTTAAACTCTTTTGAAATCTTTTATGGGGATATCTTGTAGCAAAACACTTTCATGTTCCTGCACCCTATTGTGTTGTCTTGTCTACATTTATTACCCCATTGAATCCTTAAATGACTGGTATATTGCATGTAATTTTTGAATGATGAAATAGATTTAAATATGTGATTAATGAATGGATATTGTGTATGTACCATGCACCTTTTCTTTCGCATCTGTTACCTTGTGTTTCGCAGGTTGTTGTAGAAATTATGATCGACTCCAGTGCAGCTGATCTCGGCCTTGTAGTAAAGTCTATTTCTTGCATAACTTCAAGGAAGCTCTGGCGAAGACTCTTTGACTGAAACTGTTGGGAGGGATTTTTAATGACAGTCAATCTGGAAAGAGTGGAGTGCTAAATTCTCTATGGATTGGGTTGAACGGATAAATTCATTTATGAAGTATGTTCCTTGATTTTGGGATACACTTTACTTCCATGTCTTTCTTTGTTAAGAGTAGTTAGTTAGTTGTTCTCCTAATTTTTAATAAGTGCTCCTCCTGTGCGAGTGAGCAAGAAGATGGTTAGAAGTTAGATAGAAGCATAGTGATAGGGAGATAGCAGATATCATGAAAGAGTCAGTATGATAGTAATAAAAAGTAGAATCTATATGACACGACATAGAGTTTGTTGCTAGTTTTCATATCAATAAAGTGATGTATACCATTTTGAGTTTATGAATAAAGTTTGATGAAGTTCTAAGTTCAGCACTTGTGTAATTAGTAGATTCTTGCTAAGGGGGCCCACTTAGTAAGTATCTGTAGCTAGTTAGTTAGCTGTTTTTTTTTGTTGATCATCAGTTAGTGTGATAGGTCAAATGTGAGCATTAGAAAACAAGCAACAAGTAAAAGAGTGAAAATAAACACCAAAACAACCTACACCTCAAGATTAGCCTAAGTTGGAATCAACACAAGATGAAAGCAACAAAATGGAACTCTATACCTTGCGTCGAATCGATCCTTTGGTTGGCCCTTCGATCTTTGATGTGTATGCTCCTTGGATGGCACAAGATGCAAGCTAAATGATGTTGTGAGGATGAGTACAAGTGGATGAAAACATGTAAATGGCTAAGTATAGGTTGAGAAATAAAATTGTAAGAGTTTGGCTAGCAAAATGATCTCCCCAAAATGAGAGAAAAGAGGGGGTATTTATAGGAATTTTGAGAATTCCTAGGGGAAATGGATGGCCAAGATTGAGCCACCAAAGATCAATATGTAGGGCCAAGGTGAGTTGAGAACTCACAAGCCCTCACATCTTGACATGTGGCTTGTGATATAGCCCTAAAAGGTGAAGTGGACATGAGGTGGAAGGAGAAGTACATGACATGGAGGGGGGTACAAAATACCTTGGGATTGGTGAAGATATCCTCATAAAGGAGGTCCTTGTCCCCATGTGGGTGAGAGGACAAGTGGGGAATTAAAAATTCCTCAAATATTCTCATGGGGATGAGAGAAGGAATTAAAAATTCCTTAAATTCATTGGGGGATTAAATGCAAATTAAAAATTGACATGGGGAAGGGAGATGCCTTGTCAAAAAAGAAAAGCATTTAATAGGGTTGACTCAAGGACACATGTCATAAAGGACATGGGGGAGAGAAAAGGAATTTAATATTCCTTGAAAGATGAGAGTGGAATTTGAAAATTCCTCAAAGGACTTTGTGAAGACAAAAGGAATTAAAAATTCCTTGGGGGATGGGAAGAGTTGACTAAAGGGTGGTGATTAGACAAGTTGATGAGGGGTTATAGGAAGGTTAGGTGGCTAAGAGAGATTAGAGGCCAACTTGCAAAAGTTGGAGGATGTGACACATCCTAATCAAGGATTAGGCATGTGCACACCTTAATGATGAGATTAGAAGATGGATTAGGATAAGATAAAAATGATGGAGGATGTGACATGAAGGGAATTAAATAAATGGAATATTTATTTAATTCAATTGATGGAAGGAGGATTAAAGATATAAGGTATTATTGATTAAATACCTTAGGGATTTGGCAGAATTAAAGATATTAATTAAATAATAGTAGTATTACTTAATTAACGAAAATAAGATGAAAGGGGATGAATTTGGATAAATTAATTCCAAATTTAGATGTCTACATTTTTCCCCTCTTTGAGTTGGTGTTACGAAGTAGCATCATTTCAAAGATTATTAAAACATAGAACCTAGAAGAAGATGGTTAGATTGGGAAATATGCCCCAGTCATTCCTTTGAATGATTAGGAAGGGAAAAAGATGATGAAAATTAAGGATGAAGCATGCCCCCTCGAGAGGACATGCGGGTTCAAGAGAACACGGGTGGGCTCTCAAAATGGATGAGATGATGCAAGGGGAGTGTGAGGAAGATGATGCAATGTGATGGAAGATTTGGAGGGGAGCATGAAGGAATTAAAAATTCCTTTTGGGTACCTTGGGGGATTAAAAGGTGAATTAAAAATTCACAGGGGGAAGTGGAGTGCCTTGTCCAAAAGGAGAAAGCCTTTAATAAGGTTGACTTAAGGACACATGCCATAAGTGGGAGGAGGATTAGGTTAGGCTAACCAAATGATTAAAGTTGTGCAAGTACTTAGTTAGATGGAATAATGACTCATTAGAAGCAAGTGGGAGATTATGGAGGATGTGACCCTAATGATGATTAAGGGTGTGCACATGCTAACCCTAGTTAATTAGAAGAAGATGAAGTAATTAAGATGGATTAGAGACCAACTTGCAAAAGTTGGAGGATGTGACCATGAGAGAGAAAAGAGGAATTAAAAAAATGAATTTTAATTCCAAAAGGGTAATATGACTAAATTAAATAAAATGGTTAATTTATTTAATTTAGAGGAGGAAAAGGGGTAAAGTATTTATTAAATTAAATAATCTAAGACCCTTATGTAAGATGCAAGGTATTAATTAAACAAATGGTTTAATTAATATTGATAGAGGGGATGAGCAATTGGATAAATAAGGAGACACGTTTGATCATATGGAAGTAATCAAATTGGATGTCTACATTTTGCCCCTCTTCGAAATACTATTAGAATAATAGGGTTTTGAAGAAAAATAGAATGCAGATGACTCTATAGAGGAAGAGATCAGAAAAAGAGATGCCCTAGCATGAGGGAATGCACGTGAGCTGCCCCAAACAAAGGGAATGCGGAGAGGATGCCCCAGTCTAGCGAAGGTAGGTTGAGATCAACGGGTTAGGAGAGAATGGTAGGGGATGCCCCCTCAAGAAGGGGGACGAGGGAGGAAAATGGAGCCTCGGTCAACTTCTCAAAAGTATGGAGTGGTACATGTTGGAAAGAGCACGGAAAAGTGAGAAGAATGGCGCTTGAACGGAGTCAATCGGACAAACGGTGTGCGAATGGTGGCCCCGGGAAGAAAGAGGCTGGAGGAATTAAGTAGACAAATATTTTGGTTAAAAAAATAAAAAAAGACCTTAAGTTGAAAAAGGAGGGAAAAGGTGAAAAGAGGATAAAAGGTAATTGTAGAATTAGTTTTGGCTCATTGTGACAGCTGGCAAGTAGAGAAGGCAGAGATGAAGAAAAGGAGGCGAGCGAGAGCAGAGATGATGCCAGAGTATGATAGTGATATCATCCACCAGGTAGACAAGAGGTGACTATTCTTTACCCATCGTGTCATACCACGCCAGGTTAGTCCAAAACCTAACTTTGTATTTTTTAGTCATTTACGCCAATATTTTTGAAAAACGAAAAACATGGGTTTTGTCCCGGGCATCGAGAATAAAAATGGGTAAATTTTTTTTATAATGCATTGGATTTCGTGCCGGGGAGAGGGAAGACCGATGGCCACGTGGACCGGTCTATCACCAGTGGTAGACGAGTCTGCCGCCGCGGGGGCGGGTCTACTGCCGCGGGAAAACTAGTCCACCACTACAGCGGTGGGTCCGCCGCCGTGGGCGGGCTAGTCTGCCACCGCGGGGGCAGACCAGTCTGCCACCGCGGGCGGACCAGCCTACAGCTGTGAGGGAGGATAGGTCCTTCGCTGGGGGCGGGCGGGTCCATCGACGGGGGAAAACAAATGTGATAGGTCAAATGTGAGCGTTAGAAAACAAGCAGCAAGTAAAAGAGTGCAAATAAACACCAAAACAACCTACACCTCAAGATTAACCTAAGTTGGAATCAACACAAGATGAAAACAACAAAATGGAACTCTATACCTTGCGTCGAATCGATCCTTTGGTTGGCCCTTCGATCTTTGATGTGTATGCTCCTTGGATGGCACAAGATGCAAGCTAAATGATGTTGTGAGGATGAGTGCAAGTGGATGAAAACATGAAAATGGCTAAGTATAGGTTGAGAAATAAAATTGCAAGAGTTTGGCTAGCAAAATGATCTCCCCAAAATGAGAGAAAAGAGGGGGTATTTATAATAATTTTTAGAATTCCTAGGGGAAATGGATGGCCAAGATTGAGCCACCAAAGATCAAGATGTAAGGCCAAGGTGGGTTGAGAACTCACAAGCCCTCACATCTTGACATGTGGCTTGTGATATAGCCCTAAAAGGTGAAGTGGACATGAGGTGGAAGGAGAAATACATGACATGGAGGGGGTACAAAGTACCTTGGGATTGGACAAGATCTCCTTTTAAAGGAGGTATTTGTCCCCATGTGGGTGAGAGGACAAGTGGGGAATTAAAAATTCCTCAAATATTCTCATGGGGATGAGAGAAGGAATTAAAAATTCCTTAAATGCATTGGGGGATTAAATGTGAATTAAAAATTCACATGGGGAAGGGAGATGCCTTGTCAAAAAAGAAAAGCATTTAATAGGGTTGACTCAAGGACACATGTCATAAAGGACATGGGGGAGAGAAAAGGAATTTAATATTCCTTGAAAGATGAGAGTGGAATTAAAAATTCCTCAAAGGACTTTGGGAAGACAAAAGGAATTAAAAATTCCTTGGGGGATGGGAAGAGTTGACTAAAGGGGGTGATTAGACAAGTTGATGAGGGGTTAGAGGAAGGTTAGGTGGCTAAGAGAGATTAGAGGCCAACTTGCAAAAGTTGGAGGATGTGACACATCCTAATCAAGGATTAGGCATGTGCACACCTTAATGATGAGATTAGAAGATGGATTAGGATAAGATAAAATGATGGAGGATGATGAAGGGAAATTAAATAAATGGAATATTTATTTAATTCAATTGATGGAAGGAGGATTAAAGAGATAAGGTATTATTGATTAAATACCTTAGGGATTTGGTAGAATTAAAGATATTAATTAAATAATAGCAGTATTACTTAATTAACAAAAATAAGATGAAAGGGGATGAATTTGGATAAATTAAGTGTCCAAATTTAGATGTCTACAGTTAGATTTCATCTTTTAAAGTTTTCGTACAAACTCAGTCTTGTATTGCTCCTCCAGCATTGGGAATCCGTCGCTGTGCATGTTCCTACAGCATAAGGCCAGTTCATAGTTTGAATCTTAGTCATAGCTATTGTGATTTATGTTTTGGTTAAATCATGATTGAGTTAAAAGAACTTTGCATTTCCTTCCTGTAGCGTAGATAGAATTCTTTCCAAGTATTTATTTCTGTTAAGTAATGACTGAAACTAGTTCTTAGTGCATATATTATGCTGCGCCATTCAAAGTATACGTTCCCTAGTTTGATAAGTAAATGAATGTCCATAAAGAGATATTGGTCACCTGTTGGAATGTCCAATTCTCAGGATAGGTTTTACTGTGATTTTCATATCCTTTTGTGGGCGCGACCATTTTTGGCGCCATTGCCGAGGATGTTGTCAAGCTAAGAATTTGTCAGAAGTCATTTTTAGCATTAGTTTAGTCTGTTAATCAAAAAATTTCAAAATCCTTCAAATCACCATTCATTCTATTGCATGCATAGAAGAAGAGATGTGTTGGGAAGGTTTCTCCCTGAAAACCTGTTTGTCGAACTGCCATTTGACCCAGCCGACGAAGAACCTAAGGAAAATCCATTCGCTCTGATATTCCAGCAAGCCAATATGGAAAATAATCCACCTAATCCACCTCCTACTTTTGAGTTTCCCATTATTTCCCAGCTCAATACTGACAATCTTAAGAATATTCCTTTTTCACTACTTCCAAAGTTCTATGGCCTAGTTATGGAGGACCCTTAAACTTTCCTATTTGAGTTTGATATCTTCTATCGCAGTTATGACTATACTTCAGATGCTCACAAGCTGAAGTTGTTTCCTTCCACCTTGAAGGAAGGAGCTCTCAAATGTTTCATGAGTTTGGGAAGAGGTGTTGTTGATAGTTGGGCAGCCATGCAAATAAAATTCCTTGAGAAATATAAGGAATATTGTAAAAGTGGCAATAAGGGAGATGATATATTCAGGATTCAGTAGAAGGAGGATGAAAGTTTGGAGGATTATATTTCAAGATTCTTGTTCTCTCTAAAAAATAACTCAAACCATACTCTCAATGAAGACTCTCAGAAACTACTTTTTCTAAGAGGGATCAGTGATTCCTGTATAGATGCTCTGGACCTGATGGGAGGAGGTGATATAACCCAACTACCTTGGGATGATATTAAGAAAATATGTCTTAATTACTCCCGAGAAAATGTGAAGAAGGGTAGAGGATATCAAGCTGCAGTGGGTAAATCTTCTTCTAATGGAGTTTCCCATATGGAGATCACCAATTTGCTGTCTAATTTCAAGCAGGAAATCATTAACAACATGGCCACACAGTTGGACACTATGCAAGCTCGGAGGAAACATGAGGAAGCTGAAGCAATCTTGGCTGAGTTTTGTCCACATTGTAGACAAAAGAAGCATGACTGTAGATGCAAGATGGTGGCCAACATGGAGGCTAAACAATTGCGTACTGATTTTAAGATGATAGAAGGTGATGATGATCAAGTCTTTTTTGTTGCACAGAGGAGGCCATGGGCCCCAAGACAAGGTATGCCTCAAGACCCTTTGCAAAATTTTGGTTCATATAATAGTCAATAGAAAAATCAGTACCCTCTAAACTATGGGCCATACTCCCAACCTCAATGGCATAACCCTTGGCCAAATACCTAGCAAAATCGTTGGTAGGCCCCACAAGGGAATTGGCAACCACCTCAGCAAAATCAGTTGCAGCCTCCACAAGGGAATTGGTAGTAGCCTAACCAATGGAGAGGAGGACAACAATGGTAAAATCCAACCACAGGTTTCCTGCAACAACCCTAGCAACAATCCATTATGCCACCCCCTGCACCTAATCAAGGTCAGAATCTAAAATCAACCCAACTACCAGCTCAGGCAGCACCTAATCCAAATAACCAGCAAACGCAGTAGCAGCAAGTCTATTTTGTTGATCCTAATCATTAGCCTGCCCATGCTCTTAACCTGAATAATATTAATTTACGTTCAGGAACCGTGCTTCCCACACCATCTCCTCCCACAATCTCAGAATTACCACCTAAGGAGACTGACCAAGAAGAAGAAGATATCAATGACCAAGCCCAACCAAATCAGCCAGTTGAGATTCCATCATTACCTAAGTCATCTAATAAGGTGCCCCCTACAATATTTTAGGAATAAGGGCTACACCTATAATATTATAGCTTGCTGATAGCTCAACTATCAAACCTGATGGGGTAGTCGAAGACCTGGTAGTCACCTTGGATTCCTAGGAATACCCCGCTAATTTCATGGTCTTATCTCCGAAAGCATCATTGGGGGATACACTGTCATACTAGGAAGGCCTTGGTTGGCTACTACTGATGCTTGCATTGGTTGTAGGTTGGGTGACATGACAATATCTGATGGATATAGCACAAAGAAACTTACCCTCTATTCTCCAGCACTGCCCCAACTTGAGTCTGGAGATGTTGTTTGGCTAGATTTGGGAGAAGAGGAAGAAGTGAACTCTGTGGCCAATTTAATAATGATTACCAGAGATCCTTTCATTGCACAAGAAGAAGAAGAAGATATACTGTCCAATATCTTGTTGAATAACTATGGCACTGAATACTTTCATTGTGAGAGAAATCCATATTCCTTGCAGACTATTCTTTCTCTATCCACATTAGCTCATTATCATGTAGCAACTAATTTCTTGCACACCTTACTATCCCATGAGGTAGACATGCCATTTCTCTCTGAAGTATCTATGATAGACTTAAGCTCCCAAATTGAGGTAGCTCTAGGAAAAACCTTATGCATTAATAAAAACCTCACACGTGAGCAACAAGAATCTATGATCAAAATGCTTACCAGTCATAAGTCAGCTTTTGCATGGGACTATGAAGATATGAAGGGCCTTGACCAAAAACTCTGTGCACATCACATATATATTAACAGTGACTTCAAACCTATTAGGAAGCCTCAAAGAAGAATCAATCTAGCTTTGAGAGAGATTGTTAAAGAAGAATTACAAAAAATGTTGACAGCTGACTTTATTTACCCAATTTTTGATAGTCAGTGGGTTTCCCCATTGGTCATTGTTCCTAAGAAAGGAGGAAAATGGAGGGTATGTGTAGATTATAGAGAGCTTAACTTAGCAACAAAGAAAGATTACTTTCATCTTCCATTTATTGATCAAGTTTTGGATAATTTAGCTGGAAAGAAGTACTTCTCATTTTTGGATGGCTTCAGTGGATACAATCAGTTCAAGATTGCTCCTGAGGATCAGGAAAAAACTACCTTTACATGCCTTTAGGGAATGTTTGCCTATTCAGTTTTTCCTTTTGGTCTCTTTAATGCTCCTGCAACTTTCCAGAGGGAAATCATAAGCATCTTCTTGGACATCTCATATGATTGCATGGAAATATGCATGGATGACTTTACTGTTTATGGTACAACATTTGAGGAAGTTCAAGCTAACTTGGAAAAAATACTGCAAAGATGTAAAGATCACAACCTATTGCTGAATAGTAAAAAATGCTTCATGATGATGTAGGAGAGAATGGTGCTCGGTCAATATATTTCTGCTGCAGGAATTCAAGTTGATCCTGCTAAAATTGAGATCATCTCTAAGTTACCCTCTCCTACTAAGCAGAAGGAGGTATGAAGTTTTCTAGGCTATGTAGGATACTACAGAAGATTCATCAAAGACTTCAGCCAAATAGCAGGTCCCTTATACAATCTGCTGAAGAAAGATGTAGAGTTTCCTTGGACAGAGGAATGTGAAAAAAGCATTTCTTGACTTAAAAGTCACCCTCACATAGGCACTTGTTCTTAAAGGACCTGATTGGTCACTCCCATTTCATATTCAGACTGATGCCTCAGATTATGCAATTGGAGTAGTGCTAGGGTAGAAGGATGGATCAACTGAACATGCACTCTACTACATAAGCAAAAATCTGCAAGGGGCTGAATTCAACTACACTGTTACGAAAAAAGAAATATTGGAAATCATCTATGCTCTCAATAAGTTCATGCATTATATCACTGGTTATCGTATATTTGTCCACACTGATCATGCAACAATCTGATATCTCATGAACAAAAGCTCAATATCTAGGAGACTGGCAAGATGGTTATTGCTGATGTAGGAATTTGACATTACAATTGTGGACAAGCCAGGTAAAGCCAACGTAGTTGCTGATTTCCTTTCTAGAATTCAAAGGAAAGATGACTCTGTACTTATTGAAGACTCCTTTCCTAATGAGCACCTATTTTCAATCAAGGTTATTCATCCATGGTATGCTGATATAGCAAATTATCTGGCAATAGGAAGAACTCCTCAATTCTCACCTAAGGAAAAAATATTATTGTTAGAGAAAAGTTTTAACTTGTCTTGGATTGTAGATTGCATGTTTTATATAGGGCTAGATCACATTATGAGGAGATGTGTACCAGAGGAGGACACTCATGATATACTACATGCCAGCCATGATGAGCCGTGTGGCAGACATTTTGCTGCCAAAAGGATAGCAATGAAAATTTTAAATACTGGTTACTATTGGCCAACCTTACATATGGATGCAGCCAAGTATACAAAGAGATGTGACAGATGCCAAAGGATGGGAAGACCAACTCGCTCTGATGAAATGCCTCTATTTCCACAAATTGTAGTTACACCATTCGACAAATGGGGACTGGATTTTGTGGGACCAATTGACCCACCTTCCAATGGTAAGTCCTACATTCTTGTGTGCACAGATTATGTCACAAAATGGATAGAAGCTAAACCTATGAAACATGCTAGGGATAATAAAGTGGTTGAATTCCTATATGAGAAAATATTTACTAGGTTTGGTGTTCCTAGGGAGATAGTGACAGATCAGGGAGCACAATTTACTTCTACACTTATCACAACTTTAGTCAATGAATAAAATATACGGCACATAAAATCAACTCCTTATCACCCCTAGGCCAATGGCTAGGTTGAGGTCACCAATAGGGACATATAGGCCATTTTGACTAAAACTGTAGTTTTGCATAAGAAGGACTGGGCTACCAGGTTACCTAAAGCTATATGGGTCTACCGTACTACCTAGAAGACTGCTACAGGATTTACACCTTTTGAAATGGTGTATGGTAAAACAGCTGTGATGTAATAGAATTTGAACATAAGACTCTCCGAACAACACTAGAGTTGGACATGGATTTAACAAATGCACAAAAGGACAGAATCATGCAGCTCAATGCTCTAGATGAACTCCAAAAGCATGTCCTACAACACACTAAGATGATACAAAATTAGTGAATAAGGTGGCATGATAAATACATTAAGGAGAAGAAGTTCAAAGTAGGAGATTGGGCTCTGCTTTATGACTCACGGTATAAGGACAGTCTAGGAAAATTATAGACCAGATGGTTGGGGCCATATGAAATTGAGAATGTATTTGTTAATGGTATAGTTCAACTTGTTACAATTGATCTTGTTCGATTCAAGTTGTTGGTTAATGGAAACAACCTCCAGTTGTACCATAAACCAGTCTCAAAAGAAGAATTCATACAATAGTTCATTCAGGATCCTACCGCTACTCTTCCTGCAGCCGAAGGCTTTAGCTTTTCTCCTACAGCTTCACCATAATTTTGAAAAGCATGCTCATAATAAAGGTTTTCTTTTTAAGGAAACCCCTTTTTCCTCATTTTCACTTATCACCACATCTCGCTTCTTTATCTTCCATCAATCCATCCCATCCATCCATTCCATCCATTCATCTCAACTGCCCATGTCACCCATCCACCTCATTCATCCGCGTCATCCTTAATTATGATATCATTCCCAACTGTCAATTCATGCCGAAGTCATCATCTTTCTTCACATGTACTTGCATTTATCAAAGGTATGCCATATCTTTTGTTATCACATATTTGATTTATTTTATTCTATTCATTTACTACTATGACTGTACCAGTCATTATTACACGATCTCCACCTATTCTTTAGTACATGTGAGGACACATGTCATACTCTAAGTAGGGGGTGGGGTAATCCACTTTTAAAACCTATCTTTTCGCCGCTGCCATAATTGCTCAAATAACATTTCTTTATTATTTTTTTGATACTTTCCAAATATGATCACATGTCTTTTTCATTGCATGTTTTTCTTGTAAATTACAATTAAAACTGTTCAAAAAAGTTCATTTTTGGAAAAGAGAGAAATGTGATGGCACGACAGAGAAGAAACTAGAACAGAAAGGGAAACAGAGAGGAAATTTTTGAATTTTCAGTAGGGGGTTGAATTCAGTTGGGAAAAACCTGTGAACATGGGTGGTTAGCTGGTGTGACATGAACTTGAGCTCATAAGTTATTATTGCAAAACCCTCAAATAGTCTAGGCATTCAAACTTTGTGGGTGGTTAAACTACTTCTTGAGTTTAAATACTTTTGATGAGGAGGCTGCTGGCGAATTTTTGAGAACCTTTTCTGAAGGGGAGGCTACTGTATGGGGTCTAATAGTTGTTGTAACTAAAGACAAAACTGCTAAAGTAACTGGGCTTCCAGCCATTGGAGAAAATTTTTCTTCAAACGCTGTCGCTGCAAGGGCTAAATTTTCAATACCCACTGATGGACCTTTGGAAGTCTCCAAGTAGGGATGCAAGCAAGTATCATTGCCTCCTTATTCAGAATATGTTGCTTTCATAATTAGGTATTTAACCTGTGAAGGTTGTTTCTCTTATCTGCATTCTTACCATTTCAAATTATTAAGTCATATGAGCCATGGATTAGTTGTACATGTTCTGAATTTCTTGTTAAAATTTTTGGAACAAAGTGCCCATGGAACCCAACAGGGGAAACATAGTTATATTGCTCACCATGGTTTTGTCAAATTATTGATTAAATGCTCTTTGAGAGATGTCTCACCTCTTTCTTGGCAACAATTCATTGCCCAAAAGAGCTTGCAAATTCCAGAATCCCCTAGGGTACGTACCCCACGGCCTTAGAAAAAGAAAGAAGAAATTGCATGTACCAGTAGAAGAACAAGGCAAGGGTCATCTACTCCTGTAGCACCTGGTCTTTCAGCTCTCACACCGAAATCCTCTGCTAGGGTACAAACTAGGTTTGCCACTAGGAGAGAGAAAGGAAAAACAAAGGCAGAAGGGTCCCCAGAATCTGACCCTCATTCTTAGAAAAGGCAATGCCCTTCTCCTACAACATCTTCCCCTGTAGTTGTCTCTCCTATAGCAACACCTGTTGCTATTACCAGTCCACCATCATCCTCTGGTAGGGCAGAACCCTCTAGTAAGACTAGAAAGAGGAAGGCTACAAGAACACCTCCTACAGCTGCACCAGTGCCAAGAAGAGTTTCCACAAGGAAACAATGTAAGACCTCCCCTGCTTCACCTCAACCAGAGGTTATTGTAATTCAAAAGGGTCCATAGAGTCTGAATTTGATGTTTCTTAGAATGTGTCTAAGAATGCCACACAGAGTTTATTTGTTCCTAAAGAGGAACAAATTGAGATGAGGGAAATTGAGCATAATGAAAAAGGGGTACCAAGTCTTGATGACTTGGTTGCCGCTGCTATGCAGATTTCAGAGGAAGCACAGTATTCTCCACTGTAGCAAGAGCAAGAATAGACTGAACAATTGGATGTGGCCAGTGAAGCTACATTTTCCCTTTCCACTTGTCAAGCCATTGTTGTTTATAAGAAGACATTTTTTATTGAGTTTCTAGAATATGTCAAAGCTAACTGGTAACTAGTTACATTGCAAACCCTGACTTTCCGACACCTAGCCTAGTCTGACATGCAACAAAGTCTATGGGAGATAGAAAGGAAGAAAATGAAAAAGAAAATTGATAGTCAGAAATAGGAAATTCTTGAGTTACAAGGAAAAATGAATGAAATTTTAAAAGTAACTGGTTAGATTATGGAATGCAGACCACCACCTAGAGTTTATGCTCTGTGCCTTAAGGAACAATTCTTATGGTTCCAACTAATGAGAATTTCTAGAAATCAAGATCCTATACTTCACACTGCCAAAGCGTTCTATGACACATTTCAGGCAGCCCCTAATTGGTTAAGAAATTCTCTATGTGAATTTTATTTGAATGGTTTTTTAATTCCATTTGAAATAGAATGGAACCCTCTTCTGTATATTGGCGATATCCATTTGAGATCATTTATGTCATGGGCAACAAATGAAGCAAATTATGGTAGAAAATGGGAAACATATGAGGAAGCCAAAATGAATGAGCCTATTCCATTGCGCCCTTAAAGTTCAAACCCCCATGCAATGTTAAAAACTTGGTTTACTCTGACATATGGCATTCACAATGATACAGCCAGGACGAAAATATTTGATCTCAGGAGATAGGTATATGATGAATTTCATTAACAGTCATATTTGTTTTGGATACTGTCATACACCAGAAGTGAGAAAAGGTGGAAAAGATTAACTATTGGGTTAAGAAAGTCTCAGCCTCACAGTCCCCTAAATTTCACAGTAGCCCTCAAATGATCAAGCAGATATATATAGTTGGGACTTCAAAAGAGATTTGAACTATGGTTGCCATTGACATTTAGACCTCCTGTGCTAATGTGGTTCCTTTATCCTTACCAGGCTACAAATCTTAATGATGATTTAGAAGCCCATAGGTATGAAAGGTGCCAGAATTTTAGAGGATTTTATTATAGGTTTGGAGCTCCATTTCAGAGTCATGCCGCAACCACTAATTTCAGAGAAACTACCAGGAAAGTTAATGCTAGAGGACCAACATTGGGCTAAGTAGGGGGCAGATGATGAGCCCAAAATGTGCTCATAGTTTGGATATTATAATGAACTTTTAATACCTTTATTTTTGTTATTCATGGTTGTTTAAACACTTTTGAAACTTTTTATGGGGATATCCTATAGCAAAACACTTTCATGTTCCTGCAGCCTATTGTGTTGTCTTGTCTATATTTATTACCTCGTTGACTCCTTAAATGACTGGTATATCGCATGTAGTTCTTGAATGATGAAATAGATTTAAATATGTGATTAATGAATGAATATTGTGTATGTACCATGCACCTTTTCTTTCGCATCTGTCACCTTGTGTTTCACAGGTTGTTGAAGAAAGTATGATTGAGTCCAGCGCAGCTGATCTCGGCCTTGCAGTAAAGTCTATTTCCTGCATGACTTTAAGGAAGCTCTGGAAAAGACTCTTTGATCGAAACCGTTGGGAGGGATTTTTAATGTCAGTCAATCTGGAAAGAGTGGAGCACTAGATTCTCTCTGGATTGGGTTGAACAGATAAATTCATTTATGAAGTCTGTTCCTTGATTTTGGGATACACTTTACTTCCATGTCTTTCTTTGTTAAGAGTAGTTAGTTAGTTGTTCTCCTGATTTTAAATAAGTGCTCCTCCTGTGCGAGTGAGCAAGAAGATAGTTAGAAGTTAGATAGAAGCATAGTGACAGGGAGATAGCAGATATCATGAAAGAGTCAATATGATAGTAATAAAAAGCAGAATCAGTATGACACGAGACAAAGTTTGTTGCTAGTTTTCATATCAACAAAGTGATGTATACCATTCTGAGTTTATGAATAAAGTTTGATGAAGTTCTGAGTTCAGCACTTGCGTAATTAGTAGATGCTTGCTAAGGGGGCCCACTTAGTAAGTATCTGTAGCTAGTTAGTTAGTTGTTCTTTTTCTGTTGATCATCAGTTAGATTTCATCTTTTAAAGTTTTTGTACAAACTTAGTCTTGTATTGCTCCCGCAACATCAAGACTCCATCCCTGTGCCTATTCTTGCAGCATAAGGCCAGTTCATAGTTTGTGTCTCAGTCATAGTTGTTGTGATTTCTATTTTGGTTAAATCATGATTGAGTGAAAAGAACTTTGCATTGCATTCCTATAGCATATATAGAATTATTTCCAAGTATTTATTTCTGTTAAGTTGTGACTGAAACTAGTTCTTAGTGCATATATTGTGTTGCACCATTCAAAGTATACTTTCCCTGGTTTGACAAGTAAATGAACATCCATAAAGAGATATTGGTCACCTATTGGAATGTCCAATTCCCAGGATAGGTTTTACTGTGATTTTCATATCCTTTTGTGGGCATGACCAAGTACTTCAATTATATTCATGCATTTTTTGTAGATTTGTGTCCAGATTTTCATATTTTTAGTTAATAGCTGATTTGATAGTTTGGGATACATTGTTGTAAATTTGCAAAAAAGTGTAATCTTTTTTGGGACAAAGGGATTGATTTCTTGTATTATGAGGGAAATTTGTTGTTCTTCTCTTGTAATATCTGATTGTATTATGTATTTTCCAAAAGTTGTACTTCTAACTCCATATAACTATCATGAGTGGAAATCTCAAATGGAGTTGTTACTATTAAAAATGAAGTTGCAATGAATCACATTTGGTCAAGATCCAGAACCTGCAGGAGCAAAAGAGAAAAGAAAATGGCTTGATAGAAGGGATGAAGCTCTTGGTACTCTAAAGTTTTCCATTTCTCTAGATCTTAGATATCATGTTGCATCTTGCACTCATCCTAATGAAGCTTGGACTACTTTAGAGAGTCTCTTTGGTAAGCTAGAAAAGATGAGGAAATTTAAGTTGGAGAATGAACTAATGGGTCTTAATCCTTTAGATTTTGACAATGTCCAAGACTTTTTCTCTAAGCTCAATTCTCTCATATTGCAGTTATCTAATTGTGGGGTTACTAAAGAGGATAAACAGTTGATACTTTCTATTCTTTCTAAGCTTGGTCCTAATTATTTAGTGTTTGTTTCTACATTCTATGCTACAATGGATGCCCTTGGAAATGCATACAAAATGCCTTCTCTTGATGAATTTGTAGCTCAACTCACAAGGGAACAAGCAAATTTGGTTAACATGGGCACTTTGAAGTCTTCTACATCTCATGCTCTCTTTGCAAAGGATACAAATGCTTCAAGTGGAAAAAGTAAGAAGCAAAACAAGGCTCCCAAGTCTAATGAGCAAAGTAAATATTCTCCTTCACATAGCACTCCTAAGTCCACATCCTCTTCAAAAGAGGAATCATCTCAAAAGAAGTTCAAATGTGCATATTTCAAAAGATTAGGACATGATGAGCATAGATGTTATAATAAGAAGATTGATGAACTTACACACCTTCTTCAAAATAATAACATTAAGCTTCGCTCATCAGTGTCTTCTACTTCTTCTTCAACATCACAATCGACAGTCCCCTCATCATCATCTCAGTCACAGGATATAGGATCTGCATCTAGGCTACATAAAATGAAAGTACAAGCACTCTTGGCCTCTACAAGTCCTGAATCTCATAGATGGATTCTTGATTCAGCCTAGGCATCTCATCATATGGCATCTTCTATGGATATGTTCTCTTCTTTTGAGCCTTGTAATTCACCTCATATTTTGATGGGTAACAATACATATATGAAGGTAAGTGAGAAGGGTTATATTGACACGGGGGAAGGTACCTTCAATGATGTTCTTTGTGTTCCTTCCTTGTCCAAAAATCTCCTTTCTATTTATCAAATTACTCATGGGGGTCAAGGTAAAATAGTTGAGTTCACTCCAGATAGGGTGTACATAAGGGACTTGGAGACTAGGGATATTGTTTCTATTGGGATGGTTGATCATTCATCTCATGTATATTACTTTTCACATTTTGCTTCAAAATATGATAATGTTCCTTTGATTGGATCACACACTCCATTGAGTGTGAACCATGTTATTGAGGAGAAGTTTGGTCATCTACACCTTGGTATTCTAGAGACTAGTGTTGAGCTTCCTACTCCTCCACCTCCTGCTTCTTCAACCATTGACACTTCTATTTAGCAGGATATTCATAGTTTTTCAAATCCTGCTTTGTGGGATGAGTATTTGATAGGGATTTCTAACTTGTTCATGGAGTCTCATATTGTAGATTTGGAGGACACACTTGAGGGGATTTCTCTCCTCTTTGATGATAGTTTCAACACAACTGTTACACCATCTACTTTTTCTTTGGAGTTTGACATTAATGAGTCTGGACTCTTGATTTTTCATGTTTCTTGGTTGAGTTTGACCCTGATTATGTTGTGACTCATTCAAGCTTGGAGACTCCTACTCAGTTTTCAGAGGCATACATGTTGAGCATTCATTCTTCCTCCTTTCAGTTGGACATGGAGTGGCTTCTTCATCAACCTATGGATTTTTTCCTTCCTAAGGGAAGATGTGTTGCTTGTGGAAATTGGGTCATCTTTTGTTTTCAGGCATTCTTTATCAACATTGGAGCTTCTTCATCATGGGGGGGATATATTATCTCTCTACTTCCCTCTTATGGGGGGGTAATTGATTATACATACATGATGGATGTAGTCCTTAGGGGGCATCATTGAGTCCTCCATACATCATGTATTTTGTTTTATTTTTCTATCTTTTGGAGAGGAGTTTTATCCCATTGGGTTTTCTCCTTTTCTCCACTTGTGAGAGATTGTTTTTATTTGCATTGTAAATGGGTACCTAACATGACCTGGTAGCTAGGACCCATAGTCATAGTCTTTGCATAGTGTGCATAATAATATCTTCTCCCTAAGTTGCACTTAAGGGTGGGGTTGGTGTGAATAATTGTCTTGTACCTAGATAATTCACTCACTAGATAAATTAGGGGACATATTCACATGATTAAGTTTACTTAGGAAAAATATTCTTTCTAGAAGTCTTCGTTGGATTTTCTAGAACTTATCTTATCTAACTAGGACACATCATTTCCTAGGCGATTAGGTTGTTGGTTGTCTCATGTCATAGGATTATGACATTTGTCAACATCATGTTCCTTACTACATTTCAAACTTGCCTATATAAGCAAGGCATCTCTTGTACATTTGCATAGCAATCAATCATATTCAACCATTAATTAATCTTGCATTGTGAAGCAAGCTTTCTTGCCATTCTCACTCTTGTGGAAGTGGTTTTGGTCTAGCAACTAATCTTGGGGGTGTTGGGGAGTCACCATTTACTCCCACAACAACACATTAGCATCACTCAACCCTTGAGGGCAGCATTGGTTAAGGGAAAAAATGGTGTGTTCAAACTTGTTTGAACATTCTCCAAGGGTTTCCAAACATATACAGCCCCAAACAAGTGATTAATGCAAAGATTTGTGCAAACTAGATATTGTTGCCCTAGTGTGACAAGGTAATGACTTCAAACAAAAGGGAAAGAATTCTTGTCATCTAAGTTCCCAGAATTTTGTAGGCTTCCAACATCATTCGAACATGTTTCTTTAACCCTCCATTGAAAAAAAATGTAAGGATCATTCAAAGACACCAATAACCTAAGGTTGTTAGGATTGTTTCACTACAAATCTAATTTTTTTGTCAAAGAGATGTCCTTCACACATGCATGAAATGATCCAAAAACTTGCAGTGATGTACATGATGCCAGGAAATAATTTCCCACCAATTTGCAACATTTTCCCATGTTCAAAAATTGAGTTATGGTATTTTTTTGCAATTTTGAAACCTTAGGCAGGGTTTAGAGTGATTTTCACAAAAATGCTTGTATCTCCCTCGAAACTCAATTGATTTGAATCAAGAAAAAATAATTGCAAAGGTTATGAAGCCCTACAAATTTCCCAATCAACTTTTGGTCTGTAACAACAAGTAAAAATACATACAACGTGAAGGAACAGTTAGATTTTGCAAGAAAATGTAGCTTTGAACGTGCAAACTTGAGATTTTCTTCATTACAACTTCAACCATCCTTATCCAACCCTTGGGGTCGATGATACAAGGCATATTTAACATGTTACAATTATTTCCAACTGAAAAGCTAACCAACAACCTCTTAGTTGACTCTAATGACAACTTTTACATCTTTTTGACATGTTGAAAAATTTTAGATCTGAGAGAGAGGGAGAGAAATAGAGTGGGAGAGAGATAGAGGGAGTGAGGTAGAAAGAGGGAATTGGAGAGAGAGTGAGTGAGAGGGAGTGGGAGGGATAGACTTGAGAGAGAGAGAGAAAGAGGGAGAGAGAGAGAGAGAGACTTGAGAGAGGAAGAGGTGGTAGGAGGGAGAGACTTGAGAGAGATAGAGGGAGAGGGGGTGGGAGGGAGAGACCTGAGAGAGAGGGGGAGAGAGAGAGGGAGAGAGATAGAGGGAGTGAGAGAGAGAGAGGGAGCAGGAGAGAGAGAGGGAGTGGGAGAGAGAGAGGGGGGTATGGGAGGGAGATACTTGAGAGAGAGAGAGAGCGAGAGGGAGACATACATGGGGAGTGAGAGAGGGAGAGAGGGAGTGGGAGAGAGATAGAGGGAGTGAGTGAGTGAGAGAGAGACCTGAGAGAGGGAGAGTGGGTAGGAGGGAGAGACTTGAGATAGAGAGAGAGAAAGATAATGACCTAAGAGAGGGAGATGGAGTGAAAGAGACAAAAAGACCAAAGGGGGAGAAAGAGAGGGCGTGTGAGATGGGCGGTTGGAGTGAGATTTTTCTAGGTAGGGTGGAAGGGAATGAGGCCTGAGAGAGGGAGTGTGAGAGAGGGGATTGGAGTGAGAGAGAGAGTAGTCTAGGTAGTGTGTGAGGGAGTGAGACTTGAGAGAGAGAGAGAATTGAGAGGGAGAGAGAGTTATCCAGCTAAAGTGGGGGGAAATACCTAAGAGAGGGAGAGGTGTTGGGAGGGATGAGAGGGAGAGAGAAAGATAAAGACCTGAGAGAGGGAGATGGAGTGAGAGAGAAAAATACTAGAGGGGGAGAGAAAGAGGGAGTGTGATAGATGGGGTTGGAATGAGATAGATTTGTCTAGGTAGGGTGGGAGGGAGTGATACTTGAGAGAGACTACTACATTGGAGAAAGCAAGTTATATTCTTGTTAGGATCAAAGGGAGAGACCTAAGAGAGGGAGAAGGAGTGGGAGGGATATTTTGAGGAAGAGACCTGAGAGAGAGGTAGTGTGAGAGGGTGTTGGAGTGAGATACAATAGTCCAAGTAGGGTGGAAGGGAGTGAGATCTAAGAGAGAGACTACTACATCTGAGAAAGAGGGTTATCTATTTAGTATGGGAGAGACCTAAGAGAGGGAGAGGGAGAGGGGGTGGGAGAGATATTTTGAGGGAGAAACTCAAGAGAGGGAGTGTGAGAGAGGGGGTTGGAGTGAGGGATTTTGAGGTAGGGTGGGAGGGAGTGGGAGGATTATCTAGAGGGGAAGTTAAGGTGTAAGAAGCATATAAGCCTTTCAAATGGACATCTGAGAAAGAGGGTTATCTAGTTAGTATGGGAAGGAGTGACTTGAGAGAGGGAGAAGGGGTGGGATGGATATTTTGAGGGAGAGACCTGAGAGAGAGGGAGTGTGAAAGAGTGGATTGGAGTAAGAGAGTAGTCTAGGTAGTGTGGGAGGGAGTGAGACATAAGAGAGAGAGAGAGAGAGAGAGAGAGAGAGAGAGAGAGAGAGAGAGAGAGAGAGAGAGAGAGAGAGAGAGAGAGAGAGAGAGAGAGAGAGAGAGAGAGAGAGAGAGAGAGAGAGAGAGAGAGAGAGAGACTTGAGATGGAGAGAGAGTTATCTAGTTAGGTTGGGGGAGAGATTTGAGAGAGGGAGATGGGGTGGGAGTGATATTTTGAGGGAGATACCTAAGAGAGAGGGAGAGTAGTTATGGTGGGAGGGAGAAACTTGAGAGAGGGAGAGGGGTTGTGAGAGATTCAAGAGACAAAGGGTGGAAGGGATAGAGCGAGGGAGAGACTTCAGAGAGAGGGGGTGGGAGGAATAGAGGAAGGGAGAGTGTTGTACCCCTCTGATTTGCTTATATTTTTAGATAGTGATTTTACTTTTATAGACCATGATACTATGTTGTTGTTATTTGATCACTGACATTGGAGTGATGATGGTTTTAATATTGTGATGTGATGGTACACTTTATGGATGATTATTGTTTATGATATGCTTTCTGGTTAGCATAGTTGATTATTTGAGTTGATATTGTTATATGCTCATCTATAGTTAATTGATGTTTTAATTTCGTTAGTTTTGATAAGATATTGTATTGGTGAAGGGAACAGGATTGCATCACTCGCTTGCGAGCACTCTGTAATTCCACTATTTTCTCCTCATGGTGTGTTTGATTCATAATTTATATATATGTACAACATATGTTTTTATTGCAGGATTGTAGGTACAGGACATCGGCTCCACTCGAATTCACAGGTTTGAGCGTGTCCATTGCCTAATGGTATAGTTGATTGGCAGATAGTAATAGGTTTTCATTGTCAAGCCACAACCCTAGACGCAATGTGTCATCAGTCGTTGTTTCAGTACCCTTTGTTGTTATGTTGTCCACATTTTCCTTGTCGTTTATTTATTTTGCAAGGTTTGTTCTATGGAAAATTAATGTTAATTAATGTTTAAAATGTTTTTAGTGATTATTTATTTAATTTTAATTAATGTTGTTAGAAGCTTTATATTTCATTTAGTTAATTAAATTTAATTTATTTTGTAAAATGATTTAATCCTTGAGATTAAATTTATTTTATAAAATGATTAAATTAATTAGATTAAATTTAATTGGAAATTAAGATGTGATTTTGAATTATTAAATGCATAAATATTTTGTATTATCTTAGAGGAAATATCTATGAATTGGTTGGAAAGATATTTTATTTGTGACATGTGTTAGAAAAATTAATTAAATACTATAGTTGGGAATGAATTCTCAGAAAAAATAATTGCATAAACTGAAAGAGGAAAGAGGCTACTTCACGGAAGGAAAAGAGATATTTTGCGAGGTTGTTGAAGATTGGGGAAGAAGTTCTCGAGAAAATTTTGCTCTAGTTTTATTTTCAACTTTCTAGAAAAGAGGATTATTTTAAAAGAGGCTTTTGATAACTTTGGAATCTGAAGGCGAGGCTCTACTTCAAAAGCCAATTCTTCAAGCATTTGAAACAAGTTCTTTATTGTTTTTATTGTATTGCAAATTGGAAAAGGTTGTTAGAATTAGTTATTGTCTTGGAAAAGATTGCATGTACAAGAAGAATATGTTATCTATGTAGAAGATTTAATATATTTTGTTAATTTGAAAGATTGCCATGTTTGGAAAATTGTCATGAAAATTTTAAAGCTTCTGTAGAAATTGATTTAAAAAAAATAGAATACCCAGAAGAATTTTATAGTGAAATATGAGAACCTCCTAGGAAATTGTTTTAAAACAATAGAAAACTCAAAGAGAAAATAATAGAAGATTTGGAAAATCTCTATAGGAATGGGTTTAAAATCTTCTTGTCAAAATTTGTGGAAAATCTTGTTTGTATGGGAAAATATCTTCCTATAGAAGATTATTGTTTTGTTTTGTTTTTCCAATTAGTTTTATTTGGCTAGGAAATTGAAAACCTCTGGTTAAAAGTTGGAAACATCCTTCTATAGAAAATTTTTGTAAAAATTTGCTTCTCTGGAATTTTTTTGTAGAAACTTCTTGTAGAAATATTTTTGTGAAAATAAATTGCTCATCTAGAACAAACATATTAATAAATTTATATATATATATATATAAATTGGGAGGTACATGGTAATTTTTCCATTTTGTAAACCCTGTGTAAAATCTGTACAATGAAATTCATGTTTTTGTAGGTTTAATTTTTTTTTTTGAAATTTTTAATAGGTGTGGGGAAGCTTTGTGGCTACCCCAGAGCCGACTCCCCACTGGGGAGACCCGACACTATGAGGCAACACTAGTGCTGTGGGCGCTACCTCACAGCGGCTACATGCCCCCACAATGGGGGTTCGACTGTGTTGCAGCCGATGCATCCCCTATTTGCTACAAAACACCCTCCACCTTGAATTAAAATTTGAATTTATTTTGTTTATTTTGTTTTAAAATATATATAGTATATTATAATATATATATATATACATAAATATGTATATATAAATATATATATATTTAGATATATATATATATGTTTATTATATTTTTATATATGAGATTTTGATACTATAATTTATTTTTATATTTAAATATTATATTTATATATGTATAATTATGTATATATATATAATTATATATATATTTAAATATATATTTAAATGATATCTTAAATAAATGCATGAAAATGTGCAAAGTAGATAATTTTAAAATGATATGATATGAAAGAGGAAATTGATTTTTATTTAGATGTAATAGGGAAATTGAAATAAACAAATAGATTTAATTTCTTTATTTGTCTATAAATGAAAATTATAATAAGCTAGTTTATTTGAGAAATTTGTTAATTTATTTTCTTGAAATGGAAATTGGATTTAGGAAATCCTAATGGTAGATTTATTTCCTGCTCAAATTGCCTATTTAAATTATGGTTTCTTTTGTTCACATTTTTGGGAGGAAATCGGTTAGTTGTGTATGTAAGTCTTCCAGATGATGTTTTATGAGGGGGTTGTTGTGACTTATGGTTCAACCCTTTGATTTCCCTTAGATAGTGCACTTGGTTGTGATTCAATTTAAACACCTGGTTACTACAAACGGTATGTGTTGCCTATAATATTTTGTATTGGGATTTAATATTTGTTTTGTGCACTATGTTTACCCTTGGGTTTTGGATTAGATCCTTATGTTGTCAATAGGGGAGTGGTTCTCAGTGGGGGTCCGACACACAAAGGGGCACCAGGGTAACTCACTAATGGTTTAATCAAGTGATAACTTAAAAATAATTAAGGACAAAAGGGTAATTCTCACAATAATAAGATAATGGATGCCTCTCTCATGGCTCAAGCACTTGTACAGGCTTGAGGTGAGACAAGAAGCATAGTTTCTATGGGGGTTCGGCGACCGATAGAGGCAGCTAGGGTAACCTAGGATGTGGGTCCAGTAGCCTAAGAAGGTTATGCTAGGGTAACCCATATAAAATTATGCAGTGACACTTCTCCTATGACAACAATATGTATTGTGCAGTTGATACACTTGATTATTTTACTCTGGAAGCAATGTAACCTTTATGTATGTGTTGTTCTTGTATGGTATAGTATTGTGTATTGCCTATGTCTAGAGGTTGTTGGCTTTTCCTAGGAATCCATTTTACTATCTCCTAGCATGGGGGGTGGGCCTTCAGGTACCACTTGCTTGGTTGGAACGTGTACCTTACACCGTTGGGTTCCCATTTTATGTTCGCAATGGCAGGATCGAGTTTGTGTGTACTAGTTGCTATGTACTATTTCTTATATTATTTTGTATTAGTTGGATACTTATGTATACATACTACTCCTCATATGTATTCAAGGAGGACTCTTGTATCATTGTTATTGTAACATTATTGTATGATCTTCCTCATTTTGGAAATGAGCTTTGTAATTGCTTTATGGAATGAATGCAATCTATGGATGATTCTTTAATGTACTTTCTATCTTATAAGATGAGTTTAATGGTTTGGATGTATGCTATTTATATCATGAGTTTAATTTTAAATACTATGGCTAGTTTACTTTTGTGTATTATGGGTATGTAAGCGTTGTTGTGTACCTTAAAGGATGTATGTGTTAAGTGTAGTTCACTTTACTTGATAATAATTGCACTTTTTTCAAAAAAATTGTTACACTTCCATTGTATTTGTTTAGTCCTCTAGAGTTATGTGGTAGGGCATTACAAAGAGACTTGAGAGAGAGTGAGTGGGAGGGATAGAGGGATTAAGAGACCTAAGAGGAGGAGTTATCATATACATTAAACCCTAAACCCTATACCTTAAACCGTAAGGAGTGAAGACAAGGTAGACAGTGTAGGAGAGACCTATAGAGGGTTGAGAGATCTAATGGGTACGTATTGGTTAAGAGGGAAGGAGGAAGAGAGCATATGAAAGGTAAAACCTCAACTATCCATCTACGATCATAAACCATGAACTCTCAGCATTATCAAAGTGGTCAAGCAAAGAGAGGGGAAACTTAGTTTTTGGTCAAAGTAGCTCATTTGGCGAGCACCAAATTTGGTGCTTTCCAAATGGCATATCACATCTGGTGCATGCCAAGTGTGATGTGCCATTTGGCAAGTGCCAAATTTGGTGCTTTCCAAATGAGCTACTTTAGACGAGTGAATGCACAATATTTTCCAAATTTTCTCATATTTTTGCCTATTCTCACCATCATGTTTGCACGTCTTTCAATGCAAGTTTATAAAAAAATTGTGATGGCGTTAACCTCTCTCTTAGCTATCTAAATATATATATTTTTTCATTTTGATTAAGTTAAGGTTTTGATCCATAGCTTCTCTTGTAAATGCCTCCATTTTGGTCAAAAACCAAATTGTGCTAGTTTTAGGATAGATTTTACCTCCTTCATTGAAACATGAAACAAATTAATTTTTTTAAAACTAGGCTCCATTCTACACATGATAAAAAATTGATTTTTGATTAGTTTTCAAAAAATTAGGGGGGAGCACGCTCAAATTTCATCTTTTCAGGATGTGTCCATTTCGAAAATTCATAAGATATTATATATTCATTAAAAAAATTAGCCAAAAGAAGGAGAATGGACTAAATGGTGTTAACTAATTTCTCATTGTTTAGATTTTTGAAATTCTAAAAAAAAGTTAATGAAAAAGGGGGGGGCTCAGACACTATGTTATTTTTTTGATAAAATCAAGACTTATTTTGGCTCCCCCTTTTTGAGACCCTTAATCTTAATTAATTTCAAAAAGAATTAGTAGCTTAGAAACAAGACACAGAGCAATTCAACTCTTGTTCTTATTGCATCTTGAAACTTTGAGCGTAACTATCTTCATTTTCTCGTGCAAATCAAATTTTGCTTATTTCAGAAAAAAGTGGCATCTTAAGAGCCTTTTTTGTGTCACAGCTCCATGCACTTACCCTCCTAGTAGATAATAAAATTCATACAAATAGATAAGGGCTTAATTTTTTGCAAGAATGAATGGCATTCTCCTAGTTGTCTTTGAAACCTTGGTATGTAGCATGGAAATAATTATGAATAAATTAAAAAATGGCTTTTAGATTTGGATTTTAAAGGTTGTTCCTGATACTGATAAGAAATAAGGAACTAGATTGGTGTGTGTCATGGGCTATAGAGTCCTATATAAAGAATTATACATGATGACATTCAAACATAGTTTGATGATCATTTGAACCATTTTCACCTTATGACAATATGGCCTACAATAGCCTATAATGACATCATTCTTAATAATCCACTTGAAAATATAACATTCTCATTTCTTCTTGCAAAGCATTTACACCAATCCATGAATAGTTAGAAAACCATGAAATAAATTTAAAACAACAAATATAAATGAAGACTTAAAAAATCCTTGATTATTTTAGTCAAAGAATATTATATTTCAAGGTTGAAGACAATTCCCATTATAATATTATTTTCATATATTCACATAAAAAATATAGTGAATGTAGTCATGAAATGACTTGAAAACATGGACTTTCACTTATGAAATTTGACAATTCACCCTTATGCCTTAATTTTCTTTATAGAACCTTGAAACCCCTACAAATGAAAGAGGGGTTATATTTTAAAGAATGGAGAAAACCAAGGTTCATTTGTCAATTGACACCTAACACAATGTGAATCCTCTAATCTACAATTGAAAAATGGAATCTAGTATATTCCCTACCACCTTTATCCTCCTCTTATTTTCCATAGCTCCTTTTCTCAACTAATTTTATTTCACTTTTACTTGAATAAAATTCCTATGCAAATATTTACCTACATGTAGAAACTCATTAACTTCCTTATTTTCACTAGCAATGTGTGAAAATTTTTAACCTTCAAGCAACTACCAATCATGTTGGCAAGTAAAAATAGGAATTTACCTAAGAATTTTAATCCTTTGATCCTCTCTATTCACTCTACCAATTAGTTTGACAATTTTTTAAAAAGTTTGCCAAGAGCCCATTTTTTTTGTGCATTCTGCCTGCAATTATTACATTTTTTTCACACACCCAATTCAATTTTTTTCAACAAACTTATAATAAGCACACATTTAACTTTGAAATATGTTGATTTCATCTTATATTTCAATTTTAAAAACTCTACTTCTATACCTCTATCCACAAGCTTCAAAACACTTATAAATGGTGCCAAGAATATTTATGGATCATTTTCAATTTTGTAAAGGTGTTTTTGGCACTACCAGCAACCAAGAAACACTATGATGTAGGAGCATCCAAGATGTAAGAAATACTATATCCCAAAAAAAAAAAAAATCATTTTTGTTAGGGTTACTAATTTTAGTAAGTTGGAAGGATTGAAAATGGTAGGTTTCTATTTTGAATAAGTTTGCATTTGTGCACATACAAACATGAAATCTTACATAGAGCTCCAAAATGGTGAAATAAAGACAATGGTGAAAAAATTACTTCAATACTGGTCATTTGTCATTGATGAGATGCAAATATTTTTACATCTTAAATATCCCTTTAAAATATTTAAAGTCAATTTTGAGGTACCTAAAGGTATACTATTGTGACCTTGTGTTCAACAAGATATTTCCAACAACATAGATGGTCCACCAATCCAATGTTTGAGTCAAAATTTATGGCTCTCAAAAGTTGGACTAAAATTTAGGAAATTTTTAAGGCCAAGAAAGGGGTAACTGAATCTATTTGGTGCCAAAAATAGAAGTGACAAATTATTAGAAAGTGGAAAATATCATATAAAGTGGTTGCAAAAAAAGAGGGATTCATTTTGAATGAGAAGATAGAAAAAATTCTTTCGTTTCAACACATAATGGATTTGGGGTTTCAATGGCCATCATTGCAATTCGTAGACTTGTATGTTTAACTTTTTGCATGTATTTACAACCCAGATTTCTATAATAGTAGTCTTCTGACCAGATAGTTGTATTGCATTTGATTGCATGTATATAGATGATTTCTGAGAGTATAATAAAATTGCATGTTTTTTGTTCTTGAATTTTATCATCTGTGTAAAGTGTGTTCGATGGAGAGTCTCCCTTCGTCACACTAAATATTTGTAAAAATCACAACCAAGGTGTAGGAAAAAGTTGGGGCAGCCCTTAGGAACTGAATAATATAGTTTGATACTTGGAAAAGGCTTCAAAACTTAGCTCAGAAGGTTTGCACGCAAATAATCTTCATTTTAGTGCTATTATGAAGCATATTGCAGGTTAAAAACAAGGAAAGACCACTCAAAATTGCATCTGAAAGGTTGCAAATCATGAGAAGAATTTTTCAAGACTTTTTCATGGCTAGTAGGTAATTTAAAACACCAAAACAATGCTGAAATTGTTTCCATAGTGTAGGAAAGGATGGAGGAAATTTTTGGAATGATAAACATTCATTTTTGCTGCTTATTTTAGTGAAAACCTCCTCTCAAAACCTTAACACATGAATATATTATCATGTAGCGTTGTCCCTAGCTTGTTATAGGCTAAAACAATGTAGTAAATGCTACAAAATGGTGCCATAATAGAACAACAAAGTTAAACTTTGAATGGTATGTGAAGGATTTTCCTTCAACACCAACCCATGTTTACCAATCAGCAAGGTGGTAGGAAATAAAAACCGATCACAAGACATAAAGGCCATCACAATTTTCAATTTCTCCACACACCTCAATATTGTGATGGTGCGATGGGAATTGAAGTCCATCACAAAATTGAAAACTATCAAAACTTTGACTTTAGATTCTCCATCCACAATAGTGATGCAAGAAACATATGCGATGGGATTTTAATTCCATCACATATGTTTCAATTTAAATTTTAAACTTTATAAAATTGTGCTTAAAATGCCACTTGATGGGATTGGCTCACGTAGGGAGACATTTAAATTTTTTTAAACCATTAATTTTTGCACTTGTAAAACATTTAAAATGTTTTAAATATTTGTACATTTTAAACTTTGTTAAATTGACAACTTTTAATTATTCACCAAGTTAAATGATGGTATTAGAAACATGGGCACACATGATTTCTAGAGGCCATGAAAGCTTGTAGAGTGAAATTATCAATTATGTATATGCTTGTCATGTTGATGAAGATTGTGCAGTAAATGGAATTTTAGGACCTCCTTTGTAAATTGGGCTAATGTTAGGGCAGTTAAAAAAAATTCTTGTTTAGACCTTGAAACTCATCAAACAACCATGAGAATAGAACCGTAAGCTATTTAGGACAAAATAACAACTAGGTTCTTTCCATAATAGAAAAAAAAAACTTGTTTACATGACCCTATAGACCTGCTCCAAAACATCAACATATTAAAATCACAAGCAAAACTCATTCAAGAGCCACAAAACCAATCATGAATGATCTTTATCATTTCTCAAAAACATCTTCCAACTAAATTTTCATGGTGAGCTCTGGATTGAAAAATTTTAATGCTCAAAGTTTTGGGTCAACTAGATGCTATGGGGCTTAAATTTGAGCTTTTGTTGCCAATTTAGGGACAATTATATAATGGGATTTCATAAAAAATTTAGGTTCCATAAATTATGGCTTTCCAGCATAATAAAATATTTGAGAAATCATAAATTACACATTTTACACAATATGTATGCACATTTATCAAGGAATTCCAAACTAGAAAACTTGATGTACAAATTATTTCATTACTTCTTGTAGATATTTTATTTTGTGTGTCCAGTTTTGGAATATACTAGAGTGATGCTCTCAATTATTGAGAAGTATGGATTTTACATTTTAGGATTTTATTTCATCGATCAAGGCTTGAAGGATTTTTAAGAAATTAGGTCCTTCTCAACAATCATAGATATACCATCTAGTGAAAATTAGTTTCATTACTTACTTTTTATTTGGCATATATATCCAATGTTTAACTTATCAAAATTTGATATTAGTTTATATGTTGATTGAAAATGAAACTATATTTGGATATATCAATGACAAATGTGTTGGTTTAAGAATATACAATTTTATTGTATTCCTATTCAACAATGATCATAGTTTATTAAATGCACACCATTATGAAATATTGTACCAAAATGTTTAGCTTCCTTTATTCTTTAATATATTACCTAAATATCTTCTAAGAAATTAAATTTATATCAAACCCTAAATCTCTCTTTGAATTTGGTCCATCTGCTATATTTTTTGGTAGTTTCTAAATAATTATTCATTTTTTTTTTTCAAAAAATTATGATCTATGATTAGTTTGAATGGTTGAAAGAATTTTGAAACACTACTCATGAAATATTTATCAATGAGTTTGACTCAAAAACTATGCAATTGAATCATAATATAATATCATCAAAATTATAGGATCTATCATTAGTGTGAATGTTTGAAATAAATTTAAAGAGTGGTAGATGTTATAATTTTCCATTTAAGAACCTTTAAATAGACCTAGAATGATCCACAATTTGAGGATATGGATGTTGTGCTTAATTGAAGCTTTTCTCTTTTCCCAAATTATATTCATTATTCAATTTAGAAGTTAGAGTAATATTGTTAGAAAGACAAAGGAAATGTTTGATGTATCAATTGAAGACCTAGATATTTCTTTCTTTATATTTATGTTTTACATGGAGGGTTGCATTTATAATATGCATATACTCCCATACTTTTAATAGTATCTTGTTAATTATATTTTACATAGAGAAGGTAGCAAGTAGAATAGTTACATTAAGTAGAATACTTTTATTTGGCTGCATTATATATTGGAATAGTTACATTAAGTGTTATCATGTTAAAAATAAAAAATTCAATGTAAGATGATAGTTTGAATTAGAGAAGCCCCAGTACATTGAATTCTGGTGCAGGAGCACCTTGGTTTAACTCCCAAATTTGTGGTGAACAATTTTTGGCTTGTAATGACCTTAGCCAAGTCAAGATGTGTGTTTAGGTTGGACCTTAGAAGGTCTTGTGTGGTGTGTTGAATTAATCTTTAGCATAGATGTCATCCTAGTTAATCATTGTTGGTATGTTGTTAAATTTTGCTTTATTAAGCTTTGGACAGTCTAGGTTGGAACACAATGCATTAAGTGGGTCATAACCACATCTAATTTGTTGGAAGATGCCAAAGAACGGTTAAGGGAGATGTTAGTTGCTCGAGATCAGGATTTTGGAAGTCCTATATTTGAGGATCATGACACAATCATGGCATAATGGAAGTTGCAAACTGCGGATGTAAAGTTGCATGGCAAGATTTGTCTAAATTGCATGCAATTTAGTGATAGGAATCCCTAGAAAATAGGGGTAGGTGCTCGACCAACTCCCCTTAAACTGTGGAAATGGCATATAAATGGAGGTAATGGCTCGTAGACAGTCAATTTTGGCATTGTAATGAAATCTTGGTGTGAAAAATAAAAGATAGTGAACATATTTTTAGTATTTTTTTTTGTGTGTTACCTATGTGTTTAGAAAAATAGTGATTCAAAAGACTTTGTTTACATAGATTCCTCAATGTTCTCGGGTTCTTTGAATAGATTAGAGTGTATTTCATTTTGTAGATAAGAGTTAAGATTAGATTATGTGTTTGTGTTTATAGTTTTAGAGTTGTAGAGAGGTCCTCTGAAATCTCTGTGTTTTGCAACAGAGTTCTAAAAGGTGTAGAATACTCAGATTTGGCACTGAATCCATGCTATTAAAATAGTTTTGAATCACTTCTCATTGTGTATCCAAGTTGAGTGGAGTGGAATTATTTATTTGAATCCTTAGATTAGAATTTAGAGAGATTGTAAACACAGTTTTGAGCAGTGAGTCCATAAATGGCTCCCGCATGAAATCTGCCCGTGGAGTTTTTCTTGAGGTTGATGGAAATGACAGGGGAGCCATGCCTTTGTAAATATCTAGTAATAGGAACCTTTGAGAGCCAAGAAATAAATCATAACTCCAAACCCTAGGTGAGTTTCAGTTACCCGATTAGGAGTTTGGAAAAGAAAAGTTATGAACTCAGGCAGGGGAGTAGACCATTGTACGAAATCCATATAGTTCTAGGTGTGGTAGGATAGTATCTTCATAGTTCAAAAGGATTGAGGTCTCTATCAATACATCATAGCCAGATTTGAAGGAGGAAACAGTGAAACCCTAGAAGTTAGGGCAATTAGGCCTCCTCTCCAAGATCATTGGAAGGCACTGTACGGAACAGAAGAAGGCTAGAAAACTATTGCAAGATTTAAAAGTCCCAAAAGGGTATCAGGAACTCTAGTTTACTTGATAGGTTGTTTGGTAGATTTAAACAAAAAAAGAAAAACAAGCACTGGTAAGGGCTAGTAGAGTATAGGGCCTCTCAAGGCAAAATCCTGAAATCGGGTAGATTGAGGATAGGAGAACCTTCAAGATGATTTCAGTTGAATGTGAAAGAAAAGGAAACATGGCTCCTAACTCCCCTACAATGAGTTCAAATTAGATGGTGATGCAAGCACTTAGATCCTTCTAGTTGTTGTGAAGAGGAATGCAGTTTGAAATGGTGTTGGTCTTCCTAAGCTAAGCACAAGTGGAAAGCTCTTAGAGAGGAGTTGGAGCAGAGCTTGGTTGGTCTTCCAAGCTCAAAAAGAACCATTGGAGTCCTGTTCTAGCAAGGAGACAATGGATAAGTCTCAAAAAGGTTGTGCAAGCAAGCTTAGGCATCATCATACACCATATTGGTATCAGAGCAAAGAGTTAGATTCAAGGCTTGTGATTAATGAGCCAATTCACTGAGTCAGTAGGAGAGAATACACTAGAGGAAGGAACCATGGTGACAAATGCAGAGCTAGCAAAGAAGGTAGAAGAGCAAGAGGAAGATAACCGGTTGCTCAGAGAGAGGATATCTCAGATGGAGAAACTCTTGGATGAAGTCCAAGAAACAACAGATACTATGAAGGACAAGATAAAGCAGAAGGAAGAGCAAGAAGCCAAGGAAAAAGAAGAGGATTTGGAGGAGGAGGCTCCAAAGCCTGATCCTGTTCTTGCAGAGGAACCATTCTTGAAGGCATTGCAGGCCTTGAGTGGTAAAGCATTGGATGGTGTGCCACTTTTCAGTGGACAAATGGACCCTAATTCAGTTGTAGACTAGATTGAGAGCATTGAGAATCACTTTGAGTGTGATGGAATAATAGAGGCCCAAAAGGTAAAGGCGGCCAAGTCAAGGTTGAGAGGAGCAGCTCTCACATGGTGGAAGTTTGTGCAATTTGAAAGATAAAAAGAAGGAAAAGGTCCCATAGTTTCATTGAGAGGGATGGTAACCAAGATAAGGCAGACTTATCTCCCTGATGATTATGAAGTCCAGTTGCACAGGAGAAGACACAATCTAAGGCAAAAGGATATGGATGTCCAAACATATACAGAGGAGTTTCAAAAATTGTGCCTTAGATCAAAAGTGGTTGAAGATGAGAGTATCAGGTTAGCAAGGTACCTGAATGGAATCAAGTGGTCTATCCAAGAAGATATGAGCTTGGTAAACTTCAAAATAGTCTGCCAATGCTATCAAATGGCTTTGAAAATAGAAGAGAAAGGAAAAAAGAAACAGGAAAAAAATCCCAAAAGCAAAGGTAAAGGGAAAGACGACAGAGGACAAAGAGGAAGTTATAGTGGAAGAAGCTTAGAATCAGAGCCCAAGGAGAAGTCAGATTTTCTGAACAGTAAGAAGGAAGCTCTAGTAGAGGTGGTAAAGGAAGAGGTTTCAGCTCCAAAGGAAGAAGTGGTGGACAAGGAAGAGGCAATTACTTCACCAACATGAAATTCTATCATTGCAACCAATTGGGACACCCAGCCTACAGATGTCCAGAGAAAGGTAGCACTTCTCATGGAGGAGATAAGAGAACCAATTTGATTCAAGATGAGACAGTTGCAGCAAATAAACAACCTGAAGTACCCTTGAATTCAAAGGAAGGTGAGAACCTCATGATGAGAAGGACTAAAATCAAAGAACCAGTCAAAGAAGAGCCAAGCCAAAGAAGATCCTTGTTTAGGATAAAATGCAAGATGATGGGGAAAGTGTGTAAGGTAATCATAGACTCAAGTTCAACTAACAATATTGTGTCAAAGGAGGCACTCAGCAAGCTGAAATTGACAAGGATACCTCACAATAATCCTTACAAGGTCACATGGCTCAATAAGGGTCAGCATGTCTTGGTGAATGAACAAGCATGGGTGGAGTTTTCAATTGGTAAGTACAAAGACAAGGTATTGTGTGATGTATTACCTATGGATGCATGCCACTTGCTCCTAGGTAGGCCATGGCAATTTGACCATCAAGCTGTGCATGATGGATCTAAGAATTCATATACCTTTAAGAAGGACAATGTAACCTACAAGATTCAATCTTTGTTAGAAGATACTGAGGTGCAGACAGCAGGTTCTAAGCTGCTAATAGCTGGTGAAAAAGAGTTCTTAAAGGCCTTAGAAGAAGGAGAAGGAGTTGGCTATGCAGTAATGATCAAGCCAAGATAAGTAAGCAAAGAGAAGGCAGCTGAAAAGCAAGAGTTACCCAAGGAGATTCAAGACTTGTTGCAGACCTATGAAAGCATTGTAAGTAGTGGTCAACCAGCAACCTTACCTCCTAAAAGAGCCATAAGTCATAGGATAGACTTGATACCAGGAGCTACCCTTCCAAACAAAGCAGCCTACAAGATGACACCTCAACAAAATGAGGAAATAGCTAGGCAGATTCAAGTACTTCTTGACCAAGGTCTCATTAGGAAAAGCATTAGTCCTTGTGCAGTACCCACTGTCTTAGCACCTAAGAAAGGAGGAGAATGGAGGCTTTGCACTGATTCCAGGGCAATAAACAAGATAACCATTAGGTATAGGTTTCCCATCCCTAGAATTGAAGATCTCATGGATTGTCTAAGTGAAGCTAGGTACTATACCAAGATAGATTTGAAGAGTGGTTACCACCAAATTAGAATACATGAGGGTGATGAGTGGAAAATAGCCTTCAAAACCAATGAGGGTCTTTATGAGTGGCTAGTAATGCCATTTGGCTTGTCTAATGCCCCCTCCACATTCATGAGACTCATGAATGAAATTCTCCAGGACTACATTGGCAAGTTTGTAGTAGTGTATCTTGATGATATACTAATCTATATTAGAACAAGAGAAGAGAACCTCCAACATATTGAGTTGATTTTCAAGAAGCTAGAGGAGGAGAAGCTGATGATAAATCTGGAAAAGTGTGAGTTCATCAAAATAGAACTGGTGTACCTTGGTTTTGTGCTATCACATGGCAACTTGAAGATGGACAACAGCAAGGTAGAAGCCATTGTCAATTGGCCTACTCCAAAGACAGCAACAGAGGTAAGAAGCTTCCATGGACTTGCTCAGTATTATAGGAAATTCATAAGACAATTTAGTGCAATTTGTGCTCCTATGTTGGATACCATTAAAGGAGGAATGAAAACTAAGTTTATGTGGAATGAGCAAGCTAACAAGAGTTTTGAGTTGCTGAAGGAAAAGATAGCTACCCAACCTGTTTTGGTGTTGCCAAGCTTTGAGAAGCTATTCACCCTTGAATGTGATGCAAGCAATGTAGCTATTGAAGCTGTTATCAGCCAAGAGGGCAGATCGGTGGCTTTTCATTCTGAGAAGCTAAGTGAAGCCAAGAAGAAGTATTCTTCTTATGACCTTGAAATGTATGCATTGGTCCAAGCACTAAGGAAGTGGAGGCACTACTTGCTTCCCAAAGAATTCATTGTGTACTCAAACAATCAAGCACTTAGTTTCCTGAATTCATAAGAGAAGTTGAGTCACAGGCACATGAAATGGGTGGAGTACTTGGAAGCTTACACCTTCAATATCAAGCACAAGAAAGGAGCTCTCAACAAAGTGGCTGATGCATTGAGCAGGAGAGTTCTTACCATTCAAGAAATTCAGTTGAAGAGCATGGGAATAGATCACTTCAAAGATCTATATGCAGATGATAAAGACTTTGCAGAAATTTATAAGGTATGTCTTGAGTACAAGAATCATTTCCATAGAAAATATGCTAAATAAACCTTGCAAAGTGATTTATTGTTTAAAGGGAATTGGCTTTGTGTTCCTAGAGGTTCTATTAGAGAAAACTTAATACAAGAGAAGCATAATGGTGCATTGAGTGGTCATTTTGGGATCACTAAAACTCAGGAACTAGTTCAAAGGTTTTATTTTTGGCCTAAGATGAACTTAGATATCAGGAAATATGTAGAGAATTGTGTAGTGTGTCAAAAAGAAAAAGGCACTTCTTCAAATGCAGGCTTATACCAGCCACTGCCTATCCCTTCTAGGCCATGGGAATGCTTGAGCATGGAATTTGTAGTTGGTTTACCCAAGACAAGGCAAGGTATGGATAGTGTTTATGTTGTTGTTGATAGATTCAGCAAAATGGCCCACTTTGTACCCTGCAAAACAACCAATGATGCTAGTCAAATAGCCTCTCTTTTCTTTAAGGAGATAGTCAGGATTCATGGTTTACTAATCAGCATTGTATCAGACAAGGATACTAAGTTTATGAGTAATTTTTGGAAGAATATTTGGCAAAGAATGGGCACCAATTTGTCCTTTGGGTCTGCATACCATCCCCAAACTGATGGTCAGACCGAAGAGGTAAATAGAACTCTTGGAAATCTCTTGAGATGCTTGACCAAGGAGTATGGTCAACAATGGGATCAGATTATTGGGCAAGCTAAATATGCCTATAATCATACAGTAAATAGATCTACAAGGAAGAGTCCCTTTGAGATTGTCTATGGACTACACCCTAGAGGTGTTTATGACTGAGAGAGTTGAAGGATGGAGTCAAGGGAAGTGGCTATGCAGATGACTTTTCTTGTGCAATGTAGGAAATTCATGAGATAGTCAGAAAAACCTTGGCAGAAAACACTATGAAGCATAAGTTTAAAGTGGATGAGCATAGGAGAGAAGTCCAATTCAATGTGGGAGACTTAGTGATGGTCCATTTGAACAAGGCTAGATTGCAGAAAGGAGTTCCTAATAAGCTGCAAATGAAGAGGATAGGTCCCTGTCCTGTCTTGGAAAAGTATGGAAGCAATGCAGTTAAAGTGCAATTACCAGATGACAGTGGACTGTCCCCTATTTTCAATGTTGCAGACCTTGTACATTACAAAGGACCACCATTAAACTTGGATCAGACCATCCATGAAGTTAGTCAAGATGTGGAAGAACTCAAACTGCCCTCCACTGCAGTTAAGCAAGCTGATAAGGTATTGGACAATAGAGTTTACAAGAGAACCAGGACCAAAGAATATAAAGAACACCTCATCCAAAGACAAGGAAAAACTGAAGTTGATGCAGTATGGATCAAGGAGGCAGAGTTCAAGAAGTTGGGAATTGATCCTAACCTGCTCAATCCAAGGATGGATTGAATTTTTCTGTTTTAGGGAGGATGGTGTAGGAGCACCTTGGCTTAACTCCCAAATTTGTGGTGAACAATTTTTGGCTTGTACTGACCTTAGCCAAGTCAGGATGTTGTGTGTTTAGGTTGGACCTTAGAAGGTCTTGTGTGGTGTGTTGAATTAATCTTTAGCATAGATGTCATCCTAGTTAATCATTGTTGGTATGTTATTAAATTTTTCTTTATTAAGCTTTGGATAGTCTAGGTTGGAATACAATTAATTAAGTGGGTCATAACCACATCTAATTTGTTGGAAGATGCCAAAGAACGGTTAAGGGATATGTTAGTTGCTCGAGATTAGGCTTTTGGAAGTCCTATATTTGAGGATCATGACACAATCATGGCATAATGGAAGTTGCAAACTGTGGATGTAAAGTTGCATGGCAAGATTTGTCTAAATTGCATGCAATTTAGTGATAGGAATCCCTAGAAAATAGGGGTAGGTGCTCGAACAACTCCCCTTAAACCATGGAAATGGCATCTAAATGGAGGTAATGGCTCATAGATAGTCAGTTTTGGCATTGTAAAGAAATTTTGGTGTGAAAAATAAAAGACAGTGAATAGATTTTCAGTATTTTTTTCTGTGTGTTACCCATGTGTTTAGAAAAACAGTGATTCAAAAGACTTTTTTTACACAGATTCCTCACTGTTCTCGAGTTCTTTGAATATATTAGAGTGTATTTCATTTTGTAGATAAGAGTTAATATTAGATTATGTGTTTGTGTTTATAGTTTTAGAGTTGTAGAGAGGTCCTCTGAAATCTCTGTGTGTTTTGCAACAAAGTTCTAAAAGGTGTAGAATACTCAGATTTGGCACTGAATCTATGCTATTAGAATAGTTTTGAATCACTTCTCATTGTGTATCCAAGTTGAGTGGAGTGGAATTATTTATTTGAATCCTTAGATTAGAATTTAGAGAGTTTGTAAACACAGTTTTGAGCAGTCAGTCCATAAATGGCTCCCCCATGAAATCTGCCCATGGAGTTTTTCCTGAGGTTGATGGAAATGACAGGGGAGCCATGCATTTGTAAATATCTAGTAATAGGAACCTTTGAGAGCCAAGCAAGAAATCATAACTCCAAACCCTAGGTGAGTTTCAGTTACCCAGTTAGGAGTTTGGAAAAGAAAAGTTAAGAACTCAGGCAGGGGAGTAGACCATTGTACGGAATTCATACAGTTCTAGGTGTGGTAGGATAGTATCTTCATAGTTCAAAAGGATTGAGGTCTCTATCAATACATCATAGCCAGATTTGAAGGAGGAAATAGTGAAACCCTAGAAGTTAGGGCAATTAGGCCTCCTCTCCAAGATCATTGGAAGGCACTGTACGGAACAGAAGAAGGCCAGAAAACTATTGCAAGATTTAAAAGTCCCAAAAGGGTATCAGGAACTCCAGTTTACTTGATAGGTTGTTTGGTAGATTTAAACAAAAAAAGAAAAACAAGGACTGGTAAGGGCTAGTAGAGTATAGGGCCTCTCAAGGCAAAATCCTGAAATCGGGTAGATTGAGGATAGGAGAACCTTCAAGATGCTTTCAGTTGAATGTGAAAGGCAAGGAAACATGGCTCCTAACTCCCCTACAATGAGTTCAAATTAGATGGTGATGCAAGCACTTAGATCCTTCTAGGTGTTGTGAAGAGGAATGCAGTTTGAAATGGCGTTGGTCTTCCTAAGCTAAGCACAAGTGGAAAGCTCTTAGAGAGGAGTTGGAGCAGAGCTTGGTTGGTCTTCCAAGCTCAACAAGAACCATTGGAGTCCTGTTCTAGCAAGGAGACAGTGGAGAAGTCTCAAAAAGGTTGTGCAAGCAAGCTTAGGCATCATCATACACCAAATTCCCACCATCATGATAGGACTATATGGTATAATTATGCTTTGTGAGATGCCATGGTATCTCTTGAATAATATTGGTTTACAATATTTTCATACTTTTATTTTGGAATTTGAAGAATAAATTACATTCATTTTTTTTATGATTAGTTATGTTTATAGACATACACAATAGTCTAAGAAACAAAGAAAATCTCTATTTGTCTTCCTAAATTCATTCCCCACATCATTTTTGAAGAGAAAGGGGGATTTGTTCCTGGGAGGGAAACTATTGATGTAGCAATTGCTACTCACAAAATCTTTCATTCCATCAATCAACACAAGTATCTGGAAATGATTTTGAAATTGGATATGTTGAAAGCTTACAATAGGGTCAATTGGGATTTCCTCCTTGCAGTACTCCAGAAATTTGGCTTTTCTATAAAATGGAAAAAATGGATTTATTCTTGCATATCTTCAGCAAGATTTTATGTATTGCTTAATGGCTTCCCTTTTGGTTTCTTCTCCTCTTCAAGGGGGTGAGACAAGGGGACCCCCTCTCCCCTTTTTTGTTCATTCTTATAGCAGAAGGTCTGAGCAAAGCAATAAAATTTGACTGCTAGAAAAATATTTGGAGAGGTATTCACATGCCCAATCTATAGGAAAGCCAAAGGGTATGTGTAGGATCATGATGGGCCAAAAAGTGACAATATGATGGGTCCATGTAGGGTATGTGGCTAACGAATTTTTTTTACCCAAAATTGACGAAACGAAAAGGGTTTTTAAAGGAGATTATCATATTTCCAACAATATAAATTATGCTTTACTTTGAATTTAATAAATAATTATTATTCATTTTCTATTTCAATTACAACTAATGCCCCGATTGATAGGTTGATTGAAAAAATCAATAGATTTCAAATAGTATCACATTTTTGAATCAAAACATGCCACATTCTATGATTTAGCTATAGGATTAAAAAAATTGAATTTCATGAAGTTTTGACCAAGTTAAGGTGGTCATATGCATTTTATATTTCTTAAAATTTGTAATAAAAAATCATAATTAATTATTTACTTGGAAAAAATTACAAAAAATATGCATCACATCCGAACATGAGTCCTCTACTTATATCTAAAATTTTATAAAAAAATATTATCATTTTTTTGTGGTTAGGGTGGTCAGACAGACACCTACTTCTTATTTTTTCCCTAAAATTTAACTACTATTGCATTGAAATTTCAAATTTTCACCAAATAGATTTAAAAAAAAAAAAAACTAGTAGTTTAGAAACTGCAATCAATTTGCTACAAATTCTATTCTTACATATTTTTGAAATAATATAGATAACTTATTCAAATTTTTACGTCAAGTTGGCTAACTCTAATTTTTCTAAATTTTTTGCCACTTAAGGGCCTATTTTTTCCATGATGATCTTGCACATACCCCAAACACATGATAGCTTTGTTGATGATACCCTCTTTTTGGGCTGTGCATCAATTCCTAAAGCTAAAGTAATCAAAAACATCATCATGGAATATTATGTGGTATCTAGGTAGCTGATTAATCCTACAAAATTAAAATTGTTCCTTCTAAACGTGCCCTCTTTTATTGAATCAAAATTACATCAATTTTGGGGATTCCCCATAGGCACATTAGCTTGTTCTTACTTGGGCATTCCTTTTTTTGAAGGGAAAGATCTTCCCTCTTTTTGGGATAAAGTAGTATCTTCAATATCGGGCAGAATTCTCTCTTGGAAACATAAATGGCTTTCCTTTTCTGGTAAAATACAAATGATAAAATCAGTTCTCAATGCTATTCCCATTTATTTGATGCCAATTCTTAAAGCTCCTATTTCAACATTAAAGCATTTAAAATTAGTACTTTGCTCTTTTCTATGGAATGATAATGTTGGGGGAAAGGAAAGGATTCCCCTTATTGCTTGGGATAAGGTCTTCTTGCCTAAAGAGCAGGGAGGGGCTGGAATAAGGGAATTAAAGCATCAAAATATTGCTTTAGGAGATAAACTAACTTGGAGATTATACCAATCTCCAAACTCAAGATGGGGAAAAATAATGCTTTCCAAATATTTATATCCACATCCAAGGGAGTGCATTTTTATAGCTACTACTTTACCAAAGGGGTTGACTATTTGGAATTTTATTTCTTCCTACCATTTAGTTATTCTCCCTCATCTTTCTTGGTTGATTCATGATGGTAAGAAGGCTAAATTCTAGGAAGACATTTGGAATGGATATCCTGCTATGTCCCAAATTAGAGATTAGGGTATCTTGATGCCATTCCTAAAGAATCATTGGGGCTCACAAGTGGCATATTATTTTATAATTGACTCCACTAAAATGATCCCTACAATTAAGTGGAAATCAATTGAGCATCTCCCCATCCCTTATCACTAAAACTGGCTTTTATAGAGGAGCTAAGAAAAAGTTCTATCATCTTTATGGACAAGGAGGATGTTCTAATTTGGACCAAATCTAATTCAGGTAATTATTCAGTAAAAGAAGGATACAAATCTCTCTTACCTTCCCCCGCTAAATCGGAACTGCCCACTTCCTTATTTTGGAATGATGTTTGTGTCTAGAAAGCAGGGGCTTTTTCTTGGGTTGCTCTTCAAGATAGAGTTCTTACGAGTGCTAGGTTGGATAGACTTAGTATTATGGTAGCCTTCCCTTGTGTTTTTTGTGGCTTCTTCATGGAAATGACAGACCACCTCTTCTTGCATTGCCCCTTTGTTTCTCAATGTTGGTACTGGTTATATCATAAACTAGGTTGGACTTCAATGTTATGTCCTTCTCTATCTATATAATTTATCTCTTGGCTTCAATTCTATTAGGCTTCTTTTTTTTTATGCTTGTAGATTATCTCCCCTTCCTTGCTCCTTTGGAATATGTGGACGTAAAGAAAGAACAAAAATCTTAGAAGTAAATCCTCTTCCATTGTTGGCGTGCTCTTTAACCTTGAAAAAGTGCCTCTGAAGCTGCAAAATCATTTATTTTCAAAAATATTGACAACTTGAAATCCTTTTCAAGCTGGGACAACTTCATCTTTAAAACATGGCCATCAATAAAGTCCTTGCCTCTCCACGACTCGATCACAAATAAGGTAGATAAATGCAAAGCAAGAAAGGAAGCAAAATGGTTTCCTCCTCCTCAAAATTTGTTCAAGCTGAACTTTGATGGGGCCTCTAGAGGCAACCCAGGGAAATCTAGAATTGGTATAGTTATAAAAAATTCAAACTAAAAGGTTGTGAAAGTAGCTTATAAAACTCTACCTGATGGAACTAATAACAAAGCCAAATTAGAGGCGCTAAGCTTTGGCTTGGATTTGTCTCAATCTCTTGGCATAAAAGATATCATCATGGAAGGAGACTCCATGGTTATTTTCAATGCAATTACTAACAAAAAAATCTCACATCTGGCAGTTGCAATATTTAGTGGATAAAGTTCTTCTTCAGCTAAATTTTTTTACCAGTTATTTGATTTCTCATTGCTTTAGAGAAATCAATCATGTCACGGACTTTCTTGCCAACAATTGATGAACAATTGGTTTTTAAAGAAATCTCAGAGAAGGAACTTCCTCCTCTTCTCACGTAGCCATTCTAGTCTATTTCGGGGCTCGTGCTATCTTGTTGCTTCAAGAAAAGCCCAGTGTTCATTCAGTGTGAATAAGGCTCCAATTCTGGTTTCTTCCTTCATTGCTTCCCAATCCACGGGAAGGGCATTTCTCTCAAATTTTGTGGTGCTTTGAGGAAAAATTACATTGGTTTTTGATGTCTCCTTCGTTCACTTTGAATGTTTTGGGATGATCTGTGCCCATTCTTTTTGGTTCAAATGCATTTTTAACTTGGAATTATCTTTATATGCTTAGGGAATTGTTTTGCATTATTTGTTTACCTACTCAGCTGTAAGCCGACAATCTTTCTTCTTAAAATTGAGCCGACTACATTGTGCTTTGATTTTAGTTCTCTCTATAAGAGAAATGGATTTTTCCCCCCTGTGCTTTGTTTTAAACAATGTGCAATCAAACTGGTATAAATTGGTACAAAATTTCATTTCAGGAAAACGGAAAAGAGTTGAGTGTTCCGCACGCTTATGACCATGAAAAATTGGGTAAAGTATTTTGTTTGGAGGATGCAAATATGTATCAGGCCTTCAAAAAGGTGGTGGGTTCTCAATGGTTGAGGGAAAATCTTAATGATTCCTATTATGAAGTGATTTCTCGCTTCTTTACTATTTTGATGGATATTTTGTTGGATTCTGAAATGATCATGGTCATTGCTTCAAAATTTGTTCAGCCAAGCCTACTTTCGAACTCAGAACTCCGTAAAGCTTTGGTTAATTATAAGTTCGATTATGGTCTTTTTCTAATTGGCGGTTTTATTTCTCATTCTGATTTGACCACTAATGGTTTTTGTGGAGATCTATTGTTGACTTTCAAGTTTGGTATCATTTGCAATTATTATGATAGGACCGTGCTTGATTGCAATGATTTGGCTGAGAAAGTTCCTCCAGAGATTCTTGTTGCGAGGATTGATACATTCTTAGTTTTGCACTTTATATTTGATGTTGCAACAAGATCTATGTCTCTAGGACAGACATCTACCTCTATTTCCAAATTTTAAAAGGCCTTTTCCATGAATTATTTTTTGCCTTAGTCCCATTATGCGGCTTGTTCTTCTTGCAGTTCTCATGTCGAAGATTCTTAATGATTTACATATTATGCCCATTTTATATTTAAGGCTTAGCATACATGTCTAATCAATCTAGATTGGGGTTTGGTGGGTGGCTTTCTATTCATTTCTCTGGGTTTTTTCATTGGTTGGGTCTCTCTGATGTATGCTTTCATTTACAATTGATTACTCTGGGCTCTACTAGTTTTAGGATTGAGTTTTATTTTAAACTAATGTAATTTCTTTTATTTAATAAAATTTCAATGGCTTAGCCACTTTTATTGTCTATATATATATATATATTCTAAGAAACAACTATAATTGAGAAAATATCACGTCTCAGATATTAAAGTAATTTCTAAATAGTTGTTTAAATATGAACTGTGAATTTTCATATTGTTTCCTCACATGAAGAAAATGGTGGTCTTATTTAAAATAATTAATCCACTCTAAAAAATGTCTTAAAATTGTTACATTTAGTCGAATTATATATACATAATTTATGGCCTTTGTAGAGAATAATGAAGATACATGTTAAGAATAAAAACTTAGTATTATTCTTTTCTATTTTTTCTTTCTATTTCTCAACATTTTTAGTCAATCAAGAAACTTGTTTGGATTGAAGTTACACAACACCTTTAAATATCTCCAATTTTTTCCAACATTAGACATTTCCTACTTACATAATCTATAATAAACTAACCCATACAATGAAAAAAAGATCTTATAATTTTATAATAAATAGTGTTTTAAAATAAGATAGTAATAATTAACAATTATATTTGGTTCTGTGAAGGGCTAAGATGTATATATAGACCAATATTCAATATTATTTCTTGGACCACTTGTATACTCTCAACAAAAGGCGAGATATCTATGGCAAAATAAAAAACTCTAGGAGTACCAAGGAATGCCCTTGTTATTTTTTCTAATCTCTCAATTATCTCTAGCATATTTAGATGTTGTTGTAGAAAATCCCTTGTTCAAACTAGTACTACTTGTATAAATTGAGTAAGGAATACCAAGATCATTGATATATCCATTTCATTAATATCTATAAGTAGGTTTTTATCCACCACTTCTATTATTGTATTTGGAAAATCCATGCTTACCCATATTGGTAGATTGATGCCTTCAACAAACATTTTATCTGTAGGTCTTCTCCTTGTCAGCAAATCTAAAAGTTTAATTCCATAGATATGTGCATTTGCTTTTGTTGAAATATTTTCACCCATTCTATACTTTACAATACAACCATAGCCAATATTTATCATGCAATTTAAAAGATTAGTAACATATAAAATTAATTTAATGATAATTCATATTGTAATATGAAAACCTATACTTAGTAGTAGTGTGATGTATCCAATGGATCCCTTTAGTGCATTTGGAGAAGTGAATAAATCCAATGAATTCCCAAATACAAGTTTGGTAATGCCGAAGTCTATTATATATGGAGTCATATCATCTACTAATAGCACATTATTAGGTTTTAGGTCACAACTGTGAATAAATTGTACAAAACAATGATAATATTGTTCCTTGTGCTAGGTCATTTTCCATTCTTAATTGATTGCTCACAATTAATCAACATTCATCTTCCCCTTTAGGGTATAGCCATCACTCCAAGCTTCCATTTGACATGAATGGAAGAATCAATGCTTTAAATTCAAGATTGAAACAAGAAGAAATGATTTTGATCACATTGTGATGCCTTACTATTTTTAATGCATTGCATTCTCTATCAAAATATTGTAGAGATTTATCATTTTGCATATCGATAACCTTAGCAACAATATTTGTACCATTTTTTAGAATCCCTCTACAAACAGACCCAAAAATGCTAACTCCTAGAAAATTATTTTGACTAAAAGCACCAATTACATCTACAAGTTCTTCATAAGAAATTACTTTAGGTACAATGTTTATGTTAGGGGTATCTTTATTTGTATGTATCATATAAACGATTATAAACAATATGGATGCCACTATGACAAATATTGCAACATTTGTCAATCACCACTAGTATTATCAACTTTCTAAAGATTAATAAATTTTTGTGTTTGGAATCATAGCATGATTTTAATTTGATCCACTCACCACAAAGGCCAATATTTCCCAAAGCTGCTGACTAATTAATTTTTACAAAAACTCCTTCCTTTCAAACTTCTATTAATTAATTTGAAGAAAGATTGATATAATGAAGCATTTTCATTTCTTGGAAATCTATTGGGATTACCCCTAATAAACTATTGCTTGAGAGGTCCGTAGCTTGAAGATATTTTAGATTTTTTAGTGATGTAGGTATTGGACCACCAAATAAATTTGATGAAACATCCAAATACTACAAGTTTATGCAACTTGACAATGTAGTTGTAATTTCACCTAAGAAGTGGTCAAGAGAGACATCTATAGCTTGAACCATTACCATTTTACTCACTACTAAAATGGAACCTTGTAATAAGTTGCTAAAAATATTAAAATGAAATTGGAGATTTGTAAGATTTTCCCATTCGCAATGTGATACATCTCCCTAAACTAGCAAGTGTTCCTCCTAATAGCTGATTGTGATGAGGAGCAAGATCTCTTAGTTATGAATGATTTGCAAGACTTTCCAAAATTTTCTATGAAATCATGTTTTCACTCAATGGTAACGACCCAAGCTCTTTTGCATGATCCAATTTTTTTGGAATTTTTCCATCTAAATTATTTTTCTCCAAATATAATCTTTGAGATTCAAAAGTTGGCTAAGCATTGATGGAATGGAACCATTGGGATTTTTTTCAGATAAATCTAATGTTCACAACTTTGTGAGGTTGCTAATGCCACTTGGTATGTTTTCTTCAATTTTATTGGAGCTCAATGATAATTTACAGAGTTGGCTTGATAGCTAGCTAGTAGAAGAGGGAAAAACACTAGTGAGATCATTCATAATAAAAACTAGATATTCTAAAAATGAGTAATTAGTTAAATATGTTAGAAAAGACATTTTGTTGCTTCCACTCACAAGATGATTGCCACTTAAAATAAGTCCTCGAAGTTGGAGTAATTTACCAAACTCCAAGGGAACTATACCTCTCAAATGATTGTAAGCTAATTAAAGGATTTGAAGTTGTGTGCAATTGGAGAGGAGGGTTGGTATTTCTCCAATGAGTTGGTTTTCCCATTAAATTAGGTATTGCAACTTTGATAATTACCAAATTGTTTGGAATGTGGCCACTTAATTGGTTCTCAAATAATTCAAAATTTTGGAGAAGGGTGTAGTTAGAAACTGCACTAGGAATCACTCATATCAAGTTATTGTTTTCAAGATCAAGTAGTTTGAGTTGGCTAAGCAAACCTAATTCAATAGGAATATCACTAGTGAATTTGTTTTCTCACAAACTTAAATTGGCTAAAGATGATAGGTTTTCTAGGGAAGATAAGATTTCTCCAATGAGTTGGTTTCTTGCCAAATATAGTTCTTGCAACTCTAATAATCTACCAAATTGCCATGGAATTTAACCAGTTAATTGAGTTAATTGATTCACTTAATACTAAATTTTTAAAAAGACTGCAATTGAAAATGACTCTAAAAATCACGCTCATCAAATTGTCAATTTGAAGATAAACTTTTCTAAATTGAGTAAGCATACCCAATTCAATAGAAATATCATCATGCAGTCCATTTTGCCCGAACTCCAATTGAATATAAGATGACAGGTTTCCTTACGAAAAGTGGGATTGTTCCTCTTCGTTGGTTTACTTGTGGGTAATGGGATAGGTCAGTTTCGTCTTATGCTCGAATAATTAGTCAATTAAAAACAAACGATAAATATTCGTGTGCTTTCAGTCTTGACGGTGAGATAGCTCAGTTTCGTCTTATGCTGGTATAATTAGCCAAGTGACATAATATTTTTTAAGAGTAGGAGACGTGTAAGAGACATCGTCTAAATATTAAATCTATCTTGATTGGAACAAAACATATATAACGAAAGATTTTGTGGATTTAAATCTCTTTATCCTAAGAAGTTATCTAGAATGAGAGACGTAAGCATACAACTTGCAGAGAGAAACAAGCCAATTTTCATCTTCATCTGTATTGCATTAACAAGCAAGGGAGGAATACACAGCTCTAACAAATCCAAGTCTCTTCTAATACTTATAAAATATTGGGAAGTCGCTTCCAGTCACTTCGTGGGGTAGCTCTCTTTTGTCTTAGAGCAATTTGTGAGGGTCACTTTCATAGTATAAATAGTATGACTTTTTGGATTGAAATTTTATTTAAATATGGAATATTATATAAATTATTTGAATAGTTAAATGTACATTAAAAGAATCTTTTAATAGTCTATCATATTATGTGATTTGAGTTGGGTTATTTTATAAGGTTGCTGTCGAATTTCTTAGGGTCATTATGGATCATTGAATAAGGTTGGCCATGTTTATCTTTTTTCACGAATAATTACTAATGAAGTATGACTTTTTGGATTGGAATCTAATCTAAATATGATTATATTAATATTTTAAATTGTCTTTCACACTTATTTTCAATACATGGAATATCATGAAAAAAAAATATAGATAACTAAATGGAAATGAAATCATTTTATAGTCTATGATGTCAAGTGACCTAGTTTGGGTCAATCAATAAAACAACCCAATTTATCAAAGTCGCTTTTACAATCAATGAAAACTATATGTAGGCCACTTAATAAGGTTGGTCCTGCTTATCTTTTTTCACAAATAAATACTAATGGAGTATGAATTTTTGGATTGGAATCTAATCTAAATATGATTATATTAATATTTTAAATTGTCTTTCAAACTTATTTTCAATACATGGAATATCATGAAAAAAATATAGATAACTAAATGGAAATTAAATCATTTTATAGTCTATGATGTCAAGTGACCTAGTTTGGGTCAATCAATAAGACAACCCAATTTATCAAGGTCGTTTTTACAATCAATGAAAACTATATGTAGGCCACTTATTAAGGTTGGTCTTGTTTATCTTTTTTCACAAATAATTACTAATGGAAGACTTTTTGGATTGGAATCTAATCTAAATATGATTATATTAATATTTTAAATTATCTTTCAAACTTATTTTCAATACGTGTAATATCATGAAAAAAAATAGATAACTAAATGGAAATGAAATAGTTTTATAGTCTATGATGTCAAGTAACCTAGTTTGGGTCAATCAATAAGACAACCCAATTTATCAAGGTCACTTTTGCAATCAATGAAAACTATATTTAGGCCACTTAATAAGGTTGGTTCTTGTTGTCTTATAGTCGAAATAATTACAAATGAGGTATGTTTTTGGATTGAAATCTCATCTAAATATGATTCTACTAATTTTTTATCTTTCAAACTTTTCCACAATAGGTGGAATATCATGAAAAGAATATGAAAAGTCATATAGAAATGATAATAGAATCATTTTATAGTCTATGATGTCATGGGTCTATAAAGAGGCTTATAACATATTAGGATACCTTGTACTCCTATTTATGTAGAAGAAACCTAGTTGTTCTTCAAACAATAGGATCATCAATATACATTCTAAGTAATGCTATATGAAACACATCATGAATGCTTGATAGAGAGGGAAGCAAAACCAATTAATAGGCTTCAAATTGATCATTCCTAAATTTTTAAAAGGCCTAATACTACAAAACATAATAGAACTCTTTTGGGTGCTAGCATTTATTTGCACCTTTTCTTCGAAAATGAACTCTACAAGTTCTATTCAAATTTGCATGCAATTTCTACCTATTAGAAGTCTCATTTATTTGTTGTCTAATTACAATAATTATATATTATACTCATGGATCATATTCAAAGTCGATTTATTAGACTATCATTCAAAAATTCTCAATGAATAGGTGTTTTACATTTTCTTCTATGCAAGGCCTCAAATGGTTATATTTTCAAGAAATAATGATACGTGCTATTATAATGAAAATCAACCCACCTTTCAGCTTTCTATAGATGCATCTTTAGATGGCATTAGTGGAATGCTAACTCAAGATGGGAAAGATGTAGCTTATAAATCTTAGAGATTACAAGATGTAAAGAAAAATATACAATTATGCATGATCTATAATTGGTTTTCAATATGCATGTGTTAAAATTATGGTGGCATTTCTTTCTAGGAAAACATTTCAAGCTAAAAAGTGATCACCATAGTTTTCAATATATATTTTCTAAAGATAGTTTGAATGTTCATTGGTGTAGATGGCTAGAGTTAATTAGTGATTATGGAATGGAAATTTGATGTCAAAGGGAAAGAAAAAGTAGCTAATGGATAAATGAATAAGCCTACTTGACCTAGTAATCTCTCACTTTAGGTTTACTTTTAATGATAAAATTCTATAATAGTAGTTAATCAATAAATATTCCTCTAAAAATAGGCATAAGAGTACACAATGCTCTATGGAGAAATACTAATTTCTTTCAAGACAATAATGGTTTGATCAAGTTCAAGGTAGAATTCGTGTACCTCCTACTATAGGTCTGAGAAAGTATATTCTAAGAAATATATGCTCAAAACCTCATTATATCATCATGGATTCTTGAAGATAGTTAGAGAGTTTAAAAGGATATATTTCTAACTTGGAATGAAGAAATATGTGGCAGTTTATATTTCATAATATTTAGAATGTTAAATAGATAAAGTACAATATTAGCACCCTAGTAAGTACTTTTATCCATCAAATTTTTTTTCTAATAATTTTTTTTCAACATGTTGGGTTAGAGTGAAGATAGTTACGAATGGAGCACTTAGTCCAATGCTTGCAATAATAAAAAAATAGAGACAAATGGAGTTACAAGAGGAACCTATAGGTCCATTTATTAGTAAATTATGGTGATCATACTATGGATCTATTTATTATATGATTTAATATTCAAAAGAGGTGGTCTTCACAACAGACCATTTTATTTATAGGTTGATCATATTATAGACTTAGATGTTTTCTTACACTTGTAAGAAAGTTGATCTTCATAGGTGATCACTTTATTTACATATTGATGATATTGTAGATTTATTTTATCTTCTATTTTATTTTCTATTTCCCATTTCCTTACTTATTTCACTTTCTCATAAATGATATACCATTTTCTCAAAACCTATTGGGTTTCCTTCACTTAATTGTATGTTAATGATTAGCTAAACTCTAAACTACCCTTTTATCCTTAATTTTGATCTTAGATATTTATGGTTAAATTAGCTATGGTTTCCTTTAACCCTTGCAATAGAAAAAAGCTATATATTTTAGGGATAATTGATTATAACTTTGCTTTCCAATTATCTACGACTATGTATATCTTATGACTAGATTCTTATTTTTTCTTCTTTCCTAAGAAATTAATTTCATAGTGGTCTCCTTAATAATCCCAACATCCTTTAATTGGATTGAAAATTATATGAATATGGATAGCCTTATTAGTTGTAAAAATTAGAGTTACCATAATATTTTCTACCTAATACCTATTTTCTCTTCAAATTTCCTATGAAGTTTATGAAGACCTTAGGTCTTATCTAATTTTGAACCTTTCTAGTATAGGTGGCTACCCATGCTTTTGAAATTTTCTATAATTGGACTCATTACAAGCCTTATTATGAGTCTTTTCATTCCCTTTTTTTAATATATGTACCTTTTATCATAGAAACCAAATTTTTGGGCCTTGACATATTTATCTCATGTATTACGATCTCATATAAACCCAACTCAAATTTCATATATATTGATCTCCTCGTCACACATGTAACTAATGTGGTAAAAAAGACTCACTGACTTATGCTATAGACATGATCCTTAACAAAGCAATATAAATTCAAAAATATTCCTCTCCTTATGATTTGTAGAGATATATTTATTTTCAAACTACTTTTCAAAATATCCAAATAGAGAGTTCCAATTACCTTCTTTGTATTTAAATGATTCTAGTAAAGTGACACCTCTAAGTTGATCTAGAGAATACCTCAATATGAATTCATGTTTTGGCCAATATTTCTTGTAGTTTGAAGTAATTGTCAACTATTATAATACAATCCTATACTAAATATCTACCTTTCTTCCTATAAATAGAAGGGGGTTTTCTTTTCAATTATTTTAGAAAAGTATCAACCTCTATCTTACTTCTAACCACTTTATCTTCTACTTGAGGTGTAAATCTATCTTCTCCTTTAGGAAATACCACTCTAGGTTCTTAAAGTGTTCATATTTCCTCTTTAGGGTATACATGATGTATATTCACTCCTTATATTCTCAACACATGAACTTCCTAATCACTTCGACTACCCTCAATGGAATTAATAGAGTCCAACATTTGGGATAAAAATTAATCATTAGGAGGAGTTTTGGGATGATTTTCTTGATTTGTTTTATGACTAGCCTTTCTTCATATTCCTACTCTTCTACTACTCCTAGTTCCCACTATTTCTAAAACTCATATTAATAGATGTTAGGTTTAAAAAATATAATAATGTCATAGATATCTTGAGTGTTTGGAACCTAGGTACTGATACTAGTATAATAACCCCAAAATATGAGACCCTTTTACTATCCCACTAAAATTGTATACATTCTTAAGGAAATACTTACTCCAAAATATCATCATTTAGAGAATACTATACAATCATTTAATTGCAATCATAAAATTTTACAATTATCCCAATAAAAGAATTATTGTTTAATTCCAAGTTATAATTTAACTAAGTTTTTAGATGTAATCATTTCACATTTTAAATCCTATATACTCTCCCAATACTTTTGATTTATTCTCTAATTCATGAGAATTCATCTTACTTATGTACTATATAATATTAAATAGAACCTATAATATTTATTGTTATACTATTGAACAAGTAACAAGTTAAATAGTAAGTACATGAAAATGGGGGACCAAAAGGGGTCTTAAGTGGAAAAATTTTCTTGAAATAAGGAAAAACTAAAATTGGATGAGAAATTGAAGATAATTACAATCAAAATTTGAAGACACAATAAAAACAAGATCTCTCTAGTTCTTTGAATCTACTTTCCAAAATTATACTATATATTTTTTATGGTGGTGATTAAGGGGTTCAAAATAGGTGGACACAAAGTGCTCCTATTTTTATTAGAAAAACATAACATAGCATCTGATGTGTTTCCCCTAAAATGTTAACCTCTTTTAGTATTTCAAAAATCATTTCAATAAAAAATTAACAAATACCATGTAGTTTAGGCTCAATTATTCTACTAAATTTTTAATGAATATATGAGTTTTTACTAATTTTCAAATTGGACACATCTTTAAAAAAATTAAAAAATTGAGCATGTGCCTCTTAAATTTTTTAGGAAACTAATCGGAAATCATTTTTTAAAAAAATGTATAAAATAGATTCTAGTTTGTAAAAATGTAATTTGTTTAAAATTTCCATGAATAGGTTAAAAAAACAAAAATACCATATGTATGTTTTTGACAAAAAATCAAGACATTAACAAAAGAAATTAAAGATAAAAACCTTAGCATAACTGAAACAGAAAAAAATACATGGTTAGATAGCTAAGAGAGAGCTCAACATTATATTTTTAACTTGATATTGAAATTTGTGCAAGCTTGATAGAGAGCATGCTCAAGATTGTTTCATTTTTTAGAATTTACAAAAAATATGTATGTGGGTATTGACATGTAAGTCCAACCCTTTAGGTTGGATTCCCAAGGTAAATCCAACCCTAAGGGATGGATACACCCAAATTAGATAATAACATAAGAACTTTATAATGTGCTCACATTTGTGTGAACAAAAAATGATCTCTCTCTCTCTCTCGGGTAAGTGCATGAAAATGGGGGTCCAAAAGGGGGTCTTAAGTGGCCACCTTTTTTTCTAAAATCAAGAAAGACTAACCTTGGATGAGAAATTGAAGATACTTACACTCAAAGTTTTAAGATGCAACAAAAACAAGAGTCATAGCCCGCTCATAATCTACTTTCTAATCTACTATTTTTTTGGAAAATGGTAGAGATTATTAAGGGGCTTGAAAAGGGGGCTATACAGATTGATCTTGTCTTTTACAAAAATACATAACATCTAGTGTGGCCCCCATAAAATGTTTTAAAAAAAAAAGTATTTCAAAAATCACTTTTGTGAGAAATTATGTAATACCATCTAGTTTATCCCTTTCTTTTTTGCTAATTTTTTTAATGAATATATATGAATTTTTACTAATTTTTAAAGTGGACACATCCTAAAAAATAGAAATTAAAGCATGCCCCCCCTAATTTTTTTGATAACTAATTGAAAATCATTTTTTTTTTTAGTATGTGTAGAATGGAGTCTAGTTTCTAACAATGTAATTTATTTAAAATTTCAATGAAGGGTTAGGAAATAAAGTAAAAATATTTGGAAAATGGTCAAAGTGGGGTTCTATTTGTGATGTTGTTGATGTTGAACAATTAAGGAAAAAAAAGGAAGTAACTAATGCTGTTGAAAAATTCATTGAGGCCTTCTATGAAAAAGATCTGCAATTTTTTCTCAACTATGTGATAAAAAACAAAAATGTTTTGTCTAGAGCATAGATGAGTAGGATGGTAGAGCTAGGATTATGAATGATAACTTTATTTTCAACCTCACCATGAGAGATCTATGTAGTGTTGTTCTTTCTTGTATTTTATTTCACAAAGTAATGAAAGAGTTCTACCCTCTTTGGTGGTGATTTTCCAAATAAATAAATAAAATAAAAATAGTAAACATTAGTTTTTGACAAAAAATAGGTACACCAACAAAAGAAATTAAATATGAAAACCTTAACATACTCAAACTTTGAAATAAATACATGGTTAGATAGCTAAGAGATAGCTTAACATTACCATGGTGTTTTTTCAACTTGACATTGGGGTATGTGTCAGATCATCGTGGAAAAAATAGGCCCTTAAGTGGTGATGAAAATTCAAAAACATCAAAGTTAGGCAACTTGACATAAAATATTGAATAAGTTATCTATATTATTTCAAAAATATGTAAGAATAGAATATGTAGCAAATTGAATGTGGTTTTTAAAATACTAGGTTTATTTTTAATAAAAATATTTGATGAAAAGTTGAAATTCAATGTAGTAGCACTTAAATTTCAGGGAAAAAATAAGAAGTAGGTGTATATTTGACCACCCTAGCCACAATAAAATGATAATATTTTTTAATAATATTTTAGATATAAGTAGAGGACTCATGTCCTAATGTGATGCATATTTTTTTGTATTTTTTTTCCAAGTAAATAATTAATTATGATTTTTTTATTACAACTTTTAAAAAAATATAAAAACGTATATGTATGACCACCTTAACATAGTCAAAACTTCATGAAATTCATATTTTTTTAATCCTATAGTATGTAAAGCATAGAATGTGACACATGTTTTGAATTCAAAAAATGTGATACCATTTGAGAGATATAGATGTTTTTCACTCATCCTATCAATCATGACTTTAGTCATAATTCAAATAGAAAATGAATAATAATTATTTATTAAATTCAAAGTAAAGAATAATTTATATTGGTGGAAAGTTAAGAATCTCCTTTAAAAACCCTTTTTATTTCATCAATTTCGGGTAAAAAAAAGTCGTCAGCCACATACCATACACATACCCATCATATCACCACTTTTTGGCCCATCATATGATCCAGTACATACCCATTGAAACACGTGCAAACCTAATGGGAAGTACACTCGAGATTAAGTCAAAATTTTAGAATCTACAAAAACACATCTTTTGACAGTGTAAAGTCAATCCAAGCCTTTGGGTTGGAAGGCCAAGGAAAATCCAAGCCAAAGGCTTGAAAATTTCCAAAGCAAACAAAAAAAATGAGTGCATTATAACGTGCGCGTGCATTATGTCGAAAAAACATAACGTGAGTGCATTATATCACACTCACATTATGTGATTTCGCGTAACCAACACATTATAATATGATCATATTATGCTTTGATAAATATTTTTTATGTATGTATGTATGCATGCATGTATGTATGTATGTATGGATGTATGTATGCATGAATGTTTGTATGTATTAAGTATGTATGTATTTTTAGTTTAAAGGGTATGGTATTTATGGTATAATGTTGAGGTTATGGGATTTAGGGTATAATGTTGAGGTTATAGGCTTTAGAGTATAGGGTTGAGGGTTGAGAGTGTAGGGTTTAGGGTTTAAGTATAGGTTTGAGGGTTGAGGGTATAAGGTTAAGTGTATAGGGTATATTGAGGGTTTGGGAAATTGGGTATAGAGTTGAGGGTATTGGGTTTATGGTTGATGGTGGAAGGTATCTATTTAGGGTTGAGAGTTTAGGGTATAGGGTTTAGGGTATAGGTTTGAGATTATAGGGTTGATGTATGGAGTTTAGGGTTGAGGTTTTAGTGTATAGTCTTTAGTGCCTACGATTGAGGGATAGTTTATAGGGATGATGGTACTAGGATT